>JANAVB010004796.1:9157362-9550378 GCA_029216955.1 Iris pallida
GTGAATAAGAAGAATCAGGATTTTAATTTAAAAAAAAAAAATGGAAAGGTTCGTTGAAAGATGTAATAAGTTAGCGAAGAAATATAGATTTGAGTTTAATCGTGGTATATATAGTTTACTTGAGGATTCAGGATCAAACATGTAAATAAAGATGTAAAATCAGGATATGTACAGGATAGCCTATAATCAAAGAATATTCATCTGTGAGTAAGCAAGATAAAAACCTGATGGATCATGACAAATCAAGTGTTGGAACGTAGCGTTGAAATTTATGGTTGATAAATAAGAATCGAGGCTTGATATTGAGTATTAAGACAAGACAAAATGTAGAGTTAATTTGAATATATTAGAAAACTGAAGAGGTACATACTAAGTGAAAATATGGAAACAAAATTTTTTTTTTTTTTAGTGATTGGCAATTTAAGAATGGAATCAGAAACTCATAATCATAGAGAATAACTTTATTTCTAAGGAGGGAAGAACGAAAGATTGATGATGGTTTTGCTATGAGACAGTTAGCCTAGTTTAGATATGAGGTTACTAAGGAAAGAATATGATTGCATGATTGTACCCCTAACATCGCCTTTAAATTTCGAGGACGAAATTTTCTAAGGAGGGAAGGTTGCAAAACCCATAAATTTAGATTGCAATTTTAAATTCTAATTTGTAATTATTAAATGAATTTTTGTTAGATAATTAGTTAATATTTGTTAGTATAAATTAATTTTTCCAAAGTTAATTAATTTGGATTTTTGCATGTCAACCCAGACCCGCATCCGAATCCAATTGGAGTCTAAAATAATTATTTCTATAAATTAAATAAAGTTTTAAATAAGACTAAAATTGTTTTTAAACAAATGTTAAACATTTAGCCTTTTTATTAGGCCCAATTTTTATTTAAGCCTAGAGCCCAAAGCCTTTATATTAATAGGTTCCTTAAAAATTTATTTTTCAATTAAAAGCCCAAAAGCCTTGACATGTTAGCCCATTGGAATTTTGTTCTTATTAATAGGTTACTTAAGTTAGAGAGAGAGAAAGTGAAACTTACATTCACTTCTCATCTCATTTCTTTCTGTGGGTCTTCTGAGAGGAACCGAAAGAATTTTCGGTTATGGCCAAACCTTCCTTCTTCCTCAACGGATCAACCGACGACCTTCGGCCTTCCGAAACCGACGGCGATCCTTCGGATCCCCTCTCCGGTAACCGCCCTATATTTTCCTATATAAACCCTCCTCTCCTTTTTCATCTCCATCTCAAACTCTATCACCATTTTTTCCCAATTTCTCCCAAACCACCATTTTCGGCGATCTTCCCGGAGCTCGATCCACCACCCGTGGCCGGCCCCCTAGCCGACCGTCGCTCCCCGGCGAGATCCCGAGGCCGGCGCCCCTTTCCAGCGGCCTGCCGCCGACCCGCGCGGCCCCCGCGTCACCGTTCGCCGCCGACGAACCCGTCACCCGCGCCCTGCCGCCGCCCCCTGGCCGGCGCCCGACCCCCGGCAACCCGCTGACCGCCGGCGTTTGCCCCGGTGACTGTCCCGTCCGTTTCCAGTGCTGACCCGTTCCTGTTCCGAGATCCAAATCGGAACTCCGTTGTCGGTACACTCTGACCCAATTATTTTCTTTTAGTCTATGATGATACTGGTCCAACCGAGTTCCTCGGGAATCCGGGATTCCGACAACGTAACAGTTACGTTACTATTTTTGATTCCGAAGTTTCTTCGGAAACTGTGGATGCTGGATTGGGTTCTGTTGAGTTTAATATGATGGATTGGGTTTTAGAAAATACTATTCTGTGGTATATATATATATTGGAGTTTTTGAGTTATGTTGCAGGTTTACGGTGTATTCCCAGTTTTTGGGTTGACCAAAAACAGAGGAGATGCTGCCGAAAATTTTGCAAAATAATAAAAACGATTTTTAAAAATAATTTTTGATATAAAAATGTTATTTTATAATATTTTTGGGCGACGACCTTAACGGTCACTGGGCCCCAGCAAAAATGCAAACGAAACCGGGTCCACCGGACGTTGAGGCATTAGCTGCAATTATGACGATTGGACCAAGTCTGAGATTCATTTGATAAAAATTTAATTTAAATTATTATTTTATTTAGTTATTAATTTGTAGGATAATATTCAAGACTAACCAAATGTTTTCTCTTATTTAAATTCGTGTAAATGGTCTGTAAGGGCATAAGCCCATTGTTTTCTATTTTTCTCTGTGGCCTGTAATTAATAGTGTAGTTTTCTTTCTTTTTCTGGGTTGCTGGTTTTTAGCGTAGATACGTAGAATATTAAATGAGTATGAAAACTTAGTAGTTTTCACATTAAGTTAATATTTGAAATATAAGTTTGTATTATTTAACAAATTCACGTTTTCTTGAAAAATCTATTTTTTTTTATATATATAAAACTCACAAGGTTTTGCTAAATAACCTGTAAATGCGAATTTCTACATAAAAGTTAGTTAGATTTTACCTCGTTCACATTGATTAAATAAATTACTATTTGATTAAATGAGTCTTTCTCACATTTTAGTTACAAATTAGTAGTATAATAAAATTATGATTTCTCATTTAAAAACAAGGTTTAACTTTACATATTTTTGCCAATAAACTGATACATACAAAGCTTTTCCGAAATTAAAATGATAAATGGTTTTCTTTCGTAATTAAGTGCAAACTCACTAGATAATCGCGTTTGTTGTGACTTTGTTGTGTTAACGTAATAAAGACTAAAATTGACTAGGATTAATTCTAGAGATTACAACTAGCACATCTAGATACGGCTTAATTTTGGTTCTAAGTCGGGAATTTCAAATGTAGGATTTCGAGGAAGTATTTGACCAAATTTCCTGGAACAAACTCTCGATCCAGTCACAAATAACCAAGGCAAGTACAGTTATGTTTGTTCGGTAATTTAACTAGTAATTATTTTATTACAATTTTAAACCACATTGTTACACGGAACTCTCTCCTAGAGTATTGATTGTTATTGCCTCATTGAATCTAATTGACTCGGGATATTGGGGGAGTAGTGTAGCGTCTATGACCAATACCCCTCATTGAATCTAATTGAATCTAATCGTACGAGCTTACCCCTCTCACACACGGGGATAGGCCGGATCATATCAGTGAATCATCCCAATCCGGTCATAGTCGTTACTTACTCAAATCACATTGTTTTCAATTGTAGAATTGTTAGAAAATATTGTTCAAGGTATTTCAAAATTATTTAACATTGCAAATTTAAATTATTATTTGAATTATTCGATATTCGTGATTGTACTTTGCTCCCTCCTGACTGGAGACCAACATTTTTAGGTGATTACATCTTCGAGGATCTGATGTCTAACTCTGGCCCCGCAGAACTTGGAACCTCAGAATCATAAGGCTGGATAGTGCTTTATTTTAGTTGTGGTAATTAAATGTAATAAAAGATGTTTTTGTAATGGTTGTGGTTCTGAATAAAAGATTTTATTTTTCGTTAGAGTTTTGTCTGTGTGGTTTACTACTGAATACAGCTTACTGCCGCCGTCTCATCAACGGTGCAGGCTGGGCATGATCCGGTTCGACCCAAGAAATTGTGATCGGGTCGTGACAGAACAACTGAATATCTCTGATCAGTATTTCGAAAATCTCGTAAATCAGTACATCTATTTTCAAATAGAGGGTACTAGCCCAAGGGAGGCTCAAAAATCTCGGAAATCAATGTATCTATTTTGACAGTAACATCAAATAGATGGTTTTAGCCCAAGGGAGGCTCGGAATTCACAGCCTGATCCCAGGTCAACGGGATTGTTTACGGAAAGTATTTAGAGGATTATTCAGAGTATTGTTCTTAAAACTGCATTGCATTAAATTCTATTTTACTCCAGAAACAACTCTGCCTATTATAGGTAGACAGCTTTCCTGTTTGCTCAAGGGAAGCAAATCCTACTAAAAGCTCAAGGAAAGCTCGAAAATCTTACTATTCATGGGGTAGGATGATGTTTACATTCTTTGATTTACTAAAGCAAAGACATATATATATATATATATATATATATATATATATATATATATATATATATATATATATATATATATATATATATAGTAGTGCAAGTTGGCATATCCCTGTCTTTTCTCAAAAAAAAACTACATATCTCATTATTTTGCTTAACTTTCACCGTTCTTGGCCGAGGACTTGCTTGTCGTTTTCTAAACGACCTAGTATTTGTTCACTAGGTGAAGAAGAAGAAGACGCCTCCGCCGAAGTATCGCCGCACTACAACGAGGAGTAAATTGTCCGGATTACCTACAGTTATGACCAGCACTATCGTAGTTATCTTGCAAATTACTTTTGTAATAAACTTGTAAAAGCATTGTTGGAAAAGTTCCCTGTATAATAGCTACACTATATTTAATACCATGTAAACTCCTTGTATTTTCCATTTTGGTGATGATTACGGACGACAATCGCGATTTTCGGCGCGTAGCCTGGGGATGTGTTTATGACGTCACCATTCCATCCGGGAAGCGGGACGTGACATGCACACACGAGAGGGGGGAGGGAGTCGCCTGGGCGGAGGGGGGAGGCGCCGAGGCGGGAGGGGGGGGTCGTGGGGGTTCGCCGGACGGCCCGGTGGAGCGGGCAGGGTGGGAAGGTAGGTGGAAGGGCAATTTCGTCCCCAAAAAAATTTAACGAAAAACTTAACGCTTGGAATGACGGAGGGTACTAAGTTGAAAATGTTAGTTGATTGAGGATATTAATTAGTACCTATCAAAGTTAAGGATATCAAGTTAAAAAATGCGAATAGTTAAGGATATATATATATATATATATATATATATATATATATATATATATATATATATATATATATATATATATATGTGTGTGTGTGTGTGTGGGGGGGGGGGGGGGATCGGGAGCTCCGTCGTCCTCGACCGTTGGATCGAGCGAAAATGTGCGCGGGCCCCCGATCCGATGGTGCAGGGGGCGGGCTCCTCCAGTAGGACTTTTGCATCCACGCCATATATATATATATATATATATATATATATATATATATATATATATATATATATATATATATATATATATATATATATATATATATAATACGACTTTTTCTATGCTAAAGTCACCATTTCTACTCAACACGACTTTCTGACTGGACACCTAGCCAAATGGTGACTTTAGCATAGGAGACCAATGTGGGGTGACACAATACTCAAAATAACTTTCTAGGGTCTTTACACTAGTGCGGGGTGAGGTTCAATACGACTATAACTCAAAACAACACAAAAAGTTGTAAGTCGTAATTATTCAATAAATAAATCAAACTGTACACTATGTTCCAACAATTTTTGAGATAGACAAAATGCTCAATTTTACATAAATTAAAGTACCAAAATGATCCTTGTTAATTATAGAAATTTATACTAATTTTTCTGGAATTTGTAAACCCTCATAAATAATTACTAAAAATCAGCAAACATAAATATACTGAAAATGGGTTCTATTTTCCTATTTTTATAAAATGCCAAAAACACTTAATAAATGCTTGAAAAATTATATTAAATTGTCTAAATTAATATAGTATTTAAATATAAATTTTTCTAATTTTTACAGCATTTAAAATATATATAAAAATTCAAAAACAGCAAGCAACAGTTTCTAGAAATTAAATAATTAATTATTTACTATTTTTGTCCATGTATTCGAAATTGAACCGAAGTCCAGATACAGGATCCAGAGCCATGAATCAAGTCCAATATGACTTGTACATATTCTGAATGTATTAGACACAATTGGGCCCAAAAATCCATGCTAGGCTTGGACATCAATTGGTCAAAACAAATAAAATACAGAAATTTAAATAATAAAAATATATTTTTAGAGTGGTAAAAATATATAAGTCACAAAATATTCAATAAAATAACCTTGTGAAATTTTACATGACAATATTTTGTACAAGGTAGAATTTGAAATACATATATAAATATATAACTACAATATTTACATATATACATATAAATAAATAAATAAATAAATAATATATATATATATATATATTTTATATATATATATATATTTTTTTTTATATTTTATATATATATATATATATATATATATATATATATATTTATATATATATATATATATATATATATATATATATATATATATATATATATATATATTTATATATATATATATATATATTTATATATATATATATATATATATATATATATATATATATATATATATATATATATATACACAAATATAGAATATATATATATATGTATTTATTCATGTGTATATATATATATATATTTTTTAATATATATATATATATATATATATATATACAAATATTGTATACATATATATAACAGTATATATATAATAATATATATACACATGAATAAATACATATATATATATATACACACATATACAATATAATAAAACACTATATATATATATATATATATATATTTTTTTTTTTTACACTATATATATATATATATATATATATATATATATATATATATATATATATATATATAAAATATATATATATATATATATATATATATATATATATATAAATATATATATATATATAAAATAAAAATAAAAAAAATATATAAAATAAAATAAAACAAAAAATAAAACAAAATAACCAACAAATAGGGGGCTCGAACTCAGCCCAGAGGGGGGTCAGGTTCTTGGGCTCGGTCGGGCTGGCTACGGGGTCAGCCCTAGTCGTGTGTTAGAGTTTAGGTTAGGATTAGTGTTAGGTTTAGTTTAATGGGTTAATGGGTCTAAACCCGATAACCCTATCTCTGTGTCCTGATAGTTAAGGACACACGAGTCTCGTGTCCGCGTTATGCACGACACGTACGGGTCGAGTTTTACGTGTCCAGACTCACCATTATGTTGCGCGTGTCCTGGCGAGTCGCATATGTGTGTACGAGACACGCATGACACGATTCGAAGCTGCTACTTACGTGTCCGGCGAACTGGGGGTCGTCGAGTGTGCTGACGGTGGCTAGAGGCGTCGGGGACGCGGCGCTCGGGTGGCGCTGCGTTCGTCTCGGTGAGACGCGTCGAGTGGTGGTGGTGGATGGTGGTGATAGTTGCTGTGGAGGTGGCGGTGGGGTATGGCCAGAGTTAGGGTTCAGGCGAAGGGGAAATGGGGGAGACGGTGGTCCTGGAGGTGGGAATTTAGTCTAGGGTTAGGGTTTCGGGGTCGGGGAGTCTTTATAGACAATTTAGGGCGGTCGAGGCGGTCTAGGTCGGCCAAAAATGGCGTGGATAGGTCGGTGGTCGTCGGGGGGCAGCTGGCCAGTCGTCGGGGGTGGGTGAAGTAGGTTTAGCAGTTAGGTCCCTTGAGTTTAGGATTTTACAGATAGGTCCCTCCCCTAAACAAATAAAAAAATGAATTTGCAGAACCTAATTAAAACAATTCACAAATTTGCAAACTGCTTTAATAACAATTTGACAAATTGCATAATGATATTAAAACAATTCTAAATATTACAAAATGATATTAAAACAATTTAGTTTATTACAAAATGATATATTTTGATTTAAAAACTATTTAAAAATCATTTAAAAATTCTAGAAAAATTTCTAAAAATCATAATAAATTATTTTAAAGCTAAATATGTCATTAGCAACTAATTAACACCAATTAAATCAATTTTGAAAAACAGGGACTGACACCTGTCCTCCTGACACTGAATGGTGCTATTCCTGGGAGACAGAACAGAATACTACCCTCATGACAGTCTATAGCTGCGTGAGCATAGCTAAGTCAATCCATTCCCAATATGATATCATATTCGGGAAGTGGAATCACAAAGAATCGTCCCCCAAACTCTCTTCCAACTATAGTAATAGAGCATCTATAGATAGCTCTAATGGGTACCGGTCCGCCTCCCGTCATTACTCTACTCATCTCCTCGGTAGTTGTAGCTACTAAGTGGTGTTTTTGCAAAAACTCTAATGACAGAAAGCTATGCGATGCACCAGAATCAAACAAGCATAGAGCTAGAAAAGTATGCAAATAAATATGACCTGTGATGACGTCGGCCAAATAATCTGGCTCCGAAACCTGCTCCGGCTCCGCCTCAAGAGCTAGACTATAAGCCTTCCCCTGGGGTCCCTTCTGCTGCTGCAGATGCTGCCCAAACCGTTGCTGCTGGGTCGAGAGCGGTGGTCCCCTAGGTGGTCCCGTGCCTGGCATCCTCGCTGCTGGGTAATCCCAAAGCTGATGGGTGGTAGACCCACAAGCTAAACACTGCCCCAACCTCTTCCTGCAGATAGCAAAATCATGCCCTGGCCTCCTACAAAATGAACACACAGCTCCCCTCTGCTGCCGTGGTCCCAGAGCTCTAGCTGGTGGGGTTGGGTGATGTGGTGTGGGAGGACGGTATGTCTGCTGGTGTGCACCGGTGCTCTCGACTGGAAAGCCTGGCGCTTGGAAGGTCCCTCATGGTGTACGGAAGCCGGCCTCTTGCAAGACAAAAGACGCTCCTCTATTGTCATGCCCCACTACCAGAATATTGGAGAGCGGGGGACAGACACAGCCAGTTGTATACATTGAAGTATAATCTACCTCGATATATAGTCCTGGCTGTCTAGATGCATGAGGGTTTATCTTCAAGCCAACAGTCTCTTATGGTCATGAACAAGCCTAGTGTCTCAATCTCAACATGCAAGTAATTGTTACAAGATGTAAGATCATCAGACATACAAAGTAAGGCGTCTCAAACATTATATATTCAGATGATCATGAAGCTAGTCATACAAAATACCAAGACTAGCAAGAATTTAAGTCATACATGATCAACCCTAGGATTTGTCAATCATGTAACAGCTTGTAGGTAGACAGAAATTAAAGTTGCAAATGAGCTAACGCTTGCTCGGCGGCTAAACGCCTCAAAAGAATATTTTTATAAGAGAGTGGGAGAGCAAAATAAGAACCCACTCATTGCCAGGGTTGCGCCTAGTGGTCACCATCTGGCTGGAAGGCTCGAGAATCCTCGAGTTCTACTCCGAAATCTGGCCATAAAAAACCAGCTGTGTCAAACTCCAGAAAGAGCAAGTGCCACAAGGGAGGCTTCACTTAAGAACTAAAACCAGCATATTAGCACATGGGAACATAAATGGTAATAAAAGATATGAGTTAGAGAAAACAAGGTAATAAACGATAAGACAACTAAGGGACTATTCTGGTAGCTAAGTTACAACCCATAAACCAAACAAGGACCGGGGTTGTAACCCTTCACCTGAACAGTGCTTAGTCTCCAACCAATTATCGACAAGAGTAAAGCATAAGCAAGCATGTGCTGAAGTAATCATAGACTGGCATCGATTAGACAAGACAAGACTGGACTACATCCATCATTCACGGCCAAGCAAAGAGTACGGCTTGATACTTTAACTAACTAGGGTTATCACAAGCCTAGTTACTAGCAAGATGCAGTGAGATGTTCCCGCAGTCACAAGCCCTGCAGCTATCCAGGTTATCCAGGCGAGGAGATTTATTAGAGTTACAAGAGTTATCAAGCTTACTGGTGTACTTTCAGTACTTATGTTTTCAAGAAGTGCCCCACGTGACAGTGAGATGGAAATGTGTCCTACTCGTCGGCAGGCTACAAGTCTACAAGTCCTTCTGCTGTGGCCGGGATAACGGGATCGTCTGTAACTGGAAAATCTCTTTATATGAACTACTTGATCAATCTAGTCATTAACCTAGTCAAATTTATTATGAATTCCTGACCGTGATAACCAGAAATTCATGTCCTAGACATGATGCAAGACGAGACAGGTAGCTTATACAGGCACAATCAAGAAAATCAACCACGGTGTCAAGACAAAAGTTACTTAGCAAGTCAGGATAGCTGTCGTAACAGCGTTCAAGATTATCATGTCATGTCAGGTTACTTGTTACTTGTCAAGATTGCTTGTCAGGAGTGCGCCTCGACGGGCCACTATCAAAATTATACATGTCATATCAAGTTACTTGTTACTTATCAAGAGTGCGCCAAGCCAGGTTGTGCCAAGCCAGGTTGTGCCAAGCTATGTTGTGCCAAGCTAGGTTGCGACAGTGCCAGGCTGCGGCAGTGCTAGGTTGCGCGCAGTGCCAGGTTGCGACAGTGCCAGGTTGCGCGTAGTACCAGGTTGCGACAGTGCCAGGTTGTGCATAGTACTAGGTTGCGACAGTGCCAGGTTGTGGTAGTGCCAGGTTGCGCACAGTGCTAGGTTGCGGCAGTACTAGGTTGCGACAGTGCCAGGTTGCGTGCAGTGCCAGGTTACGGCAGTGCCAGGTTGCGCGCAGTGCCAGGTTGTGACAGTGCCAGGTTGTGGCAGTACCAGGTTGCACGCAGTTCCAGGTTGCGCGCACACTGCTCATCTTCTCCAACCAGCATAAAAATGCTTAGTTGAACCCATAAACTTTAAATGACCATAACTTGGTCAAAATAACTCCAAATTAGGACTTTTAAAGGTCAAAATATGGTAGAACGAAATTCTCTACAACATGGAACAACTAGTTTTTGAAAACAAGCAAGTTTGATAGATCAAAACCACAAAAAATAGAAAATACATCAAACTTAAATCTACAAGAATCCACCCATGAAAATCAAAAACTCCAAGTTCTAAAGAGGCTTATAATCATATAAAGAAGAGAATGGAACAATAAAACTTAAGACCCATCATGAAGCAAGTTGTACTTGCCTAGGGCTCTTGGGTGTAGGTGGAGAGGAGAAAATGAAGAAGATGGAGAAGTTATGAGAAATAAATGGAGGAGAGAGAGAGAGGGGTTGACTTATATATTAAGCCCAAACCATCTCAAACCAAACCAAGCCAACATGTTGAACCAAACCAAAATAAACCAAGTCAAGATTAAACCAATACTAGGCTAAGCAAGACAAGTCTAACTACGATCCACCTGACAAATGTTAGAAATCTATACACGTATAATGAGAATACGTATAACGAGAAACGAGAGTGACATCTATCCTCCGGGCCAACTCTAGGATCTGGTAGTAGTCAGTCGTCCCATTTGCCACTAGGAGGATGCCAATGTCTGGAACTAGACCATGGCAAAATCTACGTGTCATCTCCTCGGGGTCTGCAACCAGGCTAGGAGCAAAATGACTCAAACGACTAAACTCTGCCGCGTATTCGTCAACAGAACGGTTCTCCTGCTGGATGTTCTGGAATTGTAGCCCCACGGTTACTCTAGCGGTAGTCGAGAAGAATTTTTTCTTGAACTGGCCATCTTAAACTGATCCCATGTGGCTCTCCCTCTCGCGAATAATAGCTCATTTCTGAACCAAACTCCTGCTAAGTCTGTCAGCAGAAATCTCGCTGCCTCGACCTGAAGGTCACCTGGCAACCTAGCTCCAAGGAGCTTTCTCTCTATTGAGTCTAGCCAGTCATCTGCGATTATGATGCCTTCAGTCCCCATGAACTCCCTGGGGTTCAAGCTCATGAAGTCCTTGATATTCTCCGTTCTCGGTCGTGGCTCTACCGGTGGTAGGACCATGGTACGTTCCTCAGAACGCTCCATGCTCTGGCGAAGTAAGGTGGTCTACTCCTGATGGGTCGTTAGGAACCCCTGGATCAGAGTGAGCAGCTGGTTCCCGTCGAGAGTGACGAAAGCCTGGGTAGGTATAACAATAGGTGGTGGTGGGAGTATCGGGTCCTGCTGGGACTGTAAAGTGGGAGGTGCTGGAGGCATCCGGGTTGGTGGATTTATGGAGTGGGGGTGTATGGTAGGTGGAGGTGGAGGTGGAGGTGCTTCGGTCAACTGGTCGACCGGTTGGATAGGAAGTGTGCCATTTTCAGGTGTGGCATACTGGGATGAGCGTGTGAGCACCATCTAAATAGAAAAATAAAAGGACTTATAAGAATTCTTTTTAATTAACCAATCACAAACAAACAAGAAAGTCTAATTTGTAATAACGATCCTATGCTGTGATGAATTTTCTATATTGCAATCCTAGTAATCCTCTAGGTGTTCTAAATGTTATTCCTAGTGTTATCTAGTTATCTTAAGTTCCTAATTGCAGGCATGCTTGGTACAATGACGTAACCAAAACAACTTAGTCTAGACCTGCATGGGCCACCACTAAAAATATGTCACGATCCGCTACCCAAATTGTTGGGCCGGGCCGAGTCATGTCCAGCCTACGCTTGAGATAAAGTGTAGTAAGCTGTTCTAAAAACAAACAATATAAGATCAAGTGTGCTAACTGTTCTATTTATCATATTGAGTTAAAACATCACAAACACAAAATCATCTAGTATATAAATAAGTTCTGAATACATAGCCAAAATGTAAAACTGGATACAGGTCCAGTATCAAAATACATAGTCCAAAACATGTCTGCTCTCAAAAGTCCCGAGCAACTAAACAAAATAGACGAGTTTCTCCGTAGGTACATCCTCGTAAGGTAAAGCCTGATCCTCCATGGCGACCCCATAATAGGAATTGCATAGCAACTCATCCTCAGTAAGTATACCTACAACGTTATCCTATCAGGACGGGAGCAAGTACTGATTCTACAAACTAAATATACGGAGCATGAAACAGAGATGTAATAATAGGAAATCATGGTATATCATAATCTAGCATGGCAAGGATACATTTGTCACAGCGACAGATGTACATGTAATGTTTAAAACTGGAGTAGGCACGTGATCGTCAATAGGTGTACAATATACTGTGGCACATATAAATAAAATATACATACGTACAAGTGTACAAGCATAGGTGTACATCTGTACAAAAATATAGGATAATGGCTTACGATAAGGTATGCAGATAAAATACGATCTTGTTCGGTACATACGTACGAAAGAAGGGGGCATGATCACGTATTCAACTATCAGTTTCCCCATAACCCAAGTTTTAACATGTGAGAGATACAAGGGTAGCTTAAGACATGTGAAAGATACTGGAAGCAACATAAAACAGGTGAAGTTATGACTTGCAGTTTTAAGAAATAGTATTTTAATACGATTCATTCACAGTTATTATCACATGCAGTAAATAAAGTTCGTAGAGGTACTTGCCTCATGCAAAGTAAGGGTGTGAATATGAAGCGATAGATATCCGGTGTCCCGTCACTATAAAAATGATATATAAACTTAGTTTTTATACTAAGCTAAATACTATGACACTAGTGGTGTGACACGACTTTCTGACTGGACACCTAGCCAAGTGCTGACTATAGCATAGGAGACCAATGTGAGGTGACACAGTACCTAAAACAACTTTCTAAGGTTATACTAAGGTAGGGTAAGGCCTAACACCAAAATATCCCAAAATCACACATAACTTCGCAAGTCGTAATTATTCAATAAATAAATCAGACTGTACACTGCATTCCAACAATTATTATGATAGGCAAAAAGCTTAAATATACATAAAATAAAGTACCATAATGATCCTTATTAATTATAGAAATTTATACTAATTTTTATGGAATTTATAAACCCTTATAGATATTTATTAAAAATCAGTAAACATAAGTACCTTGAAAATAAGTTCTTTTCCTATTTTTATAAAATATCAAAACTACTAATTAAATCCTGGAAAAATTATATTAAATTATCTAAATTAACATAGTATTTAAATAAAATTTCTACCAGATTTCTACAGCAATTAAATTACATATAAAAATTCAAATACGTCAAGTTATAATTTCTAGAAAATAAATAATTAATTATTTAATCTTTTATCCACGTATACAAAATTTAACCGGAGTCCAGATACGAGACCCAAAGCCATAATTCAAGTCCGATATGACTCGTATAGGTCTTAAATATATTTAGGCTCATTTAAGTCCACAGAACCTGTCACGCCCCAGAACCAGAATACTGGAGAGCGGGGGAATGACTCAGCCAGCTACGTATTACGGGTAGATGAATACCGTATAATACGATCAATACTGTCTAAAAGACAAGGGGGTGCATACTACATGAAAGTCTCGCTATGGTCACTTCACATCTATTGTCTCAATTATTCAAACAAGAAGCAATAACAGAGAACATTTAAGATAAAGCAATAAGGCGTCCCAAACGCTTAGTCAAAATGTTCTTGAGATCTGGCTTTACAAAACATAGCCAGATGATATAGCAACATATACACAATTGTTATCAGCTGTAATCTGACTTAATTACAATTATGTAAAAGTAAGTGAAAGACTATCCGACTAATATGTCACCCCCGTTTTTCGTTCTACGTATTTCCAGTATACGTATACGGAATCCTGACATGTATTTTTATTTTCCTGCCTGGCTAGCTAATTTCAGTTTAATCTTGATTAGGTTCATCATAGCATGTAATGTTTTAACTTGGTTTATTTTGGGATGGCTTGGTTTATTCTTTGGTTCATCATGTTAAACCCACCACCTTCCCCCTTTATAATCCACCTAACTTTTCTCTCTCCTCCACTTTCTCATTAACTCTTCTTCCTTCTCCATTAAATCTACCACCAACCAAGAACACCCCTTAGGCAAGTGCAACTTGCTTCCACAAGAGAGCCTATTTTTATTGTTTCATTAGCTTCTCCTCATGTTTCTAAGATACATTAGAACTTGTCATTTTCCATTTTAAGGCTTTGATTTTTGTAGATCTAGAAATTAATTATTTTCAGATTTTGGTAGTTTTGATCTATCAAATTTCTTTGTTTTCAAGTTTTGATGGTTCCATGTTGTAAAGAATTTTATTCTACCCAATTTTGACCTTTGAAAAGTTGGATTTGGACTTGTTTTGACCAAGTTATGGACTTTTGAAGTTTTAGGTTCAAACCATGGAGTTCTTGCTGTTTTGGAGAAGACAGTGAGCAGTGCGCGAGCTTTTTAGCTTGCGCTACTGAGCTGCGCGCGCTCTTTAGCGCAGCGCAGTCTACCTCATACGCTGCCTTTTGGAAGCGTATGTCTTGCATACGCTGACTTGGGTGACAAGGAGTCGTATGGACCTCATACGCTGCCTTTTGGAAGCGTATGTCTTGTATATGCTGCCTGAGCGTATGCTGTCTGAGCGTATGCTGCCTGAGCGTATGCTGACTGAGCGTATGCTGCCTGAGCGTATGCTGCCTGAGCGTATGCTGTCCTGAGCGTATGCTGCCTGAGCGTATGTTGACTGAGCGTATGCTGACTGAGCGTATGCTGACTGAGCGGATGCTGCCTGAGCGTATGCTGACTGAGCGTATGCTGACCTGAGCGCATGCTGCCTGAGCGTATGCTGCCTGAGCGTATGCTGACTGAGCGTATGCTGCCTGAGCGTATGCTGACTGAGCGTATGCTGACCTGAGCGTATGTTGACTTGAGCGTAGCCTGACTTGAGCGCAGCCTGATGTTTAGGCACAACTGGACCTGACCCTACTTGCCTTGCATGATTAGTGACCCGTCGTGGTGCACTCTTGACAAGTAATTTAACATGATAATTCTTGATGGTGGTCCGTTGTGACACACCCTTGCCTTGATAAGTAATCTTGATAAGCAACCCGACATGATAACCGTGATACGCTGTTGCGACAGCTAACCTGACATGCTAAGTGAATTCTTGACACCGTGGGTGATTGTATTGAATATGCTTGTATAAGCAACCAGTCTTGTCTCGCATCATGTCTAGGACATGTATCCCTGGTTACCACGGTCAGGGATTCATACCAAATCTGACTAGGTTAATGACTAGATTGATCAAGTAGAGCATATAGAGAGGTATTCCGGCTACAAGCAATCCCGTTATCTGGGCGCCTTCCTTGATGGACTTGTAGCCTACCGACGAGTAGGGTACATTTTCAGTTCACTGCTATGTGGGGTACTACATGAAACGATTACTATGCACACCGTCATGTGTTGCATCCAAGTCACCTAACAAGGCATGATAACTCTCAGCTTGAACCTTGCGTCTGGATAACCTGGATAGTCTGCAGGGCTTGTGGCCGTAGGCGTACCTCATTGTATCTTGCTAGTAACTAAGCTTGTGATAACCCTAGTTAGTTAAGTATCAAACCGTACTCTTTGCTTGGCCGTGAATGATGGATGGAGTCCTATCTTGTTTAGTCTTGCCTAGATCCAGTACATGAATAACTCCGAACATGCTTGTTTATGCTCTACGTTATCGATAATTGGTTCGAGGCTAAGTTCTGTTCAGGTGAAGGGTTACAACCCCGGTCCTTGTTTGGTTTACGGGTTGTAACTTGGGTACCGGAATAGTCTTCTAGTTATCTTATCGTTTATCATCCTGTTTTCTTTAACTCATACCTTATGTTATTTCACCTATGATTTATGTGCTGACATGCTGGTTTTAGTTCTTAAGTGAAGCCTCCTTTGTGGCACTTGCTCTTTCTGGGGTCTGACCCAGCTGGTTTTGTATGGCCAGATTTCGGAGCAGCTACCGAGGATCTTTCGACTTTCCTGCCAGATGGTGAACACTAGAAGGAATCCCGGCAACGAGTGGGTTTTTATTTTGCTCTCCCACTCCCTTGTAAAAATATTCTTTTGAGGCGTTTAGCCGCCGAGCAAGTGTTAGCTCGTTTGCAACTCTACTTACAGTCTGCCTACGGGCTGTAGCATGATTGACAAATCCTAGGGTTGATCATGTATGACTTAAACTCTTGCTAGTCTCCGTATTTTGTATGACTAGCTTCATGATCATCTGAATATGTAATGTATGGGACGCCTTACTTTGTATGTCTGATGATCTACCATCTTGTTATATGTACTCGCTTGCTGGAGATTGAGACACTAGGCTCGTTATTGACCTTAAGAGACTAATGGATTGCAGTAAACCCTCATGCATCTAGACAGCCGTGACCGTATTGCGAGGTAAGAATTACTTCAATGTACGTAGCTGGCTGTGTCTGTCTTCCGCTCTCCAGTATTCTGGTTCTGGGGCATGACACGGTTTAAGTGGTGGCCCATGCAGGTCTTGTAGATCAAGATGTGTGAGGGTTTTACCGGATAGATGTCTCAATCAGTACTCGCCCTTGATCTCTATTCGTGCCTTCTGATCCTTCAGAATCCTTGACCTGATCACATATTTATATCCTCGATCTATCATGGTCCTTTCTTATTGTTCCCTATGTCGTTTCCTTCAGCGGCATTGTTCCTGGTCCTACCGATCAGCAAGGCGGAGCACCTCCAGTGGACCAACAGCAACCTGGAGACCAAGCCCAGCACTCTGGAGCGGCCTCCCGAGTCATGCATTCCGGGGACCCCGAGCCCCCAGTTCAGCCAGTCCAGCCTGCAGAGCCTGACGATGGCACCTTGGTGGGTCTCATCAGGATATTGCTTGCGTCACAAGATCGTCGGGGCGATGCCCTGCACCAGGCGGTATAAGATGCCATGGGCCGTGTTGGTTATCAAGGGAACAGTGCGGCTAGCAGTTTCAAGCGCCTCAACCCTCCCTTCTTTGATGGGAGTGAAGATGCTATTGCAACCGATGCGTGGCTCCAGGACATTGAGATTATCTTAGATGCAGCCAAGACTCCGGAAGGAGAGAAGGTAGCTGTGGTGCGTCTACAGTTATTGGACCTAGCCCGCACCTGGTGGGCGATGATAGCGGTTGGATTGGCAACGCCTGTCCCGTGGGCGGTATTCAGTGACAAGTTTCAGATCAAGTATTTCGATGCTGTGGCTCGGCACGACTTACAGACAAAGTTCACCAATCTCAGGCAGATTAGCAGGACGGTCGATGGATATGCGGCCGAGTTTTCAAGACTGAGTCGGTTTGCTCCCACTTTGGTGGCAACCGAGTTTGATCGAGCGCAGCGGTTCCAGCAGGGACTCCACCTAGAGATCATTCTAGCAGTGGAGCAGTTTGAGCATCAGACCTTTGATGCTGTTTTGCGGGCAGCTAAGAGGCATGAGTATACCTCGTAGAGAATTGTAGACAGAACTGGAGGACGGAAGCGGTCCCATGGTCAGATGATCCAGTCTTCAGCCCCAGCCCCCGCAGCTAGGGCCTTGACCATTGGAGCTCCGAGGAGGGCAGCATCAGTTACGTCGGTTCAGCATTCGACTCCGACGTATCCTCAGCAGCAGAAGCGGAGGCAGTCTTCCACAATGGGCTACACTCATTGTGGGAAGCCAGGGCATGTAGTGTCAGAATATCGCCGAGCACAAGGATTGTGTTTGGCTTGTGGGGCACCGGATCACATGATAGGGTCCTGCCCACAGAGAGCCGGTTCATCCTCATCGGCCCAGACTAGTCCCTCGGTGAGGGGACCAGCACCAGTGCAGCAGCAGCAGTATCAGCCTCCGAGGCCATTGACGCCTCAGGCTCAGGCATTCTAGCAGCAGCGACCGCAACAGTATGCCCAGGTCCAAGCTCAGGTTCAGAACCGCCAGAGAGGTTTCCAGCAGAGGGGACCAGCACCCAGAGGGTACGGTCAAGCGATGGCTTTGACCGTAGAGGAGGAGTTGGCATCAGGTGAGGTGGTGGCAGGTACCATTCTCGTCAACTCTTTCCTGCATCAGTATTATTTGATTCAGGTGCATCGCATTCATTTATGTCTGTACGATTCGCGACACGGATAGGACTGGAGCCCGAGTCATTATCAGTAAGGCTCAATATACTTACTGGTAACGGACTTGTGGGTATAGATAGGGTGTTTTCCTCGTGTCGAATCGTAGTCAGCGGTAGAGAGTTTTTCGCTAGGCTGATAGAGTTCCCGATGGCCGATTACGATGTAGTCCTACGAATGGATTGGTTGAAAGACCGGTATGCTAGTATAGATTGCCATGACGGCAAGATTATTTTTAGTGTTCCCGGTGAGCCAAAGTTTTCATTTTCTCGAGGCGGAGTAGAACCTTCTTCCCCAGCATTGCGGATGGCCGTAGCAGCAGCAGTTCAGTTTCCCAGAGTTGTAGAAGAGTTTCCTGACGTATTTCCCGAAGAGCTTCCAGGCATGCCCCCAGAGAGAGAGATAGAGTTCACTATCGACTTGATTCCAGGGACGGCACCAGTGTCAGAGAGAGTCTATAGGATGGCACCATCAGAGTTGGAGGTCCTGTACAAGATGATTGAAGAACTTAGAACCAAGGGATTCATTCGTGTTAGCGGATCACCTTGGGGAGCTCCGATGCTTCTTGTGAAGAAGAAGGATGGTACGTCAAGATTATGTGTTGATTATCGTACCTTGAACTCTGTAACAATTAAGAACAGATATCCTTTACCAAGGATAGATGATTTATTTGATCAGCTCAAGGGAGCGGCAGTATTCTCGAAGATTGACTTGCGGTCAGGGTACCATCAGATCAGAGTCAGAGAGCAGGACATCCCGAAGACAGCATTCAGATCTAGATATGGACATTGGAAGTTCCTTGTTATGCCATTTGGAGCGACCAATACGCCGACCGTATTCATGGACCTCATGAATCGTATCTTCATGCCCTATTTGGACTAATTCGTGATAGTGTTCATAGACGACATCTTAGTCTATAGCGAGAACGAGGCAGAGCATGAGCAGCATCTTCGTGTAGTTCTTCAGATTCTCAGGGAGCACCAGTTGTACGCAAAGTTCAGCAAGTACGAGTTTTGGTTGGATTGTATCTCGTACTTGGGTCATATCATCACCAGAGGTGGAGTGGAAGTTGATCCCCAGAAGATAGTGGCTATAGAGACATGGCCAGTACCTAGCACCGTTGCAGAAGTTCGGAGTTTCCTCGGATTGACCGGCTATTACCGACGCTTTGTGTCAGACTTTGCTCGAATTTTAGCACCACTGACGCAGTTGACCCATAAGGATGTACAGTTTGCTTGGACAGTAGAGTGTCAGAGTTCATTTGAGAAGTTGAAGCGGAGATTGATGACGGCCCCCATTCTCACTCTTTCCGACGGGACGGGAGGATTTTCAGTTTATTGCGACGCATCCGGCAAGGGATTAGGATGTGTCTTGATGCAACATGGTAAGGTAATCGCTTATGCGTCACGTCAACTTCGTGACCATGAGAGGAATTACCCAACCCATGACCTGGAGTTAGCAGCCGTAGTTTTTGCATTGAAACTTTGGAGACATTATTTGTATGGAGATCGGGTGGAGATTTTCATCGACCACAAGAGTCTGAAGTATGTGTTTACCCACAAGGATCTTAATATGCGTCAGAGGAGATGGCTATAGCTACTTGTGGATTATGACATCAGCTTGCAGTATCATCCTGGGATGGCCAACGTGGTAGCAGATGCATTGAGCTGGAGAGCCGGAGTTTATTTTCTAACGGCGCAGCCAGAGTTGTTAGCAGATCTTCAGAAGATGGGTATTGAAGTTGTTCTTCCTTCCAGTGTGGCATTGATGGCCAGTATGCAAGTTCAGTCCAGTATAGTTGAGAGGATCAAGTTAGCTCAGTCCACGGACTCTAAGCTTCAGCGGCTTAGGGCAGAATGTGTGGCAGGACAGAGACCAGAGTTATGCATTCATGAAGATGGTACACTCCGACATGGGAGGCGTCTTTGTGTACCCAGTGGTGATATCAGACATGAGATCATGGCAGAAGCCCACAGTTCTCAGTATTCCATTCACCCCGGCGGTACGAAGATGTATCGTGATATTCGGCAGCATTTTTGGTGGAATGGCATGAAGAGGGAGATAGCCCGGTTTGTCTCTCGTTGTTTAGTTTGCCAACAAGTTAAGGCTGAACATCAGAGACTAGCTGGACTTCTTCAACCTTTACCGATCCCAGAATGGAAATGGGAGCACATTACCATGGATTTTGTAACTGGATTACCTAGATCCCCAGCTGGAAGAGATGCCATCTGGGTTATAGTTGATCGTCTCATGAAGGTAGCTTATTTTCTTCCTTTCAGAATCGGCCAGTCGACGGATCAGCTTGCAGAGATGTACCTCAGGCAGATAGTCAGATTGCATGGAGTCCCAGTCAGTATTGTGTCCGACAGAGATTCAAGATTCACCTCGCACTTTTGGTGGAGTCTTCAAGAGAGTTTGGGGACTCGTCTCAAGTTCAGTTCAGCCTACCATTCGCAGACAGATGGTCAGTCAGAATGCACGATCCAGACTCTTGAAGACATGCTGCGGTCATGTACACTCGACTTCGGTAGTTCATGGGAAGATCACCTGCATCTCGTAGAGTTCTCGTACAATAACAGTTTCCAGGCTAGTATCCAGATGGCACCTTTCGAGGCCTTGTACAGCAGGAAGTGCAGATCTCCTTTAGCTTGGGACGATATAGGTGAGAGGCAAATGCTTGGACCAGAGATGGTGACGCAGACTATTGAGGTGGTCAGACAAGTCAGAGATCATCTTCGAGTTGCCCAAGATTGCCAGCATCATTCGGCCGATTCTCATCGGCGTCCCCTTGAATTTTCTGTCGGCGACCACGTATTCCTTAGGATCTCGCCTACCCGTGGCGTCATTCGATTCGGCGTGCGGGGAAAGCTCAGTCCTAGGTATATAGGACCGTTTGATATTCTAGAGCGAATAGGTGATGTATCCTATCGTCTCGCTCTTCCGCCGTCGTTACGTGAGGTACATGATGTCTTCCATGTATCCCAATTACGACGGTATATTCCAGATCCGAGTCATGTCCTTGATCATTCGGAATTAGTTGTTGGTACCAACCTTTCGTATGAGGAGAGACCCGTATCCATATTGGACCGGAGGGAGAAGATACTCAAGAATAAGACTATCAAGTTAGTCCGTGTTGCTTGGGGTCATCACTCTTTGGGTGAGTCAACATGGGAGCGTGAGGATGATATCCGATCGCGATATCCCGACCTGTTTGACTCGTAAGGTATAATGTCTTTCTTATGCCTTATGCTTAAGTTCCTTGCTTGCATGAATGATTGCTTGATTGACTGCTAGTCCTATATTATCTGCAATTGATATAGCTTGCTCGACATCTCTAGCCTCTTGATTAAATTTCGAGGACGGAATTCTTGTAGGCCTTAAAAATAAAAGTCACGCTGAGTTGATCAGGACAAAGTCCAAAAGTCACGCTGAGTTGATCAAGACAGAGCCTAAAAGTCACGCTAAGTTGATCAGGACAATATTTAAAAATTACGCTGGGAGACAGCTCATCATTTGTCAGAGTGTCATTATGACTGACAGCACGACAGTCGAAGAATGTCTCCTCGTATGCCACGTATGCACGAAACTCGAGAGATCACAGCCGACTATTGCGTGATTTTTGAAATCTTCTTCAGCAAGACTCAGCCTTCGTTAAGTTGGCGTACCAAAAGAGCTTATTGTCATTTAATGCGACTGACAAGGTAATCACTGTCAGAGATTTTGTGTCAGTCGAGGCACGTCGAATCAAGACAGCTGGCAGTCCTGACTCAAGTCTGCGTGTATTTTAAACTTCTATGTTCCTTCCTCAAGTCTGCGTGTATTTTGAGCTTTCTGTCTCAAGTTTGCGTGGATTCTGAAGCTTCTTGCCCCACGTCTGCGTGGATTTTGAAGCCTTCTGCCCCAAGTCTGCATGGATTCTGAAAATTTTTTTGCCCCAAGTCTGCGTGGATTCTGAAGCTTCTTGCCCCAAGTCTGCGTAGATTTTGAAGCTTTCTGACCCAAGTCGGCGTGGATTTTGTCTTCAACAAGTCTGCGTAGATTTCATCAAATTGGAGTACGTGGCAGCCATGCCACTGATCTCTCACCAGCGTGTCCTGTAACTTGCACACGACTCATGCATGATTGCCATGTGTCCAACAGTTACAGGCCACGTCCAGTAACTGCTCATAACCTTGTGTATGTTAAATCCTGCGTGATTTTTAACTAGGCACAGGCTGTGAAGACAGTTATCTTTTCAGTTATTTTTGACTCTATAAATAGAGTTCTTTTTCTCATTTATTGTACAGATACATAGTTATCTAAATTACTGTCAAAATTTTGAGAGCTTTTCTTCTTCGCATCGTCCAAGGGATAAAGCGATCGTCTTCTAGATCGGATTCCTACAGTTGTAATTTTCCCAGAAACACAATAAATAAAGTGAATTTATTTATAGAAAACAAATTGGCGACTCTGCTGGGGAAAACCATCTCCTCTTCTGAGATGGCAACTGTAGAAGCATGGAATTTCACAACCAGAAAGCCCATGCGCCAGACACTACATGCGCTAGAACTCAGACGAAGAACTTCACAGCAAGATCAATAAAGATAGACATTCGAAAGAAGACTTTTTAAAGATTACAGAAGTCTATTACATGTCTAAGAAAAGGTTGTACAAAGGAGAATTTCTACAAAGGAAAGATCTTAAGTCTACAGCCAGCGGCTACCACGCGCCTCCAGATAAGCGCAGCAGCCACCATGCGCCATCAGTCAGGCGCAGCAGATGTCATGCGCCTCCAGCCAGGCGCATCCTACCATCTCTTCAGCAGCTCAGTTATGTGCATCCAGCTCAGTTATGTGCATCCCTTCAGCAGCTCAGTTATGAGCAACTCTTCCAACCAGGCTCACCTGGCCGAGCAGAGCCCAGTTATGTGCCGCTCTTCCAGCCAGGCTCACCTGATAAGTGCTTCGCCAAGCAAAGCATTTAACCCTCTGGCTGGAATCAAGGAAGAGAAGAGCACCGCAAATGCTGTGGCCAGGGGAGGCTTCGAAAGAGCCTCCAAAGGCGAAGGAAGACCGTGATCGAAACCGCGGCTAAAGGAGCAGCTTTCAACACAACCAAAGTGGGCAAACCCCACTTTGAAGGAAGATAGAGCCTAGCACCGCCATTCCGATCTACGACTCTTCCGGAATAACGGAGACAAGGCCCGAGCATCCCTATCTTTGGATGCAACAGGCACCTTCCGTCTGCCTCGGAAGCCTTCGACTCCGTCTTTTGGATGTAACAGTTACCTTCAAGTGCATCGAAGACAACACAGCGTCTCATCTTCACCCTCGGGAGCACTTCGTCAACAGAATGCACCCGCAAGTTCATGTTAGAAGTACGTGAGGGAATGAGAAGCAAATCTTCTCTCCATGCCACTATTTATAGGCCGGACAGATCAAACCCACGCGCCAAGTGGATGGCCCTCCGAATTCCGTACAATGAATTTACATTAAATGGATGAACCGGACGCCTCGAATTCAGCCAAACGGCTATTTATAGCACTCGAAGAGCGAGACAGCCGCATCATTAAAAGACATGTCCGATGCGCCAGCCAGACAGCGCATCACACGGACGCGCCCTTCGGCATCAGGCGCATCACACAGGCGCGCCCTACAGTACTCGACGCATTACAGAGGGTGCGCCCCCACACATCTCCATACCGAGTGGAACGCCAACCGACGCGCCCACTCAGCTGTCCATCGAACGTCACCAACATTAAATGCTGAACTGACAGAGTTGGCAGCACGCCTCCCAAAGTCTGAACAGTTCAGAAAACGAAGCGTCGACAACGTCAGCATCATCATGACTTTATTTCGACGGCTACTGCCACGTGGCCACTCCACCATCAGCATGCGCCTCTACGGCCATGCGTCCAAATCAGCATGCGCCTCAAAAGCCATGCGCCTCAGACTGCTCTCTGATCCCGAAAGACAGAAGGAAAGTCGCCTGCATGTGCCTCAAAAGCCATGCGCCCCAAATGGTTTGTAACTCCTAAAGGTTATGAGCCGCAGCCTCTTCCTGCGTCCAATCCAAGGCGCAGCCCACCAGATCACTCCTCTCCACCAAATCCGAGATCTTCAAACCATGAGTCGACGACACGTGTCCTTTGACTCAACTCATCCAAGATTTCAGCAACGGAAAGATCTTCTCTCTGCTACGTGCCGGCTCACAACAGCAGTATGAAGAGTTCTCCCCCTCGATCAGGGCGCAGCATCCATGCGCCTCCATCAGCAACATCCACGTGGCGTCCCCACACCGGCGCATCCTACATGTGCGCATGAGCAGCTAGCCTGCAAAACTATAAATAGAAGGATCATCTCCTTCACACACACACAGGACTGACAACACAGAGAGAATCCACAACAGAGAATCACCGGAGAGGCAGTTCTAGACACTCAACGTCTTCCTCCTCTCAGCAAGCTCCAGCACCCAGAGCAATCAACACCTTCAGAGAACCGATAACCGTCGTCAACCGGTCAACGGAGTCAACGTATTACCACTCGCTCCATTGGCACTAAGGACCCAGCTTAAACAAAAGTGTACTCCTAGGACTACATCTAAGTCCTACATTGTAACACTGTTCTGTTTGTATTAAAGTTTTCAATCAAACAATTTTAATGGCAAACAAGCTGGCGACTCTGCTGGAGACTTCTTTCTCCTCTACCGAGAAAGTCGTGTCACAGGCCGACGACGTGAAGGTGGGCTCCTCCCACAAGACGCTGGTAGTGCGCCTCAATCAACAGGCGTACGAGGAGTTCATTTCTGAAGGAAGTGCGAGTCCTTCGAAGCGGCTGTCGAAGCCGAAGAAGACCCGCACAGTCTGGGTGCGCAAAGTCGACGCCTCGGGCACCACCGTTGAAGGGGATGCGCCCGTCTAGCCTTCCCTTCCTGCTGACGTCCTCAGCAGTCAAGGTGCGCCCACTGATGCAGCGCATCTCTCGGGGAAGCGTGCGGCTGACCACGTTCCCCAGCCATCTTCCTCTCAGGCGAGAAAGATACGTCGACGGAGCAGGGGCGCAGCCAATGCCCCGCGTATCACTTCTGATGCGCCACAAAGAGCCTCTGTCTTTGACAGACTCACTCGCTGTAATGGCGAGAAGAATTTGGATGCTGAGTACTATGCGCCCCAGCGGGCTGGTACGAAGAAATCCAAGGCGGCACGGGCCATGCGCCACAAACGTGCTATGCCAGCAGCCGGCCAGAGGCACGCGCTTACAATCACGTGCGCTGCCGATGGCAAGCTGTACAAGGTTGACTCAAGTGCTTCTGCACCGACAACGAGTCGACCTTCAAAGTCCTCATCTCGCTTAGGCGCATTCACTGCGTGCACAACCAAGCCGAGAGAGGCAAACTCAGTGGTCTTGAACTCTCGCGCCTCCTCTGGTTGTGCGTTTGAGGTCCGTTCAAGTCACTTCAAATGCTGTGGTTCTCCCACTACTGATCGTGATGCCTGCTTGGTATTAGATCAGGGGGCGCAGCACTCACCCGACCACCCCGGCGCTTGGCCCTGCCATGCGCCTGAGAGGGGTGTGAGGGTAGCACTCTCCTCCAACGACCTGCGCAACGTGATCACTCACAAGCGCCGGTCAGGAGAGTTGACCAACAAGCACGATGCGCCTCTCACGGGGCACACTTGTGCAGTGGTCACCATCAACTGCTGTTGCAAGACGGCAGTACCGCCAAAGCAGTTGGTCTTCCAACGGCTACAATCATCGACACCCCTCCGACATCGCCTTGGGACGAAGGTGTCAGCAGAAGAGGAGCTAAAGGTTGCTTCATGCAACGTGATCTCCAACTCCTCATCTGTCCGGAAGACGACTGCCAATTCCTCGTCTTCATCCAAAAGCCAGCCGAGGAAAACCAAGGCAGCTGTCTCGACCTCTGGAGTGTTCGAAGGCACTCGGTCGAGGAAGAAGTTCTTGGAGGAAGCTGGGGGTAGCCAGACCCTTGTCGAGCCTCCTTCCGAAGACGAAGATGTCCAAAGCACAGCTGCGACGGATCTTCATCAAGGCGAAGATGGCCTCCCAGAAGCCCCTCAAAATGACGATGTCCTCCAGGACACCGCCGGGGGTAGTGCTGGAAACGAAGAGGCCCTTCAAGACAGAGCTGAGGGCAGTCAGGCCCTTGCAGACGCGCCTGTCGAAGACAAACTCCAGAATGTGGCTGGAGGTAGCCAAATACCAGGAGAAGTGACTCCCCTACATGAGAGCGAGGCTGAGAGCGAAGCCTCAACTAATCCATCCACTTACGGTCGTGTCATGACAGTATACATGACCGGGGGTGATCTTGAGACTGATGCGCCGCCACAGGACATTGTCCAGCGCATAGACTCGCTAGAGGGAGGACTCAAAACCCTCTCTGCCTCAATGCAAGCACTGACTCAAGCAGTGTTTGAGATGCGGTCGGCCTTGATCAGGACACCTTCAAATAGTCCCGACCCAGGAGCCAATGGAGAGTCGAGTGTGCCCCTCCAACGGACACCCTCAGACACAGAAGCACCCCGGACGTCGGAGCCCTCAAACGCTCCACTCCAGGTGGTACCTCCTTCTCCGACTCCTAGCTCCACGGAGGACGTGGTCGAAATGATCAAAGATCTGCGGGAGCGCTTCGAGTCCAAGAACAGGCAGGAGGAGCGCCAGAAGATGGGCATTCCCCAGCCTTATCCCCTTGAGTGGAACAAGGTGGTTTATCCCCCAAAGTATAAACCACAAACACTCACGCCGTATGACGGAAAGGACTCTCCACGACGGTACCTGACGTACTTCCAATCGCAGACAGGGCATCTTCCGAAGGAGGACGCGCTCCTCACCAGCATCTTTGTTGGGTCCCTGAAAGGGGTGGCGTATGACTGGTACTGCAGCCTCCCCGATAATTCCATATCGTCCTTCAATGACCTGACACGCCTCTTCCTCGACCGCTTCTACGACGGTGGGAAGGACATGACGATGGCGTCTCTCATTGAGATACGCCAGAAGGACAAGGAAACGGTTCGGACATTCATCGAACGCTTCCGTCAGGCCTGCTTCAGGCTACCTCCAGGCATGCCAGAGCATGCGCTTCTCTCCGCTTGCAGTATGAACATGCTGCCTGCAGTAAAGCTCTGGCTTAACTCTACTCCCCCTTCCGACTGTAGCTCCCTAATCATCGAAGCTGAAGCTGCAGAGAAGAAGGCGGCCAATGCACGTCTTCTGGGTGTTAGCTTCCCCGCCTTTGACGATAAGGGGAAAAAGTCCGCAATCAACAACTCCGGACGAGAAACAAAGGGAAAACAGGCATTGACTGTTAATGCCTCAAAAGGCGCATCTGTGCCTACTCAGAAGCCTCCACTGGCACCGAGACCCAAGGAGGTTTATTCATTCAATGATGACGACACCCTGCAACTTTTCGAGATACTGAAGCAGGGTGACAAGATCAAGCTACCGGACCCAAAGCGGCCCGATAAAGTTAGGAAAGTGGACAACCCAAGGTACTATCACTACCATCGGTTTGTCGGACACCCGACCAAGGACTGCTACGTCCTCAAGAATTACATCCAGCGCATGATCAATGCAGATGTAATCTCCGTCGACTATGAAGAGAAGACGGTGTCGGCCAATGTGGTTTCACTTCAGTTCGGCACCTTGCCGCCAACTACCACACAAGATGGCGTCGTCCCCATCCCTAAGGCGACAATGGAGGTGGTAAACTTACCACATACTCGTGACAATGTGAGTGGACTCACCCCGCTCACCACATCTCGAGGAGAGGTCCTCTGGGTTCACCCCGACCTCGTCTTCGAGGTGACTCAATCGGAGGTACGCCCTACCTCCAAATCAAAAGGCAGGAAGATCAAGTCTTGCCGCACAGTCTCTTCTTCAACAGAAGAGGCACTTCCAGTGCAAATGCGTGCACAACAGAACTCCCAATCCGGCGAAGCCGCCGCCGAGGTGGTGCCTCCTAGCACCATCCCTGAGGAGGGTCCATCTAAGCCCTCAGCAGCCAGTAAGCAGAAGCAGGTGGAGGCCCGTTTTGACAGACCTCTACGGAAGGAGAATGCTTCGGGGCTGCCCAAGCCTCACAACTTCGACATTCTGGCACAATTAGCCAGTACACCTGCGCGCCTGTCTTTGTACGAGCTCCTGCGTCTTTCTAAAGATTCCCGAGAAGCTCTCTGCGAAGCTCTGAAGGACGCTGAATCCTTTCTCAGTCAGGTCAAGCAGCCTGAAGACCTCCCAGCTACTTGTGTGCACTGTTATTGTGCAGATGAAGTTATCCCTAATATAACTTTCACCCAACAAGACATGCTGCTCAAGCATCACCGACATAATCGACCGCTGTATTATACAGGGTACATTGGCTCGGTCAAGGTGAGCCGAATTCAGATCGATCCTGGGTCTTCCCTAAGCATCATTCTGAAGGCACTGCTATCTAAGCTGGGGATCCCGATGTACCGGCTGGCGCCCTCCAATACAACCATCAGTGGCTTCAATGCTAGCAAGAGCGAGCCATTGGGCAAGATCCGACTGAAGTGTCACATTGGCAGCCTCAAAACTGAGGTGACTTGTTATGTGGTAGATGCCGAGGTCAACTACAACATCCTGCTCGGTCAACCATGGCTGCCGATGCTGTCGAATATGCTAAGAAGTGCCACGCGTGCCAACTTCATGCAGACTTCATACATACACCATCGGAGCCGCTACATCCTACAGTCGCCTCCTGGCCCTTCGAAGCCTGGGGCATGGACATTGTAGGGCCAATCACCCCTCCTTCATCGAGAGGACACCGTTTCATCCTGGCCATCACCGACTACTTCTCCAAATGGGCGGAAGCAGTTCCACTAACAGAAGTAAAAAGCTCCAGGGTGGTCAGCTTTATCAAACACCATGTCTTTTACCGTTTCAGAGTACCCCGGCGGATCATCCATGACAATGGTCCTCAGTTTATCAGCCACATTTTCAGCAGGTTCTGTGACAAGAATCACATTCAGAACGTGGCCTCAACCGCCTACAATCCGGCAGCAAACGGATTGGCCGAGGCGTTCAACAAAACTATCATCAGGCTGCTCAAAAAGGTCGTATCATCCAACAAACGCGACTGGGACGAAAAGCTCGGCGAATGTCTTTGGGCCTATCGCACAACGGTACGGACCCCAACAGGCAACACACCATTCTCCCTGGTCTACGGGAGCGAAGCGGTACTGCCTCTCGAGATCCAGATCCCCTCACTCCGAGTAGCGATCACAAACAAACTCACAGAAGAAGATAATCAACGTCGTCGTCTGCGGGAACTGGAGGCACTTGACGAAAAGCGTCTCCTAGCTCAACAACGCATCGAACTTTACCAAGCCCGTATATCACAGGCTTTCAACAAGAAGGTCAAGCAAAGAACTTTCCAAGTTGGCGACCTAGTTTTAGCAGTCAGAAGGCCAATGGTGTTAACTCACAAGACACCAGGGAAGTTCGAGCCCAAATGGGAAGGATCCTTCATCATTGAGACGGTATACTCAAACGGTGCTTACCGCCTCGCCAAACCCAATGGGGACTTGTTCATGATGCCCATCAACGGCAAGTTCCTAAAGAAGTACTATTCTTGACATCCTCCAAGACATGTATTTCCCCAAACAACCTCTTTTCACAAAATCAAACGCTTCCGGAACCCAGCTGTTCCGTGGCATCCTTCCGTAGAAAGATAACCACGTCCACATTACCTCTGAGTTGTCTCTCTACATCCTACAAAGCGGAACCTTACATTTCGTGAGCTTACGCTATCCTTCATGTTTACCACGTCCATATTACCTCTGAGTAAACATCCCGTACAAACAACTCCTGTGTTGTCGTACATTGATCGCAGAACTTCCACGTCCACATTACCTCTGAGTTGTTCAGCGTATCCCCCAGGATCATTCCTACCACGTCCATAAATACCTCTGAGTAGGAAGATTCTATCATTTGAACCTAATGATTGCCATGTCCACATTACCTCTGAGCAAACATGTTGGTTCCTTCAAACTTATTATCTGTACCTAAAAACCAAGGTACGCAAAAGATAATAGGTCCACATAAATCATCAAGTTCATGAGATCAAAAATGAACACATCACAAAAAAAAAAGATAGTGTATTTCTTCATTTTTCAAAAAAGGGAGTACAGAAATACGCTATTTCCCCAGCAAGAGTTGCAAAAACACATAAAAAGAAGAGAAACTACAGTCCCCGATCCTCTCCAGGGTGGGATGAGAGCTCTCTGACTCGACGTCTCAGGTCGGCAGTGCGAGTTTCCACAGTCGCCTGGACTCGGAGCTCGGCTTCTTGACGCATTAATCCGACAGCCTCAGCGGAAGTTTTACTCTCATACTTCTCATCAAGCTGTCGTCGCTGCTAAGCCAAAGCAAGGGTCCGCTGAGTAAGAGTCGCTTCCTCCTGCTTGAATGCCACGTGTTCAGCCAGGACACGATCAGCTTCTAGTTGAAGTTGGGCCCGCTGGTCTTCAAGACGGCGCATCTGAGCATCAACCTCTGCGATGTTAGCATCTACCGCAGCCCGCTTCTCCGTCCTTCATAGATTGAGACAACTGCTCCGCCGCAGCCTCAGTCCCAGCCACTTTACGCTCCCAACTGCTCACATCGGCTCGATGGAAAGCCTCGATTTCAGCAATCAACTTCCCTATCTCTGCATCTATCAAGACAGAGAGGTCATTTCGTTGGATGCGCTGCAGTTCCGCGAGCCGCTCGTCCAGCTCAATCACCGAAACCTCCAGAATATCGGCCATATGGTCATGGCCTTGGTGAACGCGGATCAGCTCGATACAAGGCATTGCCAAAGCTTTTGCTGTCGCAAAGCTCCCCTTGGCATCCATCACTGCAGATACACCTTTCTCCAGCATTTTGTACACTCCCTCGACGAGGAACTTCACATACTCGTCGGCATCCGCCAGCACCTGCGGCGTCATAGCAGGAGTTGGGGGAGCTACTACAGTTTGCGGACCGGAGGAAGATCCGCCAACCTCGATCTGAGAGGTTTGAACCTCGGCAGCAATAGGCTCTTCATCAACAGGGGCCAGACTGCTAGCCCGAGGAGCCGAAGGAACAGAAGGAGCTGGCACATGCGTCGTGATAGTACCCCAAGTGGAAGGAGCAACAGAGGGTTCCACACCCTTACCCTTCTCAAGCCCGGAGAAATCACCGACGTCGACGACCACCTCTTCTACCCCCGACGTTCTATCAGCATCAGCTACCTCCCCCGGCAAAACGGGGAGATCAACATTTATCTCCTGGCCAGCCCCAGGAGACAAGACCAGCAGAAGGGTCTCATTCTTCTCAAGTCCCTCTACAGGGACAAAATCTGTCGCTACCGCCTGATCGGTAGCCATCTCTATGTCCATGGTTGAAGCCAAGGAAGGATTTGGCAATGATTCAGCCGACCTCCCTTCATCATGACAAGGAGGGGAATCAACCCTCTCCTCTATCCTCACTGCTTCTGCTGTCCCCGCAACAGACTCCTGCAGCTCCGGAGTGATGTCATCGGAAGATGATGAACTCCATTCCTCTTCATCACCAGGAAGCTGCGCACTTGCTAAACCTTCGATATGTGAAGCCTCCGCTGTGGCCTTCGTCACCTCGGAAGCTGCTGTACCCTCAGGTTCCCTCCTGACATAACCCGGGGATACCGGAACCTTCACGATTTCCCACCCCTGAAGGAAGGACAAAACCCTCCTACAAACGGGGACGCCAGTGTAAGACCACTTCCTCTTGTAGAAGCGGCGAATGAAGGCATCTCCTTCAACATAGTCCTCCTCAGGGCCAGGACTCATCACATTCGGATGATGTAAGATCAGCCACCCCATAAGATAATGGAAAGGCAGCTCGGCCCGGGGAAAGTTGTCATTATTACTTTTCTCGTGGATCACATTATCAGCAAAAGACCTCAAACCGCGCAACAGGTTGCACACCATCGCGGGGAGGAGAGCTAAAGGTCGTCCAAAGGCCAACTTCACTGCAGGCAAAATGAGATTCCGATGTACCCTCTCAACGGCACCGGATCCCCCTGCAAATATGCAATCCCGGAGCCATATCATCAAGTAGGCCGTCAATACTGCCTTAGATGACATCCGGTGCACGCAGTGCCAGAAACAGCTGTACGTATCCTTGCCGCTCTCATTGGAATGTGGGTCCTCTCGTCCAGCCGGGTTATTTCAGAACTCACTTCCGCGGGTTTCAAGCCCTGCGGAGTCACAAACCGGATCCTCGAAGGATCCGCCAAATCCTGCCTGAAGACATAGTCCCTCCAAGCAGTCACGTGAGGCTGGGTCTTGCCCTTGTCCCTCCGGTGCATCAGATAATGATGGCTCGTCACCTCCTTGAAAATGGCCATCATCTCCGGGTCCTTATCTTCCAAGACCTGGATCTCTTCATTTGATGGGAAATATTCCTCGTACGGTTCCGAGCCCCAAGGAAGCTTGGACACTTCGTACATCTCATGAAGGGCCAATCCCAACTCCCCCACTGGAGTAAAGAAGCTGCCAGTCTGGGCGTTGAAAAGCTCCAAGAGCGCAAGGAACATCGGCTTATTGAGGTCCACGCCTGCCTGCGTGGCCCGAATGGCGGCAGTCAGCCCTATCTCTTTAAGCTCAACTTTGAACCTGGAAAGCACCCAGGAGGTCAACTCGTCCCACTTTGGGATGTAGTGACACCAACCTTCGACTCTAAAACCAGCTGTCGGATACGTGACCTTCGACGTCAGCATCCGATTTGCAAAAGTCGGGGCACTGAAGGGAAACGTGTCATTTGGGACTTCACTATAGATGCTCCCGGGACGCAAAGCTCAGTAACTGAACGAAGAACCGATTCGTGAGGCGGTCAAGGTGTCTCGCTGGTTCGAGGTGGTGTCAATCGAAAGGGAACCCCCCAAGGCACCTCCTTGAGAAGGAGTAAGTTCCCAACCCATCCTTCTCTTCGAAGCTAGACGATAAAAGGCTGTCAGTGGCAACTGGCGGTCAACCTGCCGCATGTATAACATCATGCCCTTAGCAGCAAAGAACCAGTCTTCTCTGATCTTCAATATCTTCGCTTCGGAAGAGACTAATCGGTCGCCAAACAGAAAGGCAGGCTTTAAGAAAGTCACACCTTCAGAATCAGCAGACTTCAGTTTACCGCTCTCCATCATACTCTGGAGGAAAAGCGGCAACTGGACCTGGATTTGCAGCATCCTCTCACGAGGTTGGTCCTGAAGGATAGCATCCTTTGCAGGGTTGATCACCGCCTCATCAAAATCAACTCCCATCTGACAAAGAGAAGCGCCCAGGAGGACCTCATTCAACAAAGGGATCGTCATCGACACTGGCACAACAAAAGTGGAAGTCAGGTAAAAAGACAAAATATGTCAAGCAGACTGGCGCATTGCCAGGGTATGAACCCATGCGCATCTGCTTCGGCGCATCATCAGGGCATAGGCCCATGCGCGTCAGCATGTCTCGGCGCATCATCAGGGCGTAAGCCCATGCGCGTTGGCATTGGAGCTTCGGCGCATTATCAGAGCGTGATCCCATGCGCGTCAGCAAAGGCTTCGGCGCATCTTCAGGGAATAAAACCCATGCGCGTCAGCCATTAAAACCTCGGTGCATGATAGAGGTATAAACCTATGCACGTCGGCAGGATAGAACCTCGGCGTATCATCAAAGACCGAAGTCTATACGCGTCGGTAGTTAGGGCACATGGCCCAAAGCAGAGACGAAACCCACCTGTCACCTCAGGGCGAACGTCGGCAAGAGTCGCAAGAGTGATAGGTACATCCTCATCGACAGACTCCTTCGCTTTCTCCTTTCCCTTGCCGGCAGCACCGCGAGGAGTCTTGGGAGCCATTCTCTCGAGGAAGGAGAAGTTAGGGTTTTGAAGAAGAAACTCTAAAGAAGCAGGAGAAGAAGAACCCTTTCTCTCTCCAACTCTTACCTATTTATAGGGCTTGGTCGCACGCGTGAACAGATGACGTGTGATCTCAGCCGTCGCCTCGGGTTCTGTGCAAGGATAGCAGCAAATAAAACCAAAAGATCATCATTAATCTTTTCGGTTACCGAGGCACCATCATCATTAACTGAGAAGAGCATGCGTCCGAATAGGCATGCGCCCAGAAATCATGCGCCCTGACCTCCATGCTTCTTATTCAAAGTATTCCAAAACTTATTCAAAAGTTTTGAAAACTTTGAAGGGGGTCTTGTAGAAGCATAGAATTTCACAACCAGAAAGCCCATGTGCCAGACACTACATGCGCTAGAACTCAGACGAAGAACTTCACAGCAAGATCAATAAAGATAGACATTCGAAAGAAGACTTTTTAAAGATTACAGAAGTCTATTACATGTCTAAGAAAAGGTTGTACAAAGGAGAATTTCTACAAAGAAAAGATCCTAAGTCTACAGCCAGCGGCTACCATGCGCCTCCAGATAAGCGCAGCAGCCACCATGCGCCATCAGTCAGGCGCAGCAGATGTCATGCGCCTCCAGCCAGGCGCATCCTACCATCTCTTCAGCAGCTCAGTTATGTGCATCCAGCTCAGTTATGTGCATCCCTTCAGCAGCTCAGTTATGAGCAACTCTTCCAACCAGGCTCACCTGGCCGAGCAGAGCCCAGTTATGTGCCGCTCTTCCAGCCAGGCTCACCTGATAAGTGCTTCGCCAAGCAAAGCATTTAACCCTCTGGCTGGAACCAAGGAAGCGAAGAGCACCGCAAATGCTGTGGCCAGGGGAGGCTTCGAAAGAGCCTCCAAATGCGAAGGAAGACCGTGATCGAAACCGCGGCTAAAGGAGCAGCTTTCAACACAACCAAAGTGGGCAAACCCCACTTTGAAGGAAGATAGAGCCTAGCACCGCCATTCCGATCTACGGCTCTTCCGGAATAACGGAGACAAAGCCCGAGCATCCCTATCTTTGGATGCAACAGGCACCTTCCGCCTGCCTCGGAAGCCCTCGACTCCGTCTTTTGGATGTAACAGTTACCTTCAAGTGCATCGAAGACAACACAGCGTCTCATCTTCACCCTCGGGAGCACTTCGTCAACAGAATGCACCCGCATGTTCAAGTTTATGTTGGAAGTACGTGAGGGAATGAGAAGCAAATCTTCTCTCCATGCCACTATTTATAGGCCGGGCAGATCAAACCCACGCGCCAAGTGGATGGCCCTCCGAATTCCGTACAATGAATTTACATTAAATGGATGAACCGGACGCCTCGAATTCAGCCAAACGGCTATTTATAGCACTCGAAGAGCGAGACAGCCGCATCATTAAAAGACATGTCCGATGCGCCAGCCAGACAGCGCATCACACGGACGCGCCCTTCGGTATCAGGCGTATCACACAGGCGCGCACTACAGTACTCGACGCATTACAGAGGGTGCGCCCCCACACATCTCCATACCGAGTGGAACGCCAACCGACGCGCCGACTCAGCTGTCCATCGAACGTCACCAACATTAAATGCTGAACTGACAGAGTTGGCAGCACGCCTCCCAAAGTCTGAACAGTTCAGAAAATGAAGCGTCGACAACGTCAGCATCATCATGACTTTATTTCGACGGCTACTGCCACGTGGCCACTCCACCATCAGCATGCGCCTCTACGGCCATGCGTCCAAATCAGCATGCGCCTCAAAAGCCATACGCCTCAGATTGCTCTCTGATCCCGAAAGACAGAAGGAAAGTCGCCTGCATGCGCCTCAAAAGCCATGCGCCCCAAATGGTTTGTAACTCCTAAAGGTTATGAGCCGCAGCCTCCTCCTGCGTCCAATCCAAGGCGCAGCCCACCAGATCACTCCTCTCCACCAAATCCGAGATCTTCAAACCATGAGTCGACGACACGTGTCCTTTGACTCAACTCATCCAAGATTTCAGCAACGGAAAGATCTTCTCTCTGCTACGTGCCGGCTCACAACAGCAGTATGAAGAGTTCTCCCCCTCGATCAGGGCGCAGCATCCATGCGCCTCCATCAGCAACCTCCACGTGGCGTCCCCACACCGGCGTATCCTACATGCGCGCCTGAGCAGCCAGCCTGCAAAACTATAAATAGAAGGATCATCTCCTTCACACATACACAGGACTAACAACACAGAGAGAATCCACAACAGAGAATCACCGGAGAGGCAGTTCTAGACACTCAACGTCTTCTTCCTCTCAGCAAGCTCCAGCACCCAGAGCAATCAACACCTTCAGAGAACCGATAACCGTCGTCAGCCGGTCAACGGAGTCAACGCATTACCACTTGCTCCATTGGTACTAAGGACCCAGCTTAAACAAAAGTGTACTCCTAGGACTACATCTAAGTCCTACATTGTAACACTGTTCTGTTTGTATTAAAGTTTTCAATCAAACAATTTTAATGGCAAACAGCAACAACTCAATGCGACACTTCCTCAGTCGACTCGACGAAGAAGGTGATATCGATCCAATTCGATCAACTCGTCTATGAAGAAATACAGCGGGCTAAGGGTGGTAAGCCCACTTCAGCCTCCATCACCACTGCCAAGTCGAAGGGACGATCTGTCTATGTCCCTAAGAATCTATTGGCAACCAAGGGTGAAGTTTCTGCCACAGTGTCTACTCCTAACACTGGCAAGAACTCTACTTCAAGCACGCACACTCTTGTGTGCTCGAAGACGACAGCAGTCAAAAGTCACGCTGACAGCACTGACTCCTTAGTCAAATCTGTTCCAGCGTGTATTTCTAAATTCAAAAGTCATGCTGACAGTACTGGCTCCTTAGCCAAATCTGTTCCAACGTGCAATCTCAAAGTCAAAAGTCACGCTGACAGTACTGGCTCCTTAGCCAAATCTGTTCCAACGTGTATTTCTAAATTCAAAAGTCACGCTGACAGCATTGGCTCCTTAGCCAAGCCTGTTCCAGCGTGTATTTCTAAATTCAAAAGTCACGCTAACAACACTGGCTCCTTAGCCAAAACTGTTCCAGCGTGTATTTCCAAGTCAATTCTTCCTGACTCAGCGTGCGTACCACAATCTGGCTCTTTAGCCAAGACTCTATACGCTGACAATACTGGTTCCTTAGCCAAATTGTCACTAGCATACTCAAAGAAGAATAGCTCTTTAGCTATCTCTTCTTCTTTGCCAAGTTCTACCAGAACAGGGGTTGGTCTTGCTAGAACTCCTCCACACAAAGTCCCTTCGAAAAGAAATAACTCTTTAGTTGTTTCTTCTGCTCCTGTTATCTTTACTTCAGGAACAGCTTTGACTGACAATTTTGTTAGTCAAAGAAAAGGAGATGGTCTTTTGACTACTCTTCCTTCTGGATATTCTATGTCTAAAAACTTGAATAAGTCTAAGAAGAAACATTCCTTAATGTCTTCTTCTACGACTTCTTCGAATTGGGCACAGAATTTTTCTATGAAAGAGGGTCTTTACCAACTTCTAATCAAGGGGGTGGTTCAACTCTTCCTTCTCTGCAAATATCCAGATCAATGGAAGGAAAACTCCAAGTTTCAAAAACTAATGTGTTACCTCCAACTGATCTAAGAGCAAAACTTAATCAAATCCGTTTGGGAAGTACTTCTGGTGTTAAGAAACCACACCAATCGGATATGAAAATAAAAGATCCAAATGCAGAGTATGCTAGAAATTATGTGGCTCATATTAATCACTCTCTATATAATCAAGAGCCATCAAGACCCAAGAACCGGAAATATATTCCTAAAAATACACAAAGAATGTTCTCTGATGTACCTCAATCTTCACAGACAGATTTACGAGAACACCTTCAACAGAAGAGAAGGAATAATTCTGTGTCAATGGATCATGCTGAATATGACTTCTAGCTAAGAGTCATAATTCAATACAGATGTCAATTAATGGATCAGAACCATGGTGATCATGAGTGTGACTTCCAGCCGAGAGTCACAATGCAATGCAGATGTCAAACTAAACGACAATCTGTCTTCAATCGGATTCAGTGTGAACCCATTCCTGATGAAGATGAACCTTTGTTTGCTTCTATCAACATGACCTCTCGGGATACTGGGGGTAGAAATGATAGTCCAGATGGAGTATACAGAGGTACCAGAGCAAGAGTCCTGGCTTCTAGTCAAAGGACTTTGATTTCTGAAGATGATTCTGAATTTCTTAGAGAATCTAACTTCCTACCTCTTCCTACTGGGGGTAGTTCTCCTACAAATGACTTTGATACACAAAGTAATGATTCAGAACATACAACATCCACCAGTTCATCAATAATCCCTCGTACAGTCACGACTTATATGGTCGATGGGAATACTGATGAACCTTCTTCTTCCTTGACTCCTCAAGAACAAAGAATTGCTTCTTTGGAGCAGCAAATGAAATCTATGGCTGACACTATGAAGTCGATGTATGAACTCATGGCGACCCAGATGCAAAATTGACAGACTGTACCAAATGCCATACCAATTGACACTGGTATAAGTCCAGTACATGTTCCTCCAGCAGTACAATCCAATACTCCTAGACAAGCTTAACCAAATCCTAGTCTCTCCGGAGCTGGGGGTAGTGCTTATAATGCTGTTCCTCCTCCCAACTATTCTCTACAAGCTATAACTCCACAATCCTCCGGAGTTGTTACTGAAGAATTAAGGAATCTCAAATCTCAATTTGAGGCATTCAAGCAGAAGGATGGTTTACAAAGGTTGGGCATCAAGCAACCTTATCCGATAGAATGGAAGCAAGTATCGTATCCTCCTAAATACAAGCCTCCTACTATCTCCTTCTATGATGGAACCACTTCTCCAAGTCAATTTATCAATCACTTTAAAGTGATGACTGACCAATTGCAACCAAGTGACGCCCTCCTTACTCGGGTGTTCGTCGGATGTCTCAAAGGAATGGCTTATGAATGGTATAGAAGTCTCCCGGATGGGTGTATTACTTCATTTGCCGGTTTCAAACAAATGTTTCTTGAACGGTTCTATGAAGGGCTAAATGACATGACTATGTCTGCTCTCATAAGAATCAAGCAGAAAAATAATGAAACTACAGAAGATTTCATTGAACGGTTTCGAAGAGAAGCTCTAAAGATGCCTCTTGGAACTCTTGATGCTGTCACCATCGACACATGTAAATCAAATTTGTTGTCAATCATCAGCATGTGGACAGGATCTACTCAATTTCAAGATTGGCCTTCCTTTATAGTTAGTGCCAAAGCCACAGAAATTAGTGCTGAAACTTTCAAAGGCTTAGGAGTACAGATGACTCCTAAAAAAATAGGTCAATGTACTAACAATAATGCTAAATCCAATACTCGCAAGGAAAAAGAAACCCTTGAAGTTAATCTTTAGAGTAAAGATGCATCGACTGCTCAAACTCCTCCTGCCTCTACAACTCAACAACCAAGAGCACCTCGCCCCAAAGAAGAATACTCTTTTGATGACGACGATGTCCTTGATATCTTTGAATGTCTGCTGAAAGGTAATAAAATACAATTACCTGAGATCAAGAAACCTGATGAAGCTGGTAAGACGGATCATCCTAAATACTGTCCATACCACAGAATGTTGGGTCATACAATTCGTACATGTTATGTACTGAAAGAAAAGATCCAGAAAATGATAAATCTAGAGCTATCTCTCTTACTCCGAAAGAGAAGACCGTCACCTCCAACGTCGTCTCTATGCAATTCGGAGATTTCCCTCCTCAACTCCTTGAAAGCGGGATTGTTCCTATTCCCAAGGCAACTCTTAAAATAGTGAATATTCCTCCTCCACAGTTTGAAGGATTAGTACCAATCACTATAGAAACAGGAGAAATCATATGGATTCATCATGATCTAGTGGCAGATTTTGAATCTCCTCCTCTTTAAAAGACTATTCCTCGAAAGTCTAAGAAGGCTGGAAAGATTAAGTCATGTCATATGACTTCTCTTGGATCTACTCCTGACACAGAGCCGAAAGACAAGGAAGAAGCACTTGCTGGTGCTACTCGAACAGGAAAACCTTATCTAAAGGATTATTCCAAGAATCCTGAGGATACTCCTGATATCCCTCCTGCTGACAAAGATGTTCCTAATGTTCCTCTTGAAGAAGAATCATCCACTGCATCTATCCCTTCCACTGTACCGGTTGAACCTGCTCCTTCCAAACCCACAGCTCTTGAGAAAGGCAAACAACAGGCTCAGTTTGATAAACCAATCAAGAAGTCCCCTCCTCTTAGACTTCAGAAGCCTTATAACTTCGACATTCTAGCTCAACTTGCTAATACTCCAGCTAGAATGTCCCTCTTTGAACTTCTACGTCTTTCCAAAGAGACTCGGGAGACGTTAAGTGAAGCACTCCTTCAGGCTGACTCTTGTCTTGCACAATTAAAGAAGCCAGGTGAAGAACCTGCAACTTGCTTACATTGTAACAGTGTATTGGAGATTATTCCAAATATCACCTTTACACAAGACAACATGCTACTGGAGGATAATCGACATGATCGGCCTCTCTACTACACCGGTTATATCGATACGATGAAGATAGATCGTATTCTCATTGATCCAGGGTTTGCTATAAGCATAATGCCAAAGAGTTTGTTGGATGAATTAAAAATCCCTCTTCACAAGCTTTCCAAGACGGTTACTACTATCCTGGGATTCAATCAAAGCCGAAGCGAGCCTTTGGGAAAGATTCATCTCAAACTTCAGATAGGTGATTTCAGATCCAAAGTCACTTTCTATGTGATTGAGATCGTGGGATCTTACAATCTTCTTTTGGGGAGGCCCTTTCTTCATGAAAATAATGTGGTGCCTTCTACTCTTCATCAGTGTTTTAAATACATTGACAGCAATGGAAGAGTACAAAAGGAAGTTGCTAATATAAACCCTTTCCATGGGGTTGAAGCCTATTTCAATGATTCCCGGATGTACAAAGAAGAGTATACAAGGGTGATACAAGCTATGGAGAAAGAGGATCCACAAAGTGAGACCTTAATAATTCCTGTTAAAGGTCGAACTACTCAGCAACAATCTCCTAAACCCTCTGGAGAAGGTTCTTTCATTATTCCAGTAAACGGACGGATCTCTCCATTACCTCAGTCGTCTATTCAAGATACACTGATCATTCCTGTCAGTGGGCGTACTACAGTTCCTGTATCTTCACATATAAAATAGGATACTATGGTAATCCCTGTTGGAGGGCGGACTACTCTTCCATCTCAGACTTCAAGGGAGCTCACCTCTTCTGAGCCATTTGTTATCGATCTTAATCGAAACAAAACTTCTTCTCGTTCTTCTTCTCCCCCTTTAGTCATTGATTTGGCTAAGATTTCTAAGGCTCAGCCTTCTTCCAATGTAAATATTGCTGCTTTTACATTTAAATAAAAGTCTCCATCTTTGCAGTATGTTGATGTGTGTAATCATGTTCATAGTTATTTGTATTTGTTAGATGACTTGAGAACAATTACCATAGGAGTTGTACAGAGTTTCCATACAGATGTATCCTTAGAATCAGTACAAACTTCATACTTTCTAGTTCCCAACAGAAAGCCAGGAGACATTCCAATAGTCTTTTACAAAGGGCCCCAGAATCCTTCTAACCCTGAAGATGATGACAAAAACGATGATACTGGAAGATTACAACTACGTCGTTATAGTCAGCAATCTAAAGACATCATTAAAAATATGGGCTATGACTTCAGAACTGGCCTTAATAGTGGAAAAGGAAGAAAAATGCCTGTCCGAATTCCTCCTCTGAAATATGGGAGGACAAAATGCGGATTGGGTTATATTGCTCCTACTCCTTTTATCAATACTATCCATGAAGATCCCGAATCTAATGAAGATAAGAGATCTGATTCTTCTAGTACTATCTCTTGGGATTCTGATACAAGTATCGGTGATTTCTACTGTAACATTCTGTCTTCCAACATGGTCTCCATTGATCGTTCTGAAGAAAGTGATGAAAACGAAGACGAGTTTGAAATCTCACCTGAATCAGAACAATGGGCCCAAAGGTTAGATAATCAATGGGAGTTCCGATTCGAGCAAAAAGAACCTCCGACTGAAGACAAACTTGTTCAAATAGATGTTGGCGAAGAGGGATCCTCCAAACCAATATTCATCAGTGAAAGTCTTTCGGAAACTGACAAGCAAGACATGATCAAACTTATTCGTGAATACATTGATATCTTTGCTTGGAGTTATAAAGATATGCCAGGACTTGATCCACAAATCGCCACTCATAAACTTAATATCATGCCGAATGCTAAACTGGTCAAACAACAACAGCGACAATTTCGTCCAGACATCATGGATGCAATTGAAGCTGAAGTCAATAAACTCATGGCCTCTGGGTTTATTAGAGAGGAACAACATCCCGATTGGGTGGCTAATATAGTTTCTATTCTTAAAAAGACTGGCAAGATCAGAGTATGCATAGACTTCCGCGATCTCAATGCGGCATGTCCTAAAGACGAATTCCCTCTACCAATCACTGATGTCATGATCGATAATACCTGTGGGTTTGAACGGATGTCATTCATGGACGGGTATTCTGGGTACAATCAGATTAAAATGTTTCCAGACGACGAGAAACACACTTCTTTCAGAACGCCGATTGGTACATACTGTTATACAGTGATGCCATTCGGTCTCAAGAATGCAGGAGCAACTTATCAACGAGCTATGAGCACTATATTCCGTGAACATTTGCGGAAAACAGTCGAATGCTACGTTGATGATATTGCAGTCAAAAGTCGACAAAAAGAGGATCACATCCAAGATTTAAAGACTATATTTGATCTAATGCGTAAGCATCAATTGAAGATGAACCCTACTAAGTCCTTCTTAGGCGTCTCTAGTGGTAAATTTCTCGGCTTCGTTATTACCTCTAAAGGTATACACGTGGATCCCGAGAAGATCAAAGCCATCCAAGAGATGCGTCCTCCACGCACCTTAAAAGAGCTACGAGGATTTCAAGGAAGGATCGCTTATATCAGGAGATTCATCTCTAATCTTTCAGGATGCTGCAGACCATTCAATAAACTTATGAAGAAAGGTGTTTCTTTCGTCTGAAATAATGAATGTCAGAAAGCATTCGATGATATAAAACAATATTTGATGAGCCCTCCAGTATTGGTACCTCCCGTCTCAGGAATACCGTTCCTCCTATATACCCGAGCAATGAGTCATTCATTGGATGCATTGCTTGCTCAAAAGAATCAAAATGGCCATGAACAAGCCATTTACTATCTCAGTCGTACTATGACCGGAGCTGAACCTCGATATTTACCGATCGAAAAAGAATGTCTAGCCCTGATGTTCGCTGTCCAAAAGATACGATATTATATCATTGGCCAGACTATTCATGTCATTTCCAGGATCAATCCTATACGGGTCATGATGAAGAAACCCAGTATTTTGAATTCTCGATTGGCTAACTGGGGAATCTTACTCGCTCAGTATGATATGCATTATATCCCTCAGAAATCAGTCAAAGGACAAGCTTTAGCTGATTTTCTGGCTGCTCATTCAATTCCAGAAAATTCAAAACTCTATGATGAAATCCCAGATGAAGTCTTAGATTCAAACCAAGTTGCTGAAGAAGATCTTACTTGGCGTCTATTCTTTGATGGAGATTCAAGAATAGGTCTTAATGGTGACATTGTTGCTGGAGTTGGAATTGTTCTTGTGTCGCCAGAAGGTCTTGCTATACAAAGAGCTTATTCTCTTGATCAACCATGTTCAAACAACGTAGCTGAGTACAATGCACTGCTTATTGGTCTTCAACTCGCAAAACATCTGAATATTCAATATTTGGAAGCATATGGAGATTCTAAACTCATTGTCAATCAGATAAGGGGTACTTATGAAGTTCGTCATCAAGATCTGGTTCCTTATCATAGATCAGCTATATCTATGGCTTCTTCATATGAAGGGTTCTTCATTGAGCATGTTAGGCGAGCATGTAACACAGAAGCTGATGCTCTTGCTAATCTTGCGGCGGTGTTAGCTATTCCAATCAGACGTCAGCAAATGATTGTTGTCTGCAAACGAGAATTATTTTATCTCGAAAACAATCTGACTCTAGGACTTCCAGTTGACATTGAAGAATCAACATCACATGATGTCAATGCAACAAGAGAATTTGGATTAAGTCGTAAATCATTATCTTCTTCATCTGATTCTAGCATGGAATTCATCTTCAGTAATTCAGCTGAAACTCAGAATACGGATAAAGATTGGAGACTTCCTTTCTTAGATTTCGTATTGTATGATATTCTTTCAGATAATCCGAGTGAGGCAGTATCTTTCAGACGACGATCACTCAGATTCTATTACAATTATACCACAAAAACCTTATATCGTCGAGCTTATGATGGTTTACTTCTTCGATGTATTGCCGATGATAAGGCTCAACAAATTATTCGCGAAGCACATGATAGAATTTGTGGAGCACATCAACCTGGACCAAAACTTCAGGACCGTATTCGACGTATGGGTTATTATTGGCCCACTATGGTATCAGATACCATCGAATATGCAAGGAAGTGTAAAGCTTGTCAAATCCATGCAGATTTTATTCATCAACCCTCAGAATTTCTACATCCAACGGCAGCATCATGGCCCTTCGAAGCTTGGGGCATGGACATCATCGGTCCGATCAATCCGCCGTCATCAAAAGGTCATCGGTTTATTCTCGCAGTAACCGATTATTTCTCCAAATGGGCCGAAGCTATTCCTTTATCCGAAGTCAAAACTTCTAATGTCATCAACTTTATCAAGCATCATGTCATCTACAGATTTGGTGTTCCTCGTCGCATTATTCATGATAATGGACCACAATTCGTCAGCCAGAAATTTACTCGATTCTGTGACGATCATCGGATCAACAATGTGGCTTCTACCGCATATAATCCGGCGGCTAACGGATTAGCAGAAGCTTTCAATAAAAACATCATCAAACTCTTAAAGAAGTTTGTCTCTACTAACAAACGTAATTGGAGTGAGAAACTTGGTGAATGTTTGAGGGCTTATCGCACTACAGTTCGTAATGCTACTAAATGTACACCTTTCTCTCTGGTGTACGGATGCGAAGCTGTTCTTCCATTAGAGATTCAAATTCCTTCTTTAAGGATAGCAATCGCTAATGAGCTTACTGCCGAGAATAACGACCGTCTTCGACTTCAGGAATTAGAAGCTCTGGATGAAAAACGATTATCTGCTCAACAGAATATCGAATTCTATCAAGCTAGAATTTTAAGAGCTTTTAACAAGAAAGTCAGAGTTCGGGCATATCAAAAAGGAGAACTTGTTCTAACAGTCAGACGTCCTATGACTCATATGAGCAAAGGCAAATTCGACGCAAAGTGGGAAGGTCCCTATGTCGTGAGCAAAGTTTTCTCAAATGGAGCTTATCAACTCTCAGAACTGGATGGTCGAAAAGTTATGATGCCTATTAATGGCAAATTCCTTAAAAAGTATTATGTATAAATGTAAATACTTGTAAATCATCAGACAAGTTCATGTTTATAAATAAGATTTTATTTTATTTTTATCATGAATAATAGTACATGATTTTAAGGAAGATCACTATCATCCTTCTCTACATTTGGACGCGGACCACAGCCGTCCTTCTCGAAGATGCGATCAGCAAAAGAGCTGAGAACTTCTTTACTGGAACCGATGAGGAATTTGCAAGCAGCTATCCTCATGGCTTCTTCTTCTTCAGTCCTTCCTGGATCGAGTAGAAAGTCCAGAATGTCTCGTGGTGGCTTCGGTGCAGACGAACCTTCGCCTGCTTTTACCTCCTTCGGCTGAACTGGAATGACAGGGCGTTCTTCAGTGCCCTTCTGAACCTTCGGGGTGATTCTAACCTTCTTGGATGCTTCTTCAGACGATATTTTTATGTTGAAGAGTAGAAGTGTTCGTTCTTGATAGATTTCTGCTATATTTATAGGCAGGAATTCCTCAAATAATGAAACGATACATGCATCCGACGGTTCGTTCGTTCATTAATACCTGACGGTTCATCCGTTCATTTATTACATTCATCCAACGATTCGTCCGTTCATTAAATGCCTGACGGTTTATCTGTTCTTTCTATCATTTGTCGGTTTTCCCGTTCATCCCACATATATTTACAATTCATTATCGTCCATCATCCATGTCAGTATCATATTATGATATCTAGTCTTTTGATTTTCGAGTCTAAAGATCGTGAAAAATTGAGTTCAAATATATCTTTATGTCTGAATTCTATTTAATCAGTATTAAACTAAGATCATTTCTGGTTTAATATCATCTGATAGAATTACAAAGTTCATTTGTATATTCTATTCTATTGAAATGTGTCATGTATTATTTACCTCTGAACATATTTTCTATAAATATATCATTATCAAAACAGCAAAACCAAAAATCAGATCAAGAATTCTCATTTGCTTTCATTCAGAATCAAAATATGGAATACAAGTGAAAATCAAAAAGATTCATTTATTAGGAGTTATTAACTCCCTGATACGTTCAAGAACAGCATTCAGTTTCTCTTCATGAGCTTTTTGAACTCTTTCAGCTGCTTCAACTGTGACATTTTGCTCATCAAAAATAATGATAGCAGATTGGAAGCGGTTAATTTCTTCAATCTGTTCCGCCTGCATCTGCTCTTGCTCCTTTTGAAGAGTGTCACAGCGTTCGGCTTCAGAAATATAAGCAGCAGTAACCTCATCTTGTTCTGTTTCTATGACAGCAATTCGCTCTTGAAGTCGAGCCAACTCCTCTTTCAATTTCTTCAGCTCTTCAGCTTTGGATGCTTTATCTTTCTCTAGAAGCTCTACTCTTTGATGAGTAGCTAATATTTCTTCACCTTTTTCTACTAATTTCTCAGAAGAAGAGGCAAGAAATGCTTCTAATGCAGCTTGTTGAGACTGTGCTTCATGCTCTAATTGACTGATTTCAGCCGCAGTTAAAGAATCAATGTCTTCCTTCTTAGTCTCCCAGTATTTTCGGATATTTATTTCCAAATCATCCAGGAGATGTTCGAAGAAGATGTACTGAGACTCGCAACCAGCATGTCGCAACGCCATGAGCGGGAACTTGACCATAGTTCGAAGATCAGAAAAGGGCATAGCTTCATCCTTCAAGAAACGTCTGGTGTATGTATCTAGATATGAGTAAATGATCTCTGAATACATTCCCAGAGTTCTTGCTAGTCCAGTCTCGAATCCAGGAGTCGCTGTTATCATGGAAGGAGAAGCCTGAATGTTCTCTATCCTGGGAACAGACGTGTGTGCGACTGGAGAAGTTGGCAAGTGTGAACTCCCTTCATCAGCATCAGCCTGGATAAGCGGAGCATGAGTTGAACTCATTGCTGCAGCAATTCCTACAGTCAAAGAAAAAATAATATATATCAGTATATAAAGAAAAATAAATAGTAGAAACAGAATTTGAAATAAAATTCTACCAGGTTGAGGTTCATATTCGATATGTGAAGGAAGTCTGGCATCTTCTCGTAGCCGGTCCATGATAGTGTCCGACACCTGCTTCATATGGCTGCTTCCAGCTCCAGAATTACTAGCCGCTGGAGCATTGTCTGGAAATTGAGCATATTCGGGGCTAAGTTCTATTCTGTTCTCCCTGACTTTATCCTCATCATAAGGAGTAGAAGTGCCAGCATGCCAATCATCTCCTTCTTCAGCTTCTTCTTCTTCCTCAGACTCTTTGTCATCCCCGGCTTCAAGATGAGTCTCTGATCTGGAGTCCATTATGTTCACATCTTCATCTATTCCTTGAGATGGATGAATCTCAGGAACAGTAATGACAGCAAGTTCAGTATTGACTGCCGGTTCAGTCTCCCCTAGAATATCAGTTCGAAGAATGATGTCTGTACAAACATTCTTCAACAAGTCATCAGCAGCCGGTAGCTCGGACGTTTGCATGTCTTCATCACCTCTGGCTGAAGAAATGTCTTCTTCAACATGGGTTCTAGGAACTTTCGGCTGTTCTGTAACTTCTGCTGGGGCATGTTCTTCTTCAGAATAATCAATTTGGTCATCCAGTGCCTGAATGACGCCTTCTGTCCCATGCTCAAATGGGATTATCCTCGTCTCTGAGGGTTCAATAGCTACTCCACTTGTTGTAGGAGCAGTCATTTCCTGAGCTTGAATAGACTCTACCTCAGTATGTTCAGTTGAAGCTGCCGGAAAGTGAACATCATCAGACTCTGTCTTCTCAGTAGAAGCCGCTTCATTAATTTCTGGCAAAACTCCTCCACTCATAATTGTTTCTAGGAGTTCATTGCCCTTCATTTTGCTGACGGACTTCTTGACATACTTGCCTCTCGACCTCCTTATCAAAGGAGCGTCGTCTTCATCAGTCTCTTCGTCTTTATCGGCGGCATCATCTTCGTCAACTGAGATACCACCTAAAGATGAAGTAGCAGTCACTGAGACCCCTTTCTTCTTCTTCTTAGATGCCTGAGACTTAGTACTCTTCTTGGAGACTGTCTCAGACTCATCACTTCTCTTCCTCTTAGACAGGGATACAAATATGGGCGGGAGAACTTCATCAGGAAAATTTCCCTCCTGGAATAATTCGTATAGGGGTTCAACCTCCGTTGTCTCATCTTCGAGTTCCGGAGGAAATTGTTGAATAACAGTTTTCTTCTTTGACCTCTTCGATGGAGCTGGCTCATCCTCCGCAACAAAGGTCTTCAGATTGAAACTCGGCTTGAAAGTGCTTGACGACACATAGAAGCGAGCGTATGTATAAAGCATCCTTGTCCCTGAGCTAGATAAAGGATTAGGCATAGAGAATACAGCTTTTGTATCTCTAGCCGCAAAATATCTCCAAGCCCGAGCTCCGTCAATAAGCCCTCCACGAGCAGAAAGGCAAGTGGTGGCGTTCCCAACGTGAAGTTGGTCATATCCGAATTGTCTAGCAAATCGTCTTGGTAAATATGGCTCCAGATACGTCATCTCTTCATAACGGTATACTAGATGAGACGGCCTGATTCTCTGCAACCATTGGAAGGCTACGTCATCTAGCCTGTTTCCCATATCTCCGTCCATTATATTCAAGGGCATGCTTTCATAACCCAATGGTGGAGGGACACATTGAATGGACCAATGTGAAGCTCGATTCAAGATACTTCTACATTCTGGAAGGGTGTGAACCTTCCAGAAAGTCTCTCCAGAGTACCTCTCCAGGAAAAGACTGCCACTCCCTCCTGCCCCTGGAGGTATCAGACCATCATGATGGAGGAGAAGCCAACCATATAAATATGTGAAGGGCATCTCTATCCTTGGAAATTCTTCAGTCATCCTCCTCTGATCAGATAGCATGTTGGTTACAAAATTACGAAGACCTGCATTCAGCCTACAGGTCATCGCTGATAATAAATCTAACTTGTAACCATACATAAGGCGTACCGCTGCAAAGATAACGCCTCTATGTATCCTGTCCAAGGAGCTGGAGCCAGGAACGATGAATCTTCTTAACCACAGAGATAGGAATCCGGCCAAATGACTGTTCCTCGACAGAATCTTTCCACTCTGTCTCACATAAGAGCTGAAGGTGGTTCCAGCTTTGAACTCGTACCAGTCTTCAGTGATCGTGAAATCCTTGCAGTCATATTTCTCCAGCAGATAAATGATTTCACTCTCAGAGAGAGGTTTGAAGTTGCTAATCTGATACCATCTATTCTCGTTTATTTTTTTCTCATCCTTTTCACGGTTCATGAAAAGGTAGGACATCCACTTCTGGATGTGGTTGCCAGCTTCATCTTTAGAACTCTTGTAATATAGAGTACATGTGCCAAAATGGCACATCATCTCTTCAAATAGATGTACCATCTCTGGGTTCTTCTCTGACAAAAAATTCAGCTCTTCTGTCGTAGGCACGTACTCCTCATACGGCAGCGAGCCTGAAGACAGATGTGAGATATATTCCATCTCATGAAGGGCGAAGCCCATCTCCCCTTTCGGAGTCATGAATGTCCCCGTCCTGTGGTTATACCTCTCAACCAATGCCAGGAACAGGAAGGGGTTAGGCCTGAAGCCGTAGGATGAATTAACGACTGCATCATAAAGGTTTATCTTCTTTAACTCAGTCTCAAAATTCTCCAAAGCCCAGTGGACCAAAGTCTTCCATCTCACATTCTCCTGATTCATTAAGCCGTTCATCCTCGGCGTCGAATCGGTAGGGTAGAATGCATTCTTGTTTGACATGAATTCGTTAATGAAAATGGGCATCCTGAATGGCATTAATATTGACGAGTCTTCAGGTGATATGCATCCAGGCTTCAAACCCCGAAACACTGATACATGATTCTCCGGGGCACTGAAGAATCCCTCCTTTCTGTAAATTATATGGCTCGCCTTCGCCTGCTGATATTCAGTTAAATGCCAGGACATCTTCCTGGGATAGCTGGCATGCATGAATCTCATGATCGATAAGCCTCTGGAAACCTTCGGCCAGTACATGGGCTGGTTTACATCACCTTCGAAGTAGAAGCACACTTTCTCTCTGATGCCCTTTGGCTGAGATTTCTGTGCTATAGCATCTCCGAACAAAAATGCTGGTTTCTTGTAGGACACCAAATCCAGACTCTGAAAGGGTTGTCCATTCATTAAGCAGAGTAGGGTTGTATGGTCTTGATTGGCCAACAATGATAATCTGGCTTCTGGAAGATCAAATTGGGGAAATTGTATATGAGATAAATCATGTTTAAATGAGAAACTCAAGTACCCTTCATAATCTGCTTCCTCGCTTCGGATGTTCATACAAAAAATAAAAGAAGACAAGATCAGATGTGTTTTTCTATGACTACGAGCCTTATGCGTGTATTACAGTATTCGAAGAAAATTTCAAAAGTCACGCAGACTTCAGACAGATATACTACCAAGACATGCTGAGTGATTTATTCACGCAGATGATTAATTCACGCAAAGTCCAGACAGATTAGGATGAAAGTCACGCATCATTGCCAGAATCACATTTAAGTAAAAATGACAAAAATACGCTGACAGATCATGACTAATCTATCCAGAGGATGACTCTCAGAAGTCTGTGTGACTATTTCAACATGGACATTTCTGCCAACATGTGAAAAATCACGCAGAATCATCATGAAAGCTGCGTGAATAATTCAATATTGACATCTCAGCCAACATGTAAAAAATCACGCAGAGTCATTATAAAAGCTGCGTGACTATTTCAACATGGACATTGTTGCCAACATGAAAAATCATGCAGAGTCATGAGAGTCATGCTCCTTTGCGTAAGACACAGAGCTTCGTAAACACAAAGATGTGAAGTATGGCCGACCCTAAAGAGGGGGCATACTTTATTAATATCCTTTGTCCTAAGAAGGGGGGATATATTTCTGAAGTTCATTATTTATCTTAAGATCCTAAAAATTCTATGTGGAGTTCATCTTCATCGAAGTCATCTTCAACAGTTCGTATCTCCCATCACTTACGCTGCATAGGAGGATGCGTGATTTCACGTCGAGGGAGCCTGTCGGTTATGGCACGCGAGGAAGTCGCAGGGGCTTTCCCCTTGGCCTGAGCGTCGGCTTTCTTGGGAGCCATTGCTACTGAGAAGGAGAAAAAGAAGTCGGAGAAGAAGAAGTTCGTCGGGGAAGATGAAGTTCTCTTCGGTGGATTATCTCTCTCTAAAAGCAAGTAAAGAAGGAAAGAAGTGATCTATGGCTTATTTATAGGCTCATGAAGAATTCCAAACGGCAATATCATTATTTGCCTCGATTTAGGAGCTTGATACGGGATCCTAACTGCACAGAATCCCAACAGACCAATCATTTAGGAGTAAATATCTCTTTAAAGTCATCTCAGCATGACTAAATTCATTTTATCATCTTGATTTCAAAGTATTTTGAAATAATTTATCATTTTTCGAAAACTTTGAAGGGGGTTTTGTAGGCCTTAAAAATGAAAGTCACGCTGAGTTGATCAAGACAGAGCCTAAAAGTCACGCTAAGTTGATCAGGACAATATTTAAAAATTACGCTGGAAGACAGCTCATCATTTGTCAGAGTGTCATTATGACTGACAGCACGACAGTCGAAGAATGTCTTCTCGTATGCCACGTATGCACGGAATTCGAGAGATCACAGCCGACTATTGCGTGATTTTTGAAATCTTCTTCAGCAAGACTCAGCCTTCGTTAAGTTGGCGTACCAAAAGAGCTTATTGTCATTTAATGCGACTGACAAGGTAATCATTGTCAAAAATTTTGTGTCAGTCGAGGCACGTCGAATCAAGACAGCTGGCAGTCCTGACTCAAGTCTGCGTGTATTTTGAACTTCTATGTTCCTTCCTCAAGTCTGCGTGTATTTTGAGCTTTCTGTCTCAAGTTTGTGTGGATTCTGAAGCTTCTTGTCCCACGTCTGCGTGGATTTTGAAGCTTTCTGCCCCAAGTCTGCGTGAATTCTGAAAGTTTTTTTGCCCCAAGTCTGCGTGAATTCTGAAGCTTCTTGCCCCAAGTCTGCGTAGATTTTGAAGCTTTCTGACCCAAGTCTGCGTGGATTTCGTCTTCAACAAGTCTGCGTGGATTTCATCAAATTGGAGTACGTGGCAGCCATGCCACTGATCTCTCACCAGCGTGTCCTGTAACTTGCATACGACTCATGCATGATTGCCATGTGTCCAACAGTTACAGGCCACGTCCAGTAACTGCTCATAACCTTGCGTATGTTAAATCCTGCGTGATTTTTAACTAGACACAGGCTGTGAAGACAGTTATCTTTTCAGTTATTTTTGACTCTATAAATAGAGTTCCTTTTCTCATTCATTGTACAGATACATAGTTATCTAAATTACTGTCAAAATTTTGAGAGCTTTTCTTCTTCGCATCGTCCAAGGGATAAAGCGATCGTCTTCTAGATCGGATTCCTACAGTTGTAATTTTCCCAGAAACACAATAAATAAAGTGAATTTATTTATGGAAAACAATTCTTTTAAGGTGGGTAGAGTTGTCACCCCCATTTTTTGTTCTACGTATTTCCAGTATACGTATACGGAATCCTGACATGTATTTTTATTTTCCTGCCTGGCTAGCTAATTTCAGTTTAATCTTGATTAGGTTCATCATAGCATGTAATGGTTTAACTTAGTTTATTTTGGGATGGCTTAGTTTATTCTTTCGTTCATCATGTTAAACCCACCATCTTCTCCCTTTATAATCCACCTAACTTTTCTCTCTCCTCCACTTTCTCATTAACTCTTCTTCCTTTTCCATTAAACCCACCACCAACCAAGAACACCCCTTAGGCAAGTGCAACTTGCTTCCACAAGAGAGCCCATTTTTATTGTTCCATTAGCTTCTCCTCATGTTTCTAAGACACATTAGAACTTGTCATTTTCCATTTTGAGGCTTTAATTTTTGTAGATCTAGAAATTAATTATTTTTAGATTTTGGTGGTTTTGATCTATCAAACTTCTTTGTTTTCAAGTTTTGATGGTTCCATGTTGTAGAGAATTTTATTCTACCCAATTTTGACCTTTAAAAAGTTGGATTTGGACTTGTTTTGACCAAGTTATGGACTTTTGAAGTTTTAGGTTCAAACCATGGAGTTCTTGCTGTTTTGGAGAAGACAGTGAGCAGTGCACGAGCTTTTTAGCTTGCGCCACTGAGCTGTGCGCGCTCTTTAGCACAGCGCAGTCTACCTCATACGCTGCCTTTTGGAAGCGTATGTCTTGCATACGCTGACTTGGGTGACAAGGAGTCGTATGGACCTCATACGCTGCCTTTTGGAAGCGTATGTCTTGCATATGCTGCCTGAGCGTATGCTGCCTGAGCGTATGCTGACTGAGCGTATGCTGCCTGAGCGTATGTTGACTGAGCGTATGCTGACCAGAGCGTATGTTGTCTGAGCGTATACTGATTGAGTGTATGCTGACTGAGCGTATGTTGCTTGAGCGTATGCTGACTGAGCGTATGCTGACCTGAGTGTATGCTGCCTGAGCATATGCTGACTGAGCGTATGCTGCCTGAGCGTATGCTGACTGAGCGTATGCTGACCAGAGCGTATGCTGCCTGAGCGTATGCTGACTGAGCGTATGATGACTGAGCGTATGCTGCCTGAGCGTATGCTGACTGAGCGTATGCTGACCTGAGCGTATGCTGCCTGAGCGTATGCTGACTGAGCGTATGCTGACCTGAGCGTATGCTGCCTGAGCGTATGCTGACTGAGCGTATGCTGCCTGAGCGTATGCTGACTGAGCGTATGCTGACCTGAGCATATGTTGACTTGAGCGTAGCCTGACTTGAGCGCAGCCTGATGTTTAGGCGCAACTGGACCTGACCCTACTTGCCTTGCATGATTAGTGACCCGCCGTGGTGCACTCTTGACAAGTAATTTAACATGATAATTCTTGATGGTGGTCCGTTGTGACGCACCCTTGCCTTGATAAGTAATCTTGATAAGCAACCCGACATGATAATCGTGATACGCTGTTGCGACAGCTAACCTGACATGCTAAGTGAATTCTTGACACCGTGGGTGATTGTATTGAATATGCTTGTATAAGCAACCAGTCTTGTCTCGCATCATGACTAGGACATGTATCCCTGGTTACCACGGTCAGGGATTCATACCGAATCTGACTAGGTTAATGACTAGATTGATCAAGTAGAGCATATAGAGAGGTATTTCGGCTACAAGCAATCCCGTTATCTGGGCGCCTTCCTTGATGGACTTGTAGCCTACCGACGAGTAGGGCACATTTCCAGCTCACTGCTATGTGGGGCACTACATGAAATGATTACTATGCACACCGTCATGTGTTGCATCCAAGTCACCTAACAAGGCATGATAACTCTCAGCTTGAACCTTGCGTCTGGATAACCTGGATAGTCTGCAGGGCTTGTGGCCGTAGGCGTACCTCATTGCATCTTGCTAGTAACTAAGCTTGTGATAACCCTAGTTAGTTAAGTATCAAGCCGTACTCTTTGCTTGGCCGTGAATGATGGATGGAGTCCTATCTTGTTTAGTCTTGCCTAGATCCAGTACATGAATAACTCCGAACATGCTTGTTTATGCTCTACGTTATCGATAATTGGTTCGAGGCTAAGTTCTGTTCAGGTGAAGGGTTACAACCCCGGTCCTTGTTTGGTTTACGGGTTGTAACTTGGGTACCGGAATAGTCCTCTAGTTATCTTATCGTTTATCATCCTGTTTTCTTTAACTCATGCCTTATGTTATTTCACCTATGATTTATGTGCTGACATGCTGGTTTTAGTTCTTAAGTGAAGCCTCTTTTGTGGCACTTGCTCTTTCTGGGGTCTGACCCAGCTGGTTTTGTATGGCCAGATTTCGGAGCAGCTACCGAGGATCTCCCGACTTTCCTGCCAGATGGTGAGCACTAGAAGGAATCCCGGCAACGAGTGGGTTTTTATTTTGCTCTCCCACTCCCTTGTAAAAATATTCTTTTGAGGCGTTTAGCCGCCGAGCAAGTGTTAGCTCGTTTGCAACTCTACTTACTGTCTGCCTACGGGTTGTAGCATGATTGACAAATCCTAGGGTTGATCATGTATGACTTAAACTCTTGCTAGTCTCCGTATTTTGTATGACTAGCTTCATGATCATCTGAATATGTAATATATGGGACGCCTTACTTTGTATGTCTGATGATCTACCATCTTGTTATATGTACTCGCTTGCTGGAGATTGAGACACTAGGCTCGTTATTGACCTTAAGAGACTAATGGCTTGTAGTAAACCCTCATGCATCTAGACAGTCGTGACCGTATTGCAAGGTGAGAATTACTTCAATGTACGTAGCTGGCTGTGTCTGTCCCCCGCTCTCCAGTATTCTGGTTCTGGGGCGTGACATAACATGTCGGTGCCAAGCGGCAAAATGTAAAGTAATTAACAAAACAAGCGGGGAAGTAAGGAACCCACTCGAGTCCTCCTGCGATCATTCCTCTAGTATTGACCATCTTGGAGGTAGAGGTAAGCTGAGTCCTCGGGAACCGGCTCTAAATCTGGCCATGTAAAACCAGAGAGGTTAGACCTCTAATAGCAAGTACCGCAAGGAAGCACGATATGAGGAGTTAAAACCAGTAATAAGAGAATAGGATATATAGATCTCTGCTTGCTACTAGGATTCACATAATGTCACGACACTTCGATCCAACCTCCCAACCAAATAAGGACAGAGGTTGGCCCGTCATGTCTCGACACTCTGATCATCTTAGTTAGTTAACAGAGTAGGTACAGTACACAAACAAATCAACTTAAACGGCCATCCAACTCCTACGGCTTACTACTGTGAGTCCCAAGTTATCCTGGAATTATGCAATAAGGATTTCTCAGTTCTTACTATAGACAAGCAAGGCTAGTCGATCCAATCAATCAATTGTGCCAATCATGAATTAGACGAGTCCCAACGGGACGCCCGTCATCAATATACAATATACAATAATATAAGCAGATACCGCTCCCTGTCCGTGTGGCAGAATTGCAGTATCTGTGGGAACCAGCCGTCCTGTTGGGCGCTAATAGTCCCAAAGAGGGCTGCCATGTAAGAACTCGAAAATCCATTCCCTCCATGCAATCATTATTTTATTTAACTTAGTAGCCTTTATGTTAAGTGAAATTCCATGCCGTGGATCATGGTCATTCAGAATGAGTACTTTCGTACAAAGTACGATATGCCGAACTCTACAACGATACCCGTACGGTTAGGTTGTAGGTCTTACATAGCGTAATGCAATAATTAAAACTAACCACGGAATAATCATGCCTTGACCATAGAGTACACATGCTGCTTTCGTAAAATAAATAAATAATTGTAGCCTGCATGTATCTATATGTCAATATTCAGGATTGGCCAATCGATTGCAAATATGAACGTGTCTTATTCCATTTAATTCAATAAGACGACTAGCCAGTCTCTTAGTTCCATCTAGGAACGCATGATCAATAATTAATCAAGATAACAATCAATGTTAATTAATACCAAATTTGAGAAATAAAAATTGGGAAATAAATAATGATTGGGAAATAAATAATCTCATGCGCCTGAGAAATAAAGATTCATGCGGCTGTGGGAAATAAATCTCATGCGTTGTGGGAAATGATTGGAAAATAAATAATATCATGCGCCTGAGGGAAATGATCGGGAAATAAATAATATCATGCGCTGTGGGAAACGATTGGGAAATAAATAATCTCATGCGCCTGAGGAAACGATTGGAAAATAAATAATCTCATGCGCCTGAAGAATGGAGATTCATGCGGCTGTGGGAAATGAATCTCATGCGCTGTGGAAAATGATTGGGAAATAAATAATATCATGCGCTGTGGAAAATGATTGGAAAATAAATAATATCATGCGCCTGAGGGAAATGATCGAGAAATAAATAATCTCATGCGCTGTGGGAAATGATTGGGAAATAAATAATATCATGCGCCTGAGGAAACGATTGGGAAATAAATAATCTCATGCGCCTGAGGAATGGAGATTCATGCGGCTGTGGGAAATAAATCTCATGCACTGTGGGAAATGATTGGGAAATAAATAATATCATGCGTTGTGGAAAATGATTGAGAAATAAATAATATCATGCGCCTGAGGAAACGATTGGGAAATAAATAATCTCATGCGCCTGAGGAAACGATTGGAAAATAAATAATCTCATGCGCTGTGGGAAACGATTGGGAAATAAATAATCTCATGCGCCTGAAGAAATGATTGGGAAATAAATAATCTCATGCGCCTGAGGAATGGAGATTCATGCGGCTGTGGAAAATAAATATCATGCGCTGGGAATGTTCTTTTTCTCCAAATTTCTGAGAACAGAACCATGGAAGAGAACCATGGAAGCCATTGCTTCCAAGCTCCATAAATCCTTCATCCCAAGCCCAACTATGAACTTCCATAGGTCAAAATTGGGTAGAACGAAATTCTCTACAACATAAAACCATCAAAACTTGAAGATAACAAAGTTTACTAGATCAAAACCTAAGAAATCCGAAAAATGTATCAAACTTAGATCTACAACAAACAAGCCATGGAAATTGGAAATGCTAAGTACTAAAGAGACTTAGAATCAAATAAGAAAGATGATGGAACAATAATAATGGGGATCTATCATGAAGCAAGTTGGCACTTGCCTTGCTCTCCTAGGTTGGTGGGAGAGTTATGAGGAAGAAGAAGAGAAATGAGAAAAAGTAATGAAGAGAGAGAAAGAGTTTAGGGCTTTAAATGGGGTGGTGGTAGGTGGGGGGTTGGGTTCATGATGAACCAACAAAAACCGAAAATAAACCAATCTAGGCCGAACCCAAAAGCAAAGTAAAAGCAGAGAATAAAATACAGAAAGTAAAATACAGAAAAATAATTACAGAAAATAAATTAACATAAAATTAAAGGAATTTAAATACAGAATAATACATGATAAATATTGAATAAATACGTTCCAGCAGTACATGTATTTAGAATACATATTCCGGGAACGGGAAGTGACATCTCTACCCTCCTTTGAAAAATTCCTGTCCACGGAATTTCAAATCCAAGCAGGATAGAAACATCGAAGCTAAACTAATCTAAGTATAAGAAATTTGAGTAAGCAATTATTCTACAATGCCAATAGCAAGTAACATATCTATGTTGAACATTTTACGACACCAAGCAATTCTACTCATAAAGTAACAAGCATGAGGAGTTAAGACAATCAAGGTATACAGAAAGAGATATACCTTGTGAGTCAAACAGGTGCGGATACCGTGATCGGATATCATCCTCACGTTCCCACGTTGACTCTCCTAAAGAGTGATAACCCCAAGCAACCCGGACAAGGTTAATTGTTCGGTTCTTGAGTATCTTCTCTCTTCGGTCCAAAATAGACACAGGCTGTTCCTCGTAAGACAGGTTGGTACCAACAACCAGCTCAGAATGATCAAGGACATGGCTTGGGTCCGATACATACCTTCGCAATTGAGATACATGAAACACGTCATGCACCTCTCGTAACGAAGGTGAAAGGGATAAACGATAAGCAACATCGCCTATCCTCTCAAGGATAACAAACGGGCCCACGTATCGGGGACTCAACTTCTCGCGAATGCCAAATCTAATGACCCCACGGGTAGGTGAGATCCGCAAGAATACGTGGTCCCCAAACAGAAAATTCTAGCGGCCTACGATGCTGGTCTGTCCAATGACGATGCCGATCCTGCGCAACTCGAAGTCGCTCTCTAATTCCTTTAATCACTTTCACTGTCTGAACAATCATCTCCGGGCCTAACATCTTTCTCTCCCCGATGTCGTCCCATGCTAGTGGCGACCTACACTTCTTACCATATAGTGCTTCAAATGGCGACATCTGGATACTGGCTTGATAACTGTTATTATATGAGAACTCGACCAAGTGTAGGTGGCTCTCCCAAGATCCTCCAAAATCTAGGGTGCAAGCTCGCAACATATCCTCTAAAGTCTGAATTTTTTTTTCTGATTGCCCGTCCGTCTGGGGATGGTAAGCCGTGCTAAATCTTAACTTGGTACCCAGGCTATGATGTAAACTCTTCCAAAAATGTGATATAAAACGGGTATCTCTGTCTGACACAATACTGACTGGGACCCCATGCTGCCTGACTATCTGCTGCATATACAATTCTGCCAACTTCTCCGTAGATTGACCTACTCTAAAAGAAAGAAAATGTGCCACCTTCGTAAGCCGATCTACGATCACCCAAATAGCATTTTTACCACTTGGTGATCTCGGTAAACCGGTCACAAAGTCCATTGTAATATGTTCCCACTTCCATTCCGGAATAGGAAGTGGTTGCAATAACCCAGCTGGCCTCTGCTGTCCTGCCTTCACTTGCTGACATACCAAGCAACGGAAAACAAATCTAGCTATCTCTTTCTTCATCCCGTTCCACCAGAAGTGCTGCTTGATATCTTGGTACATCTTGGTCCCTCCAGGGTGTATGGAATACTGAGAGCTGTGAGCTTCTGCCATAACCTCCTGTCTGATATCTCCACTAGGCACACATAGACGTGACCCAAACCTAAGGGTACCATCTTCATGAATTTGCATCTCCTTTCTGAGTCCTGACTCACATTCTGCTCTAAGCTTCTGAATCCTTGGGTCTTGTGCCTGAGCTGCCTTGATCCTGTCTACCAAGTCAGATTGAACTTGTAGACTCGCCAGAACTCCTACATCACAAGGAAGTATAATCTCGATGCCCATCTCCTGAAGATCTTCTAAGATATGTCTCTGTGTTGTTAACATAAATGTGCCGCCTCTCCTGCTGAGAGCATCTGCTACCACATTAGTCTTGTCTGGATGATACTGAAGCTCCACATCGTAATCCTTGATCAACTCCAACCATCTTCTCTGTCTCATGTTCAGTTCCTTCTGGGTAAAGATGTACTTCAGACTTTTGTGGTCCGTGTACATGTCCACTCGATCACCATATAAGTAATGCCTCCATAGCTTCAAAGCAAATACTACTGCTGCCAACTCCAAGTCATGAGTTGGGTAATTCTTCTCGTGGTCTCGAAGCTTCCTAGATGCATACGCTATCACCTTCCCAAGCTGCATGAGGACACATCCAAGTCATTTACCTGACGCATCACAATAAACGGTAAAACCTCCGGGTCCAACTGGCAAAGTATGAATAGGCGCCGATATCAACTTCTGCTTCAAATTCTCAAATGATGCCTGGCATTCTGCCGACCAGACGAATGGTATATCTTTCCGGGTCAATCGGGTCATGGGTGCTGAAAGCCTCACAAAGTCTGATACAAACCTTCTGTAATATCCTGTCAATCCCAAGAAACTCCGCACATCTGCTACGGTCTTGGGTACTGGCCAACTTTCTACTGCTTCTACCTTCTTGGAATCCACTGCTACTCCAGCTCCTGATATGATATGACCCAAAAATAAAATATGATCCGACCAAAACTCACACTTGCTGAGCTTGGCATACAACTGGTTCTCTCTCAGAACCTGTAACACCTTCTGGAGGTGATCTTCATGCTCCTCTTCACTAGTTGAATATACAAGAATGTCGTCGAGAAACACAACGACAAATTGATCCAGGTACGGCATAAAGATATGATTCATTAAATCCATAAAGATTGCTGGAGCATTGGTCAAACCAAACGGCATTACTAAGAATTCATAATGCCCATACTTCGACCTGAATGCTGTCTTGGGAATGTCCTCCTTCCGAACCCTCACTTGATGATATTCTGAACGAAGATCTATCTTGGAGAAAACTCTAGCTTTGCTCAACTGATCAAATAAGTCGTCGATCCTGGGTAGTGGGTACTTGTTCTTCACTGTCGTCGCGTTAAGCTTCCTGTAATCGATGCACAATCTGGATGACCCATCCTTCTTCCCCACAAGTACCACTGGTGCTGCCCATGGTGATATGCTAGCTTGGATGAACTTCTTCTCCTTCAGTTCCTCTATGTGCTGATATACCTTGGCTTGCTCTGAATCCGCCATTCTGTAAACTCGATCTGATATCGGTTTAGTTCCAGGTGCTAATTCTATACTGAACTCAATATCTCTAACCGGTGGTAGACCTGGAAGTTCTTCGGGAAATACGTCTAAAAACTCTTCAACTACCTTCGGGACTTGAACTTCTTCCATTGCCGTCACTACTCCCTGCTCTTGTTGAGTTGCTACTGATCTGACTAAGGTGAACCTCTTCATGCCTGGAATATCAAAAGATACACTCCCTCTACGACAATCTATTGTCGCATGACTGTCTTTCAGCCAGTCCATGCCTAAGATAACGTCAAAATTTCCAACAGGAAATTCTATCAACCGGGCGGGTAAGGAATGCCCGCAAACTACAATGCTACACGCTAGAATAACTCTACTAACTCCTATGAGCCTATTGCCAGTGAGTATATTCAACCTCCATGGCAATGCCTCGAATTCCATTCATAGCCGTGTTGTAAATTGTGCAGATATAAATGAGTGTGATGCTCCCGAATCAAACAATGCTACTACGGGATATGAGGCAACGAGAATGTTACCTGCCACAACATCTTCCGATGCTAATGCCTCCTCCAAGGACAGAGTGAATGCCTGCCCTCGACCTCCTTGCTGGTTCCCATGCTGCAGCCTAGCCTGGTGCTGCCGCTGGCCCCTGCCTTGGTGATGTTGGGGTGGTCTATGCTGGTGTTGCTGTATCGGCGGTCCCTGCTGCCGAAACATTTGAGCCTGCGGCATTAACGGACGCTGGGCCAATGGTCTCACTGCCACTGCGGGTCCTCGATACTGCCCTGCCCCTGGTGCTGGCAGAGCAGGAAACTGCTGCACTGGTCCTCCTGACCTCGAATTCATGGGACATGTGGTAACCCGATGATCTAAATTTCCACATATCAAACACAGTCCGTTCAATGACCGACACACATCTCTAGTGTGCCCCATCTTTCCACAATAAGTGTAGCCCACTGGGGGTTACTGGTTCTTCCTCTGTTGCTGTTGATGTTGCCTGGGTGGTGCTGGCCCTCGTATTGCCACATCGTGAATGCGAATGCCAAGGGATGGTGCTGTTGTTCGGGACGCTGCTCCCCCTCCTCCTTCAATCTGACTGTGTGATCTCTTCTGACCTCCAGTCCTTGCCGTGATCCTCTGAGTGGTGATCTCATGCCTCCGAGTGGCCGTCAATATCTCATCGAAAGTCTGATAATTGTGCCCCTCTATCAACTGCAAGAGTTCAAGATGAAACCCTTGCTGAAACCTCATAGCCCTCTGGCTCTCTGTTGCTACCATCTCTGGGGCGAACCTACTCAATCTGCAGAACTCTGCTGCATAAGCATCTACAGTCTTGCCAGCCTGTCTAAGATTGATAAACTTCTGTTGTAGCTCAAACTGTGCCACAACTCCATAATACTTCGTCTTGAATCTTGCTGTAAAATCGTCCCAAGCCACAGGACGTCTGAGGCCTACCTCCTCTGATTTCCACCAATCACGTGCGAGATCCTGAAGTAACAACTTCACCTGATCCACACGTTCTTCTGCCGGCACCTTAGCGGCTGTCAAAATAGCCTCAATATCCTTAAGCCATGCATCTGCTGAGATGGCATCCTCCGTGCCTTCGAAATGGCGGGGGTTGTACTTACAAAACCTGGCTGACGCTCCTGAATCTGTCCTCACTCCTCTTTCCAAAGTCATCTGCAATCCTTGGTTGAGCAACACATTCTGCTCTTGTAACTGAGCGTGCATGCGTTGCTGGGCCAACATATGATGTTGCTGAGTAGCCATCATCCCTCTCATGATTTCCAGAAGTGGTGTGTCCACTTCCACAGGGGTTGGTAGAACTATGGGTGGTGTAAGAACCTCCGGATACTGCGGTCCAGCTGCTGGTTCCACTATCACTTCTTCTTGGATGGTCTCTTGAGTTAGTACCGGCCTTTGTTGCTGACCAACAGGGTCAGGTTGTCCGTGTTGCTCTTGTTGTTGTTGTCCAGTCCTGGCAGATGCGGACGAAGTACCCCTAAGAAAAGGGACAAAGAACAATCAAACGATCGGACAGGAAAGATCAATGAAGTCAAAGGATACCGGAATGTCAAGCTAGAATCAAGAATAACGAATCAGGAGATCAAGGGAAAACATGTGTGATTGAGACATCCTATAAATTAAAACACCCCACAAGTCTGAAATCAGACCTACATGGGCCACCACTAAAACCTTGTCACGCCCCAGAACCAGAATACTGGAGAGCGGGAGAATGACTCAGCCAGCTACGTATTACGGGTAGATGAATACCGTATAATACGATCAATGCTGTCTAAAAGACAAGGGGGTGCATACTACATGAAAGTCTCGCTATGGTCACTTCACATCTATTGTCTCAATTATTCAAACAAGAAGCAATAACAGAGAACATTTAAGATAAAGCAATAAGGCGTCCCAAACGCTTAGTCAAAATGTTCTTGAGATCTGGCTTTACAAAACATAGCCAGATGATATAGCAACATATACACAATTGTTATCAGCTACAGTCTGACTTAATTACAATTATGTAAAAGTAAGTACAAGACTATCCGACTAACATGTCGGTGCCAAGCGACAAAATGTAAAGTAATTAACAAAACAAGCGGGGAAGTAAGGAACCCACTCGAGTCCTCCTGCGATCATTCCTCTAGTATTGACCATTTGGAGGTAGAGCTAAGCTGAGTCCTCGGAAACCGGCTCTAAATCTGGCCATGCAAAACTAGAGAGGTTAGACCTCTAATAGCAAGTACCGCAAGGAAGCACGATATGAGGAGTTAAAACCAGTAATAAGAGAATAGGATATATAGATCTTTGCTTGCTACTAGGATTCACATAATGTCACGACACTTCGATCCAACCTCCCAACCAAACAAGGACAGAGGTTGGCCCGTCATGTCTCGACACTCTGATCATCTTAGTTAGTTAACAGAGTAGGTACAGTACACAAACAAATCAACTTAAACGGCCATCCAACTCCTACGGCTTACTACTGTGAGTCCCAAGTTATCCTGGAATTATGCAATAAGGATTTTTCAGTTCTTACTATGGATAAGCAAGGCTAGTCGATCCAATCAATCAATTGCGCTAATCATGAATTAGACGAGTCCCAACGGGACGCCCGTCATCAATATACAATATACAATAATATAAGCAGATACCGCTCCCTGCCCGTGTGGCAGAATTGCAGTATCTGTGGGAACCAGCCGGCCTGTTGGGTGCTAATAGTCCCAAAGAGGGCTGCCATGTAAGAACTCGAAAATCCATTTCCTCCATGCAATCATTATTTTATTTAACTTAGTAGCCTCTATGTTAAGTGAAATTCCATGCCATAGATCATGGTCATTCAGAATGAGTACTTTCGTACAAAGTACGATATGCCGAACTCTACAACAATACCCGTGCGGTTAGGTTGTAGGTCTTACATAGCGTAATGCAACAATTAAAACTAACCACGGAATAATCATGCCTTGACCATAGAGTACACATGCTGCTTTCGTAAAATAAATAAATAATTGTAGCCTGCATGTATCTATATGTCAATATTCAGGATTGGCCAATCGATTGCAAATATGAACGTGTCTTATTCCATTTAATTCAATAAGACGACTAGCCAGTCTCTTAGTTCCATCTAGGAACGCATGATCAATAATTAATCAAGATAACAATCAATGTTAATTAATACCAAATTCGAGAAATAAAAATTGGGAAATAAATAATGATTGGAAAATAATGATTGGGAAATAAATAATCTCATGCGCCTGAGAAATAAAGATTCATGCGGCTGTGGGAAATAAATCTCATGCGCTGTGGGAAATGATTGGGAAATAAATAATATCATGCGCCTGAGGGAAATGATCGAGAAATAAATAATATCATGCGCTGTGGGAAACGATTAGGAAATAAATAATCTCATGCGCCTGAGGAAACGATTGGGAAATAAATAATCTCATGCGCCTGAGGAATGGAGATTCATGCGGCTGTGGAAAATGAATCTCATGCGCTGTGGAAAATGATTGGGAAATAAATAATATCATGCGCTGTGGAAAATGATTGGGAAATAAATAATATCATGCGCCTGAGGGAAATGATCGGAAAATAAATAATCTCATGCGCTGTAGGAAATGATTGGGAAATAAATAATATCATGCGCCTGAGGAAACGATTGGGAAATAAATAATCTCATGCGCCTGAGGAATGAAGATTCATGCGGCTGTGGGAAATGAATCTCATGCGCTGTGGGAAATGATTAGAAAATAAATAATATCATGCGCTGTGGGAAATGATTGGAAAATAAATAATATCATGCGCCTGAGGAAACGATTGGGAAATAAATAATCTCATGCGCTGTGGAAAACGATTGGAAAATAAATAATCTCATGCGCCTGAGGAAATGATTGGAAAATAAATAATCTCATGCGCCTGAGGAATGGAGATTCATGCGACTGTGGGAAATAAATATCATGCGCTGGGAATGTTCTTCTTCTCCAAATTTCTGAGAGAACCATGGAAGAGAACCATGGAAGCCATTGCTTCCAAGCTCCATAAATCCTTCATCCCAAGTCCAAATATGAACTTCCATAGGTCAAAATTGGGTAGAACGAAATTCTCTACAACATGGAACCATAAAAACTTGAAGATAACAAAGTTTACTAGATCAAAACCTAAGAAATCCGAAAAATGTATCAAACTTAGATCTACAACAAATAAGCCATGGAAATTGGAAATGCTAAGTACTAAAGAAACTTATAATCAAATAAGGAAGATGATGGAACAATAATAATGGGGATCCATCATGAAGCAAGTTGGCACTTGCCTTGCTCTCCTAGGTTGGTGGGAGAGTTATGAGGAAGAAGAAGAGAAATGAGAAGAAGTAATGAAGAGAGAGAAAGAGTTTAGGGCTTTAAATGGGGTGGTGGTAGGTGGGGGGTTGGATTCATGATGAACCAACAAAAATCGAAAATAAACCAATCTAGGCCGAACCCAAAAGCAAAGTAAAAGCAGAGAATAAAATGCAGAAAGTAAAATGCAAAAAAATAATTGCAGAAAATAAATTAACATAAAATTAAAGGAATTTAAATACAGAATATTACATGATAAATATTGAATAAATACGTTCCAGCAGTACATGTATTTAGAATACGTATTTCGGTAACGGAAAGTGACAGAACCCATGCTAGGTCTGGACTAAAATGGCCGTAATCAATCAGAATATAAAAATACGAATTTTAAATATATAGACATATGAATATTAAAATATTCTAATAATATATCTTTTAATGTAGTGAAATATACTAGTCATAAAATTTACTAATAATAAAATAAGATGTAAATTTACATATATTAAAATATAGCATAAAATCATATATACATAGAAGTACATATATATAATTAGTATATAAATATGTACGTATATATATACAATAATATATATATATATATAGATATATAGATATATATATATATATATATATATATATATATATAGATAGATAGTATATATAAAATATGTAACAGTATAATACATAATATACATATTCATATACATATATATACATACAATTATACATATATATATATATATATATATATATATATATATATATATATATATATATATATATATATATATATATATATATAAAATATATTATATATGTATATTATATTATATTATATTATATTATATTTTATATATATATATATATATATATATATATATATATATATATATATATATATATATATATATATATATATATATATATATTATATGTATATTATATATACCAATTGATGGAACTGGGGATTCCCAGGACCCTTCCTTTTGTGTGCTTATTGATCGATAGAAAGTTAAACAGATCTAATACGTGTTCTAACCCTTCATAGGGGGAAACTAGGGTTCACGAATTATACCTGCGGCGGAAAGGAGACAAGTTATTCCTGACAATCTCGAGCGGACGTCCCCAAGATCTATTCAGGGTTCGACCTGCACGGTTAGGTCGTGGGGTTCGGGGCAGCGCCCCAATTTTTTTATAAGGTTTTGGCTGTCGATTCCTTCATCGAAAATCATCTGTCTGCCTCTGGACTGCTTAAAACCAGCATCTCGTCCGACATCAAAAACAGCCACCATCGCCATCAATTGGTATTAGAGCCACTTTGGATCTACGTATTGATTGATACGTCCATGTTGTCCAATAAAACCTGCGCTGTGTAATAGTCGGTAGATGTAGATCTGTTCTAACTCGATTTTACAGGCATCTTAGATCCAACTATTATGGTCCAATCCATGTTTATATATATATATATATATATATATATATATATATATATATATATATATATATATATATATATATACATAAAACAAATAAAAACCAAAAAAAAACTCAACCAAGGGGGTTCGAACCTTAGCCTCAGTAAGAGGGGCGGCGCTGAGCTCCACTCGGCTGACCATTGGGTCAGCCCGAGCTTACTGTTAGGATTGGATTCCACAAAAACATAAATCAATCCAACAACATTAAGCCCAAAATCGTTAACAACTAAACCCATTAATTACGTATTCGTGTCCGGACAGTTAGGGACACGAGCAAGCTATGTTCGATACGCGTCATGTGCCCGTGGCTAGTACGACACCCACAACACGAATTTGTCGTGTCCGAGCACACTAGCGAACTCCTTGTGCTTAGACGAGTCCAGTGATGCAATCACGAGACACAGAGCGACACGAGAGACGAAATGACACGTACGTGTCCGGTCGAGCGGGCTATCGAGGCTACTGCACGGCGGTGGAGGCGTCGGGGTCGACGGAGAAAAGTGGCGCTGAGTTTGTCTCATCGTGGCGAACAAGATGGCGGTGGTGCACGGCTACAACGATGGCTGGAACGGCGACGACATCAGATCTAGGTTTCCGGCGAGTTCGACAAAAAAAATGGGCTAGGACGGTGGCTGTGGTCGTCGGGGAGAGGAATAGAGTTAGGGGTTCGGTCGGGGGGACTTTATAGGCTAGGATTTGGGGATTAGATTAGTATTTCGTTTAGGGTTTTAGGTTTTAGGGTTAGGGTTACGGCGAAGTCGGTCGAGGATGATGACGAGTCGAAGGCGGTGGTCAGGCTAATTTGCAGAAAAACCCCCGCCTATTCAAATTTTGCAACATTTACCCACCGCCCTAACTATTTGCAAATCTAAATTTGCAAACTGACTTTAAAACAAACTGAATAATTACAAACTGCTATAAAACAATTTAAACAATTACAAAACTAATTTTGAAAATTGCAAAATGATATTTTAGCCCTTTAAAACTATTTAAAAATTATTTTAAAAATTCTAGAAAAATCCTAAAAATCATAATAAATTATTTTAAGGCTAAAGATGTCATTTGTAACTAAAAATTCTTAATTTAAACTAATTAAAATATTAGGGGCTTACATGAACCACTGGGTTCATCATTGAACTCGAGTGGATGCCTGCACTCGGATAGGTATTACATGATAGCCAAGGTAGTATATACAATGAGTGAAGAATTTGATGGTGAAGAAAGATGCAGGCTATGCAAATGGATGTTTGTAGAGCATATACCTGTATAGTGGTCATATTATGTGCTGGAAATGTAAGTGAATGCAATGCAAGGGATAGGCAATGCAGTGACAAGTGAAGTAAATACAAGATGTGCAATGGCTCTCTAGATGCAGTATCTGGTAACAGGATATTTGGTACACTGTACAGGATATTTGATGATGCAGACACCCAATCATGACCTGGTACTCAAGGATAATGAAGACAAGTGGTCTGAACCTTCATTAGAGAAGGGGACAACTAACAAATAAAATATTAGACATGACATGTGTTCAAGGGTCAACCTTTATCATACCCCAGACTGAGATAATGAATAGGGGACTGCACTTCCAATTTAGGACTGAACAGTAGAGTAAATAGGACTGAGTATCAAATGATATTGATAGCATGACATAGGCTAATGAACTGAGTCCAGGTAGTGGACTGAACTCATAGTATATAAGGGATACAGAGATGTGCCTACAACTAAGGATTAAAAGAGGGATGAACATGGAAATTTTCATAGAGGGGAAAAGGTCTGACCTTACCTATACTCTCCACATCCACCTATTGTATTGCCTTGAAGGCTATCCCAGGCTCCCAAAGCACTGAACACAAGACTCAACTCATACTCCCCATACATGTACTACATATATATAAATACTGACACTACATCCCCTGCAAAACCCAACTGATACTAACATAATACAGAGCACTTGAAGCCCTTCTCTGATACTCTCATGGAACACACACCCAATTCCATTATACCCTCTTAAAACTCCTTAGACACCACCACTACACTATTAACTATGTAAATAACTTGTGTTCTGGTGTCAATGAAGTGTCAAACATGTGTCAAGTGAATGTGATACAAAGGTATCAGATCAAGTATTCAGGTGTGTGGAGTGCAGGTGCAAGTGAACAAGGTGTCACAGCAAGTGTGCAGTGAGTATGAGAGCAAGGTGCCAAGTGTAATGTCTAGTGCAGTGAGTATGTGTGTCACAAGGTATCCATTGTGTGTCAGAGCAGTGAAGAGTGTCGAGTGTAACCAATGCAGATGATGAAGTGTTCGAGTGTGGGTGAGACACGTGAACAAAGAGTGTCGAGTGAGGGGTTAACATGTGTGTCATCATGTGACAATAGGGTGTGCTCAGTATCAGATGAGAGTGTCCAACGTGTGTCAACAAGTGTCTAAGTGATGTGTCGAAACAACAAAGAACGTGTCCAAACAACACTATGCAGCGCTCGACTTGTTCGTGCCAAATCTGTGGGCCAAACCACAGATTGAAGACACAATCAAATGGAACCCAAATTCATAGGTTAGATGTCAGTCACGGGGGCTACCCAAATTTGACACTAGCACGAGAATTCGTGTTCGTGTGGAAGGCACACAGACACAGCAGTAGCAGGAGAGCTACTGTAGGCCCTGAGCAGTGTCGACTGGTGTCCCCGTGTCCAAAAACACACATCAAAACACACTAATTCCAACTCAGTCCTATACCATTGAAATCTATATAATATAGGCTACCTAAATATATAATTTATTTAGAATTTAAAGGACAAAAAGTTCTAAGAGGCATTTCATCGAACATTTGAGATCTCTCTCTCTGATTCGGAGCGATACGTCCATGATACAGACATCAAATGGACACGAATTGAACCCAAATCAATCCTAGGGCTAGGGGAACCCTAAATGAATGCATCTATGGAAAGAAAATAGAAATCTAATAGGTTTAGAGATCATTACCTATTGAGAGTTGGAATCTCAATAAAAATCCTCTTGCAAAGCTTTTCCACCTAATCCAATGGTCAAATTGCTCCAAATTCTTTCTAGCTAGCCAATAGAGACCTCCTCTACACAAGGGGGGTGCAATGAAATTAGTTTGGATGAATTTGGAGGTAATTTGAGAAAAGAGGGCAAATTTGGGAAGGAACACAAGTAGGGCTAGGGTTTCAATGAAAGAGAGAAGAAAGGGGGCTAATGATGGGTTATATAGGGAGAGGGGGCTGCTCTTGGCTAGTCACATGGTTGGACTAGGGTTTGGGTCAAGTCACATTAGCCTAAAGGCCTTTCTAAGTCATCAAATCAAGCCCCTCTACTAAAGGCCCAAACTAACACCTTAATTAAAAACCCCAAATCAATTCTAAGTCATTCTTAGCTAGATTAGAGCCTAATTACTAATCCAATTATGTTAGCTAGGTCTCCATGGTCATGGTTAGTCTCTAGGCTTAGTAGTTCTAAGGTTTCACTAACAAAAAACCAAAGTCACAATACATCAAATTAAATAATATTAAAACAATAAAAATTTTACCAATTTATCATTAACATGATTTAAATTCATTATTTAACAATTAACATGATCAATTTTACAAAATTTAAAATTATCCTCATTTTAGAAAAGTGGTAGTTACATAAGCCCACATCACTTCCACTGTATTATTTTATGATTATTTATACTAATATTTTTTTATATTTTATGTTTTACTACACGAATCTTTCTTATTTTGAAAATAATTACATTGAAGAACCTTACATATGCTTTATGTTTTAAGGATGATTATTGTAATAATTTTTTACATAAAACAAAGGAGAGATCCATGTATTAAGCATAAAACATAGGAGATGTTAGTGTAATTATTTTCAAAATAAGATAAACATACGGAAAGTTAGGTCACGTTTGGTTACCAGAATTTGAGTTTTGAAAAAGAAAAGTCAGTCATTTCCTATGTTTGGAAGCTAAAGAAAAGAAACTTGAAAGTAAAATGATTTCCAAGAGTTAAAAAAATATGAGAGAAACTGATTCCCCCATTCATCTAAGAAATTACTTTGCCTCCCACTTTCGTGTATTTATTATAATTTTTTTACTAAAATATTCCTGCTCAGAAATATTATTTACCATTTTAATACACAATACAGTTTAGAATTTTGTGCCAACCTTGCTTAAGTTTTCTCATTAGCAGTAGGATGTTATTGAAAAATTGATTTAGTTTCATTTTCTTACAAACACCAAACACTGTAATAAAAAATAAAAGATATATTCTGACTATAATTCTGATCTTTTCAAATATCAAAAAGAAAGATTACTGTGAATTACAATTTTCCAAAAGAAAAGAAAAAAAGAATTAATTTTCTTTCCTTTTCTTTCCTTTCCATGAACCAAACGAGACCTTACTGTAGATAAGATATTATTCTATTATTTTATTACTAATCCTTATTATTATGTGCCGATAAGATGTCATTAAACTTAATGAGGGAGATGATCCACTAGGAGGTCTAACCGGACCCACTTTTCCGTCCAGCCAATGGAAGGCCGCACCGTGGCTCATTCTTTTGCCCGCCGGAGACACTGTGCGAGCGCTTCACTGCTCCTGGGATGTACGTTGGCTACATATGCAGTAGCTTGAGCAAAAGTTCAAGTTCATGCAATTAGTCCCACATCGACTAGCATGACACAAAAAAAAAAAAAAAAGAGAAATTTTGAGTGGCACCCCACTTTATTTTATCATATTAAAGGTGCACTCTACAAGTTTGCACAAATGTAAGTTACCCCCCACTTTTGACGGATTCCGTCCTTCTTTAACGGTCAACTCCTTTGACCTATTTTTTTTGACAAAAATGCCCTCTTATCTACCCCGAGCCCTCTCTCCATGACATCCCCGCTGCGCGCGTGCCTCCGCCGGCTGCCCTCTGCAGCGCAAGCAGGCATGGCCCTCCCAGAGACCTCTTTCCGTTCCTCGTCCAATAACCCGACGGCGCTTGCGAAAGAAATCTTTGTAGACCGGTTCTTCGCGAACCACGAGAGCTCGTCGAGCTGCAGGCCGTCCAATCTGATGGGGCGTTTCTCTCTCCCGCAATTGAGCCCCGGATGCGAGGCCACGGCAGGGCTATCGATCAGCCCGAACCCGCTTCTCTGGTTCAATCAGAACGGCAGGCTCTTCGACATGAACCCCGAGTACAGTTGCAACACGCTGTCCACTGTAATTCCGTCCGTGTCGAGCTCGATGTTCTCTACTCCGATGGGTCTGAAGACCGCGATCAGCCTGCCGCCCGACAATCCTCCTCCCGAGTGCTACTGGGAGGCTGGGAACACTAGTAACGACGGCAGGCTGGAAAAAAAAACCCTTCTGATTGATAGATTGAGAAAGAGACATACAGAAGCAATCCTTAATTCAACAGTTTCAAATTCGCAATTGGATTAATAAGAAGAAGCCCATTGATAGATTGTGTGTGTGTCCATAAGTTTTTGATTTTTGTCATATAAATAGGACATGGAAGAAGCCTTTTCGTTTCCACGGCTGCTGCTGCCGCCGCCGCCGGAAGGGGGGGGGGGGGCGGGGGGGGGGGGTGTGCTGAGGCGGGGAGGGGGGAGGGAGCGGGGGCGGTGGCCAGGGGTGGGTTGGAGGGGGGAAGAGGAAAGAAGAAAGAGGAAGGAACAAGGGCATTTTGGTCTAATTTTTTTTTTTAACGGTTACCGTCCAAAGTGGGGGTAACTTACATTTGTGCAAACTTGTGGGGTGCACCTTAAATATGGTAAAATAAAGTGGGGTGCCACTCAAAATTTTTCAAAAAAAAAATATATACACTCCTTCCATCTTGCTCCATTGAATCATTAAGTGGGTGCCCCACGGGCCACACGTGTGTGTCACTGCCGTCTAGTTTGGTTTGGCGTGCGCGTAATGGGTGCGGGTGTCGAATGCCTATCTGATTTCTTCTTTGGGTTCGGACTGAGACCCAAAAAAAAAATTTCCATTAATTTTTTACCGTTACTATTTATTAATTCTGCAACGTTTTGATACATGATTTCATGTCCAGATTCATTGTATCACATTTTTAACATGTGTTGTAACGTTTGTAACGTTAATTTTTAATAGGCTGATTTAATATCATATTTATTTCCAATCGTTGGCATCAGCCTATATATTGAGCTCCATTCTCCTCCTTCAGAGACACAAAAAACAATTTCCTCTACAGAAACTCTCTCCAATTTTTGTCGTTCTCGAATTTCTGTTGTTTCGTTATTGCTCTGGACAGAGCTAAGTCGGGGTCGCTCTCTCTACGTCGTGTGCGGCAAAGAGATTCCGGTGAAGCGAAAATTTTACCACTAAGAGCATTCGGATCCAGTCTGCACATAGATCCGGACTATCTCTTAGGGCAGTGCTACGTGCGCGACTTCTCCGGAAACCGATAACATTTACTTAAGTTTATTATTTTGTAGATTTAAAACGAAAATTTGTTCAAAAATCCCAACACGTGCCACATCAGACGTGCGCTTTTTGATGACGTGGCATGCGGCATGATGTGCATGATGCTACCCAACCGCCAAATATTCCGTTAACGTCAGCAGTAAGAGCATCTCCAACCCTATTGTGAGTTTGAAAAAAATGGTTGCCACATAGGAATGACAACCATTTTTTCCAAAAGTACTTCTCCAATGCAAATGTGAAATAAAGTGTGGAGTTGACATGGCAATGACATGGCAAAGACAATGTGAAGTTGGTTGTCTAGATCTAGACAATGCACTTCACAATGTCTTTATGTCCACATCATCATTTGTGAATAAAAATATTTATAAAAAAGAAGTAGAAGAGTAAAAGTTGTCTTGGAAGTTGTAAAAAATTATTTGTATTGTCTTCTCAATACTTTTGCATTGGAGATGACTTTTTAAACCCATTGTCATTTGTGAATATAACCTTGCCACCTATACAAGACATTGTCTTGTCCCTCATGCCACATAGGATTTACAACACAAAACAAGACAATAGGGCTGGAGATGCTCTAAGAAGTTTGTTGGAGGTGGGACCCACCAGGTGGGTAGACTAGAGGACAAAGGTTTGACTTTGGCAGTATTTGGTAACAGCTGTCTATTCTATTGTTCCAGAAATCTACTTTAATTATTTCTTAATCTAAACATTAGTCTTTTTTTTTTTTAAAGACATTATATGCGTTTTGGATCCACTATTTATATTTTTATTCACATACATGGATACCAACCCGTGGTTCAATTTTAAAACTGTCCGCCTAACCAAAAAAATTATACCTCATATTAGTTTACTTTCTTTAGACTATTTATATAATTATTTGCATGCGTTTTCTTGACATAAGTTTGTAAAAAAGTATATAATTAGCTAAAAAACTTAACAAATTTTGGTGGCTAAATTATAATTAATATTTAAAATTTTACATTTTTAAACTAAATATCTTAAGATTTTATATAAACATCTAAATACCCATAACTATCAGACCGTTAAGAAGTTGCTATCTTATGTTACTTAAATGTTATATCGGCTTTCTTAAGATAATATAGTAGTAGTTACTTTTTCCTTTTTAAATAAGAAAGCAAATAAAAAACTCTAGTCTTATCGTCACCCTCGCCTAAGGTTAAGGTATATTTTAAATTTATTTTATTTTTTTATTTGTTTCTTACAGGGATATTGTTGTCACCTTGTAATCATATTTAACACATTCTGCTGATCTAATAGTAATCAAGGTATTCAGTTCTTAATTTGGAATTTTAGAATATTTAGTTCCAAAAATATGAAAGTTTGGAATATTTAGTTACGATTTAGACAATTTTGGTTGTTGCTATAAGATGCATATAGTTAGTATGGCAATGTAAACACAAACACAACATCAGAATACTTGGGTTGGAGTTTGGATTAATTCCCTACCATGGTTGTTTTTAATTATTTATAGATATTATTTATGAAATACAATTTTAAAAATTGTTTGGCAACGCCAATTCATGAATAATATGCTTAACAACGTCACCGTGAGAGTGTAGTCCATGGGATACACCGAAAAATCTTATAGAGATAGATACAGTTCAATTTTTTTTTTTTGACATTGTTCGTCCGATCCGGAAAAAATAATACCTAAAAAAAGCCAATAACAATAATGAGATTTACCCACTCAACTCAGAGGATTTGAACTCACTCATCTAGTGTATGATGATAATATTCTCTTTCATATTTTTATGCTAAGAATCATTCTCAAGCTGGCCTAATCCTATAATGCATGTGGTTCGTATTATGTATTCTTGGAATACGTGTACGTATTTTATTCTTGTATTGCATGATTTCCTTCTTGGCTTGGTTTATTCCTGGTTCGGGTTGGTTGGTTCGGCTTGGCTTGGTTTTGATTGGGTTCATGATGAACCCAAGGTGAACCCCCTACCTACCACCACCTTTGATATTTATTGTCATTTCTTCTTTCTCTCTCTTCATTACTCTTCTTCTTCTTCCTCATTTACTTTTTACCTACCATAGAGAGGAGAGAGAGGTCTAGGCAAGTGCAACTTGCTTCATGGAGGAACTCAAATTTTATTGCTTCATTCTCTTCCTTACAGCATTTTGACTAACTTTAGAACTTGGCATTTTCACTTTCCATGGCTAGATCCTTGTAGATCTATATTTACTTTATTTTCGAGTTTCTTGGGTTTTGATCTACTTAATCTTGTTATTTCTGTGTTTTGATGGTTCCATGCTGTAGAGAGTTTCGTTCTACCCCATTTTGACCTAAGGAAGTTCCGATTTGGGCTCCGGATGAAGGTTTTGTGTAGTTTGGAAGCCATGGTTGCTTGGCTCTTCTTCTCGGACAAGTGGAGAAGAAGAGCAGTACTTGACCGCATGAATCCTCATGTGGCAAGTCTCTGGCCGCATGGCCTTTCCAGCCGCATGAGACTCGTTCGAGCTCAGCCGCATGGAAAGTCTTTCCTAGCCACATAAGACTTGCTTGAGTACTTGACCGCATGAATCTTCATGCGGCAAGTATTTGAGCCGCATAGCCTTGTTCAGACTCAGCCGCATGAGCCCCTGTTATCTTGAGTCGCATGGACTTCATGCGGCTAGCTTTCCAGCCGCATGAGTTCCTTCACACCTAGCCGCAGATGCGCTACTGCTTTGAGCCGCATGGACACGATTGACTTGAGCCGCATGGACTCAATTAATCGGGCCGCATGGATCCAATTGATTCCAGCCGCATGGGTTTTGAACCCTGCGCTGTATGGATTCGATTGATCTCAGCCGCATGAGGCCATGTACATCCTCAGCCGCATGCGCCCTCGTCCCCTTGGCCGCATGCGCCCTTGCTCCCTTCCAGTCGCATGCGCCCCCTTGTCTTGGCCGCATGGGTCCTTAGTTCCCCCGACCCACATGAATCTTTCCCCGGCCGCATGAGATCCATCCTGGCCGCATGTGCCTTAGCCGCATGGCCCTCCTATAGCCCTGTATATTGATATTTTATTAGATATTTTACGTCCATTTTATATCCTTACGCCTTTTGTCCTGAACTGGATAATCATGAATTCATTTGATATGTTTGGAATTGATAATTGAGCCTGACATGATAGTGACCCGTAGTGGTGCACTCCTGACACAATAACCTGACATGACCAGATAGTGGCCCGTCGTGGCGCACTCCTGACTAGTATACTTGATATGATAAACCTGACCTGATATATCTTGAATAGCTGTTGCGACGGCTACCTGACATGACATGACCTGTATAATTAATCTGGACACCGTGGACGATTGTGCTTGTACAAATAATTCAATCTTGTCTTGAATCATGTCTAAGAGGGGACTCCTGAGTACCACGGTCAGGAGTACCTACTGAAATGGACTAAGGTTAACGACTAGTATAATTCACTAGACATGAAGAGATGTTCCTCAGTTACAGGCGATCCCGTTATCCCGGCCGCAAATGTTTGGACTTGTAGCCTGCCGACGAGTAGGGCACATTTCCAGCCTACTGTTATGTGGGACACCCTCTATTGTCACTTTAATGATTGAACTCTATTGTCACTCTAATACATTGTACTCTCTAAATTGTCACTATAATGATTGCCTGGATAACCTGGATAGCTGCAGGGCCTGTGACTACTTGGAGCATCTCATTGCATCTTGCTAGTAACTAGGATTGTGATAACCCTAGTTAGTTAATGTAGAAAGCCGTAGGCAATGATTGGCCGTGATTGCTTGGATGGAGTCTAGTCCAGTATAGTATTGTCTAGAATTGATTAATTGTAAGATTGTACCAGAATGATTGAATGATTGTCACTCCAGATTGTCACTATAAGGATTGTCACTCCAGATTGTCACTATAATGATCGTCACTCCAGAATGTTACTTGACCTGATTTTTTATATTTATCTTGCCGATAAATGGTGAGAGAAACCAAGTTCCGTTCAGACGAAGGGTTACAACCCCGGTCCTTGTTTGGTTTACGGGTTGTAACCTGGCTATCTGAATAGTCCCATGATTATCTCATCGTATATCATCCTGTCATATTTTCTTTTCATATGTCCTGTTTTTTAGTGATTCTATACATATTGTCTTTTATAATTACCCATCATGCTTTTTCTTAACTACTGTCTTTTATTATGTAATTATACTCTTGTGCTGATTGCTGGTTTTAGTTCCTAAGTGAAGCCTCCTTTGTGGCACTTGCTCTTTCTGGGGTCTGACCCAGCTGGTTTTGTATGGCCAGATACCGGAGCAACACCAAAGGATCTTCCTGCTTTCCAGCCCGATGGTGGTCACCAGGCGTAACCAGGGCATCGAGTGGGTTTCTTTTGTTCTCCCACTGTAATATTGTAAATTATTCTTTTGAGGCGTTTAGCCGACGAGCAAGTGTTAGCTCGATTGTACTTACTTACTGTCTGCCTACGGGCTGTATCATGATTGACAAGCCCCGGGGGTTGATCATGTATGACTGAACTCTTGCTAGTCCTCACATTTTGTAACGACTAGCTTCATGATCATTCCGGATATGTAATGTTTGGGACGCCTTACAATTGTATATTTAGAGATCTGATATCTTGTGATTATTATTAGTTGGTTGAGATTGAGACAATAGGCTATTTTATGACCTTAAGAGACTGATGGATTGTAGTGAAACCCTCACATATCTAGACAGCCGTGATCGTATAGCGGTGTGGATTCCATTTCGTTATACGTAGCTGGCTATGTCTGCCCCAGCTCTCTAGTATTCTGGTTCTGGGGCGTGACATGGTTTAAGTGGTGGCCCATGCAGGTCTTGTTAAATCAAGATGTGTGAGGGTTTACCGAATAGATGTCTCAATCAGTACTCGCCCTTGATCTCTGCTCGTATCCTCTTGATTCCTGAAATTCTTGTCCTGATCACATGCTTGTAATCGTTGATCTGTCCTGGTCCTTCCTTATTGTTCCCATGTCGTCTTCTTCAGCGGCATTGAACCTGGACCTGCCGATCAGCAAGGCGGATCACCTCCCGTGGACCAGCAGCAGCCAGAAGATCAGGCCCAGCACTCAGGAGCAGCCTCCCGAGTCGTACCTACTGGAGGAGAGCCGCCAGTTCAGCCAGTCCAGCCTGCAGATCCTGATGATGGCACTTTGGTGGGTCTCATCAGATCATTGTTAGCTTCCCAGGATCGTAGAGGCGATGCCTTGTACCAGGCAGTGGAGGATGCTCTAAATAGAAGTGGACCCCGAGGGAACAGTGCGGTCAACAGTTTTAAGCGCTTGAACCCTCCATTCTTCGATGGCAGCGAGGATGCCATTGCTGCCGATGCTTGGCTACAAGATATAGAGGTGATTCTCGAAGCCGCGAAGATTCCAGAAGACGAGAAGGTGGATGTGGTGCGCCTACAATTATTGGATCTAGCCCGCAGTTGGTGGGCCGCGCAAGCAGTGGGATTGGCAACACCTGTCTCCTGGGCAGTGTTCAGCAAAAAGTTCCAGATCAAGTATTATGATGCAGTGGCTCGATATGACTTGCAGACCAGGTTCAGTAATCTTAAGCAGATGGGGAGGACGTCGACGGTTTTGCGGCCGAGTTTTCCAGACTCAGTCGGTTTGCTCCCACCTTGGTGGCAACCGAGTTTGACAGAGCGCAGAGGTTCCAGCAAGGACTTCACCTGGAGATTATATTGGCAGTAGAACAGTTCGAGCATCAGACCTATGATGCGGTGTTGCGAGCAGCGAGGAGGCACGAGTATACCTCCCAGAGAATAGTGGACAGGACCGGAGGTCGGAAGCGATCCCATAATCAAATGAATCAGTCTTTAACCCCATCCCCGGCAGCTAGGGCTTTGACTATTGGAACTCCGAGGCAAGCAACCTCAGTTACGTCGGTCCAGTACTCGACCCCGACGTACCCTCAGCAGAAACAGAAGCAAGCACAGTCTTCCGCCACAGGCTGTTCTTATTATGGGAAGCCTGGACACGTGGTAGCGGAGTGTCGCAAGGCGTTGGGATTGTGTTTATTGTGTGGAGCACCGGATCATAGGGTAGGGTCCTGCCCTTTCAGAGTTGATTCAGCATCGACAGTATCTAGTCCCTTGGTTAGGGGACCAGCACCAGCACCAGCACTAGCACCAGCACCAGTACCAGATCCAGTTCATCAGCAACAGCAGTTCCCGTTCCCGAGGCCATTGCCGACTCAGGCCCAGACTTTCCAGCAACAGAACCCGCGGCAGTTTGCCCTAGCCCAGGCTCAGGTTCAGAATCGACCGAGAGGTATATGTGTCCTCTCATCTTGCTTTTCTACCGTCATTATGCGGGGTGCATGACGTATTTCATGTATCCTAATTACAACGGTACATCCCGGACCCGAGCCGTATCCTAGGTCATTCGAAAAGGTTGGTACCAATAGCCTTTAACCTTTTCGTATGAGGAAAGGCCCGTGTCCCTGTTTGACCAAGGGAAGAGACCTCAAGCGCAAGACTATCAGTTTAGTTCATGTTGCTTGAGTTCATCGCTCCTTGGGAGAGTCAAACGTGGGAGTGTGAGGATGATATCCGATCACGTTATCCCGACTTGCTTGACTCGTGAGGTATAATGTCTTCTTATGCCTCATGCCTTCGATTCCTTGCTTGAATGAGTGATTGTCTGCCTAGTTATAGCTTGCATGTGATTAATGTAGATTGTCATTGCTCCTCTAGCCTCTTGATTAAATTTTGAGGACGGAATTCTTTTAAGGTGGGTAGAGTTGTAATGCCTGTGGTTCGTATTATGTATTCTTGGAATACGTGTACGTATTTTATTCTTGTATTGCATGATTTCCTTCTTGGCTTGGTTTATTCCTGGTTCGGGTTGGTTGGTTCGGCTTGGCTTGGTTTTGATTGGGTTCATGATGAACCCAAGGTGAACCCCCTACCTACCACCACCTTTGATATTTATTGCCATTTCTTCTTTCTCTCTCTTCATTACTCTTCTTCTTCTTCTTCCTTATTTACTTTTTACCTACCAGAGAGAGGAGAGAGAGGTCTAGGCAAGTGCAACTTGCTTCATGGAGGAACTCAAATTTTATTGCTTCATTATCTTCCTTATAGCATTTTGACTAACTTTAGAACTTGGCATTTTCACTTTCCATGGCTAGATCCTTGTAGATCTATATTTACTTTATTTTTGGGTTTCTTGGGTTTTGATCTACTTAATCTTGTTATTTCTGTGTTTTGATGGTTCCATGCTGTAGAGAGTTTCGTTCTACCCCATTTTGACCTAAGGAAGTTCCGATTTGGGCTCCGGATGAAGGTTTTGTGTAGTTTGGAAGCCATGGTTGCTTGGCTCTTCTTCTCGGACAAGTGGAGAAAAAGAGAAGTACTTGACCGCATGAATCCTCATGTGGCAAGTCTCTGGCCGCATGGCCTTTCCAGCCGCATGAGACTCGTTCGAGCTCAGCCGCATGGAAAGTCTTTCCTAGCCGCATAAGACTTGCTTGAGTACTTGACCGCATGAATCTTCATGCGGCAAGTAATTGAGCCGCATAGCCTTGTTCAGACTCAGCCGCATGAGCCCCTATTATCTTGAGTCGCATGGACTTCATGCGGCTAGCTTTCCAGTCGCATGAGTTCCTTCACACCTAGCCGCATATGTGCTACTGCTTTGAGCCGCATGGACTCGATTGACTTGAGCCGCATGGACTTAATTAATCGGGCCGCATGGATCCAATTGATTCCAGCCGCATGGGTTTTGAACCCTGCGCTGTATAGATTCGATTGATCTCAGCCGTATGAGGCCATGTACATCCTCAGCCGCATGCGCCCTCGTTCCCTTGGCCGCATGCGCCCTTGCTCCCTTCCAGCCGCATGCGCCCCCTTGTCTTGGCCGCATGGGTCCTTAGTTCCCCCGACCCACATGAATCTTTCCCCGGTCGCATGAGATCCATCCTGGCCGCATGTGCCTTAGCCGCATGGCCCTCCTATAGCCCTGTATATTGATATTTTATTAGATATTTTACGTCCATTTTATATCCTTACGCCTTTTGTCCTGAACTGGATAATCATGAATTCATTTGATATATTTGGAATTGATAATTGAGCCTGACATGATAGTGACCCGTAGTGGTGCACTCCTGACACAATAACCTGACATGACCAGATAGTGGCCCGTCGTGGCGCACCCCTGACTAGTACACTTGATATGATAAACCTGACCTGATATATCTTGAATAGCTGTTACGACGGCTACCTGACATGACATGACCTGTATAATTAATCTGGACACCATGGGCGATTGTGCTTGTACAAATAATCCAATCCTGTCTTGCATCATGTCTAAGAGGGGACTCCTGAGTACCACGGTCAGGAGTACCTACTGAAATGGACTAAGGTTAACGACTAGTATAATTCACTAGACATGAAGAGATGTTCCCCAGTTACAGGCGATCCCGTTATCCCGGCCGCAAATGTTTGGACTTGTAGCCTGCCGACGAGTAGAGCATATTTCCAGCCCACTGTTATGTGGGGCACCCTCTATTGTCACTTTAATGATTGAACTCTATTGTCACTCTAATGCATTGTACTCTCTAAATTGTCACTATAATGATTGCCTGGATAACCTGGATAGCTGCAGGGCCTGTGACTACTTGGAGCATCTCATTGCATCTTGCTAGTAACTAGGATCGTGATAACCCTAGTTAGTTAATGTAGAAAGCCATAGGCAATGATTGGCCGTGATTGCTTGGATGGAGTCTAGTCCAGTATAGTATTGTCTAGAATTGATTAATTGTAAGATTGTACCAGAATGATTGAATGATTGTCACTCCAGATTATCACTATAAGGATTGTCACTCCAGATTGTCACTATAATGATCGTCACTCCAGAATGTTACTTGACCTGATTTCTTATATTTATCTTGCCGATAAATGGTGAGAGAAACCAAGTTCCGTTCAGACGAAGGGTTACAACCCCGGTCCTTGTTTGGTTTACGGGTTGTAACCTGGCTATCTGAATAGTCCCATAGTTATCTCATCGTATATCATCCTGTCATGCTTTCTTTCCATATGTCATGTCTTTTAGTGATTCTATACATATTGTCTTTTATAATTACCCATCATGCTTTTTCTTAACTACTGCCTTTTATTATGTAATTATACTCTTGTGCTGATTGGTGGTTTTAGTTCCTAAGTGAAGCCTCCTTTGTGGCACTTGCTCTTTCTGGGGTCTGACCCAGCTGGTTTTGTATGGCCAGATACCGGAGCAACACCAAAGGATCTTCCTGCTTTCCAGCCCGATGGTGGTCACCAGGCGTAACCAGGGCATCAAGTGGATTTCTTTTGTTCTCCCACTGTAATATTATAAATTATTCTTTTGAGGCGTTTAGCCGACGAGCAAGTGTTAGCTCGATTGTACTTACTTACTGTCTGCCTACGGGCTGTATCATGATTGACAAGCCCCGGGGGTTGATCATGTATGACTGAACTCTTGCTAGTCCTCACATTTTGTAACGACTAGCTTCATGATCATTCCGGATATGTAATATTTGGGACGCCTTACAATTGTATATTTGGAGATCTGATATCTTGTGATTATTATTAGTTGGTTGAGATTGAGACAATAGGCTATTTTATGACCTTAAGAGACTGATGGATTGTAGTGAAACCCTCACATATCTAGACAGCCGTGACCGTATAGCGGTGTGGATTCCATTCCGTTATACGTAGCTGGCTATGTCTGCCCCCGCTCTCCAGTATTCTGGTTCTGGGGCGTGACAAATTCACTATTCATTTCGTTTACAATATGATTCCTGCCAATCATTATAGCAACATCTTTAGGGCTCGTTTGGATCAAGTTTTTGTATTCCTATGAATAGGTCTTCAATTCCTTTGGTTAGGTTGGGAAAAGGTAGTTCAAAAAATTAAAAAATTTCATCTCCATGTTTGGTTTACAAAGAAATATAAATATTGATTTATTTAGTTTTCCTTTAATACCATTTCATTAATTTCATGATAATTCACATGTTTGGGATAGAAGTTGAAAATTTGAAAATAAAAAGAGGGTATAACCGTCCAAACAAAATAGCCAAATATCATTTCTAGGAAAGCAAATCTATTCCAAGTGGGGGCTTGGGAATAACTTCCCCCCTAAGCCCCTCCTGTTCCCTCCTCATTTCCAATCCTAAGACCATCTCCAATGGGGATTTCTATCTTCCCTATTTCTATGGAAGAAATTCATTTTAGAAAAAAACTTCTTCCAATGCTAGTTTCTATCACCATTTCTATCCTAGATGGCAATGATGTAGGATGGAAACTTTTTAGGATTTCTACATGTAGAAACTCTCATAGAAATTCTTCTATCTCTCATGACAATTATTATTGGACCACACACCATTAAATTGGTCTTTTTACTATGTGACACATAGGATAGAAATGGAGAACCATTGGAGAGCATTTTTGAATGTTTACAATTTCTATGTAGAAACTCCTCCAACTAGGATAAAAATCTTCTTAAAGTACAATGCCAAATAGGATAAGAACTCAATTTTAGAAATCACCATTGGAGATGGTCTAAACATACCAAACATTGGTAAGGAATTCAAAATTCATTCCCAAGTCACAAAAACTTGAACCAAACGCCTCCCTAGTATTCCTGACATCTAATATTTTTGTACAAATAATAAACTTTTTTTTAAGTCACTTAAAATAGTCATTTTTGACCAGGACCATGTTCTACCATTGTTTCTAAAAAATAGAAAAGTCTAAATATAGAAATAAAATTTTTACATTAGTAATATATACCAACATTAAAAATTTGACCATGTACATTTGTACACAGGGCGTATCCACCATATAGCTGCGGTGGCTCCAGGCCACCCTAAAAAAGATTCACCTTGTTTTTCTTATTTTTTTTATATGGATTAGTCACCTCTAGCCTATCCAAATCTGTTGTAGTTTATCTCAGCTCCAGTTTCTTGATTCTCTCCTGTTTGCACAACTTGCATATGCTCATAAACGGTTTTGGCAACACCGTTTAGGCGCTTGGGATTGGAAGTACTTTTGGCAGCTCCAAGATTTCTCCTTGTGTTTTATTCCTATGCAGGAAAGTACTTCAAAGTCTTAATGTTTTAAGTGTTGTTTGGTTTAAGTGTTTGAGATTTGGAAACGAGTTTTGGATTTCTTATCATGTGATAAGTCTCGAATCAAAAATTGGAAAGAAATATGGAAGAGTTCAATTTTACGCAGTTAGGGGTGAGCGTTCGGTTTATTCGGTTTAAACCGAACCGAATGTCAAAACCGAATAAACCGAAATTATAAAAATGCAAATACAAAACAAAAATCAAACTGAATTAGCCAAAACCGAAACCGAATAATAAATTTGGTTTGTTCGATTGGACTATTTATATTGTTTAATGGATCGAACCAAAAGTTGGGATCGTGGTTAAATTATATAATTTTGTTAATTTTTATATATAGATTGTTGAATTTTACAGTTGCGTACAAAGTTAGACTAGCTGTTAAATTATCAAAATTGAAGTTCAAATCACATAAATAGAATTGTGATTTTCAAAGTATACATATTTTTAATCACAAAATATGCAAAGAATTGAAAATATTTATATATTTGTATAATTGTTATTCGGCCTTTTGTTTTGTACCGAAACTGAAATCCAGAAATTTTAGTATTTTGAAAATCGAAATCGAACTGGTTTTTTTGAATCCAAACCGAATGGTTTTCAGTTTTTGGTCCAAAATCGAATAATCCTCACCTATATATGCATCTATGAAAAAGTAACCAAATGCCATCCTCCAAAAATATTTTTGCTTTTCTAAAAATATTATTTCGTAATAGTTGATTATCTATAAACTTCTGAGATCTACTAGTTCAACTTTGGGATCTTTTGACAAAAAACCGGAAGAAGTTTAAGTTGCTGTTTTCGAAAAGCAACTGTTCTTCTCAACCAATTCTTATTGGATGTAAATCACAAATTTACACAACTTCATATACATGTATTTTAAAATTAAATTCCGTTATTCTTTCCTGAAATAAGAAGGAAAATAAAATATTCTAAATATCTGATCCATGGAGAATCAATCCTGGCCATCCGATCAGTGAAGCGGATAAAACAACTTGGTTGGTTCAGAAACGCAGCAATTTGGTTAAATTTCTAATCGCGGATCGCCGATCCAACGGTCGGGACGAGAGAGATCAAGCTGCACATGGTGCAAGTGGCGGCGGGTCATGTTTCACGTGTCACATTTGACCATGAAACTGCTAATGGGGGCATAATGGTAAATCACTAGCGCTCCTACTGGTTCCGCTTCCTAACACGGTACCTCGTGTCTTTTTTTCGTTGCACGCGTGACCCTTGTTAGCAATTCGGCAAACGGAAAAAATTTGGGACGGCAAAAGTACGAGTATAAATCGGCTTAGTGCAAATAAAATACGTTCAAAAATTCGGTTAAATATTAAAAAAATAAAAATATTGAGGTTAGAAACTTCACATTCTTAAATATGTTGTCAAATTTGGTTAATTAAACAGATTTTCAGCACGTTTTTTGTGCCAATTTTTTCAATAATTTATACAAAACACGTTTAAAATTTCGCATGCATAAAAGTTACGTACTGATTTGGATCTGTCAAAAGTACGCAAGTATTATACGTTTATGAAATATACAGAAAAATTCGTGTATAATACGAGTTTTATTCGGGTGATTGCTAAGAGCATCATTAGTAAGGCCCATCCCATTTTCTAGATTCTAGATTTAGAATATAGTAGCTCATTTTGTAGAATAATAAGTCTCATTCCTAGTCCCAATTTCTACAATTTCGGTCCCAACCCATCCATGGGTGCTAAGGGTTGGGCCTCACAATTTCTAGATGCTAGATTGTAGAAACTCGTTTTGTAGAATAGTAAATTCCAATTTGGAGCCCAACTTTCTAGATTCTAAGCTTTATATTATCTTTTTCCTACATTAATTTTTTGACCACACAATTTTTGGGACCGGAGCTCACTTTATCATTTCTTACTATTCTCATACAAATCCAACCCATTCTACATTTACCTTTTTTTTTTGAAATTTTGGGCTCCAAATTGCATTGGAGAGTCCCAACTACTAATGATGCTCTAACAAGGCGCGTGACATTGCCTCTGGATATGTGATTATTTACAGTTATGACCTCTTCTTTTTGGGCTTTCATTTTCTGGGACTTTAGCGTCTACAAATACAAATCATATGTTATATTTTTATATTATAATTTATAATAATACCAATATATGGGATAACAAAGTTATAAATCTTAACAGTTAAAATGGCAATCAATAATAATACCACTTATACTTTAATTTCCAATAAAAAATAAATTTTTTGTTAAAATCGACAGTAAACATTTTCGATCGACACTTAAATTCTACTTCATCTTGACTCACAAATAGAGAATTAATTGATACGACCTTGTTGGGTTTCAATAATAAAATCAAGAAATACCATAATGCGGTTCTTCGATGCACACGAATAGGTATCTTGTTACTTGCTACTTTTTTTTTCTTTTCGAAAAATACTTATCATGATGAATTTTTTATTACAATTCACACACACTTATACGTCCTTACGGTTGAAAAGTTTGATCCCTGTTGATTTTGTTTGATGTTCGTGCTACTTTTTATATGAACTACAAATGCTGGACAGTGGACACTGATCATGATTAAGAGAGTGAGAGACTTCATTTCAATTTCAAACTCAATCTTCCATATAACGTAATTGATCCACATTTGGATGTACCAACAACAGCTAAAAGCCCAAGCCCAAAGACCAGTCTCTTAGAACATGCACTGGGGGTAAACTCGTAATTAGACCATCCCGACCGAAAAGATTTCCTCTGGACAGGGCGTTGAGTGTCGTGTCGGCGACGTGTCGTCTCTATGACATTACTATCCCTCTTTTCTCCGAATATTTATAGAAATGCCACTGAAAAGCGAAAAGAGAAAAAGCGTACTTTTCGCGAGTGGGTCCCACCAACCTCCCCGCCGCTCCTTTTCCAACCTCTTCTCCTGAATCTCTCAATTCTCATCATCACTTTCTCTCTACAGGGTTTCGTGCTGAAGAAGAAGAATTTTCTAATTTATATATTTTTTTATTACTGCAGTGGTTCACAAGGAATATTGGTGAGCACTACTTACTCGAGCTGCTGTTGCTAGAAGTTTTCTGTGTTTTTTTTTGTGGGATTTAGGTGGTGAATTGTTGTTTGATGTGAATCCTCGAGTCCTGGTGTGGTTTATGGATTTTTCTTGAGAAAAGTTTGGATCTTGTGATTGTTTGGATGGGATTTGATGTAAATTCACTTGGATTCCTATTTTTCCCATGGGTTTTGCTGATGATTGATGTATACGAACTATCAAGAAGTTAATCTTAGGATCGAATTTTAGGGAAACTTTCGAATATTTGAAGCCTCCCCCCCCCCCCCCCCCCCCCCTTTTAGATTTAGCTTTGTATTATTTTTGCCTTTGATTCATGGTACTGGTTGGATTCGATGAAAACTGGCACATTTTGTTGGTGTTTTTGCCTTTGGACTAGAAAAGATAGTCCCACATCGGCTACACCAAATGGTGAGTATCTCAATATAATGCATTGCTTGTGTTGAGGTGTGCACATGAGGTGTAGTGGGGCACAAGTTTGTGTCATGTGGAAGTATTTCTCTAGAAGGAAAAAGGATTAAATCCAACAAGGATGAAAGTTAATTTTTGTTGTGCGGACTCGGACTCGGACACGGACTCCAGGATGTCTCGTGCATGCACGGGAGTGATCGGGGGGTAGGCGTGGACTAGCACACTTCTATGCTGATTGTGGGATGATCTAAAATATCAAACTCTTTTTTTGAGTATTGGTATTTTAGTCCCACATCGGATAGGAGAAGAGGTGAAGTCTCAACTCCACTCTATAAATAGAGCCCCTTGGCCTCCTTTGAAAGATGCACCAAGAAGAGAGTTGAGGGAGTCTGTTAAGTCCAGGAAGCCCGTTCAAGTCTCAAATATTGACTTACGAGCGTTCCAGAAGTTCTCCTGAACTTGCTGGTTCCTGGGAACTTATCCGTACTGCGGGTATAGCTTTGAGCGCCGGTGTTCTACACCCCAGCGAGATCCGTTCTTCTTCTTCCTCCCTCTTTCTGTTGCCTTCGAGAATCTGAGACTCAACTGTTGTTGATCATCTCTTGTTGCCTTCGAGAATACCGTCGCTTCTCTTTAGAAGTAATACGGTTCGGTTGCCTTCGAGAATACCGTCGCTTCTCTTTAGAAGTTATACGGTTCTGTTGCCTTCGAGAAATATTACGAAGTAATCTTTTAGATTCTCGTAAAACAACTTCACCTTCTTTAGGGTGTTGTTGCCAGAAACATTGTCTTTACAATTGTTTCTGAACTCGTGTTTTTTCCATCGATTGTTCGTCAAGGGACTAACAATCTCAAAGCTATACGATTCGATGGAAAACACTCGTGCTTCGCTTGTTGATACCGGCTTTAACAAGTTGGAGAAATTCGACGGTGAACACTTCCAGATCTGGAAGCGAAAGGTGACTCTGAACCTTCAACTCGTGGATGTTGATCACGTGTTGGATGAGGAAGAACCAATCGTTCCAGCAACAGGATCTGCTGCTGTTCTGGCCGCTGCTACGAGCAAGCAGACGAAGTGGAAAAAGGATAACAGCATATGCAGGCTGCTGATCCTGAATTCCATGGAAGACTCTCTGGCCGAGTCCTACACAAAGAAGACTTCTGCCAAAGAGATCTGGGAGTCCGTGGGGAAGCTGTATGACGACGACGAGGCCCGGTCGAAGATGTTCATGGTTGAAAAATACCACAAATGGGTCTTTGAAGACGAGAAGACCATGCTGCCCCAAGTGAAAGAGTTCCTGAAGCTGTGCCAGAAACTGGAGGATGATAGCATGCCCCTCGTCGACAAGTTCGTCGTTGGAGGGATCGTGGCAAAACTTCCTCCAGGATGGAGCAACATCTATGCAAGGATGCATAGGAAGAAGATGGAGATTAGCCTGGATAATCTCCTCAGTGAGATTCATGTTGAGGACGAAATGCGCTCTCAACAGAAGTTGGACGCCCTATCCAAGCAACTAGCAACGGCAAATCTGGTTCAAGCCACCAGAGAGAACAAAGGGAAGCAGGCGGCTTCTCACCACAAGAAGAAGGACTTCTCGAATCTGAAAGTGAAGGGTCCAGGATTCAAGCAACAGAAGTCCAAGTCCCATGTGACTTGCTTCAACTGTGGCAAGAAGGGTCACTATAAAAGTGAATGCAAGTCCAAGCCCAAAGAGCAAGGTGAGCCTAACAAGGTTTCTTTGGTTACTAATCAGGTTGCCATGATAGCACAGGTTGCAACTGTGGGGGCAGACTTGGACTGGTGGATAGACACTGGCACGACATGTCATGTCTGTTCAGACAAGGACTGGTTCATCTCCTATGAGCTTACTTCCGAGAAAGTCATGATGGCGAACCAGGCACAAGCTGAAGTACTGGGGATCGGGACGGTGGAGCTGAAGCTTACATCGGGGAACATTCTGACGCTTCAAGGTGTGAAGCATGTTCCTGCAATCGCAAAGAACCTGATCTCTGGGAGCCTGCTCTGCAACGCAGGCTTGAGGATGGACATCAATGCTGGCCAAATGGTGATGTCCAAGAAGGGTACTTTCTTCGGGAAAGCTTTTCAGACTGAAGGAATGTACAAAATTCAGCTTGTTGTAACCCAGCATAATAATGTTAATGCTATCACTAGTTTGAATTACTCTCTTGAATTGTGGCATAATAGACTATGACATGTTCATTGTAAGCGAATAAACAAAATGTCTAGTCTAGGACTTATCTCCAAGTGTGGGGGTAAGGTAGAGAAATGTGAGATATGTGCTCAGACGAAGATCACAAGGAAACCCTTTCACAGGGTCAATCGAAGCACAGATCTTCTGGAGTTGGTTCACTCAGATATCTGTGACTTCAAACAATTCTCTACAAAGGCCGGGATGAAGTATTTCATTACTTTCATAGACGACTTCTCCAAGTATGCCTTCGTCTATTTACTCAAATCTAAAGACGAAGCATTCGAGAAGTTCAAGGAGTTCAGGGCCGAGGCTGAACGGCAAACTGGACAACAACTCAAGAGGCTGAGGAGTGATCGAGGTGGGAAATATAGGTCTCACGAATTCTCATCATTCTGCAAAGAACATGGAATCATCAACGAGACGACGGCTCCGTATTCTCCACAATCCAACGGAGTAGCAGAAAGGAAGAACAGAACGTTGACAGAGATGATGAACTCTATGCTGTTGACTGCGGGTCTCCCAAAGTGCTATTGGGGAGAAGCTGCATTAACGGCCACTTTCATTCTGAACAGAGTGCCATATGCAACTTCCGACATAACTCCTCATGAACTCTGGTTCAAAGTCAGACCCAACCTGAATGTCATTCGAGTGTGGGGGTGCCTGGCTTATGTGAAGCTCCCGGATCTGAAGATTCAGAAGCTGGGGACAAGGACTACTAAGGCGATCTTCCTGGGGTATGCCGAGAAGAGTGATGCTCGGAGATTCCTTGATATCGAGTCAAATCATATCATCGAATCTCGCGATGCTGAATATTTTGAAGAAAAGTTTGCAAGGCACAAGAACATTGTTCTCGCAGATATTCCGGAGAATAATGAGGGTGCGAAGCAGACAGAGGTCTTTATCGAACCGGTAGTCCAAGATGGAGCTGTTGTCGAGGAGACATCAGCTGAACCAGAACTCGCTGAGCCGTCAACTAAGCGAGCGAGGAGGCCGAAAGACTTCGGAGATGACTTCGTCACCTATCATGTGGAAGCAGATCCGCTTACCTATGATGAGGCGATGAAGACCAGAGATGCTATATTCTGGAAGGAGGCGATTGACAACGAGATTGACTCAATCACCTCCAATAACACATGGGTATTGGTCGACCTACCAGAAGGAGCAAGACCCATCGGATGCAAATGGATCTTCAAGAAGAAGATGAAAGCAGATGGAACCATTGACAAGTTCAAGGCCAGGCTAGTGGCCAAGGGATTTGCTCAGAAGCAGGGGATCGACTACTTTGACACTTATGCTCCAGTAGCTCGGATGACAACTATCAGATTGTTAATTGCTTTAGCAGCAATACACAAGCTGGTGATACATCAGATGGATGTGAAAACGGCATTCCTTAATGGCGAGCTGACCGAAGAGATCTACATGCAACAACCAGAAGGTTTTGTCGTCAGAGGTCTGGAAGACAAAGTCTGCAAGTTGATGAAGTCTCTGTATGGTTTGAAGCAAGCTCCCAAAATGTGGCATGAGAAGTTTGACAAGGTGATAAGGTCAAATGGCTACAGGGTCAGTGAAACAGACAAGTGTGTCTATACGAAGTTTGCTGACGGAAGAGGAGTAATCGTTTGTCTATACGTGGACGACATGCTAATCCTAGGTACGGATTTAAGCTGCGTCACAGAGACAAAGAAATTCCTCTCGACCAAGTTCAGTATGAAGGACTTGGGGGATGCCGACGTAATCTTGGGGCTCAAGATCATCCGGACAGGCACTGGAATAGCGCTGTCACAGTCTCATTACATTGAGAAGATGCTCTCTCGCTACGGGTATCAAGATCTTCCTATTATTGATACACCGTACAGGAGTGATCTGAAACTGGAGCCAAATTCGAAGGAGAGCGTCAGGCAGTTGGAGTACGCTAGCGTCATCGGAAGTTTGATGTACGCTACTACTGCCACAAGGCCTGACATAGCCTTTGTAGTGGGAATGCTGAGTCGATTTACGAGCAATCCAGGCGTAAAGCATTGGAAAGCTGTGAAGCGTGTTATGAGATATCTCAAGAAAACTCAGACATATGCACTTTTCTACAGCGGAGATCCGTTAGTAGTGGAAGGCTTCAGTGATGCTAGCTGGTGTTCAGATATGGAGAGCGAGTATTCCACAGGTGGATTCGTATTCGCCATGGGCGGAGCTGCTATATCGTGGAAGTCGAAGAAGCAGACTATGTTATCTCGCTCCTCCATGGAATCTGAATTCTTTGCATTGGATGCTGCTGCAGATGAAGCAGAGTGGCTTCGGGAGCTCATGTATGATCTTCCGGTGGTTGGGGCTCAGATACCGGCAATACCGATATACTGTGACAACTAGGCGGCATTAGCAGTGGCATCAAATGAACTCTTCACGGGAAGAAGAGGACTGTGCGGTTGAAGCACAGAGCAGTGAACGATCTCATCAAAAGGGGCGTCATTGCAGTGATTGATGTTCGGAGTCAGGAGAACCTGGCGGATCCGTTCACCAAGGGCCTCAAGCGCCAGCTGGTCGATGACACAGCTTGTAAAATGGGCTTGAAGGCATTCTGATATTGTGTTATTACATTCCTACCATAAAGTTTTATGCTATTAGTTCAAAGAAAAATCTACTAGGCATCTAGCTTTTGGTTCAAGGGAGGACTATTAACCAGAAGAATATCAGGAACGGTGGGTACTTGTCCTATGTGACATGGAGAGGTTACGGACCTACAACCACTGTTGTCTACTGTTGTTTTCTGCGGAAAACGGATCCTGTGGGAAGGTTGGCTTAAATGCCTTAATGAGTTCTCAGGCAGAGTGAATGCCTGGAGTGCTTTACAGGAAGCACGGTAGAGCAGCACTACAAGGAGTGAAACTCCATGCTACAGTGGGGTGACTCCACCATGAGGTTCCCAGGTAGGGATAATGCCTCGGCTTTGCAAGCCAAGTCACAGCGGAGTAGCACCGCAAATAGGCAGGTAGCCTAATGCTGTATGATAATCGTAATAAAGAGAGGTAGACAGCACTACAAAGAGGACGATGTCCTCATGTTACAGTGGCATGACACCACGAAGAGGTACCGGGTAGGGTAAAGCCTCGGCTTCGCAAGCCATGTCATAGCGGCGTAACACCGCACGGAAGCGCAAGGCTTCATGCTGGGTAGTTTGGCACTACAAAGGGGCTTGTGATCTCATGCTACAGTAGTATGACACTACGATGAGGTACCCAGGTGGGGTAAAGCCTCGGCTTTAAGCCATGTCATAGCGGCGTAGCACCGCAAAGAAGCGCAATGCTTCATGCCATGACTCTTTATAAAGAACTCACCTATAGTGTATGGAAAGAGATATCAGGCCGTCTCTTGAGGGTAAGCTTGTAGACGTCCAAAATTATACACTGAAACCAGGCTGGCACAAGGCCTTCAATGTGCAGCCAGAAGCACAGTTGATGTCATTATGTGAGTAGGAAGAATTGCAGTTATGGTGCAGAATTCAAGGCTTAGTCCATTCTTGTATCATGCTGTTATTTAACCTATGCGGGAAGATTCAAGTCGTAGCGACATCTCTCCTAATGCATGATGGACAATCACTGTGGGGAACGCTCAACCCATATATTGAGATATGTGGGGGATTGTTGGTGTTTTTGCCTTTGGACTAGAAAAGATAGTCCCACATCGGCTACACCAAATGGTGAGTATCTCAATATAATGCATTGCTTGTGTTGAGGTGTGCACATGAGGTGTAGTGGGGCACAAGTTTGTGCCATGTGGAAGTATTTCTCTAGAAGAAAAAAGGATTAAATCCAACAAGGATGAAAGTTAATTTTTGTTGTGCGGACTCGGACTCGGACACGGACTCCAGGATGTCTCGTGCATGCACGGGAGTGATCGGAGGGTAGGCGTGGACTAGCACACTTCTATGCTGATTGTGGGATGATCTAAAATATCAAACTCTTTTTTGAGTATTGGTATTTTAGTCCCACATCGGATAGGAGAAGAGGTGAAGTCTCAACTCCACTCTATAAATAGAGCCCCTTGGCCTCCTTTGAAAGATGCACCAAGAAGAGAGTTGAGGGAGTCTGTTAAGTCCAGGAAGTCCGTTCAAGTCTCAAATATTGACTTACGAGCGTTCCAGAAGTTCTCCTGAACTTGCTGGTTCCTGGGAGCTTATCCGTACTACGGGTATAGCTTTGAGCGCCGGTGTTCTACACCCCAGCGAGATCCGTTCTTCTTCTTCCTCCCTCTTTCTGTTGCCTTCGAGAATCTGAGACTCAACTGTTGTTGATCATCTCTTGTTGCCTTCGAGAATACCGTCGCTTCTCTTTAGAAGTAATACGGTTCGGTTGCCTTCGAGAATACCGTCGCTTCTCTTTAGAAGTTATACGGTTCTGTTGCCTTCGAGAAATATTACGAAGTAATCTTTTTAGATTCTCGTAAAACAACTTCACCTTCTTTAGGGTGTTGTTGCCAGAAACATTGTCTTTACAATTGTTTCTGAACTCGTGTTTTTTCCATCGATTGTTCGTCAAGGGACTAACACATTTTGAGTATAAATGCGCAAATTGAGGTTATTTGGGAATTTGTTACCAGTAATTTTATCTTCAATTTTACTTTTGTGAATTTGAAATTGAATATTCAGCTTAGTCGTTTCTTGATTTGGTTGTTTGTTAACATTATATGATGAAGACGTTAAATAAATTCTAAAAATTCAATCTATAAGACTAGTGAGATCTCTGATAACTGGTGGAGTTGACAAGACCCTTTTTTTCCCTATACACCCTGCTTGTTGTTGTGGAGAAGTCAAGTCTATAAACTGAAGAAAAAAAAATGTCAGACAAAAATAGGTCCATGACCATTTTTTGGGAGCATATTTAGGATTGGATTTTTCATATTGGATTTCCATATATGGGCTTTAGTAAAGACACAGATTGCCGAAAACCCATCCCAGATTTTTCTTAGAAAAGCAGGCAAATTGGAACATAGGCAAAGATAATTTTGTTCAATTGTGGGCTATGTTGCACGGGTACGATCACATATACGGATTGTGGATATGTACATTTTCAAATAGGTACAAAGTGTTATGTTGCATGAATACAGATTCACACACAGGTGTGTCCGTGCAACATAGGTTGTGGTTTACTTACCATCTGAATGATGACATAGACCTATCATGATGGAAACCCATAAATTTCATTCAAGGTCATCTAGGTTATTGGAGTAATATAAATATATAATCCTCAACCTTCATCATAACTATAGAGTTTTGGTGCTGCGGCAAAGTCTTTAACATGGCATCGAAATATCCCACCCATTTTCGAATCTTGTCTCACATGCAACTTTAAGAGGATTTGATAACAATATTATACTGTAGCATCAGTTCTCAGCCCAAAATGGTCATTTGATCTGCAGGGACTTATTGGAATAGTATTAATATATAACCTTACCCTCATCATAACTCTTGAGTTTTGGCATAGGGTTTTACATAGGTTTCTTTCAACCTGCACCACCCAGTGCAGGCATGATGCGCAAACAATTTCTCTACTCCGAATCTAAGGACATTTAGGTTTCTTCCCATCTAGAATTACATTGTGGCAGTTATATATGCTTTCAAAACAAATATATTGTTTGTGCACATAATATTTTCTCTCATTGAGTATGTCAGTTTTGGCATTATGACAAGTTAGATTGTAAGCGGTTTTCCAGGTATGAAACTTTAGTGTCAGAGAAACTTTGATATTTCCATAGTCATGTTTAAGGAATTAATAGAACTTCCTCTCTTCTACTTCATTGAGCCTGTTGGGCTGAAGGGTGGATTTGTTGCTAACTTTGCTATGAATCCTTTTTAAGTTTTGTTGCAGTTTTCTTAAAAATTAAGGTGTACATTTGTGTTGCATAAATGTTATCTTCATGTGAACTCATCTGCAATACTGAGTTTCTTTTATTTCTTGAGTTTTTGGTTCTCACATGACTTGTACTTTTGAACTATCTTACAATTGAACTTTGAAGTCTGCTAGCTTTTACTATCTTTTCATGAATTTCAGATATTCCTTTAAGATTATGATAATTGATATAAATCAATAATTATGTAAATTATAGTCTAGGATTGAATCCCGGGAAGGTAAAGCTCTTACATTTTTTTTTTTTTCAATTTTTATAAATTATCCCTCTCCTTTCAGATTATACTGTTCTTAAGTTCCATGTTTGTCTGATTGTTTTATTATCATTTGAATGCTATTTATCCATGATACTGCTGGACTTTGGTGGACATCTGGTGGCTTTATTGGAAGAAAACACCTCAGATGCACATTTCCAGTACAATTGACAAATAGAGATTACTTGCAAGTTTGATTTTTGTGATTTAATTCTCAATTTAAAATTGAGAGTTCAAATTTCGTTGGTGATACTTCTTTGAGTGCACAAATTGAGGTTACTTGCAAATTTGATATTCATGATTTAACTTTCAATTTTATTGTTAGAACTCAAATCTCATTGATGGTATGTCTAGTATAAGTGTATAAATTGAGGATACTTGCAAACTTGGTTATTTGTGATTTAATTTTCAGTTTCATTTTTTAGTTCAAATTTGATTGATGATATTTCTATTATATTTCTTTAAAATCAAATGCTTGCGTAGAATTGTAGCGAACAGGAATGGAAGAAAATGTTTTTTTTTTAATTTCTACCTTGCATGTTCCTTAATTATTAGTTATTTTACTGGCTAAAGGTTATATAGGAGTTAGTTACCATTTTGCTCTGTTGATATATTTTTGTAGAATTTGTTGATACTTGGCATAATTAGGATTTGGAGATCAATTTCTACTGTGAACTTGACAACAACTTTTTATTGACGGTTGTCCACAACAAACACAAGCAAAGCTAAAATGAAAAACAAAGCGATTAAAGAGAGGTCCAGATGTTTTGTGCTAAGTTCTTTGTTACTAAAATTCTTGAATCAGATATCAGTAGCTGAAGTGAACGAAACATGGGTTCCCTTTGTGACTATTGCGGGGAGCAAAGATCTATGGTCTACTGCCGATCAGATGCTGCTTGCTTGTGCTTGTCATGTGACCGCAACATCCACACTGCCAATGCTCTCTCCCGCCGCCACTCTCGAACTCTTTTATGTGGTCGCTGCTTCTTGCAACCTGCCAATGTTCGTTGTGTTGAGGAAAATGTCTCACTTTGCCACAATTGTGATTGTAATGGTCATAGTGACTCCTCAGCTTCGGGACATAAAAGACAGGCGATCAACTGCTACTCAGGCTGCCCATCAGCAGCAGAGCTGTCTAGAATTTGGTCCCTTGTTATGGAGTTCCCTCCCATTGATGGTTCTAATTGCGAGCAGGGAACGGGCCTTATGAGCATCAATGAAAACTGTGTCAGCAATTGCTGGGGTGCTCCAGGGAACGACAGTAACCGAGATATAACCATGAATGATCCAAATAACATGGATAAACTTACTCCTTGGATCTGTTCATCTTCTTCATCTGCAGTAAATGCTATGACATGTAGTTCAGATCAGCCAACTGGTTCAGTGGAGTCAACAACACCTAAGGTGCCAAGTCTTTAACTATTATCATCCATCAGCGAATATTTCATGCCCTGATGTTTCTAATGCAAAAACAATTTTTAAAATTACCACTACTCAAAATACTTTTTTGCAGTACTATTTTATCTTGCATCCATCGGTAGTTCCCACATTTATACAAATATCGTTGATGTTTTAGGTATTATGAGTGTTTTGTCCTTAATGCCTGACCTTTTACTAAAGCAACTTATCTTTTCTTACTTTTCTCTTGAAAACATAATAATCATGCTCTTGACAGGAAGTGACTCTTCTTCTAATAATATTAGTTGCTAACTATAAATTTCGGTACTTCCCTACTAGGTATTGCTGATAGATTGTTGTATCCTTATAGGGCATAATTTATTACACCACTTATTGCTACGTGGACATCTTTACGAACGCATGGCAACCAATTCAGGATTTTAATATTTCAACTTGGTTCTATCTTATAGGCTTATATCCATATGTTTTTCAGTTGAGGCTTCTTTTAGTCCCATGTTTTGGCGTAACTAGCCTCCTGTGCAGCTCTCCCTATATATAGGTCGCCTTGAGCCTAATGAAAGCAATCTCAACGTTTCCAAAATGAAGTCTCTAACATGGTATCAGAGCTTGGTCCTAACCCTAGCTGTCATCTTCTTTCATTCTCTACACAAAACCCTAGATCTAAACCCCAAATAACCACCATGACCCATTTCCCTACAACAACTCTCCCTCCTCCACATATAAGTCCATCCAATCCATCTTTTTCCATAGGCCACCAACACCGTAGCTGCTGCATGCTGCCGCCGCTTGATTGCTGCTTCATCCCCGAACTCTGACAACCCTGCATTGCATCTCTGAAATCCGGTGACCCCATCTCTAGTTAGCACGCTGATCCAAAATCTCCTCTTTACCGCTCCAACTCCATCTTATTCACGTCCACCCAAGCACCGTACGATCTCTTCTCCTAACCCGACCTCCAGCACACTCCTGTGACATTTTGCCTTTGTTCATCAAGGCAAAACAACTCATTCTTATGTAAAACCCTCCCACATCTTATCCTGACTTCGTCCGTACCCAAAATGCACCAGCCACATCGTCCTGAGCTCCACTAGAACCACCACCAACCCTCTACGGCTCTCTCCCGAAGACCCCCAACACCATTAAAGAACCACACCCCTATTCACCATCCAACCAACCCATTTTTTTGTTACTGCCTAGGTTGTCAACTTGCGTATCATATCGTGTAACGTGTGATACAATAACTCTAGAGGTTTAGGTCTATACTTCTAAATCAACACAGGAACATGATTTAATTAATTTTTCTATAATTTTTTTATTTGTTTCATCTTTACATGTCTATCTAGTTCCATAATCCAAATTCTTAAATATACATTTCATGATTGAGTCGTGTAAAAAACCCAGCCTTTATCTCGTGTCACATTAACCGATACGTAATGAAATGGTAGTTTATGTATCGATACATATTGTGTATCATAAGATCCTAACGACATGGTTACAATAGAGAAGAACTCCTACAAAGGAACTTTACATACTCTCAAGCTTTTGCTGCATTTGTCTCTCTGAATGAGTTAAGAAAAATATCTAAGACAAGTACTCCAAAATGAGTGATTATTATTCCCATTAAGGGCTTCTTCTTCCCATGTTCCCTTCAATTGCCACAACAACAACTTGTTGGAGTCCAGTATGGATTTGGAAGTCCATAATTGGTGTAGTGCTATTTTAGATATAATATGATTCTTATTTTATGGCTCCTATTTAGGAAATCCTATTATGATCTAAAATAGGATGTTGATGGAATACTTTAGGTATAATAGGATTCCAATTTATTCATATTTAGGAAATCCTATTATGACCTAAAATATGATTTTCTCTTCATATATATATGGGGTGAGGGTGGAGGCACAAAGCATACAAAGTTGAGATTCGAGGTGCTTGTCCACAGGAGATCTAAGAGAAAGTCCGCATTTTGCTCTTAGGACTTCGCCATACAAGATCGAAGGAAGAAGAGATGTAATCGAGGAGTCATCAACTTCGGTTAAGGAGATTGCTACGGGTTGGTGAGCGATTTCAATTGTAATATCTTTTTTTTTTTCTTGAATGTTGTGAGGGGTTGAACCTATTAGGACAAAGGGTTCAACATTGTTTTTGTTAATCTTGTAATTTTATCTAAGTTATAGAGATTGTGATTTGTCCAGATGATATAGTCACCGGCATATACTTATCTTTATCTGTGCTTGGTGTTCGTTAGACGGGGGTTGATTATTTTAGGTGGGTTGGCCTAAGTTTCTACTGCGGCAACGTCTCAGACTCGGTATCGGAGCGCATGAGGGCGTGTCCGATTTCCAACAACTGGTATCAGAGGTTCTAAGGTTCAGGCAACCATGTCTACGGAGCAAATGAATTCATCGGCCAATGGCTGGGCGACAGCGCGAAGCCATCGGATAAAGCTGCTGAAGATTGGAAACGACTGGATCGGAAGGCCGTTGGATTCATCCGCCAATGGCTGGACGACTCGGTGTTTCACCAGGTGTCCATGGAGAGTTCGACATAAGCATTATTGGAGAAGCTGCATTCGTTGTACGAAAGGAAGACAGCTGACAACAAGGCGTTTCTTATTCGCCAACTCGTCAACTCAAGTACACGGAGGGTGCCTCGGTGGTACAACATCTGAACAAAGTTCAGGGTATCATCAATCAGCTGTCTGCGATAAAGATGATGATTGATAATGAGCTTCAGGCACTAATGCTTTTGAGTTCTCTACCGAAAAGTTGAAAGAAGTTGGTGGTGTCGGTGAGCAACTCAGCACCGGATAGAGTTGTCACGATGGAGGCAGTCAAAAGTAGCTTGTTGAATGAGGAGATCCGGCGCAAGCAAGTTGAATTGTCGCAGGAGTCCGCTCCCATGGCTTTCCATGGAAAGGAAAGACTCGTGTCATAGGCGAGGACACGGAAGAGTTCTCGGGATCTTGCGATTGTGGACCGCAAGGAGGGCTGCTATCATTGTGTCAAAGATGGTCATATCAAAAGGAACTGAATGAAGCTCAAAGCTGAGAAGCCCAAAGATAAGGACGATCAGGAGGATCTCACAGCAATGAGAGATATCATCATCACATCGACCGACATAGAGGAACCTTGTGGCATGTGTCATGACGACGAATGGGTCATGGACACGGAAGCGTCATATCACGTCAATCCGCAGAGGAGGATCTTCACGTCATACCGCGGTGGCAAGTTTGGACGTGTGAAGATGAGCGACAAAGGGACTACTGCAGTTGTAGTAGGGGTGCAACTCAGGCGGGCTAAACCCGAGCCCGATCGGGTAAACTCATTAATGGGTTGGGTTAGGGTTGAAGATATTCGTATTCGTGTTCGGATTTTGGTTAAAATAAAATATTTGAACCCGATGAAAACTCGGGTTGGGCTCGGGTTCATGTGTCGGGTTACCCGAAGAACCCGAAATCCGACTCTTATATATATATATATATATATATATATATATATATATATATATATATATTTTGAGGGTGTCTACTTCTTAATGGTGCTTGGAGGCATGCCTCCAAGGGGGCTCGAATCCGTGCCATTGTGCCGGGGTGCTCCACCGTTCCCAACGGGCTACGGCCACGGAGACTATATATATATATATATATATATATATATATATATATATACACTTTTTTTTAATATATATATATATATATATATATATATATATATATATATATATATTAAAAAAAAAGTGTATATATATATATATATATATATATATATATATATATATATATATATATACTTCTTAAATAAAAAGTTTAAATCCTAAATTTCTATCCAAGCTCTTCAACTCTTTAGCCTAAATCTTATTTCAGTTTGTTTTTTTGTAATGATCAAGACTTTATTGCTATTAGATTATATGTTTAATATTACTTTTGTTTCAAAATATTTTAAATATTATATTAAAGCCCGATAAATCCGATGGACCCGACCCAACTCGAGTTCAACCTGAGCCAAACCCGATCCTCCGGACTTGGTCTTGGGCTTCATATGTTGAATCCGAGGTCGGGCCGGGCTTGGGCTCGGGCTAGGCTTATGATTCATCGGGTTGGGCTCGGGTTGACCTCAAGTTCGACCCAACCCGTCCGAGTTGCACCCCTAAGTTGTTGGCACCGATGATGTGCACTTGACAACGAAGTTTGGTGAGAAGCTCGTACTCAAGAGTGTGCGACATGTACCGAGTTTGTGCTACAACTTGGTTTCGGTAGGAAGGCTGGCAGATGATTGTTGTCGTAGTTTGTTTAGGGACAAAGATTAGATGCTTGCGAAGGATTTCCAACAGCTGGCTCGAGGAGATTTGTTTTATGGCATGTACAGGCTCAAGCCGCTGAGTTGTACAGGAAGGCGCAGACATCGGATGGAGGCTCGAGGGGTGTTCAACAGGAGTTGGATCGTCGGAACTTGCTGAGGAGGATCTTCGAGATGTTTTGAGGGTTACGGAGGATTCGGTTCGTCGAGACAAAGCGACGAATGGGGGTGAGTCAAAGACTGAGGGTCAATCTGTCGGTCCCACGGCAGTTGGTCGGTCTCAAGGTGGAGGTTGCTTTACGGATTCGGTTTTGGCGAAGGGTGGTTTGTCAAAGCTTTACGGAACGACATTGGTTTCAACAGTTCAAAACCAGAAAAGAGATTAAGGTTTACAGCAAACTCAATCTGAGGCAGGTGCATCTCCATTCACATTTCATGGGAAGCTGTAGGTCATCGACGACGTGCACAATGCATGTTGTTCTGTTCTAGGATGCATGTGTACGAAAGAGTTTTAGTGTCGGACACGAATGCGGGCAGATTCAGGAGTTCGAATCTCAGGAGGACCGTACCGTCCGCTTGGTTGGGCCAGCCAAGGGTAAAGAAGTTCGACGGAACAGTAGCACGTTCCGATGGAAGACGGAAGTCGGGGACATGCAGCCGAGACTTGCGGTGAGGCTGATCGTCAGGGACTTCGGTCTTGATCGTGTTGTTGATATCGGCAGTACAGAAGGTGCTATGCATGGCAGCTAGCGTCGACGTGACGGTCGAGGAGCTGAAGACGAAGGAAAATGTAAAGCAGCTCGGGAGATCGGAGATCTGGCATGGGGGAGCAGGAACTCTGTCACGAGGCGACATACATGGAGTCCAGTCGAGGAGCCATGGGGTCAACACCCTCTCGTCAGACTGGAGGGGGAGATTGTTGGAGTTCAGTCTGGATTCGGATGTCCATAATTGATATTGTGTTATTTTAGATATAATAGGATTCTTATTTTAAGGATCATATTTAGGAAATCCTATTATGATCTAAAATAGGATATTGATGAAATATTTTAGGTATAATATGATTCCTATTTTATTCCTATTTAGGAAATCTATTATGACCTAAAATATGATTTTCTCATTCTATATATATGGGATGAGGGTGGAGACACAAAGCATAGCACAAAGTTGAGATTCGAGGTGTTCGTCCACAGACGATCTAAGAGAAAGTCCGCACTTTGCTCTTAGGACTTCTTCATACAAGATCGAAGGAAGAAGATATCTAATCGAGGAGTTGTCAACTTCGGTTAGAGAGATTGCTACGGGTTGGTGAGCGATTTCAATTATAATCTCTTTCTTTTCTTCTTGAGTGTTGTGAGGGAGTTGAACCTATTACGACAAAGGGATCAACATTGTTTTTTGTCAACCTTGTAATTTTATCTGAGTTATAGAGATTGAGATTTGTCCAGATGACATAGTCACCGCCATATACTTGCCTTTATTTGTGCTTGGTGTTCGTCAGACGGAGGTTGGTTATTTCAGGTGGGTTGACCTAAGTTTTCGTTGCACACGTTGCAGCAACCAATCACTACCAATATTGCAGCTCGAGCAACCATCAGCCTCCTTCGATCTCCGGAACGCCTATGGCAATATTACCAATGACATTGAGCTTGTCTGCGACCCCGGATCCTCCCACACTTCGACACAAGTGCCCACCACCTAGTTTACTTATAGTTTGCTTTGCTATCCAGCTATCCTATGACCATGACAACCTGCTATCGTCTCGGCTGATGGAAGTGGGATCTCTAGGACCACAGATTAATCCATGCGAATGAACCGCATCCATGCGGCAAAGACACTTTGCCGCATAACGATTCCTCATCTGTGCACGCATGACGATTTCTCATCCACGCGGCAAGACTTTAGAGTTAATCCGTGCATGTATCAATCTTGACCCTTTAATGGCGGGATTTCCAGGACTGCGAATTGATGTGCATATCGATCGATAAAGCATGAATATGTTTAAAGCGTGATCTAATCCTTCAATGACAGAAACTATGGTTCACGAATTATACCTGAACCGATGAGAAGTAGATAATAGTTTCCGGCAACCTCTATCAGTCAGTGACCTCAAGATCATCTGCCGTATTCCTTCCTCGGGTTGGACGTCGTGTGGGCGACGATCTCCCTACCTTTTCATCTCCTTGGCTGGCCTCTCTTTTTCTCTTTACGCGAAGAACAAATTTAGAGAAAGTTTCTCTTTTCTGATGCATATGACGGTCAAAGGATAGAGGGTATATATAGGCTACAGCACCGTGAGGAAAAATTAGGATTAGGTCACCTAACGGATCTAAGTATCCCGTGTTCAGTCCGAACACACAATCCAGGTTCGTTAACAATAGCTCGGTCCACTAAAGAGCTATTGTTGTACTACCTTCCTAATCCTAAATTACGTTTATGAGCTCCTTCTTATTATATGACTGTTCGTCTCCCCATGTTAAGATATCGAATGCATGTCGATCAAAATAAGTTACTGACAACTATATTGGTCGACATCTTTTATCCTTAAGTAGTACCGTTCAACTTTATTTGTCATGTCAGATATAATCCACCTGCAGGGTTTACATGACAATCCTTATGAGCTCCTTAAGGGGACATCATCAACCCGATATATCATGACATGGATTCATTTTATAATCAACAGCCTATCGTACACATAATGCCATTACCCAATTTATAGAGCTTGTTGACCCATAATGAATCACTCTTTTTATTAGTCAAAGTAATGCACACTACATATACATGTCTGTTATTATATTCGGATTAAGAGCATAAACATCCATAACAACGGAGGTGTTTGTTCTCTTATGTAGTCAGTATAAAGAGAACAACCTCAAGTGGCCATGTTCAATACACACAAAGTGCACTAATGTAAACCTATAGTCAAGATAGACTAATACCAGATTACACTACAACCTTACCAATGGTTTGTCCAAATCCATCTAGGTTGTGATTATATATTCTACCAGGAACTTATAGTAAGATCTTCTATGTGACACCACACACCATATTATCTACAACGTAGAATATCAGATACTTGCATGAATAGTATAACAAATATAATATGCAAATATTTGTCCATATGATTCTCATTCAAAAAAGATAAGAAAATATAGTTAATACAAAAGTGATGATTTTAGTATATAACCCTAACATCGGCTCCTCCTCCGCGGTTTTTACCTGCTGATGCAACTGATGCTTCTTCCTCCGACAGCCACAAGAACACTCTCTTCACCACCTGTGTGAAGCACTCCCCTGACATCTGATACGGCCAACTGTCCAGATATGACAACTCCAATTGTCACTCCTCCTAACAGCCCCCAGAACATACCTTTTGTGGAATGTAAGCCCACTTCCCGTGCCATTTAAGCCCACTCCTCCTTATTCAAGGGAATTTGCACCCAAGCTCTGGGCTGAGGATGACAAGAAGCTTCTACAATACAACATCATTATTTTTGGTTAGCAAACTCTCGATGGTAGAACCATATTGAGTTTGAGGGGGGTGTGTGTGTTAAGAATAGTGCCATTGTATAGGTTTATATCCTTATTTGATTTAGTCTACGCTTCTTATATTCCCACATATGCTAGAGTAACTAGTGTCTTATGTATGTATCTTTCCCTAACATTTCCAAAATTTAGTGTCTAACAGTTCAAATTTTACATATTTATCAGAAGAAATTTTGGCCAAGTATTCTTGACAGAGTATTATCCTGTTTCCAGGAAACATGACAGATTTGGTTTGTGGTTTTGACAATCAGTTAGAAATCCTTTTGCAATAATATCAGATTTTATGTGAGTTCTGTGTCCTGAATGCTGAGTTTTAAGAGTTCTACTAAAGTACATTCTGGAAATTACTGAAAGTTGAACTAATTGCAAATTCAAATGGAAGTTGTACTAATTGCAAAATATAATTCACATGCAGCTATGTGGTACTGAGATGAAAAATCCTGATATCAGCAAAAATGATTTCTTTGAAGACTTCAATGTACATGATGTTAACCTGACCTTTGAGAACTACGAATTACTTTTTGGTGAATCTCATAACAATTCGAGGCAACGTTTCAATGATGCTGGAAATTATGATAGCTTTTTTGATATGAAGGAAATGTCTGGTGGCAATTATAATTGCCAGGGTGAATTTGTTGCAGAGGTAAATGCTGTATTTCCTTTTCTATTAGCTTGCTTGCAGTATAGACCAAGGTTCGCAGTATTGGACGATACCGATACGTGTTGGCCGTATCGTATCGGTTTTGGCATTTCCGATACTCACCGATATCGATACCATCCATTACCAAAATTTTGGATTTCTTTTACGGTCACAAATAGAATATGGTGAAAAATACAATGTAGACACGATGACTTGAACGTGCCGTAGATCAACATGCTAGAGTGCACCGAATTTTTTTCATTTCGACACAATATAATTATTACCATTTGTTGAAGTTGTATACTATAAATTCACAATGTTCATAACAACGTCTATTATGGGTAAATAGTTCAACAACGTTAAATATTATTCCATTCAAAAAAGTAAATGAAACATCAAATAATACATAAGATCATGCCTAAATGTATAAAATATTTTTCTTGTTTTTTTTTAAAAATAGCTTCTTTATATCTTTTGGCTTCCAAAACAAGAACCACGAAACTCTGATCTGGAGCTGCCGAAACTGCCAAGATCGCCGACACCATTACTCATAAGAACCTATTCTGGCACCAATACTGTGAACCTTGGTATCGGCTTGGACATGCAGTAGCGAATGTACCTAAAGATTTTGGTGTTCATATTTGTTTTAGTTCTTGTGTATAAGAGGGCCTCTTCATGTTTGTGAAAGGTTGCTTGAGAATCGGCACATGATTTTCTTATTCATAGATGTCTAAGATCATGATCAGCACATGATTTTCTTATTCATAAATGTCTTATTGCTCGAGTAGTCTATGATAGGTTGCTTGAGAATCTATAGTATGTAAGAGAAATTATCAAAGTTTCTATGTTTTAGATATAGTGATATTTATGAGCAGTTTTCCAGCCTAGCAACTATAGCAACAATAAAGAAAGACCCACGATATAAAGGCTGATGCGCTTTTCAAACTATTTTTTCCCATGGTTCTGTGCAAATTAGATCATATGATAAAAATAATTGTTTTACATATATTGTAAAATAATAGAAATTATTTCATATAATTACACTCCATACTAGTATACTTTTAGTCTTCCTTTATCAAATTAGATAGATTTCTTCATTTTCCCACTTCTGACGCAAGAAACACAGTCCCAGTATATTCATATTTTCCAGAAGATACTGATAAATTTCTTGTAGCTTCATATTTAAGTACTGCATCTGGTTGCTCTTTATGATATTTTGCATGGTATATGCCAACTTATGTTGCAGATGACCCAACACAGAAGTTATTAGCTACGATAAAATAAAGAAAAGCATTATAGATTCCCGATAATTACAGATATGATTGATGGTATTGTTTGCTACACTATATCCTCTGAGCATCTGCCTACCCTAATTTGGAAATTGTATTGTTTTGCACCTTCAAATTTTGGTGCTCAATGATGTGGCTTCATGATTGTTAAGTCTTTGTCATCATTGGAAGTACTGAGGCCCATAGGAGCCACGCCAATGATATGAATCTTTGAGTACTCATGGCTCACGTGGATTTAACAATCATGAAGTCACGCCAGTGTTATGTGTGTGTGTGTGGAATTAAAAAATCCATTATTTCATACTTAGAAATTCTTGCCTGCTACCTGTTATCACATAATGGAGCTGGTAGTAAGTACCTCAGACTCAATTTAGTCTTTTGTAATACAGACAAAAGGCATTATTATTCCATTGCTGCATCTTTCTAGATGACGAATTATGTAACATGCTGTATCTAAAAGCATCAAAGTCTGTTTCTTTTGTTTATTAGACGTGTTCACACGGACATGATCCCACATTTGACATCCAAGTGTGTATTGAAATTCCTGAGTTATGTCCGACTTGTAGAAAGTGCCGATTTGGGATCTCCGTGCTTCCTAATCATATGCCATTTAGGCCTCCACAAGGCTACAAGAATAACCCGGGCCTCGATACCCAAGTATTGCTACATATGGAGATGAAGTGACCTTAAAGCTAAGTTATTTTGAAAATAGTATTGTTATATTCTTTGTAGACTCATATCATTATGATATCTATAATATGAGTTATAGAGTTGCTTATTTTCTGTGAGTTTCCAATGAGGATTTTGAGCTCGATGGATTGGTGGAGATTGCCAATTTATCTTACTGTTAGAAAATTTAAATATCTAACCCTCCACGTTCACCACAACTCTAGAGTTTTGGTGCAATGGCAAGGACTTTAACGTGGTACCAGAGAACTCAGGTTCAAATCTCACTGGCACGCATTTTAAGCATATTACTAATAAGTTGCACTGCTGGGTGAATCCAGCTCTCCTTCCAAGATGGGCATCAGACTGGCGGGTCATCTTAATAATTTAAATATTTAACCCTCAAACCTAACCACAACTCTGGAGCTTTGGACCTTTGGTGCAGCTGCAGGGACTTTCACACTTACCAATGGTTCGGATGCCTCGTTTTGTGCATAAATGTTGTTTTCTGCCTACTACATCATAATAAGATAAGGTATAAATACAAGTGTATTAAGATTTGAATGGTATATGTGGAATATAGGAAAATACAACTTTGAATGGGGTAAATATGCTAAAAGATTTAGTTTGACGACTATATGTGTGATAAACCTATGGTCTTGTATGTTATAAGAAGCCATTTGTCTCATCCTGGCCATGTTTTTCAGACATCAACTACCGGGCATGTCAAATCTATACAGCCAGCGTGCAGCAATCCAGCATCAGTTGATTCCATGATGTCGAACCCAGGCACCAAAGCAGATCCGAGTGTATGTTTCCCTGCAAGGCAAGCTCATTCTAGCCTCTCTCTTTCTTTTTCTGGTTTGGCTGGTGAGAGTACTCGTGGAGATTATCCAGACCCTGAAATGTCATCAATGCTCCTCATGGGTGAGCCTCCGTGGTTTCCGACTGGTCCTGAATGCACTCCAGTCAATGCAGTTAACAGAGATAGTGCTGTTATGCGTTACAAAGAAAAGAAGAAAAATCGCAAGTAAGTGATATTTTGTCAATACACATGTTATCGTTTCACGTCTACTCAGGCTTACACACAGGCTTACACCAGAGGTTATCGTCATTTAAACCTTAGACTCACTTCTGTGTCATTCTAATTTATATTACAATGAAGATGTTTGCGTGTTGGAACTGTACCTGGTGTTTGTCACAAACTGCATGATTCGAGTATACAAGACATGTCCAGTTTCAAAATCCATCAGAGGTTTCTGTTAAAGCGTTTACACATGTAGAGTCTTCAAGAGGATTCTTGCAGAGGCTTCATGTGTAACTTACAAACAAAAATGAGTCCTTGTATTCTTTTGTTCTATTCCTGTGGCCTGCCTGTGTTACAATGCCAATAACCTGAGCCATGTTACCAGAATCCCTCAGTGGTCTGCCCATTGCTTAATCAATGGTAATCCAAGCTGATGTATTTGTTTTTTCCTTTTAGTTATTTTAAAATACTTCAAAGTAAAAGAACATTAAATGAGAGTGGTTCTTCAATTGGAATAAATTGATCATATATACTTGAGGCTGGACATTTAGGTCATGTTTGATTGTTCTCAGTAGTTTTTATATTGAGATGGTGCCTTCACTATCCAAATTCTGTCTTGCTGCATTTTGTTTACAAATGCAGCTTTAATTGTAATGGATGTTGTGTGAGACTAATAATCAGTAATGGAATCAACAAGAGCAATATTATCAGCAAGGAAGAAGGAAGCGGCACAGGTAGCATACTAGCCATCTTAGACTTAGTTTTGGTTGTAGTTTGGGTGTTTGCTCAAATGCCCATTTCCAGAACGCTAGATGCCCATTTCCAAGACCGCATTGGCCTAGCGTTCTGGAAATGCCTATTTGAGCCCCCAAATGAATGACACGTTTGGGCAAACGCCCATCCGGAGTGCAAGTCATTTGGCACCAAATGGAGTCTCAAATGAAATGTAATTGCAACCGGAACTCGCCCTTAGTTGACTCGTCTATAAGCTAGACAGAGCCATAGATTCGGCTCTCTATGACTTAAGGAACTAGCCTTGTTGCCCGGAGAATCAGTCGACTGGTTCAATAAAATTTTGATGCAGGTTGGATATTTATTTTGGTTATTTTCTTTTCCTTTGACATTTCTATTTTAGTAGGGCTCTAGATTTATTTTTATCCTTATTTAGGACTCGTGAATAATCTAAGAGTCTTTCTGCATGGTAAAATGAGTTGAAATGAGTCTAATATCTCAGATAATATTATTGAGGGCTACTGCTTACTACTTATAGAGGGTCCAACCCCTCTTCATATTACATCTAACCGATGTGGGACTAAAGTCCCTTATTTACTCTCAACACTCCCCCTCAAGATGGGCGATAGATATTAATCATCCCCATCTTGTTACATAGCTTTGACAGACTCAATGAACTAAGACCCTTAGTCAGACAGTCTGCCACTTGTTCTTCTGAGCGAACATAGTCAATCTTCAGTATCCCTTGTTCCAGCTTTTCCTTGATGAAGAATCGATCGATCTCGATGTGCTTCGTTCTGTCGTGCTGAACCGGATTGTTCGCTATACTTATCGCAGCTTGACTATCGCTCAGAAGGTGCAATGGTGTCCCCTTGTCTAGCTTCAACTCTGTCAGCAACGCCTTTACCCATAGCAATTCTGATACTCCTAGAGCCATTACTCTGTATTCTGCTTCAGCTGTCGACCGTGCTACCACTGACTGTTTCTTACTTCTCCATGAAACCAGGTTTCCTCCTACAAAAATACAGTACCCTGTGGTAGACCTTCTGTCGTCTATGCAGCTTGCCCAGTCTGCATCGCAGTATTCCTCAACATCTGTGCATCCATTCTTCTTGAACCACAGTCCTTTTCCCGGCGTCCCTTTCAGATATCTTAGAATCTGAAATACTGCATCCATATGACCCGTTCTTGGATCATGCATATAGCGGCTTACAACACTTACTGCAAATGAGATATCAGGGCGAGTATGTCCTAGATAAATCAGTCTGCCTACTAGCCTTTGATACCTTTCGCGATCAACAGGCTTTCCTGCTTCTGCTCCCATCTTGCACTTCTGGTCAATTGGAGTGACTGCTGCTCGGCATCCCAGCATTCTTGTCTCTTTCAGCAGATCTAGTGCATATTTCCTTTGTGAGAGAACAATTTCTTGTTCACCATCACACACCTCGATACCCAAAAAGTATCTCATCTCTTCCAGGTCCTTCACCTCAAACTCTTTGGCGAGTTTCGTCTTCAGCTTAGTGATCTCAACTACATCGTCACCTGTGATCACTATATCATCTACATATACAGCAAGTATAGTAATGTGGCCCCTTGCATGCTGGAGGAAGACAGTATGATCTGCATTTGTCTGATGGTACCCCATGCCAGTGACAGCCCTTCTGAATCTGTCAAACCAGGCTCGAGGAGATTGCTTCAGCCCGTACAGCGACTTCTTCAGTTTGCACACTTTTCCATGTGACGTTCCTTCACCTGAATCTGACACAGAGTAGCACCCCGGAGGAGTCTCCATGTATACTTCTTCTTGTAGGTCTCCATGAAGAAATGCGTTCTTTACGTCTAACTGGTGTAGCTTCCACCCATAGTTTGCTGCAATGGAGACCAGCGTTCTTACGGTACTCATCTTCGCTACTGGGGCAAAAGTCTCATCATAGTCGATACCATATGTCTGGGTATAGCCTTTTGCAACCAGTCTCGCCTTGTATCGTTCAACTTTTCCTTCTGGTGTCTCCTTCACTGTGTAAACCCATTTGCATTCCACAGCTTTCTTTCCTTCAGGTAATGGCACCAGCTCCCATGTCTTATTTTTCTCTAGTTCCCCAAGTTCTTCCATCATTGCGGCTTTCCATCTTGGGTCCTTCTTTGTTTCCTGCCAATTCTTAGGTAAAGAAGTGGAGTCTAACGAAGTGAGGAATGTTTGATAAGTCGGAGAAATATTAGAATAAGATAGGTAGTTGGCGATATCATGTTCATAATCTTTATAACGAATAGGAGCCTTTCCCGCATTAATGCGAGAAGACCTCCTTAAGGGAGCAATGGGTGGTGGAGAAAGCATACCATCCGAATCGGAGAGACCCGCTTCCGAATCCGAGCGATCCGGTGCGGGAGTAACATCTTCAGGAGTCGGGGCAGGAGTAGACGAGGGACTTGGCACTATAGGCACAGGGCACGGCACAGTACTGGACCTCTGCTGTCTTCTTCTGTAAACTTGGAGCTCCTTTTCCCTTGTCTGCTTCTCCCCCTGCGTAATGTACGTATTGTCTTCGTCATCCTCTGTATCAGTATCATTGATGCTTTCTCCCCCTTTCTTCCAGTGTGTCACGACAGGACAAGGTACCGATCCGACAACTACGTTTGGGCGTACTACCTCCCCCTCACGTCCAACACCCGCTGCGTGAGGCGTGTTCCCAAACGCAGAACCGTCGTCCGAACCATAATAAGGTTCCAGTTCTCTGAATGTAACGTCCATGCTTACAAACAGCTTCCGTTCAACCGGGCTCCAGCATACGTAACCCTTCTGTGTCCCGGTGTACCCGACAAAGATACTTAACTGCTCGAGGATCCAGCTTACCAACGCCAGGCCTGTTATCGTGGACGAAGCATACGCAACCAAATACTTTCGGAGGAACGGTGTACGCAGTTGTCCCCGTGAGCATTTCCAAAGGCGTCTTCCAGTCCAGTAATTGAGAGGGCATCCTGTTGATGAGATAAGAGGCTGTCAAGACAGCCTGCCCCCACAAAAATTTAGGGACATTCATAGCCAGCATCATTGTCCGAGCTACCTCCAGCAGGTGCCTATTCTTTCGTTCGGCAACACCATTTTGAGCCGGTGTATATGCACAAGAGGTTTGATGCAGTATACCATGAGAGGATAAATACACAGCAAACCTCTTATGGGTATATTTCGTCCCATTATCCGACCGGAAACACTTAACACGAGCATTATACTGTGTCTTTACCCGTTGATGGAGGCTTTGAAATGCCTCAAAAACATCACTTTTATTCTTCAGCAGGTAGACCCACGTTACGCGGGTAGAGCAGTCAATAAAAGTAACAAACCATCTATAACCGTTAACACCGTTTGTAGGACACGGGCCCCACACATCAGAATGAATCATATCAAAAGCAGCAGAACATCGATGCCCAGAACTCACATAGGAGCTTCTGGTATGTTTTCCCAACTCACAAGCATCACAAACTAACAACTCTTTATTTGCTTTTTGATATAAGAACGGATACAGTCGACTAATAACGGGAAAAGAAGAATGTCCTACACGCTGATGGTGGAGGAGCAGCTCGGCTTCGACACTTCGACTTCGGACTTCCGGTTGTGCGTCTGCAACCAAAGATGCCAGTGCTCTATCCAGACCGTTCCTATCCAAGCACCATAGACCCTTATGCCATGTGCCAGTGCCTAGTCGTCTCCCCGTTCCCTTCTCCTGAAAAGTTACCTTAGGAATATCAAAGGAAACAATACAGTTTAGATCAAGGATAATGGCGCTAATGGATATAAGATTGACAGGAAAGGAAGGAGCATGTAAGACATTAGATAGAGTGATGGAAGGAGTGCAATCAACAGTGCCTTTACCCGTAACAGGCCTGGAGGTACCATCAGCAGTCTGAATGCTTTCTGGCGGCGTTAGAGTAGAGTATTTCCGGAACTCACCTCGGAACCCCGTGACATGGCAAGATGCCCCAGAGTCCATAATCCAAGCTGGCTGAGAGACAGATGCAAGAGCACGCGGAGGTATACCGGCACTGGTTTGGGAGAAGTAAGTGCAGTAATCTCCTGTAGTGGACGGCGTCCCAGGAATGACTTGTCGTTCACCAGAACCAAGCTTTGAGCCGCGCATCTTCTCGAGAACTTCTCGCTCAAATGGAGTGATGTCCGCCAGCTGATTGTCCCCATCTTCATCCGCCAGATGCGCCTTGTTGCCTCCAGAGTAAGTGCCCCTTCCACCACTGGAGCTGCCTCGACCACCTCGTCGTCCACCGCGACCACGGCCCCGACCATTCGAGGGAGTCCGTGTCGGTTTTGGGCAAAAGCGGATGTAATGCCCTGTGTCACCACAGTTGTGGCAAACGCCTCCCGTAGAAGGAGGCTGTGTGAAAGTGGCAAGAGCAGATGTGTCAACTCCGGCCTGCTCCCCCTGGGAGATACCCTTGGTAGGCATCAGCTTCAACCGTGCTTCTTCTTGTGCCATGGCAGCTATGGCGTCTTCTAATGTCGGCAGCTGCGGTTGTGCGAGAAGTACATTCCTCCGTTGCTCAAATGCAGGGTTGAGCCCCTTCAAAAACTTCATCATCCGTTGCCGCGAGATATAATCCAGAAATTTCTGGAAATGTTTTGCAAAAGCCGGTTCAACCTGAGCATCCTCCATGCCAAGAGGATCATAATGGTCAAGATCAAACCAGTACTTCTTCAACAAGGCAGCGTACTCAGAGATGGTACGATCGTCTTGGATTACCCGATCGAGCTCATCCTGCAGTTGGAAGACTCGCATGGGGTTACCAGAACCGGAGTACATGTCTTTCAATGTTCTCCAGATATCAGCAGCTCCCTCCATTGCTTCAACGTTATCCGACACTTGGTCGGTCAAAGAGGCTGTCAACCAACCAGCCACGACATTGTTGACAATGTCCCATACAGCAAACTCCTTCGAGGAGTGATCGACAGGGGCCTTGGTGTGGCCATCTACATAACCAACCAAGCCACGTCCCTTCAGCGTCCGCATCGCTTGCCGCGACCATTTCAAGTAGTTGGTCGTGCCTTCCAACTTCGTCTCCAGCTTGTCCAACTTCCCCATTTTGTACGGTGACAGATCCACATCAGTATGGGTCACGCGTGGGGTTGCCTCCGGTAATCTCTTGGTCAGGAGATCCTCGACCAGGGCCTTCATTTCTTCTGCTGTCAACTTCCCATAGATGGAATCCATGACTTCTTCAACTGCAATCAGTGAGGTGTTGTTGTTTCCTGAGTCGTCTTCTTGTGAGTCGGCTTCGTCTTAGTCAGCTATCGGGGGGAAACAACAAAACGAGATCCCTCACTGATATGTCGTAGTTTATACGACCAACTAGAACCGCGTCATGATAACGCGTTCGGACGGCTCAAGGATAACCAACGTAGTTGTGCCTCCTTGCATGAGGCAAACCAGAGGTATACCAGCCGTACAGAAACGATTGTAAAGACAACGTTTCTGAGATACGAAAATCTAAAGAGATTTCGTATTCGTAGTAGAGCTTCTAAAAAGAAGGTACTGATTCTCGAAGGCAACAATCAGAAATCTTCTAAAGAAAATCTGAGTTTAGAGATCTTCTAAAGAGAAGGAACTCTGATTCGCGAGGCAACTACAGAGATCTTCTAAAGAGAAGGAAATCTGTTTTTTTTTTTTTTTTTTTTTGGAACAGCGAAAAACCCTAAAAAGGGCTGCTGGAGCAACAGTAAAGGGAGGGGGGCGGCGCTGGAGGGTTAGGGAGGGGGGCGGCGCTGGAGGGGGGGGGGGGCGGCACTGGAGGGGGGCTAGGGTTTGGCAGCTAGGGTTTAGAGTATGGCAGCAGCGTGGAGGAGGGTGGCGGCTGTGGAGGTGGGTAGGGAGAGCGACTAGGGTTTGGAGGAGAGGATGGAGAACTCGGCTCTGATACCAAGTTGAAACGAGTCTAATATCTCAGATAATATTATTGAGGGCTACTGCCTACTACTTATAGAGGGTCCAACCCCTCTTCATATTACATCTAACCGATGTGGGACTAAAGTCCCTTATTTACTCTCAACAAAATGCGGTTATAACAAATTTAGTGGTTTAAAGAGTAATTTCTTCCCAGAAGCCAGGGTTAGTCAATTTCCCCTTTTTTCCCTTCATTATTAAAGTCATACAGAACATCAAAGTTCTAACTTCATCATGAGGAAAATTCAAGGCAACTGGGAGATCATCCTTGACATATATCGATGGCTAGTTTTAGCACCAGTTACCATATTCTGTGAGCCAGAGAGAAACATATAGACTTCTAGAAAGTATATTTATTCATAAGAGAAGCTACTGGAAATGGTTTGGGATGCATGTTTATTGTTGCATCAAATTAGAGAAAATTCCTTGCTAATACTTTATATATCTGCAGATTAAACTGTCACCATGCTTCTAAAATCTAAACAGGTAATTAGGTATTCTTGTGTCTGAGACAAGTCCTAAAACAACTTTCTTTTCTTTCCTTTGAACAGATTTGATAAGAAAATAAGGTATGCCTCTCGCAAAGCCAGGGCCGATGTCCGAAGGCGGGTGAAGGGAAGATTTGTGAAGGCAGGCGATAATTATGATTATGATCCACTTTGCCAGACAAGAAGCTACTGAGAGAGCATGATTATATCCTCTACTTAGTATAGATTTACCTTCCCTCTTGCTAAAATTTTATGGGCGAGCCATGATACATGATCAACCTCTTACCCTACTGAAGTTACATCCACCATTTATTATTATCACAGGTCTCACTAGTTTGCTTGATACATACCTGGGTCAAGAAAGATACATTTTCCTGGGTGATATTGGCAAAACAGTCGATGAAACGATCTTCTGTATTTATTTTCCCCAGATGTTCGATACTATTGTGAAAAAGGACAGTTCATATTGGCCCCTCCAGACTTTCCTGAGCTCATCTTTTTCCGTACTGGCTCCAACCGTTGGTACCAGCTACGTTGCGAAGGCCTGTGGCATTACCGAGCTACTAGGTGAAGCTTTTATACGAGATGTTAATACTCAATAGTCATGATTATATATCTTCTATAACTTTTATCAAATCCATGTGAACAGAAATTGTAGGGTTTAGTCTGTTGCAAGTTGTAATTGAGAATGATACTTTGTATATTTATTCGAAACAATGGAACTGTAATAATTGGTGCTTATGCCCCTGTTTGGGTTCTCATCATTAAAGATCGAAAAGCATGAGGTAAGTAAAAGATGATTTGAACACGGTACAAGCGTCACTTTCGCAGTTATTCTTCAAACTTTGTTTCATTATGGTTATTCATCAGTCATTTTCTGAGATGTTCGGAATTCGTTTCAGGTTAGACTGTGAACCCTGTAAAAAAAAATGCAGTTTATTTATTTATTTATTATCGACCAAGGTCTTATTTATCTTTTTCGTCTTGAATTCGCAGGGAGGACTCTCTTTCAGGCTTCTTCTCTTATGTGTTATGCCAGTCGGCGAGACTAAGGAGGGTGAAGTTCCCGAGTGCCGTGCCGACTCATTAATGTGCTGTTTTTTCAAGACCCTGTACCTAAGATTTGGATCATCAGTCTAGTCCGAGGAGAGGTGGCTGAGGATTGGATAAGGTTGGGTTGTCCTATCCGGAGCTAATTTTGGTTACCATTTGATTCTTACTATGGGCCGGTTCGGAGGGTTATTCGCGATTCTGATCTCTTGTGGGGTCAAGTTGTGCTGGGAGGAAGTCCTGACTGGGCTGGCCCTGGTTGGATCAGTGCTCCTTGGACGTCCAAGTCAGGGATGTTGCACACATAAAACTAGGCCAATAATGGAGTTGAAGTAAAATCACCTCCTTGCTTGTTAGGCAGCCCCACCCACCCACCCACCCACCAATCCCATCTATGTATCAAATCACAGCTTGACACCAAAGGCTAGCTTCTTTCCCAAGGTGGGCTCCACACTGAAACTTTCCAAATGGAAAAATTAACGGCACTGCTATTTGGACAGCTGCGGGGCTGGCATGCGGCCACGCGACGCATCGACATTGGTATTCCGACCCGGGGTGGGTCCACGTTAGCACGGGAGAGGAGGGCAATGGATGGCCACCACACGGACGTGGGCCAGCAGCGCATGTCAGTCCTACGGACGGACGGTCAAAATAGGCTTTCCGAAAATTAAACTACATACGACAAAAGTCTCGTCCAGTCTCCAGCCTAATCTTCTTGGGCACTCACTGGCTGCCGAGAACGAAACTCCCACACGAGAGGAAGCTCTCAGCAGCAATGGGGAAGAGAGAGAGAGAGAGAGTGATGGCTTGACAACCGACAAAGGAATCTTCCATGTGTCACCTACAATGTGGAGGGAGGGAGTGCCTGGTGGGACCCGCGGGATGTCACACGTGTATGATCTACAAGTAAGGCCCAAGAGTTTGTGTGTGAAACTGTACAAGAATTTGTGCCTTGCCTGCACACAGACATGTTACGTGACATGTCGGCTACTGCAGCAGATTCGTGATTGCTACCATGATGTGGGTGGTAAAGTAGATTTAGGTTTGGAGCGGTAGATAGGACACTCACGGACCACGGTCACGGAGGAGGGTTGACAGGGCCAACCTCTCCACTTGTCGGCACCGAGTGAACCTGGACTTAGATTTGACCGAGTTTGATCGAGTCGGATTTTGAAGGCTGGATCCGGGCCGGTCGAAATTTTTATTGGACTGAGTTGGGACAGGACATGAGGAAGAGAAAATTGGACCGACGTGTTTGGACGATCGAACCCAATCCGATCCGAATGAGTGGGTCGGGGTGATCTTGTTGCATTGACCAGACTTGGACCGATCTAGTCTGAGTTTGATCGAATCTTCCCCCCAGACTATCCGACCCAATATCTCCCACATATATAGAAATTTTATTTTCATAACTCTCAAATCAACAAATCTTACCATTACACCAAATGACATCATGTAGGTTAGGAAGAACGATGATAACAAATTAAAGTGACGTTTCTTTTGTTAGTGAAGCTTTTGAGTTTCGACAATGCAGAATAAAAATAAGAAAAATGCTAACTTGACCACAGGCAGGCTGGCCTGTCCGTCTGCGTGGCGTCACCCCCATTGCCCTCCTATTTGCGTGGATCTTATGCCGGTTAACTTGCCAATGAGGTGGTGCCATGTGGCAGCGGGCTGGCCCGCACACGGTCAAGATAGCAGTGCTCTTAAAATAATGTCGAGGTGTGTGATCTTAGGTTAAATATATGGAGACGGCTCAATCATACATCATCCTTTACACTATTCTTAGTTACATGGTAGATTTGAATGGAGAGTGTGGGACATAGAAATAGTTTTTTTTTTTTTTTGGTTCAATTTTATTCGTTTTTTATTAGAAGTTTGTAGCAAGATAAAACTATAGGACCTATTTAATCACAAATTAAATTAGATTCAAGAATGATGCGTAAGCTTATGAATTTTACGCGTGAATAATTCTCAGCATCGTGTAAGTAACAAAATTTAACAATTAGAATTGTATTTAATTTGAGGAACGACGTTACCTAATTGATTACCTGACCTGACTGTTACCAAAACTTCAAAAAAAAAAATTCACAAAAATAGGAAAAAATTCAATTTTTCTTTGATCCAATCCCAGTCAAACTTGCACCCAATGTGTGGACGTTGAAATCGCGTGATTTTTAGGACGCGGATCCAAACTCCATATGTAACCAGGATCCGACCCAGTCGACATGGCAGGCAACACGTAGACGAGACTCACGTGACGACCTCCGGTCGTGGCATGGGTGCTCCACGTAGGCAGGACGGAGACTGCGCACGTGAGAACTACAGTAAAGGGGGAACCCACGTGAGGACCACGTTCAAGTGGTGGTGGTTGGTGAGCTCAATGCTCGATTCGATACGATTTAGTGAACCGGGAAACCCGGACCATGCCGGACCGGACCGGACCGGGAAAGAATGCAAACATATCATATAATAATGGTTGGCATCACCATCACGTGACACCCTTGTCTTCTCCTAACCCCGTCTCAGTGGGTTTTACAGTTGGAAATTGGATGTACTATTGCTTGCTTCCAAGTTCCAATTTTCATAAAAATATAAAATAATTATATATTCTTGAAATCTAATTTTTATTGATTTTTTGTTAATAACAATGTGGGAGAAAATTGTTTTCTCACGGCTAACACATCTTGCTGCAATTCTCATTCGTTATTTGTATGTTGTAAAAGTTTGTGTAATTTTGATTATGCCTGTTTGTCCATACAGTAAGTGATTGCTAAATTTAAATACTTTTCTTTTGGTTTTATTTCGTATAGATAATTTGACCCAAATTAGTATGTTGGCTCATAGGTGACATAGCTATTTTGATATATTATTCCAAGTGACCTAGTTACTTTTGATGATAATATTAGAGTTGGCTTCAGTCCTCATATGTAACATTTTCGTCGGCAATATAATTTCCAAGAACTTGCGCAACATTGGATGGGTTTACAACAACCAATATTCTCAAATATATGACTAGGTGTTCCCCGTCCCCGTTATTCGAACTTGGGGGCCAAGACGTTGCCTCCGTCTTAACCGTTAGGTTAAGTGATCGTAATTTCTTTTACAAGTAATTAATTTTTTTTAGTCATAATCATCTAACTTTTTTTTTATTGTCACATATTTTATTGTAACATTACTCAATATTAACATTTATTCTCAACCCAACATTCTAAAATTACATGCAAATGTCATAAACTTGAACATAATATCAGAAAAATCTAGATTTGAATTTTCTGTCATGCATTAATTAATTTTAAATGGATTTTTAAAAGATATCGTTGTGTGAATTCAGTTCTTATCCCACAAAATCGACCATCGACCTTTGAAAATATGTTAAATAATATTAATATTTATTTTAAATCCTTATTTACTAACCTTCTAGAATTTTAGTGCAAGTGGTAAACACTATAACAACATCATACATTCTTTTGACATACTTTACTATTGCATAAGTAAAAATTTACCATTCCTTTAGGATGAGAATATTAAATATGAGTGTCAAACGTTAATAAAAACGTGATAATAATGTGACAACGAAAAAAGAATTTCTCAATCCTAATGTTTAACATGATTCGTATAAAAGATGAAAATCTGGTATCCCCAAAAGATATGATTTTTTTTCCCATGAAACTAGAGAAGTATAATATGAGTGTGATTCTTAAAATAGATTAGGTTGGACTGGTTAAGAATATTGATTTCCTTTGCGAAATTAAGGAGGACAATTGCACCCTTGGTGTGGAACCACTTCCAAGTGCAGTTCTTTTTTTTTTGACATATAGGACAAAAATTAAAATGATGATTTTTTTATATTCTAAATTTTCACTAATTAGACTTTTATTTTAATTTAGAGAAATAAAAATAAAAAACTACTTTGGAATACTACTAGCTTTTCATAAATTGTGAGAATACTCATATTTTAAAGGATTATTTTGTATAAAGGTACCATGTTTAGGATCTAATTAGACTTTAGGTACTGGATTTATCCGTTCTAGATTTTGGGACTCGAATTTTTTAGTGACGAAATTGGACTTTCAGGAACGAAATAAATCTTTTACTAATGAATATTCATCACTAAAATTAGTCACTAAAAAAATTCGAGTATCCAAAATGGACAAATTTAATTTTATCTAAAATCTAATTAGATTCTAAATCTTGTACTTTATACAAAATAATTATAAAATACTATCAAAATTATATATATATATATATATATATATATATATATATATATATATATATATATATATATATATAAAATTAATTTTAATATTAATATTAATTTTAATGTTAATTTTAATATTAATGTTAATAGTAATGTTAATATTAATGTTAATGTCAATATTAATTTTTATTTTTATTTTTATATTAATGTTAATATTAATATTAATATTATTGTTAATATTAATGTTAATATTAGTATTTAATGTTAATATTAACATTAATATTAATATTAACATTAAATTACGGCTGAGAGTGAGAAGATTATATATATATATATATATATATATATATATATATATATATAATCTAAATATTTTAGGTGCCGCCAAAAAATTTAGTGGTCAATCAGCTTGACTTGGTGTTTTAGTTCTTATTTTAGCATTTTTTTTTTTTTTGCAATACTCGATTGTGCACACTATATTTTATATCTTTTGGATCAGTTCTCTCTTACATCTCTATTGGAATACAATTTCGAGAACGTCTGCTTAGACAAATTCATTTTTTTAGCTTTAAAAAACTACTACGGTTTATCCTTTGCCTAAAAGGAAAAGAAAAAATAGCAATCAAACAAGAAACAAGAGGACAATAAGCACATGCCATAAATTACGAAATATACAAATGATACAATAATAACAAAGATTAGTACCATAACGACATCACACCAACAGTCCATTAATGTGTACTCTTTTTTTTTTTTTTTTTCCCAGTAACGACCACAAAGAAAGGGATTATAATATCGTCACCACACCAAAACCATCAGTGGAGGACGCGTCCCTCGTTCTGCTGCCATACCAAACCAAACGGAGCCGAACCAAAGCGGGCCGGACCGGACGAGAGAGGAAAAACTGGATCGAACTCGCGCAACTCAGAACCAGACCGGATCGGGGTCCTCCGGCAGCATCCTGGTCCTGCAGAGGGGACACGTGGCGTGGTGGTAGTCGAGCCACGTCTCCAGGCAGGCCCTGTGGAACGTGTGCCCGCACGGCAGGCGGCTCACCACCGAGTCCGGGTCGAACCGGCAGAGGCAGACCCGGCAGTCCGGAGCGTGCTGGCTCTGGTGGTGGTTCTTCCCTTCGGACCTCCTCCGGCCGAAGCGGACCGGCCTGAAGCGGGTCCTGAAGCGGTCGGTGAGGGTGGGCTCGGCGGAGAGGTCGGGCTGGTGGAGGGCGGAGGCTGGGTCGTCGGTGGGGGGCTGCTTCCAGCCGAGGAGGCGGAGGATGGAGCGGAGGATCTCCTTGATGATCGAGACGGAGAGCGCGGTGTTGACGAGGACCACGGTGAGGACGCCCTCCGATGGGGAGGGCAGGCTCGACAAGCCCATGGCTATGGCGAGAGAGAGAGAGAGAGAGAGAGAGATTAGCTAGATTGATGATGATGGATAACAAAGAGTAGGGGGGTTGGTTGGGTTATATAGGGATGGTCCTAGGTACGTTTGGGGTTGGTTGGGTTAGATGGTAGGTTAACCCTAGGGCTAGGGTTAGGGTTAGGGTTAGGGTTAGGTTTAGGGTTAGGGTTAGGGTTGCATTTATGAGTTGTTGTTGTGTGTGTTCTACTTCTACCAATAGGATGGTTAAATCGTTAATAATGAAGTACCTGCCAAGTAGATAATTGGATGCTACTTTCTCAATGCATTTAATAGGACTAGTAAGGTCCACGGTGCATTGTACTTTTGTAGAAAAAAAAAATACTAATTTTTTTTTTATATTAGAATTTATTTTAGATAATGTTATTTTGTGGGATTGAATCCATCCACCAAAAGGAGAGATATCATCTTAACCACATAAATTAGTGGTATTTGATTATAATTAAATAATAGGTTTAATTTTAACTTGGTTCCCTTAATAATTTATATTTTCTAACTTGATACCCTAAATTTTAATATCATATCAATTATTATCATCAACTATTGAATATTTTTTAACTTAATATCCTAAATGCCACTCTTGTCGTCGCTGTTGTCGCTGCTGTCACTTCTCCCTACTGCTGCCACCGTAGCTGTCGTCGCTGTTGCTCCTCGCGGTCGTTGCCACCACCGTTGCTACTGCTCCCCACCATCGCTGTCGCCACTGCTCCACGCTCTACTGCTGCCGCTTCCTGCTTCCACCGTCGATGCTACCGTCATTGTTGTCTCGCTGTCGCCACCACTGTCCAGTTGCTGCTGTCGTCACCACCGCCGCTGGAGAGAGAGAAGAGTGAGAGAATATGGAGTATTTTTTTTTGTCATTTAAAGTTTTGTGTTAACACTATTACGATATTAAGTTATACAATTATGGTTGATGTATTAAATTGTTTAATATTAAAATTTAGGGTATCAAGTTAAAAACGTGAATAGTCGAGGATATCAAGTTAGAATTAAGCCTTAATAATAATAGGTAGTTAAAAAATTAGTTAAAAATTATTTATTTTTTAATTTTTAATTACGTGAGGATATACATACGACTTAAACGACTCATTTTAAATTTTTTAAGCCTTTTTATAAAGGGTAGAGATATTAGAAAATGCTAGAAGACACCAATATTTAATTACATTTGGTTGGACGATTAATTTGGCAGTCAATATGTTAATTACAATAATTTAAATATCTGTCCGGATATCTTTCCGATCAGGATACTGAATTAGGTTAAATCGATCCAACCACTAGCTCACGAGTTGACTGGTTCAACCGGTCGATCCAGTCTGATTTTTAAAATACTGTTTAATTATGTGTGGGACTACTATATTAATGATACTACTTTATAGACTATTACATTACGTCATCGGTAAAATATGGTCTGATTTGAATATCTTTTTAACATTATTGTAATATATTTAAGGGTGTTAATTTGGAAATATTACTAGTGAACTCTCTCTAACAAAATAATGCTTGCATTTTCTATTTTTGTTTGAAGCTTTAGTAGTTTATATGAAACATTTTAATTTTCTTCAAGTAGTGTCAATTTTTGCTAACAACAAAAGTTGCATAAATACTTAAAAAATCGGAGAGGCAATATTGAACACAATTCTTTTTTGGGTTATTTAGTAACAGTGTCTCATATAATATTTGATATTATAATTTAGGCTTAATTGCACTTTGCTACCCTCAACTATTACCATTTTTCAACTTTGTACCCTAAACTATTTTTTGTAACAATTTGGTACCCAGATGTTATTTTGGACTAAAATGCCCCTACCCCTAACCCTCCCCCCCTGCACGCTCCGGCCGCCCCCCCTGCTCACTCCGGCCGCCCCCCCCGCCCCCCACCCCCCCCCCCTGCTCCCTCCGGCCGCCCGCCCGCCCCCGCCTCTCCCCTAGGCCGCGGCAGCACGGGAGGAGGGGGGCTGGGGAGGGAGGGCGGGGCGGGAGGCGGGGCAGGGGGTGGCCGAAGCTAGCAGGGGGGGGCGGCCGGAGCTAGCGGGGGGGGGGGGGGGGGGGGGGGGGGGGGGGAGGGGGGCGGAGCTAGCAGGGGGAGGGGATGGGGCGGCCAGAGCTAGCAGGGGGGGTGGCCGGAGTGGGGAAGGGGGTGGAGGGAAGGAAGAGGGAAGGGCATTTTCGGAATTTTTGAAAAATTAGGTATCAAGTTGAAAAAAAATAATAGTTGAGGTACCAATTTGTTACGAAAAAAAGTTTATGATATCAAGTTGAAAAGACGGAATAGTTGAGGGTAGCAAAGTGCAATTAAGCCTATAATTTAGGTCTACATAGTGTCCAATATTAGAGTTTGGATCTTTATAGGTTTCCAAATTGGTAACAAATTTGGACGTCATGAATATGAGATCTAAATTCTAGTGTTGAATATTATGAAGATTCAAATTCTAATATCAAATATTATATGAGATCTTATTACTAAATAACCTTTCTGTTTTATAAAAAAAATCATGAAATATGGTCTCGTTTGGTTCGCGGAAAGGAAAGGAAATTGATTCTATGATATTTTTTTCCATTGAAAAATTGTAATTCCAATCAATTTCTTTTCCGGTGTTTGGAAAAACTAAAAAAATTGAGAGGGAAAGTGAATTCTCAGAGGGGAAAAAATGGAAAACGAATTCTTGGATTGGTGGGAGGAACCACTTTCCTCCACATTTTTCTCTTAGGAATCAAATTATTTTTCTCCTCATTTTTTTGACATCCAAACAAAAAAAATGAATCACTATTATTGGGAAAGGTTCCAATTCCGCAAATCTAACGTGGCCTATAAGTAGACAATTTATTGGTGTAAAAGTTTAGCTTGAATTGTAATTTTGGGGGTGGATCTTTCTTCAAATGTTTATTTTAAAATGCTAATTGAGCAAACATTCTAGACACATATAGTATCAATCTAATCTTAATTTGATTACAATTTAGGAGATGAGCGTTCGCTCAAACATCCATTTCAAAGCACTAATTAGGCATTACGGAAACATTTGAACCTCAGAAGCTAACCGCGGGACCATTAACTTCCTTATTTTATTTGGTAAGAAATTAGTGAAACCCTTTTTTCATTTCAAGTGAAGACTTGATATATATATATATATATTTTTTGACGTTGTCCGGCATAACACACTCCATTATATGTCTTTTGGATTTACTGTTCCCTAGCTCCAATCATAAATAGAATAAATAATATGCTCCCGTGATTCGATTTATTGATTTTTCGTCACTTTTTGTGTACAATATATTATATGCCTTTTGTGTTCGTTGTCCCCAACTTCCATCATAAACAATACATTTTGGACTCGTTGTCCCTCAACTTCTATCATAAATGAAAGTAATAGTATGCTTCCGTGATTCGATCTACTGATCTTCCACCATCCTGCCAGAACTATTATGTCTCTCCTCACTGACCACAAGAATCATTCGAATTCGGTAATAAAAACTAGATTGGTCATAAATAAAGTCACGAATAAAATATAACTGAAATCCAAATAAAAGCACCCCTAACTTTATCAATACTTAATACATCTATGGAACCAAACATTTAATCTTCAAAGGAGGAAACCATGATCAAGCTCATTAACTAACAATGTCTCAGTGATTAGTGGGAAAGCAGAGTAGGCTCAAGACTAAGATAATAATAGTTTTATCATCATTAAATTATATCACAACTTTCTGGTCATTTCCTTCTTATAAAACTACACAATTTCAATGATAACTATGGTCACTATCATATTATAATTATAAATACATGCGTTATAACAACCGGAACGAATATACTATTTCTATTATTCTGTATCAATTCTGTTTTTCAACACATGACACATGTTCTTAACTCCTATAGTTATTGATGCAAAAAGAACGAGCTATCAAAAATAGATGACAGAATTGATATAGAATAAAAAAGACAATAGATCTGCTCCTAGTCATAATTGTATGATTATATATATATATATATATATATATATATATATATATATATATATATATATATATATCACTATCCGGATAGGGTGTCATATCTTCACTTCACCATTGACGGACCTTCCAAGAAGTCAATACTTTCTTCGAAGTCTTTATTGACGACCTACCGCACTTGACATGCATTCCTTCGTCTACGTGTTTTCTTAATTAAAACAAACCTAACATCAAGGAGCATTTAACATTGACTTCTTCCAATTCTCTACGCAAGCTTGTGCGAAACTATTTCGCAATATAGTAGTGGTGGAGTGCAAGGATGAAATCATACAATTTGAATCAGTCTTTGGCCGAACTAAAAATATGTTATATTTATTCAAAAGTACAAAAACATACTTGTACATGGATTAAGTAATTGAACTAGACTATAATTAATTCGGACTAAGCTAGAATTTTGGTTGAAGTATGGGCTGATGTCATGTGGGAGAAAAAAAAACTGTTGGATTGTATCTCGTTTTCGATTGAGCTCACAAATGAGAGGTGATAATAGAATTGATAATTTAGTCCCACATCGATTAGGAGGTGGGATCATGTGGTATAGATAATTGGGATTAGTTCAAACCTTACAAGAGAATCCTCTTTTTAAGGCATATGGGTCCAATTCAATATCGTACCTCATGGGCCAACTCCGCTTCGGGTCACACCGCGTTCTCAACAAGTGGTGTCAGAGTCCATGGTTACGGAGCTGGTTTGAACTTACATGGAAGAGTTCTCTTTTAAGGCATATGGGCCCAATTCAATATCGCGTCTATCGGTTAGGAGGTGAGATTATGTGGTGTAGATAATTAGAAAAAGTTCTCTTTTAAGACATATGGGCACAATTCAATATTGCACTTATCGGTTAGTAAGATAAAATTATGTGGTGTAGATAATTAGGATTGATTCAGCCCTTACATAAGAATTCTCTTTTAAGGCATATGGGCCCAATTCTAGGGGTGAGCATTATTAGGTTTCAAACCGAAAACCGAACCGAATAAGCAATTCGGTTCGGTTTAAAAAAATTTCGGGTCGAGTTCGGGTCTGGAAACCCGCTTATTCGATTTTCGGGTTCGGTTTAGGTTTACGGGTTCGGGTTCGGTTTAAAACCGAAAACCGAATAGGATATGTGAATTTACTTAAATACCCTCAACTCAACCCTAATATATAAACCATTTTTCTCTGAGTTCTCTCTCTCTCCGCTCACAATTCGCTCAGTCCTAATTCCTAAACCAGCCGCCAGCGGCAGCAACCCTAGTTTTCTCTAAGCTCCGCCTCTCTCACCGCCTCCTCCCGGCGACCCCCGGCTCCGCCTCTCTCACTCTCTTCTCTCCCCACTAAAAATAAACCCTAAATTCTAGATCTTAACCCTCGAGTCCCGAATCCCGGCTCCGCCTCTCTCACCGCCTCCTCCCGACGGCCCCCGGCTCCGCCTCTCTCACTCTCTCCGTCAGATCCGAAGATCTGAACAATACTTGCTCCTCCAAGTATTTTTGCAAGTATTTTTTAATTTTTTTCTTTTAATTTCTGTTTATAATTTTCGAAGTTTACATGATGCATATGTTAAATCTTAGATCTTAGATCATAGATCTTAGATTTTTTTTTTCTGAACTCTACATATTTATTCTTAGATCTTAGATCTTAGATCTTAGATCTTAGATCTTGGATCTGTTTAGGCCCTAGATCTGTTTAATTTCTTATATATATATGGCTTGGATTTTCTGTTATATTTTTGTTATATTTTTTTGTTATATATATATATATATATATATATATATATATATATATATATATATATATATATATATATATATATATATATGGCTCGGATCTCAGATCTTTTATATATATATATATATATATATATATATATATATATATATATATATATATATATATATATATATATATATATCTGTTAAATTGTAGAGAAATGGTGCATTCTTGGATTATTTATGAAATGGTACATATACAATGGTGCATTCTTGGATTATTTATGAAATGGTACATATACAATGGTGCATTCTTGGATTATTTATGAAATGGTACATATACAATTATACATTGGTGCATTGTAGAAAAATGGTACATATACAGCAGATCATATTTATTCTAATGTTATTTATGAATTTTGTTTTGCAGTTAGTTGTGGCTTGGATCTTTGGATCATTGGTGCATTCTTGGATTATTTATTATTATAATCTCAGCAAGCCAGCAATCGCTGTAAGCAAATCTTTGGAATTTTCAAGTTTCAAATGTTAGTTTATATTTTGCAGGATCGCTTACACTGCCAATTTGCACAAATGCTCCAAGTTTCAAATGGAAATTTATATTTTGCAGGATCGCTTATACTGCCAATATGCGCCAAATGGCAAATACTGCAATGCTATAATGGCTAAAAATATGAAAAAGTTTACAATTAAATGTTTGCTTTGGTTGGTGTTGGGATTTGTATTTTACAATTTAAATGTTTGTTTGCTTGTGTCAGGATTTTGTTCTTTGTTCTCGTCAGGATTTTGTTCTTTGTATTTAACTGTATATGTTGTTTGTGTTCAATTTGCATTTTGATGTTCTGTATTTGGCTTGTCTGATCACATGAAAAAGAGCATATATAAACTGATAACAACAGGTATAAACTGATAAGAACAAATATAAACTAATAAGAACAGGTATAAACTGAGTTTGCTTATTGCTTTTGGGAGAGTTTTGAATATTTCTAATTGATAAGAACAAGTAAAAACTGACAAGAATAGACTGTTATTATTAAGATTTAAAAAACTAGAGCTTATATGATATTTCTTATTTGTTTTAAAAAACTAGAGCTTATATGATATTTACTAATTAATAGGTCATTTATTGCATCAAATAAGTCGAAGTTCATGGCATCAACGTCATACTCATGCAATGTGCGTATTCTTATCTTTTTTTATTTCTTGATTTGCTTTAGATTTGTAATATATTTTTGTTTCTTTTTTTGTTTAGATGTCGAATGAAATTGATCATATTGAGCTTGAGGTTGGGGTTGCGGGGGGGGGGGGGGACGAGTTCCCAAGCCACAAATGATCCCGTTGTCAATTCGACAACAAATTCTAAGCTGAAGGCCAGAAATAATCGTATTGGTAAAAGAAGAGCTCCGTATTGGGTTGACTTCAAACAATTTCTTGATAATGGGCAACCGAAAGCAGAGTGTAACTTTTGCAAGAAACAATATCATTGTCACCCCGTAATTAATGGGACATCCTCGGTTAGAAATCATTGGCTTGTATGCTCTCTTAACCCAAAGCATAAAGGTCCTTCCCAATCAATATTGAACATGCAATGTGTTGGAAAAGGCAAGTCAACCCTCACAAGTTGGCAATTTAATCAAGAAGACACAAGGAAGTCATTGGCTTATATGCTAATTGTCGATGAGCTTCCGTTTCGGTTTGTTGAGGGTGAGGGCTTCAAAAATTTTCTTTCTAGTGCATGTCCTATGTTTCGTCCACCATCTAGATGGACCGTTGCACGGGATTGTTATAATCTTTACACCGATGAGCGGACTAAGTTGAAGACTTATTTCAAGGAGTCCAATCAAAGGGTTTGTCTTACGACGGACACATGGACGAGTATTCAAAAGATTAATTATATGTGTCTTACGGCACATTACATTAATGATGATTGGGAATTGAAAAAAAAAATTATAAACTTTTGTCCAATTTCTAGTCATAAAGGTGAGGCTATTGGGAGGGACATAGAGGCATGTTTGATAGAGTGGGGAATTGACAAGATTTTCACAATCACCGTTGATAATGCTAGTTCTAATGATGTGGCTATTGCTTACTTAAGCAAAAAGTTTGCACAACGGAGAAATAGCATTCTTCAATGCAAGTATTTACACATGCGTTGCAATGCACATATTATAAATCTTGTTGTTGTTGATGGGTTGAAGATGATGTCACCTTCGGTTGCTCATGTGCGAAGAGCTATTAGCTATGTTAGACAATCTCCTTCTCGGTTTCAAAAGTTTAAAGATTGTGCTCAAATTGAAAAGATAGAAAGCAAAAAATTATTGTGTCTTGATGTGAGCACACGTTGGAATTCAACATATTTGATATTGGACACGGCACAAAGGTTTCAAAGAGCCTTTGAGAGATTCCAAGACGAAGACCTCCTATTCAAGAGAGAACTTGAGGATGAGAATTCATTTCCTAGCGAAGAGGATTGGTCAAATGTGAGGAGGTTGTGTACTTTTTTAGAACACTTCTATGAATTCACTCTACGAGTCTCGGGCACTTTATATGTCACTTCCAACAAATTTTTTGAAGAGATTGCATCTATTGACTTCCTCCTAAAGAACGCTAAGAACAATGACGACTTTGAGTTGTCTATGATGGCGGATAAAATGAGAGAGAAGTATGACAAGTATTGGGGAGACATTGAGAAGATGAATATGATCATCTTCATTGCACCACTCTTTGATCCACGTTAAAAGATTCCATATGTGGAATGGTGGCTATATCAACTTTATGGCCCATCAAGGGGTGATACCATAATAGAGAAAGTGAAGTCAGTTGCATATTCCATGTTTGAAGCCTACAAAAAGATCTATGCACCTATAGTTGCTTCTTCAACTACTCATGATATACTTGAATCCTCAATTGCCGAAGATCGACCTATTTTTAACTTGAAAAATATGATGAAGGCTCAATATAAGAGCCATAAAATGAAAACGGGGGGTTGTGATAGTAAGTCGGAATTGGAACGTTATCTTCTTGAGCCCACTGAAGCCGATGAAGATGAGAATCCAAATTTTGACATATTGTCTTGGTGGAAGATTAATTCACCTCGCTTTCCCGTTCTTTCTAGAATGGTTCGTGATGTGTTAGCTGTTCCGATATCTACGGTGGCTTCGGAAAGTGCATTTAGTACCGGTGGTCGGGTGCTTGATTCATTTAGGAGCTCTTTAACACCTAAAATTGCTCAAGGTCTCATTTGTTTGCAAGATTGGTATCGGTCGGGTCGCGATCAATCTATTGTCACTAGTCTTGAAGAAAACTTAGAATCACTGGATCAACTTGAAAAAGGTATAAATTTTATTAACGAGTTTTATTTCATAGCATGAAGATTAAATATTGACTTGTGATTTTTTTATATATAGATTTAAGTCAATTGTCGGTGGCCTCAACCTCAAGCGAGGTTTAAACAGGATGGACTGTAACTATTAACTGTCAAGCACTCTAATTATTTTGGATTGTAATATGCACTCTGGATTCTGCACTGGATTATGCAGTGTGCACTCAATGATGCACTCTGGATTATTATGGGTTATGGAATCATGGATTATGCAGTGTGCACTCAATGATGCACTCTGGATTCTGCACTAGAGTGTAATTTTGTAACTGTTAACTGTTATGCACTCTATTATTCTGGATTCTGCAATGTACTGTTATGCACTCTATTATTCTGGCTTCTGCACTGGGTTCTGGATTCTGCACTATGGAATCTGCAATGTATGAATGTACTAGATTCTGCACTTCACTTGGCTCTGGATTCTGCAATCTAAATTCTGGTATCTAAATTCTAGAATCTGAATTTAGTAGTTTACATGATGCTGCACTAGATTTTGCACTGTACTATATTGGATTCTGCACTTATATTTATGAGAAGTTGCTAACAAATATGAAGAGAGGGCAATGATGAGATGGTAATAGCGACTAGGGGACGGATACTACATTTGGAGCCAGCTCTCGAATACTGGGAGATTTTAGACTGAAGCTATATGAATTGGCCAAGCCTTGGCTCTTGCTGGAAATTGGCCAGCTGTTGGCTCTTACTGTGAGATTTTAGACTGAATAGTGAGTTGGCCAGCTCTTGGCTCTTGCTGGAAATTGGCCAGCTCTTGGCTCTTGCTGGAAATTGGAGTCAGCTCTGGAAATTGGAGTCAGCTCTTGAAATGGATAATATTGCATAATATATTTGTATTTCTTGATTTTCATTGTTTGTAACATCATATTGATCAGATGTCGTCTTTCTATTTTCATGTATGTGGATTGTGAACATATTTGTTTGGACTGGAGAATATTGCAAATATGCAACTGTATGGCTACTTGTTCTTATGGCTACTTGTTCTGTTGTTCATTATGTATATTGTATGCAATATGCATGACATTATTGATATTTTTTAGAGACTTGTTTTGTAATATTGTTTTTCATTTGCTAGACTGTTATGAGTAATGAGTCTGCTGGATCCCAAATGACATTATTGATATTATTTTCAGAAACTTGTTTGTAATTATGTATGCAGCCTACCATTATTGATGCAAAAAAAAATTTTGATACAATTTTTTTTTTTGTAAGCAAGCCCAAATGTGAATTGGCTCATTAGAAAAAGCCCATATTTGTAAACCGAATAAACCGAAAAACCGAACCGATTATTTCGGTTCGGTTTTGTTTCGGTTTTTGGTTTAATCGGTTCGGTTTCGGTTTTTACATTTCAGACATTCGGTTTAATCGGTTTCAGGTTTTTCGGTTCGGTTTGAACCGATTAAACCGATTGCTCACCCCTACCCAATTCAATATCGCACCTCATGGACCAACTTCGGTTCGGGTCATACCGCGTTCCCAACAAAAACAACGCTTCTACCTAGACCGTATGAAAAACCGATGGTGAACCGACGCCACGTGTAGGTTTTCCATTTGCCGGAGTTAGCAGGAGGAGTATTTTTGTCCATCCAATCACGTGTTGACACATGGCATTCGAATTTTTTTCGATTCATTTTTTCGGGCTGTGAGGACTTTTCCAAAAAAAAAAATGGTTTGGCTGAAGTTCATCTCAGTCCGTTCACAGATCTGCCACAGGTGAAGTGCCTATCAAAAGATGAGATTGTTTGGAATTAGATTTAGTCCGATATCTCATATTGTAGGATATTTGAAGAACTAATATACTAGATTAGTCTTGTACTTAATAACAAAACTTTGTTGGGTTTTGAATTTATATTTAGAGAATATTCCTACATCTATTTGGCAATCCAAAATGTGTATTTCAATATAAGATTCACCTTTTATTGACCTATTCATATGTAAGATGGTGGAATATTTTTCTACAGGATAATGTTCAAAACCTCCAAAAAAATATATGCTTTTTTTTTCCCACCCATTTCTATGATATTTTTCTTTGGCGCGACTCGACAAAGGACCCAAAGGAAAGCTTTGATGACGGACTTTGTACATACAAATTAATATCCGTTATTGATAGTGGGTTGCAAGGGGGGTTGGTTCCCTTATATCTATTCTTTTGCAAGAGAGAACAAATGAATATATGCTACGAGAGGTGTTAGGGGGGTTGCCTCCCCTATATATTTACAATTTTATCCTCTTTTGCAAGAGAGAACAAATTAATACATGCTACGAGAGGAGAGTTAGCAGCATACACACGAAGCAACAAAGTGATGCCAGTTCATGCATGCTAAGGAGTCCCAGTTCTGTCCATATGACAAATGGAACGTTCTAGGAGTTCATGTTTCATAACTTACCAGGTCTTTCAAGTTCTGTTCGTGCTTGTAACAAGAAGTGCAATAGCAATTATGTTACAATTTTTGCTAGTTTTACATTTCCAGAAATTGTTATCTTCATATCCATTGTTGTAAACATCGTTGTAACAAGTTGTAATTTTCGATTTACTTCGTAATTTGCACGATCTTTGTAACCGCGGAAAAAAAAAACTTTATATTTTATCATGGTTCGAAAATGTTATATTTAACAATTGATTTCAGAGTGCATGAATGTAAAAAAAGAGTGATTGAGTGACTAGGTTTTTTAGCTTCCTAATTCTAGATTTGTTGCGGTCCAGATAGGGATATGTAGGGAACGACTTCATTTGTTTCTTTGTCAACAAAAACAAAATTTGGTGAAGGAGTTTAATGTTCTATTACAGGTTGGTTGCAACATTGTCATGTTGCTTTCGAGATGACTTGTTGTGTTGCAATTGAAGATTAATTGTCCTCATTTGGACGTGTCACATTGTATTTTTCATCCATCCTTATCATTTGCCTATCGTAGACGAAGATTTTTTGATCCATAAGCGGATACACTAATTAAACTTCGTATTCCCTTATTTTAGCTTTGGTCCAAAGTTTGAAAATAAACAGGGAATAGTGACTTTTGCATTTAAATTTTGGATTGATTGACAACTGCGATAGTATTGAATGTGCTCAACAATTTTGATCACGGGCTCCATAAATATTCGAAAATTAACGTTTGAATTCTGGAGTGTTCAGCTTAGAATCTAGATCATGCGATGACGGTTGACCCATGTTAATCATCTAAAATCTGCAAATAAATAAATTGCGTCAGTACTTAAGAGGGACAAGAATGTTTGTGCTAAAGTCTAATTAATCTTAAAATATATATTAACATAGTTTGAATGGTCAACACGGACCAACCAAAATCTTAGAAGAACCCAAATGCTAATTTTTGAATATTTTTTTGAACGCAAAGTCTTATTAACCTATATAATATAAAAGTTGGAATTACAATTAGTGGCACGTCCTTAATTACAGACCCACATTACTTATTCACAGCTGTATAGTTAAAAAAAAATCTAATTGTATCTAATTGTTTCATTTCAAGAGTCGTATAGCTTACAGCCTTAGATTAGACATTAAATTTCCATTCTAACTCCATGCTAACTTTGAAATATCAAGTATTAACTTTTATTGTGTCTTCATGCTTAAAAAAAAATCTACAAAATTCATTTAATATTAATTAACATCTTAATATTTTTGTTAATATATGTATACACATATAATAAATATAAAGGAATAATATGATATAAAAATATTTATAAAATTTTAAATAAGACATGTAATATAAGATCGGATATCCACATTGATACTTTTCAGTCTATTATTGATGGTAAGACCAGATTATTTTTATCCTTTACACCAATAATTTACTCTTTGAAAAAAAAATCTTTATCATAAAAATTATGAAATATTAGGGTAACAACTTTAAATTAAAGGGAAAAATTTATCAAATGCCCAAAAATCGCAAAAGTTTTATAAAAAATCCAACGCAAAATAACATTTTATCGCGTGCCAGAATTAACGAAAAATATATAAAAGGGTGCAGAATGACCTTTTTGTCCTTCTAATTTATTGAAAACAATCACGAAACCTACTCTTCAAAAAAACGTTTAGATTCTTTCTCTTCTTCCATACGCTGCTCACTTTCGAATTTAGGTTTTCTCCTCCAAAACTTTCAAACCTTACTTCAAAAACTCGTCAGTGACTCTCCATTCGCAATCTTCACACCCGCTGTAAAATCACGGAGAATTGCCATTTTTTGTGTTAAAATGACGGAGAATGGTCATTTTTCGTGTTAAAATCACGGATAATAGTCATTCTCCGTGTTAAAATTACGAGAATTGTCATTCTCCGTGTTAAAATCACGAAAAATGGCAATTTCCCGTGTTAAAATGCATGTCATTCTTCGTGTTAAAATCACGGAGAATTGTCATTCTCCGTTGTTAAAATCACGGAGAATGGTCATTCTCTGTGTTAAAATGCAAGAGAATGGCCATTCCTCGTTGTAAAATCACGGAGAATAGTCATTCTCCGTATTAAAATTACGGAGAATGACCATTCTCCGTTGTAAAATCATGTAGAATAGCCATTTTACGTGTTAGAATGCAGGAGAATGACCATTATCCGTGTTAAAATTACGGGGAATGACCATCCCCCGTTGTAAAATCACAGAGAATGGCCTTTCTCGTGTTAAAATCTGTAACGTCCCAGAACCAGAATACTGGAAAGCGGGGGCATACATAGCCAGCTACGTATAATGAAGTGAAATCCACCTCACTATACGGTCACGGCTGTCTAGATACATGAGGGTTTAACTACAATCCATCAGTCTCCTATGGTCATGGACAAGCCTATTGTCTCAATCACAAGCAAGCAATAATAGTTACAAGATACCAGAGCACCAAATATATAATAGCAAGGCGTCCCATACATTATATATTGGATGATCATGAAGCTAGTCGTACAAAATGTCAAGACTAGCAAGAGTTCAGTCATACATGATCAACCCTAGGATCTGTCAATCATATTACAGCCCGTAGGCAGACAATAAGTAAGGTGCAATCGAGCTAACACGTGCTCGTCGGCTAAACGCCTCAAAAGAATAATTTTACAATAAAGTGGGAGGACAAAAAGAAACCCACTCGTTGCCAGGGTTACGTCTGGTGGTCACCATCTGGCTGGAAGGTAGGTACATCCTCTGGAGCTGCTCCGATATCTGGCCATACAAAACCAGCTGGGTCAGACCCCAGAAAGAGCAAGTGCCACAAAGGAGGCTTCACTTAAGAACTAAAACCAGCATATCACAATAGAATATTAAAGATAATAAATAAAGAACTGATAATAATAGAGATAACAACAGTAAAGTGAGTACGAGGAAACCATTCAAGTAGCCAGGTCACAACCCTTAAACCAAACAAGGACCGGGGTTGTAACCCTTCACCTGAATAGAAACCCGTCTCAATACTATTGGTACAGTGAAGACAATAAACGAAGAGAGGACACAGAACTGCTCTGGGAGCCAGGTTACAACCCTTAAACCAAACAAGGACCGGGGTTGTAACCCTTCGCCTGAACAGAACTGGACCCCTGATCTTTATTGTTAAAGCCAGCATAAGTAATTAATCATGCTGTTAAAGTAAGGTAAAATATGACGATCATGGCATGGGATGAAATAAGACAATAAACGAAGAGAGGACACATAACTGCTCCGGGAGCCAGGTTACAACCCTTAAACCAAACAAGGACCGGGATTGTAACCCTTCGCCGGAACAGAACTGGACCCTGATCGTTATTGTTAAGGCAAGCATCAATAATCATGTCTTGTCACAATCTTGTACAGGATCAGGATAAGACTAAGCTGGAATAAACTCCATCCAATCAATCACGGCCAATCAAGAGTACGGCTTGATACTTTTAACTAACTAGGGTTATCACAGGCCTAGTTACTAGCAAGATGCAATAAGATTATTCCAACAGCCACAAGCCCTGCAGACCATCCGGTTATCCTGGTCGAATGTCCGTTATGAATAATGCAACACGTGACTGTGTGCTGAAAATGTGCCCTACTCGTCGGTAGGCTACAAGTCCACTTAATGCGCCTAAATAACGACATTGCCTGTAGCTGGAAATCTCTTCATGACTACTGAATCATTCTAGTTGATTAGCCTTAGTCAATTTCAGTAGGTACCCCTGACCGTGGTACTCAGGGATCCCCATCCTAGACATGATGTAAGACAGTACCAGTTTATTTGTACAAACACAATCGTCTACGGTGTCCAGGTTATTCATACTTGTTATGTCAGGCTAGCTGTCATAACAGTACGTCATGATATATCATGTCAGTTTACTTGTTAAGAGTGCGCCACGGCGGGCCACTATCGTGTTCTATTCTTACATTATCATGAATGAGAGAAACTTGCATAAAATAACTAGTGACATATTCTTGAAGCCAAGGAAAAGATCTACAACTTTCACGTTTTTAGTTTTTTTAAGATTCTAGCTACAAGGCAACTTAAACAGACAAAAACAGTGAAATAGAGCAATTCCGACGCATGAAATTCCTGCACAATTGGCGCATGGGATTCCTGCACAAATCGGCGCATGGGATTCCTGCACCATCGACGCATGGGATTCCTGCACAATCGACGCATGGGATTCTTGCACAATCGGCGTATGGGATTCCTGTACCATCGGCACATGGGATTCCTGCACCATCGACACATGGGATTCCTGCACCAATCGGCGCATGGGAAACTCACGTTGCGTCTTCAGTACATACCCGTAGGAAACCTACGCGCATGACACGCTCGGAGTTAAGGGATGCGTTGTCGGGACTTTACGGCGCATGGCCTCCCGGGCGCATGGGGTTCCCGGCGCATGGGGTTCATCGTCCCCAAACAGCAAGTTCAGCCATGAAAGTTCTGAAAACTTGTAATGGCCATAACTTACTTATCCGAAGTCGAAATCAAGCGAAACAAAAGCCAAAACTGCATGAAATTGAATTCTCTACAACATAGAACTATTAGTTTTCGAAAATAACCAAGTTTTAGAGATCAAAACCAAGAAAAACCAAAAAGTTACAAACTTAGATCTATAAGAATCCATCCATCAAATCCAAAAATGCCAAGTTCTAAAGTGGCTTAGAATCAAGTAAGGAAGAGAATGGAACAATAAAAATTGAGATCCATCATGAAACAAGTTGCACTTGCCTAGCTCTCTTCCCTGGTAGGTGGAAGAGTAAATATGGAGAAGAAGAATAATAATGAAGAGAGAGAATGAAGGAATGGGTTAATAAAGGATGATGGGGGTGGTAAGTAGGGGTTTTCTCTTGGTCCATGATGAACCAAGTGTCACGCCCCAGAACCAGAATACTGGAGAGCGGGAGAATGACTCAGCCAGCTACGTATTACGGGTAGATGAATACCGTATAATACGATCAATGCTGTCTAAAGACGAGAGGGTGCATACTACATGAAAGTCTCACTATGGTCACTTCACATCTATTGTCTCAATCATTCGAACAAGAAACAGTAATAGAGAACATGTAAGCTAAAGCAGTAAGGCGTCCCAAACGCTCTGTCAAAATGTTCTTGATATCTGGCTTTACAAAACATAGCCAGATTGATGTAGCAAAAGTATACACAATTGTTATCAGCTGCAGCCTGACTTTAGTTACAATTATGTAAAAAGTAAGTACAAGACAATTCGACTAACATGTCGGTGCCAAACGACAAGGTATAAAGTAGATAACAAACTCTGAAAATAACTCATTTCTAGATCTACAAAAATTAAGACTTCGAAATGAAAAATGCCAAGTTCTAAACTCTCTTAGAATCTTACGAGGAAGATAAATGAACTACAAAAACATGGGTTCTCATGGGGAGCAAGTTGTACTTGCCTACAATTTGGTAGGTGGAGAGAGTAATGAAGAAGAAGAAGAGGAGTAATGGTGAGAATGAGTAATGAGGAGAGAGAATGGAGAGGGTGGCTTTAAATGAAGGGGGTGGTAGGTGGGAGTTGGGCCGGGTCCAATGGGTCGGGTTGTAGGGGATCCAACCAAAGCCAACCCGAACCCAAATAAGCAAGACTAAGGCAGGGAATAAAAGCAGGAAATAAAGTGCAGAAATAAAATTGCAGAAATATAATTGCAGGAAATAAATTAACATAAAAATTTAAAGAGCAGATTAATTGATTAACATGAAATTAAAGGAATTTAAATACAGGATAATACATGATAAATATTAAATAAATACATGATAAATACTAAATAAATACACATGAGTTGTACATGTATAAAAATACGCATTCTGGGAACGGGGAGTGACATCTCTACCCTCCTTAGAAAAATTTCGTCCTCGGAATTTCAAATCCAAGCAGGATAGAAACATCGGGGCTAAACTAATCTAAGTACAAGCAATTCAATGAAGCAATTATTTTACAATGTCCATAGCAAGTAACATATCTATACTTAACAATCTACGATATCAAGCAATTCTACCCATAAGGTGATAAGCATAAGGAATCAAGACAATCAAGGTACACAGAAAAAGATATACCTTGTGAGTCAAACAGGTGTGGATACCGTGATCGGATATCATCCTCACGTTTTCACGTTGACTCTCCCAAAGAGTGATGACCCCAAGCAACCCGAACAAGGTTAATTATTCGGTTCTTGAGTATCTTCGCTCTTCGGTCCAAGATGGACACAGGCTGTTCCTCGTAAGACAGGTTGGTACCAACAACCAGTTCTGAATGATCGAGGATATGGCTGGGATCCGATACATACCTTCGCAATTGAGATACATGAAACACGTCATGCACCTCTCGTAACGAAGGTAGAAGGGACAAACGATAAGCAACATCGCCTACCCTATCAAGAATAACAAATGGGCCTACGTATCGTGGACTCAACTTCCCGCGAACGCCAAATCTAATGACCCCATGGGTAGGTGAGATCCGCAAGAACACGTGGTCCCCAACAGAAAACTCTAGCGGCCTACGATACTGGTCCGCCCAATGACGATGCCGATCCTGCGCAACACAAAGTCGCTCTCTAATTCCCTTAATCACTTCAACCGTCTGGATAATCATTTCTGGGCCTAGCATCTTCCTTTCCCCGATATCATCCCATGCTAGTGGCGATCTACACTTCTTACCATATAGTGCCTCAAATGGCGCCATCTGGATACTGGCTTGATAACTGTTGTTGTATGAGAACTCAACTAAGTGCAGGTGGCCTTCCCAAGATCCTCCAAAATCTAGAGTGCAAGCTCGCAACATATCTTCCAAAGTCTGAATTGTCCTTTCTGATTGGTCCTTTCTGATTGGCCATCCGTCTGTGGATGGTAAGCCGTGCTAAATCTTAACTTGGTACCCAGACTATGATATAAGCTCTTCCAGAAATGTGATGTGAAACGGGTATCTCTGTCTGACACAATACTGACAGGGACTCCATGCTGCCTGACTATCTGTTGCATATATAACTCTGCCAACTTTTCTGCAGGTTGCCCTACTCTGAAAGGAAGAAAGTGTGCTACCTTTGTAAGCCGGTCCACTATCACCCAAATAGCATCTTTACCACTTGGTGATCTCGGTAAACCGGTCACAAAGTCCATTGTGATGTGTTCCCACTTCCATTCCGGGATAGGAAGCGGTTGCAATAATCCAGCTGGCCTCTGCCGTTCTGCCTTCACTTGCTGACATACCAAGCAACGGGAAACAAATTTAGCTATCTCTCTCTTCATTCCGTTCCACCAGAAGTGCTGCTTGATATCTTGGTACATCTTGGTCCCTCCAGGATGTACAGAATACTGGGAACTGTGAGCTTCTGCCATAACTTTCTGTCTGATATCTCCACTAGGTACACATAGACGTGATCCAAACCTAAGCGTACCATCTTCGTGAATTTGCATCTCTTTCCTGAGCCCTGACTCACATTCTGCCCTAAGCTTCTGAATTCTTGGGTCTTGTGCCTGGGCCGCCTTGATCCTGCCTACCAAGTCGGATTGAACTTGTAGACTCGCCAGAATTTCTATATCATTAGGAAGTATAACTTCGATGCCCATCTCCTGAAGGTCTTCTAAGATGTGCTTCTGCGTTGTCAACATAAATGCGCCGCCTCTTCTGCTGAGAGCGTCTGCTACCACATTAGCCTTGCCTGGATGATACTGAAGCTCCACGTCATAATCCTTGATCAGCTCTAACCATCTTCTCTGCCTCATGTTTAGCTCTTTCTGAGTAAAGATGTACTTCAGACTTTTGTGGTCTGTGTACATGTCTACTCGGTCACCATATAAATAATGTCTCCATAGCTTCAAAGCAAATACTACTGTCGCCAACTCCAAATCATGAGTTGGGTAATTCTTCTCGTGGTCCCGAAGCTGCCTAGATGCATACGCTATCACCTTCCCGCGCTGCATGAGGACACATCCAAGTCCTTTACCCGACGCATCACAATATACAGTAAAACCTCCGGGTCCAACTGGCAATGTAAGAATGGGTGCTGATATCAACTTCTGTTTCAAATTCTCAAACGATGACTGACATTCTGCCGACCAGACGAATGTCACTTCCTTCCGTGTCAAGCGGGTCATGGGTGCTGAAAGTCTTGCAAAATCTGACACAAACCTTCGGTAATATCCTGCCAATCCTAAGAAACTCCGTACATCAGCTACGGTCTTGGGTACTGGCCAACTCTCTACTGCTTCTACCTTCTTGGGATCCACTGCTACTCCTGCTCCTGATACAATATGACCCAAAAATGAAATGTGATCCGTCCAGAACTCACACTTGCTGAACTTGGCATACAACTGGTTCTCTCTTAGAACCTGTAACACTTTTTTGAGGTGGTCTTCATGCTCCTCTTCACTAGCAGAGTATACAAGAATGTCGTCGAGAAACACCACGACAAATTGATCTAAATACGGCATAAAGATACGGTTCATCAAATCCATGAATATAGCTGGAGCATTGGTCAAACCAAACGGCATTACTAAGAATTCATAATGTCCATACTTCGACCTGAATGCTGTCTTGGGAATGTCTTCCTTTCGAACTCTCACTTGATGGTACCCTGAACGAAGATCTATCTTAGAAAAAACTCTAGCTCTGCTCAACTGATCAAACAAGTCGTCGATCCTTGGTAGTGGGTACTTGTTCTTTACTGTTACCGCGTTAAGCTTCCTGTAATCGATGCACAATCTGGATAACCCATCCTTCTTCTCCACAAGTACCACTGGTGCTGTCCATGGCGATATGCTAGCTTGGATAAACTTCTTCTCCTTCAATTCCTCTATATGCTGATATACCTTGGCCTGCTCCGAATCCGCCATTCTGTATACCCGATCTGATATCGGTTTAGTCCCAGGTGCCAATTCTATACTGAACTCAATATCTCTAACCGGTGGCAGACCGGAAAGTTCTTCGGAAAATACGTCTAGAAATTCTTCAACTACCTTTGGAACCTGAACTTCTTCCATTGCTGTTATTACTCCCTGCTCTTGCTGAGTTGCCTCTGATCTGACTAAGGTGAATTTCTTCATGCCTGGAATATCAAAAGATACACTCCCGCTACGACAATCTATTGTCGTATGACTGTCTTTCAGCCAGTCCATGCCTAAGATAACGTCGAAATTTCCAACAGGAAATTCTATCAACTGGGCGGGTAAAGAATGCCCGCAAACTACAATACTACACGCTAGAATAACTCTACTAACTCCTACGAGTCCATTACCAGTGAGTATATTCAACCTCCCTGGCAATGCCTCGAACTCCATTCCTAGCCGTGTCGCAAATTGTGCAGATATAAATGAGTGTGATGCTCCCGAATCAAACAATGCTACTGCGGGATATGAGCCGAAGAGAATGTTACCTGCCACAACATCTTTCGATGCCAATGCCTCCTCCAAGGACAGTGTGAATGCCTGCCCTCGACCTCCTTGCTGGTTCCCATGCTGTGGCCTAGCCTGGTGCTGCTGTTGGCCCCTGCCTTGATGATGCTGGGGTGGTCTATGCTGGTGTTGCTGCATCGGCGGTCCCTGCTGCCGAAACATCTGAGCCTGTGACATTAACGGACGCTGGGCCAATGGTCTCACTGCTACTGCTGGTCCTCGATACTGTCCTGTCCCCGGTGCTGGCAGAGCAGGAAACTGTTGCCCTGGTCCTCCTGACCTTGAATTCATGGGACATGTGGTAACCCGATGGTCTGGATTTCCACATATCAAACACAGTCCGTTCAATGCCCGACACACATCTCTAGTGTGCCCCATCTTCCCGTAATAAGTACAGCCCGCTGGGGGTTGCTGGTTCTTTTTCTGTTGCTGCTGCCTGGGTGGTGGTGCTGGCCCTCGCATTGCCACATCGTGAATGCGAATGCCAAGGGATGGTGCTGTCGTTCGGGGCGCTGTTCCCCCTCCTCCTTCAATCTGACTGTGAGATCTCTTCTGACCTCCAGTCCTTACTGTGATCCTCTGAATGGTGATCTCATGCCTTCGGGTTGCCGTCAATATCTCATCAAAAGTCTGGTAATTGTGCCCTCTATCAATTGCAAGAGCTCAAGATGAAACCCTTGCTGGAACCTCATCGCCCTCTGGCGCTCCGTTGCTACCATCTCTGGGGCGAACCTACTCAATCTACAGAACTCCGCTGCATAAGCATCTACCGTCTTGCCGGCCTGCTTGAGGTTGATAAACTTCTGTTGTAGCTCAAACTGCGCCACAACTCCATAGTACTTCGTCTTGAATCTTGCTGTAAAATCGTCTCAAGCCACAGGACGTCTGATGCCTACCTCCTCTGATTCCCAGCAATCACGTACGAGATCCTGAAGTAACAACTTCACCTGATCCACACGTTCTTCTGCCGGCACCTTAGCGGCTGTCAGAATAGCCTCAATATCCTTAAGCCATGCATCTGCTGAGATGGCATCCTCCGTGCCCTCGAAACGGCGGGGGTTGTACTTGCAAAACCGGGCTGACGCTCCTGAATCTGTCCTTGCCCCTCTTTCCAATGCCGTCTGTAATCCTTGGTTGAGTAGTATATTCTGCTCTTGCAACTGAGCATGCATGCGCTGCTGAGCTAACATCTGATGTTGTTGGGTAGCCATCATTCCTTTCATGATCTCCAGAAGGGCTGGTGTGTCCATCTCCACAGGGGTAGGTAGAACTGTTAGTGGTGGTGGAACATCTGGATACTGCGATCCAGCTGCTGCTTCCACTATCACTTCTTCCTGGATAGTCTCTTGAGTTAGTACCGGCCCTTGTTGCTGACCAACATGGTCAGGTTATCCATGTTGCTGTCCATGTTGTTGTTGTCCAGCTCTAACAGATACGGACGAGGTGCCCCTAAGAAAAGGGACAAAAGAACAATCAAATGACCGGACAGGAAAGATCAATGAAGTCAAGGGATACTGGAATATCAAGCTAGAATTGAGAATAACGAATCATGAGATCAAGGGGGAATGTGTGTGATTGAGACATCCTACAAATCAAAACACCCCACAAGTCTGAAATTAGACCTGCATGGGCCACCACTAAAACCTTGTCACGCCCCAGAACCAGAATATTGGAGAGCGGGAGAATGACTCAGCCAGCTATGTATTACGGGTAGATGAATACTGTATAATACGATCAATGCTGTCTAAAGACGAGGGGGTGCATACTACATGAAAGTCTCACTATGGTCACTTCACATCTATTGTCTCAATCATTCGAACAAGAAATAGTAATAGAGAACATGTAAGCTAAAGCAGTAAGGCATCCCAAATGCTCTGTCAAAATGTTCTTGATATCTGGCTTTACAAAACATAGCCAGATTGATGTAGCAAAAGTATACACAATTGTTATCAGCTGCAGCCTGACTTTAGTTACAATTATGTAAAAAGTAAGTACAAGACAATTCGACTAACATGTCGGTGCCAAACGACAAGGTATAAAGTAGATAACAAAACGAGCGGGGAAGTAAGAAACCCACTCGAGTCCTCCTGCGATCATCCCTCTAGTGTTGACCATCTTGGAGGTAGAAGTAAGCTGGATCCTCGGGGACCGGCTCTAAATCTGGCCATGCAAAACCAGAGAGGTTAGACCTCTAATAGCAAGTACCACAAGGAAGCACGACATGAGAACTAAAACCAGTAATGAGAAATATAATAATAGATCTCTGTTTTCCACTAGGATTCACATCACATCACGACACTTCGAACCAACCTCCCAACCAAACAAGGACAGAAGTTGGCCCGTCATGTCCTGACATTCTGATCATCCCAGTTAGGTAACAGAGTAGTACAGTACACAAACAAGTCAATTTAAACGGCCATTCAACTACTACGGCTTTCTACTATGTGTTCCAAGTTATCCTGGAATAATGCAATTAGGGATTCCTCAGTTCTCACTATGTGCAAGCAAGGCTAGTTTACCCTGTCAATCAATTGTGCCAATCATGAATTAGACGAGTCCCAGCGGGACGTCCGTCATCAATATACAATATACAATAATAATATAAGCAGATACTGTTCCCTGCCCGTGTGGCAGGTTTACAGTATCTGTGGGAACCAGCCGGCCCGTCGGGTACTACTTGTCCCAAGGGGGCTGCCATGTAAGAACTCGGGAATCTATTCTCTCCATGCAATCATTATTTTATTTAACTTAATAGTCTCTACGTTGAGTGAAGTACCATGCCGTGGGTCATGGTCATTCAGAATGAGTACTTTCGTACGAGGTACGATATGCACAACTCTACAATGATACCAGTGCGGTCAGGTTGTTAGTCTTACATAGCGTAATACAACAATCAAATCTAACCACGGTAATCATGCCTTGACCATAAAGTACACATGCTTCTTTTGTAAATAAATAAATAAGTAAATAAATAAATAAATAGATTGAAGCCTGCATGTGCATGTATGTCAATATTCGGGATCAGCCAGTCGATTACAGTAGTTCATAACATGAACGTGTCTCATTCATTTAATTCAATAAGACGACTAGCCAGTCTCTTAGTTCCAACTAGGAACGCATGATCAATTATTAGTCAAGGTCACAATCATTATCAATGGTGACAAGGCATAAAAGTCAACTAGTATTCAGTGGGGTCGAGTCTACAACTCTCAGGGTTTAATTCCAGTCAATCGGGGTATCTATAACTCAATTCACGACACATGGTACATCCCACGTAACAATCTATATTTAACAGAAATATCAACATATCATGATTATATCAAGTTATGCAAAAAGGCGTAAGGATATAAAATGGACGTTAAATATCTAATAAGATATAAATATACAGAGCTATAGAAGATCCAGGGTAAGCAGGCTACTCTCATGTCAGCCTACGCTCATGTCAGCGTACGCTCAGGTCAAGCTACGCTCAAGCCAGCGTAAGCTCAGGTCATGCTACGCTCAGGTCAAGCTAGCGTATGGACTCCATACGACTCCTCTTCAAGGCAGCGTATGGACTCCATACGACTCCTCACTATCCAAGCCAGCGTACGCAAGTCATACGCTTCCAAAAGGCAGCGTATGAACTCCATACGACTCCTTACCATCCAAGTCAGCGTATGCAAGTCATACGCTCCCAAAAGGCAGCGTATGGACTCCATACGACTCCTGACCATCCAAGTCAGTGTATGCAAGTCATACGCTCCCAAAAGGCAGCGTATGGACTCCATACGACATACGCTTCCAAAAGATAGCGTATGCAAGACACACGCTTCCTAAAAAGGCAGCGTATGGACTCCATACTGCGCTGCGCTAAAGAGCGCGCATAGCTCAGTGACGCAAGCTAAAAAGCTAGCGTACACTGCTCACTGTCTTCTCCAAACAGCAAGAACTCCATGGTTGTACCCCAAAGCTTTAAAAGTCCATAACTTGGTCAAAACAAGTCCAAATCCAACTTTCCAAAGGTCAAAATTGGGTAGAATAAAACTCTCTACAACATGGAACCGTCAAAACTTGAAAACAAAAAAGTTTGATAGATCAAAACCACCAAACTCTGAAAATAACTCATTTCTAGATCTACAAAAATTAAGACTTCGAAATAAAAAATGCCAAGTTCTAAACTCTCTTAGAATCTTGCGAGGAAGATAAATGAACTACAAAAACATAGGTTCTCATGGGGAGCAAGTTGTACTTGCCTACGGTTTGGTAGGTGGAGAGAGTAATGAAGAAGAAGAAGAGGAGTAATGGTGAGAATGAGTAATGAGGAGAGAGAATGGAGAGGGTGGCTTTAAATGAAGGGGGTGGTAGGTGGGAGTGGGGCCGGGTCCAATGGGTCGGGTTGTAGGGGATCCAACCAAAGCCAACCCGAACCCAAATAAGCAAGACTAAGGCAGGAAATAAAAGCAGGAAATAAAGTGCAGAAATAAAATTACAGAAATATAATTGCAGGAAATAAATTAACATGAAAATTTAAAGAGCAGATTAATTGATTAACATAAAATTAAAGGAATTTAAATACCGGATAATACATGATAAATATTAAATAAATACATGATAAATACTAAATAAATATATATGAGTTGTACATGTATAAAAATACGCATTCTGGGAACGGAGAGTGACACTAAGCAACCCAACCCGAACCAAGCCAACCCAAACTAAACCGAGCCAAGCCAAGAGATATGTAATACAAGATAAAATACGTACACGTATTCCAAGATACGTAATACGAACTACAGGCATTACAACTCTACCCTCCTTAAAAGAATTCCTCATCGGAATTTAATCAAGAGGCTAGAATTGCAAGGACAAGCTATAATAATCGTAAGCTATAACAAGTATTCTATCTTGCAGTCATTTATTCAAGCAAGGAATTGAAAGCATAAGGCATAAGGAAGACATTATACCTTACGAGTCAAACAGGTCGGGATACCGCGATCGGATATCATCCTCACGCTCCCACGTTGACTCACCCAAAGAGCGATGACCCCAAGCAACTCGGACTAACTTAATAGTCTTGTTCTTGAGTGCTTCTCTCTTCGGTCCAATATAGACACGGGCCTCTCCTCATACGAAAGGTTGGTACCAACAACCAATTCCGAATGATCCAGGATGTGGCTTGGGTTCGGGATATACCGTCGCAGTTGGGATACATGGAATACGTCATGTACCTCACGTAGCGATGGCGGAAGAGCGAGACGATAGGACATGTCACCTACTCGCTCCAGAATGTCGAACGGCCCTATATACCTAGGACTAAGCTTTTCTCGTACGCCAAAACGAATAATGCCACGGTTAGGCAAAATCCTCAGGAATACATGGCCATCGACCGAGAATTCAAGGGGTCGCCGATGAGAATCGGCCCAATGACGCTGGCGATCTTGGACAACTCGAAGATGATCTCTGACTCTCCTAACCACTTCAACGGTCTGAGCAATCATTTTTGGACCGAGCATCTGCCTCTCTCTGACATCGTCCCATGCTAGCGGGGATCTACACTTCCTACCGTACAGTGCCTCGAACGGTGCCATCTGGATACTGGCCTGGAAACTGTTGTTGTACGAGAACTCCACCAAGTACAGGTGATCTTTCCATGAACCACCGAAGTCGAGTGTACATGACCGCAACATATCTTCAAGAGTCTAGATCGTGCGCTCCGACTGACCATCTGTCTGTGGATGATAAGCTGAGCTGAACTGGAGACGAGTCCCCAAACTCTTCTGGAGACTTTGCCAAAAGTGTGATGTGAATCTTGAATCCCGGTCTGAGGTGATACTGACTGGTACTCCATGCATCCTGACTATCTGCCTAAGGTACATCTCTGCCAGCTGAGCTGTCGACTGACCAACTCTGAACGGGAGAAAGTGGGCCACCTTCGTGAGCCTATCAACTATAACCTATATAGCGTCTCTGCCAGCCAGGGATCTAGGCAATCCAGTCACAAAATCCATGGTTATATGCTCCCATTTCCACTCTGGAATTGGCAATGGTTGAAGTAGTCCAGCTGGTCTCTGATGTTCAGCCTTAACTTGTTGGCAGACTAAACAACGAGAGACAAACCGGACTATCTTCCTCTTCATGCCATTCCACCAAAAGTGCTGGCGGATATCACGGTACATCTTCGTACCGCCGGGATGAATGGAATACTGCGAACTGTGGGCCTCTATCATGATCTTCTGTCTGATATCTCCACTGGGTACACAAAGACGCTTACCATGTCTAAGTGTACCGTCTTCATGGATACATAATTCTTGTCTTCGTCCTGCCTCACACTATGCTCTGAGTCGCTGAAGCTTGAAATCTGCTGACTGTGCCATCCGGATCCTCTCGACTATAGTGGACTGAACTTGTATGCTGGCCATCAATGCCATACTGGAAGGGAGAACAACTTCTATACTCATCTTCTTAAGATCGGCTAATAGCTCTGGTTGCGCTGTTAGAAAATAAACTCCGGCTCTCCTGCTCAATGCATCTGCAACAACGTTGGCCTTCCCAGGATGATACTGCAGGTTGACATCATAATCCACAAGTAGCTCCAGCCACCTCCTCTGACGCATGTTGAGATTCTTCTGGGTGAAAACATACTTCAGGCTCTTGTGGTCGGTGAAAATCTCCATCATATCTCCATATAGGTAGTGCCTCCACAACTTAAGTGCAAATACTACTGCTGCCAGCTCCAAATCATGGGTTGGGTAATTCCTCTCATGATCACAAAGTTGTCGTGATGCATAAGCTATTACCTTCCTATGCTGTATCAGAACACATCCTAAACCTCTGTCTGAAGCATCACAGTATACTGAAAATCCTCCGGTTCCATCTGGAAGCATGAGAATGGGTGCCGTCATCAAGCCTCGCTTCAACTTCTCAAAAGAATCCTGATATTCTGCTGTCCAAGCAAACTGTACATCCTTGCGGATCAACTGGGTCAATGGCGCTGAAATCCGAGCAAAGTCTGAAATAAATCGCCGGTAGTAGCCGGCCAATCCAAGGAAACTGCGAACTTCTGCAACTGTGCTAGGCACTGGCCATATTTTAATGGCCACGATCTTCTGGGGATCCACTTCCACTCCTCCCTTGGTGATGATATGACCCAAGTATGAAATGCGATCGAGCCATAACTCACATTTACTGAACTTGGCATACAACTGGTGCTCTCTGAGAATCTGAAGAACAACTCTGAGATGCTGCTCATGCTCTACTTCACTCTTGCTGTAGACAAGGATGTCATCTAGGAACACAATCACGAACTGATCCAAATAAGGCATAAAAATGCGATTCATTAGGTCCATGAATACAGCCGGCGCATTGGTTGCTCCAAATAGCATCACAAGGAACTCCCAATGCCCATACCTAGATATGACAGCAGTCTTCGGGATGTCCTGCTCTTTGACTCTGATCTGATGATATCCTGACCACAAGTCGATCTTCGAGAATACTGCTGCCCTCTTGAGGATCAAACAAGTCATCTATCCTCGGGAGAGGATATCTGTTCTTGATTGTTACTGAGTTCAAGGTACGATAATCTACACTAATCTGGATGTACCATCCTTCTTTTTCACAAGAAGCATCGGGGCTCCCCAAGGCGATCCACTAGCACGAATGAATTCCTTGGTTCTGAGTTCTTCAATAATCTTGTACAATATCTCTAGCTCTGACGGCGCCATCCTGTAGACTCTCTCTGACACTGGGGCTGTCCCGGGAATCAAGTCGATGGTAAACTCGATCTTTCGCTCTGGCGGCATCCCGGGAAGCTCTTCTGGGAAAACATCTGGAAACTCTTCAACTATCCGGGGTAACTGCACGGCTGCTACCGCCATCCGCAACACTGGAGGGGAAGGTTCAACTTCGCCTCGGGAGAAGGAAAACTCTGGCTCGCCTGGAATGCTAAAAACAATCCTGCCAATGTGGCAGTCTATCCTAGCATACTGGTCCCTCAACCAATCCATCCCTAAGACTACATCATAATCGGCCATCGGAAACTCTATCAATCTAGCGGAGAATTTCCTACCGCTAACTACGATCCGACACGAAGAAAACACTCTATCTACTCCCACAAGTCCGTTACCAGTAAGTATATTGAGCCTCACTGATAATGACTCGGGCTCCAATCCTATCCGTGTCGCGAATCGTGCAGACATAAATGAATGCGAGGCACCAGAATCAAATAATACTGAAGCTGGAAAGGTGTTGACGAGAATAGTACCTGCCACTACCTCACCTGGTGCTATTCCTTTTTCTTCCATGGTCAAGGCCAGCTGTCATGACCCGATACCCAAATTGTTGGGCCGGGCCGAGCCATGTCCAGCCTACGCTTGGTTAAAGCGCAGTAAGCTGTTCTAGAATAAACAATAAAGGATCTAAGCAGCTAACGGTTCTAAAATCACATTTAAGGTTCATCACAACACAGCATCTATAAGCGAAGGTAAACAAACACATATTTAATAATACACTTCCAAAGTATCTAACTGGAGACAAAGTCCAGTTTCCAATTATAAGTACAGATAAAGTCTAAGTCTCAAAACACAAGAAAGATAACTAAGCATGGTTCTCCGCTGAGTCTCTTCTGGAGCAAGGCCATGTCCTCAATGCAGTACCATAATATGTAACACATAGCATTTCCTCCTCAGAAAGTAAACCTACAACGTTATTCTGTCAGGACGGGAGCAAGTACAACCTCTACAACTAAAGTACTGAACATATAATGAAAGAGATGTACAACAAGAGCATGGTGTGATAAGTCTATAAAACAGAAAATACTAGAAACATGGCCTCATGGTACAACTGGGATCACAATATCATAGTAACACAGGGAACATGACATATCCGGAATCATGGTATATCTCATAATCTATCATGGCAAGGATACATATGTCATAAAGACAGATGTATATGTAATGTTTAAAACTGTAGCAGGTACGTGATCGGTCAATAGATGTACAATGTACTGAGGCACAATGTAAATAAAATGTACATATGTACAAGTGCACAAGCATAGGTGTACAACCGTACAGAAATGCGGGATAATGGACTACGGCTCAGTATCATATAGAATGAACTTTGCTCGGTACGATAATGGGGGCATGATCACGTACTCAGCTACTAGTTTTCCCATAACCCATATTCTATCATGTGAGAGATACGATAACAGTAAAAATATGTGAGAGATACTGGGATTGGTATAAAGCACGGTAGGTACTAATAGCAGTAAAACAGGTGAAAGTACTGAGAGCAGTAAAACATGTGAATACTCGGGCAGATATAAGCATAGTGAACCTGTACGGGGAACCAGTAAGAAGCATATGAAGATATGATAACTGTCCTAAGCATGGTAGGGACTGAATTAATGTAACATGAGAAGATTTAACTTGCAACCTCGGTTAATACATGTTCTAGCATTAAAAGACAGTAAATGAGTTTATAGATGTACTTGCCTGGGATCCTGCTGTCAATATGAATCAAGGCTCGGAGTGAAGCCACGATCCTAAAGATGAGATAATACAATAGCTAATCAGGGTGAAAAGACATACTATAATGTCTAGGTCAACTAGGACAAACTAAGACAAACTGGGTCAGAGGTTGACTTATAGTTGACTTTGGTCAACTGGTCAACTCCGGTCAATTCCAAGTCCAATATGGGGTGACACTATATCCAAACTAACTTTCTAGGGTCTTTACACTAGTTTGGGGTGAGGTCCAATACTACAATAACTCAAAACAACACAAAAAGTTGCAAATCGTAATTATTCAATATATAAATCAAATGAACCTTGTGTTCCAACAATTTTTGAGATAGACAAAAAGCTTAATTTTTCATGAAATAAAGTACCAAAATGATCCTTATTAATTATAGAAATTTACACTAATTTTTCTGGAATTTGTAAACCTTCATAAACATTTATTAAAAATCAGCAAACATAGGTATCCTGAAAATGAGCTCTGTTTTCCTATTTTTATAAAATACCAAAAGTACTTATTAAATGCTAAAAAAATTATAATAAATTAGCTAAATTAACATAGTATTTAAATACAATTTTTCCAAAATTTTTACAGCACTTAAAATATATGAAAAAAATGCAAAACAGCCTAAAACAGCATAAAACGGCATACCGGCGGTATACTGCGGCATACCGGCGGTATACCGGACTAAAGACAGTAAGTTTCTGGTGCCAAAAATAGCATACCGACGGTATACTGCGGCATACCGGCGGTATACCGTTTTTCCAAACAGCAACAAAATCCAGATTTTTGCTAAAACTTGTTTTGGCCATAAAAACTTCGTTTTAAATCGAAATTCGGACTTTCAAAAGTCAAAATTGAATAGAATTGAATTTCCAACAACATGGAAGTATTAGTTTTCACAAATCAAAACATTTGATAGATAAAAACCTCAAAATACTCGAAAATCATATCTAGAAACTCAGATCTACGCAATACTGTCGATCAAAACCAAAAGTGCTATATACTAAACATGTTAACAATTTAAAGAAGCAAATTATAGGCCAATAAAACTCTAGTTTTCATGGAAAACAAAAATAAAGTATGGTCATGCCACTTTTGAACAAGATACACTTGTCTAGGTTAAGCTCCAAGCCTAATCTTCTAGTTCACCACCAAGAGGGGTACGAAACCACACTCTAGACCTCAAGGCCAAGCTCCTAGCAAAGCTCCAAGGGAAGAGAAAGGAAGAAGAAATGAAGAGAGAGTGAAGAGAATGAAAAGAGAGAGGAGAGAGAAAGTGAAAGGGTTTATATAGAAGGGGAATTAATCTTAGCCGTCGGATCGTGATCCATGTGAAGATCTAAGTCAATCATGACCATTCAAACAAAACCAAATGTCCATTGGGTAATAGGGTGCATCTACACTATTCACGAAAATATCTAAATACTATTCATCAAAATATCCAAAATACTATTCACGAAAATATCAAAAACACTATTCATGAAAATATCTGAAATCGAAAATATCTAAAATGTGGAAAATCTGTATGGACGGTATGCCGTCGGTATACTCCGGTATACTGGCGATATGCCGGCCAAGAAGAAAATCTATAAGTTAGGAAACATTTTTAAAGCATTACGAAAATCAAGAAAATACGAAACACACTACAAAATACGTATCCGTATATAAATACCGATACTGTGAGAAAATATTTTATTCAGAAAATTTAAAATAAATCCTAAAATTCAGGGGGCTTACATCCTACCCACCTTACAAAAATTTCGTCCTCGAAATTAAAAATCATCTAACAGGTCAAACTATAACATGTAGCTGCTCCGGCTACAATACCCAACCTGCTACTCTTGTAATCATCTCTTCCGTTTCTCTTTACAATCCTTTTTTTGGTTTAGTTTCAACAAAGGTCCTTCTATCATAAACTACGTCATATATCATTTAGAATCTTCCATACTAACATGGAACCTTTATGTATATCCTAAACTATAGGTCATTCTCTGGGTATGTCCATACGCAAACAATGCTTGATCATCAACCATATTTCCAACCTCAATTTTAAATACTTGATTTCCTTATCACATCCTAAGTATCCTTATTCTATCAATCCACTAGCCCTTTGCATTTTTTGTCGTCAATCCTTTTCTACAGCTTCTCTTTGAAATTATACGTTCAATTCTTATCCTTGGCGTAGAGCCTTCTTCTTTTGACTCAACAAGTCCTCCGAATATAAATTCTCGATTTCAAACTCCCGATTTATTAACTACCAATGTATATATGTCTTTGTCTTGTTCCTTGTCTTTTTAACCGATATCTTCCGATCTCGTATGCAATATTATATCTCATTCTAACTTTCTATATCATTTCACATATCGATCTACCCTCTAATCACATGTAATCAGCTTATAGATAACCAATAATCACTTGGTCATCAAAGTCCTACGAATGCACAATCCTCAAATTCTAAGAACAAGATTCTAATCCTTAATCCACATTCACAACAATATACTATCTCATTTCTCCATCTTTGATACCCTATCATCAAGTCATACTATGAATACATTCGTTCTTAATGGTTTTCAAGTCTACTACTGTCAGTCACCCATACTTGTCCCATAAGCTTAATCTAACCAATCCCTAGGAAAAGCATTTATCACAAACACACAATACATTTATAGTTATACTGCAGAATCAGTTAACAAGGTTTGGCTATTTCGGTCGCCTATGAAAATAGAAGGTAACAAAGCCTAAGACTGGGTCAAGCAATCCATAGCAGTGTCCAAACAAGTTAAAGGGTCAAGCAAGATAGGAAAATTTATTGGAATATCTCCAAGAATGACACGAAGACAACGAGATGCATGACGAGAAGAATTATCCAAGAGGTTAACGAAGAAGAGTTTAGTCAAGTCATAGGAAAAATGGAACAAAAATAATTATTTCCAAAAAGATAACATGAAAGCAATCATGTTGGAGAGTCCTAGAGAACCTATAATCCTAGTTGTAGATGTAGATATGACAAAGTTAATCAAGACGGAGAGGAATGATAACAAGAATTTATTCCTGCTCATTCGGTCATAATCAGAGGGGATCAAAAACTTAACGATATTGAAATTTGAGAAACAATTCAAGGATAAGGAATAATTTAAATTTCCTTTATGATAGGAAAGTTAAAGACAAGTTTCATAAGGAAGTCAAGTTAATCATCTCTCTGATACTATCAAATTTATCTGATCATTAATTGCCATTCATACCCTTATCTCACAAGTCCAATGTGAAATTCAACATTTATATGACTACTACCAAAACTGTACCCTTCTGTCATAAAGTTTGAACATTAACATGTTTACCATAGGCCTAATTGCTAATTTCCAAAAACATATAACTCAAAACTATCCACTTAATCATCTTTAAAATCATCTTTAATTCTAAATTCTTCCACATTGTCATAGATTGATCCGAAACCTCTAAATCAAGTTTATGAAATCCTTGAACTTGTTCAAATCACGCTCCTCCAAATCGAATCTAATATTACTAGGCCTTACAAAATTTATTCTCCATTATAAAACCAGCTTTCATATTCTCTTCATCGTACACTTTCAAATATTATCCACCTTAAATAAAATTATCCAAAAAGTCTCCTTTTTTTTTCTTCCTTTTTTTTTCTTTCCAAAATCTCATATTCCTACGAAGATATCACTTGATATCAAAATATGCCTTCTGATCTAGATGATTTACGACACTTCCTTAACTTTTTCAAGGTGAAGAGATACAAGAATTTAAATGATTTAACAGTGTAGTTGACAGAAAAATGTACAAGATAGATGATTGGTGAAATCGGGACATAGTTAATCAGGACGAAGAAAATAATGGTAAGGTGAGAAAATTATCATACGATGAGAAGGAAAGAAAGAATGACGAAACAAGAAATAATAGTAGGAATCATTCTTGTTCATTAGGTCAAAAGAAGTGAATCAATTTAAGATATGTTCTGATAACCATACACATCTATCTAGAATCATGTTGCCAGAATTTTCGCCACACCAGTATGCTTAGATGCAATAAACGATATAGTCATAACTATGGTATATACCCTATAATCATGTTATCTAGAATTCTCGCCACGCCAACTGGTATGGCTGCAAGAAAATCTAAATTCTATGAATAGAATAGTATATCCAAAATCAGGCTCTATGTTTTTGTCATACCAGCTAATATGGCTGCGATAAATTCTAAACTTCATAACTAAAGCAGACATTTAGCTTATCAGGATATATAACAATTTAATCCACAAAATTTATCACGATGCAAGATCAAAGTTAACAACAAAAATCAGAAATTACATTCAACAACGAATTTAAGGAAGAACAAATAGAAATAAGTGAAAACAGATTTCTAGATAAGATTAGAGTGAGATCCTCAGGGGTCATCTCAAGGGTACAAACTTGGTCTAAATTGACCCATTGAAATACAAACAAGAGACTAAATACAGTTAACGGTCCTATGCTGTGACGAGTTCTCCTATGTTGCAATCCTAGCATTCCTCTAGGTGTTCTAAATGTTATTCCTAGTGTTATCAAGTTGTCCTAGATCCTAATTGCAGGCATGTTTGGTACAATAACGTAACCAAACAACTTAAGTCTGGACCTGCATGGGCCGCCAAAAAAATATGTCATGACCCGATACCCAAATTGTTGGGCCGGGCCGAGCCATGTCCAGCCTACGCTTGGTTAAAGCGCAGTAAGTTATTCTAGAATAAACAATAAAGGATCTAAGCAGCTAACAGTTCTAAAATCACATTTAAGGTTCATCACAACACATCATCTATAAGCGAAGGTAAACAAACACATATTTAATAATACACTTCCAAAGTATCTAACTGGAGACAAAGTCCAGTTTCCAATTATAAGTACAGATAAAGTCTAAGTCTCAAAACACAAGAAAGATAACTAAGCAAGGTTCTCCGCTGAGTCTCTTCTGGAGCTAAGGCCATGTCCTCAATGCAGTACCATAATATGTAACACATAGCATTTTCTCCTCAGAAATTAAACCTACAACGTTATCCTGTCAGGACGGGAGCAAGTACAACCTCTACAACTAAAGTACTGAACATATAATGAAAGAGATGTACAACAAGAGCATGGTGTGATAAGTCTATAAAACAGGAAATACTAGAAACATGGCCTCATGGTACAACTGGGATCACAATATCATAGTAACACAGGGAACATGACATATCCGGAATCATGGTATATCTCATAATCTATCATGGCAAGGATACATATGTCATAAAGACAGATGTATATGTAATGTTTAAAACTGTAGCAGGTACGTGATCGGTCAATAGATGTACAATGTACTGAGGCACAATGTAAATAAAATATACATATGTACAAGTGCACAAGCATAGGTGTACAACCGTACAGAAATGCGGGATAATGGCCTACGGCGCAGTATCATATAGAATAAACTTTACTCGGTACGATAATGGGGGCATGATCACGTACTCAGCTACTAGTTTCCCCATAACCCATATTCTATCATGTGAGAGATACGAGAACAATAAAAATATGTGAGAGATACTGGGATCGGTATAAAGCACGGTAGGTACTAATAGCAGTAAAACAGGTGAAAGTACTGAGAGCAGTAAAACATGTGAATACTCGGGCAGATATAAGCATAGTGAACCTGTACAGGGAACCAGTAAGAAGCATGTGAAGATATGATAACTGTCCTAAGCATGGTAGGGACTGAATTAATGTAACATGAGAAGATTTAACTTGCAACCTCGGTTAATACATGTTCTAGCATTAAAAGACAGTAAATGAGTTTATAGATGTACTTGCCTGGGATCCTGCTGTCAATATGAATCAAGGCTCAGAGTGAAGCCACGGTCCTAAAGATGAGATAATACAATAGCTAATCAGGGTGAAAAGACATACTATAATGTCTAGGTCAACTAGGACAAACTAAGACAAACTGGGTCAGAGGTTGACTTATAGTTGACTTTGGTCAACTGGTCAACTCCGGTCAATTCCAAGTCCAATATGGGGTGACACTATATCCAAACTAACTTTCTAGGGTCTTTACACTAGTTTGGGGTGAGGTCCAATACTACAATAACTCAAAACAACACAAAAAGTTGCAAATCGTAATTATTCAATAAATAAATCAAATGAACCTTGTGTTCCAACAATTTTTGAGATAGACAAAAAAGCTTAATTTTTCATGAAATAAAGTACCAAAATGATCCTTATTAATTATAGAAATTTACACTATTTTTTTGGAATTTGTAAACCTTCATAAACATTTATTAAAAATCAGCAAACATAGGTATCCTGAAAATGAGCTCTGTTTTCCTATTTTTATAAAATACCAAAAGTACTTATTAAATACTGAAAAAATTATAATAAATTAGCTAAATTAACATAGTATTTAAATACAATTTTTCCAAAATTTTTACAGCACTTAAAATATATGAAAAAAAATACAAAACAGCCTAAAACAGCATAAATCGGCATACCGGCGGTATACTGCGGCATACCGGCGGTATATCGAACTAAAGACAGTAAGTTTCTGGTGCCAAAAATGGCATACCGGCGGTATACTGCGGCATACCGGCGGTATACCGTTTTTCCAAACAGCAACAAAATCCAGATTTTTGCTAAAACTTGTTTTGGCCATAAAAACTTCGTTTTAAATCGAAATTCGGACTTTCAAAAGTCAAAATTGAATAGAATTGAATTTCCAACAACATGGAAGTATTAGTTTTCATAAATCAAAATATTTGATAGATCAAAACCTTAAAATACTCGAAAATCATATCTAGAAACTCAGATCTACGCAATACTGTCGATCAAAACCAAAAGTGCTATATACTAAACATGTTAACAATTTAAAGAAACAAATTATAGGCCAATAAAACTCTAGTTTCCATGGAAAACAAAAATAAAGTATGGTCATGCCACTTTTGAGCAAGATACACTTGCCTAGGTTAAGCTCCAAGCCTAATCTTCTAGTCCACCACCAAGAGGGGTACGAAACCACACTCTAGACCTCAAGGCCAAGCTCCTAGCAAAGCTCCAAGGGAAGAGAAAGGAAGAAGAAATGAAGAGAGAGTGAAGAGAATGAAAAGAGAGAGGAGAGAGAAAGTGAAAGGGTTTATATAGAAGGGGGAATTAATCTTAGCCGTCGGATCGTGATCCATGTGAAGATCTAAGTCAATCATGACCATTCAAACAAAACCAAATGTCCATTGGGTAATAGGGTGCATCTACACTATTCACGAAAATATCTAAATACTATTCATCAAAATATCCAAAACACTATTCACGAAAATATCAAAAATACTATTCATGAAAATATCTGAAATCAAAAATATCTAAAATGTGAAAAATCTGTATGGACGGTATGCCGTCGGTATACTCCGGTATACTGACGATATGCCGGCCAAGAAGAAAATCTATAAGTTAGGAAACATTTTTAAAGCATTACGAAAATCAAGAAAATACGAAACACACTACAAAATACGTATCCGTATATAAATACCGATACTGTGAGAAAATATTTTATTCAGAAAATTTAAAATAAACCCTGAAATTCAGGGGGCTTACACCAGCACTTGACCATGTCCTCTGGGTGCAGGTCCCCTCTGCTAAAAATTCCTCTGCCAGCTCTGGATCAGGGCTTGGGCTTGGGCATACTACTGCGGTCTCTGCTGCTGGAATGCCTGGGCCTGCGGCGGCAATGGCCTCGGGAACGGGTACTGCAGCAGCTGCTGCTGCTGGACTGGTGCTGGTCCTCTAACTGAAGGACTAGAGAAGGCCGATGAACTCCCCCTGTTCGGGCAGTTCCCAACCCTGTGGTCCGGGACACCACAAACCAAGCACAAACCCTGTGCTCTGCGACACTCTGATACCACATGCCCTAGCTTCCCGCAGTGTGAACATCCTACTGCGGAAGACTGCTTCTGCTTCTACTGTTGAGGGTGCGTCGGGATTGAATGATGAACCGACGTCACTGAGGCCACCCGCCTCGGAGCTCCAATGGTCAAAGCCCTGGCTGCCATGGCTGGTGCTGAAGACTGATTCATCTGGCTGTGGGATCGCTTCCGACCTCCGGTCCTATCCACGATCCTCTGGAGGTATACTCATGCCTCCGGGCTGCTCTCAACACTGCATCAAAAGTCTGATGCTCAAACTGCTCCACCGCCAGCAAAATTTCTAGGTGGAGCCCCTGCTGAAATCGTTGAGCTCGGTCGAACTCGGTCGCTACCAAGGTGGGAGCAAACCGACTGAGCGTGGAGAACTCGGCCGCATATCCGTCGACCGTCCTGTCCATCTGCTTTAGATTGGTGAACCTCGTCTGTAGATCGTACCGAGCCACAACATCAAAATACTTCGTCTGGAATCTCTCTCTGAATACTGCCCAGGAAATAGGCACCAATAATCCAACGGCCTGCGATGCCCACCAGCTGCGGGCAAGATCTAATAGCTGCAGCCGCACTACGGCCACCTTCTCATTCTCTGGAGTCCTGGCTGCTTCTAGAATCACCTCTGTGTCCTGAAGCCAAGCATCTGCAGCGATCGCATCTTTACTGCCGTCGAAGAAGGGAGGGTTCAAGCGCTTGAAGCTGTTGGCCGCGCTATTACCCTGATGACCTCCTCTGGTTAAAGCGTCCGCCACCGCCTGGTGTAAGGCATCTCCTCGACGATCCTGGGAGGCTAATAGGGACCTGATGAGACCTACCAAAGTGCCATCATCAGGCTCTGCAGGCTGGACGGGCTGAATTGGTGGTTCTCCTTCAGTAGGCACGACTCTGGAGGCTACTCCTGAATGTTGGGCTTGATCTCCGGGTTGCTGCTGGTCCACGGGAGGTGCTCCGCCTTGTTGATCGGCAGGTCCAGGAACAATGCCGCTGAAGACGACGACATAGGGAACAATAAGGAAGGACCAGGACAGATCAATGATACAAGCATGTGATCGGGTCAAGATTACATGGATTCAGAAGATACGAGCAGAGATCAAGGACGAGTACTGATTGAGACATCTATTCGGCAAACCCTCATATATCTTGATTTATAAGACCTGCATGGGCCACCACTAAAACCATGTAACGTCCCAGAACCAGAATACTGGAGAGCGGGGGCATACATAGCCAGCTACGTATAATGAAGTGGAATCCACCTCACTATACGGTCACGGCTGTCTAGATACATGAGGGTTTAACTACAATTCATTAGTCTTCTATGTTCATGGACAAGCCTATTGTCTCAATCACAAGCAAGCAATAATAGTTACAAGATACCAGAGCACCAAATATATAATAGCAAGGCGTCCCATACATTACATATTGGATGATCATGAAGCTAGTCGTACAAAATATCAAGACTAGAAAGAGTTCAGTCATACATGATCAACCCTAGGATCTGTCAATCATGTTATAGCCCGTAGGCAGACAATAAGTAAGGTGCAATCGAGCTAACACGTGCTCGTCGACTAAACACCTCAAAAGAATAATTTTACAATAAAGTGGGAGGACAAAAAGAAATCCACTCGTTGCCAGGGTTACGCCTGGTGGTCACCATCTGGCTGGAAGGTAGGTACATCCTCTGGAGCTGCTCCGATATCTGGCCATACAAAACCAGCTGGGTCAGACCCCAGAAAGAGCAAGTGCCACAAATGAGGCTTCACTTAAGAACTAAAACCAGCATATCATAATAGAATATTAAAGATAATAAATAAAGAACTGATAATAATAGAGATAACAACAGTAAAGTGAGTACGAGGAAACCATTCAAGTAGCCAGGTCACAACCCTTAAACCAAACAAGGATCGAGGTTGTAACCCTTCACCTGAATAGAAACCCGTCTTAATACTATTGGTACAGTGAAGACAATAAACGAAGAGAGGACACAGAACTGCTCCGGGAGCCAGGTTACAACCCTTAAACCAAACAAGGACCGGGGTTGTAACCCTTCGCCTGAACAGAACTGGACCCCTGATCTTTATTGTTAAGGCCAGCATAAGTAATTAATCATACTGTTAAAGTAAGGTAAAACATGACGATCATGGCATGGGATGAAATAAGACAATAAATGAAAAGAGGACACAGAACTGCTCCGGGAGCCAGGTTACAATCCTTAAACCAAATAAGGACCGGGGTTGTAACCCTTCGCCGGAACAGAACTGGACCCCCGATCGTTATTGTTAAAGCAAGCATCAATAATCATGTCTTGTCACAATCTTGTACAGGATCAGGATAAGACTAAGCTGGAATAAACTCCATCCAATCAATTACGGCCAATCAAGAGTACGGCTTGATACTTTTAACTAACTAGGGTTATCACATGCCTAGTTACTAGCAAGATGCAATGAGATTATTCCAACAGCCACAAGCCCTGCAGACCATCCGATTATTCAGGTCGAATGTCCGTTATGAAGAATGCAACACGTGACTGTGTGCTGGAAATGTGTCCTACTCGTCGGTAGGCTACAAGTCCACTTAATGCGCCCAGATAACGAGATTGTCTGTAGCTGGGAATCTCTTCATGACTACTGAATCATTCTAGTTGATTAGCCTTAGTCAATTTCAGTAGGTACCCCTGACCGTGGTACTCAGGGATCCCCATCCTAGACATGATACAAGACAGTACCAGTTTATTTGTACAAACACAATCGTACACGGTGTCCAGGTCATTCATACTTGTCATGTCAGGCTAGCTGTCATAACAGTATGTCATGATATATCATGTCAGTTTACTTGTTAAGAGTGCGCTACGGCGGGCCACTATCGTGTTCTATTCTTACATTATCATGAATGAGAGAAACTTGCATAAAATAACTAGTGACATATTCTTGAAGCCAAGGAAAAGATCTACAACTTTCACGTTTTGAGTTTTTTTTTAAGATTCTAGCTACAAGGCAACGTTAAACAAGCAAAAATAGTAAAATAGAGCAATTCCGGCGCATGGGATTCCTGCACAAATTGGCGCATGGGATTCCTGCACCATCGGCGCATGGGATTCCTGCACAATCGGCGCATGAGATTCCTGCACCATCGGCGCATGGGATTCCTGCACCAATCGGCGCATGGGAAACTCACGTTGAGTCTTCAGTACATACGCGTAGAAAACCTACGCGCATGACACGCTCGGAGTTAAGGGATGCGTTGCCGGGACTTCCCGGCGCATGGCCTCCTGGGCGCATGGGGTTCCCGGTGCATGGGGTTCATCGTCCCCAAACAGCAAGTTCAGCCATGAAAGTTCTAAAAACTTGTAATGGCCATAACTTACTCATCCGAAGTCGAAATCAAGCGAAACAAAAGCCAAAACTGCATGAAATTGAATTCTCTACAACATAGAACTATTAGTTTTCGAAAATAACCAAGTTTTAGAGATCAAAACCAAGAAAAACTGAAAAGTTATAAACTTAGATCTATAAGAATCCATCCATCAAATCCAAAAATGCCAAGTTCTAAAGAGGCTTAGAATCAAGTAAGGAAGAGAATGGAACAATAAAACTTGAGATCTATCATGAAGCAAGTTGCACTTGCCTAGCTCTCTTCCCTGGTAGGTGGAAGAGTAAATGTGGAGAAGAAGAAGAATAATGAAGAGAGAGAATGAAGGAATGGGTTAATAAAGGATGATGGGGGTGGTAGGTAGGGGTTTTCTCTTAGTCCATGATGAACCAAGCAACCCAACCCGAACCAAGCCAACCCAAACTAAACCGAGCCAAGCCAAGAGATATGTAATACAAGATAAAATACGTACACGTATTCCAAGATACGTAATACGAACTACAGGCATTACAAAATCACGGAGAATGGCCATTTCCGTATTAACATGCAGGAGAATAGTCATTTTTCGTGTTAAAATCACGTGACGTAGAATGGTCATTCCCCGTGTCAGAATGCAGGAGAATGGCCATTCCCCGTGTTAAAATCACGGAGAATGACCATTCTCCGTGTTAAGATCACGGAGAATGGCATTCTCCGTGTTAAGTGGAGAATGATCTTTTTTTAAAGTATATATTGATTGATATCATACTTTTCATTATTGTTTGTTTTATATCAGTGCAAACAACCGAGCACAGTGACCTAATCGTCGAAAAACTTTAAATCTCTCCACGAAGATGATGATGATGATGATGATGATAAACGATGATCGGAGTTCGACTGAAGAAAAGCACAGTGAACTACAAACGATATTTGCGATCTCTGTTGAAGATGAGAGCAATGAAATTCAGATCTCTCGTGAAGAAGAAGAAGACGAAAATCGCAATCCAAATCTGAGTTTGTGAATTCAAATACATATATATGATCAAATTTACGTGAAGGGGTAGTTATGGTATCAAAATGACAATTTTGTAATACAGAGCATCTAAAGAGAATCTTGGAATATTTAACGTAAAAATACATAATTTTGGGTATTTCATAAAACCCACCATACGTGTGGGTTTTTCATAAACACCCACCCCGAAAGTGGATATTTCATCAATTTCCAGTAAATTAAAAGGTTGAATGTGATTTTACATTGGGTCACCTATTTTATGCAAAGAATTTATTCTTCCCCAATATTGGGTTGAATGCCAAAACATTCTATCAATTAAACTTTGTATTTTACCTTTGTCATTAAAACCACCTGGGTTCCAATAGTATTATAGTTGCAAACTACAAATATAAAATTCTAATATATAAATATATTTTTCATTATTTCAATATTCAGAGGTTGAATTAATTTAGAAAGAATAAAATTTTGGCTAAATTTTAACTTGATACGGTCAACTGTTACAGTTTTTCAACTCGAGACCCTAAAATTTTTTTACTCGACAACTGATATCATCAACTATTGAATATTTTTAATTTGGTATCCTTTGTTAACTATGGGTTAATTTTTTCGTTAAAAAAATTAAGTAATTTTTTTACTAAATTACACCTCCGCTCTCTTAACCTCCCCCCCTCCCACCGCGTTGTACCCCCCTCCCGCTGTCGTTGCCGCCGCTGAGGAGAGGGGGGCGATAATGGTGATATTTTGGTCATTTAACATTTTTGTTAACACTGGTTGAGTATTTTAGTTGTATAATTATAGTTGATGTATCAAGTTATCTAAATTTAAAGTTTATGGTATTAAGTTAAAAAATGGAACAATTCTGCTATTTGGCACGCGTGCGTGCACAGCCGGTGTATGTGCGCGTGGCCGAGCACAAGCGAGGGGAAGGCCGGAGCGGGGGGGGGGGGGGAGAAGGAGGGGAGAGGAATCGACGGTGGAGAAGACGTCGGCAATGGCGGAGCAGCCGCAGGAGGTCGCCGGAGCACTAGGGGGTGAGCATCAGCATCAGGTCGGCGTAGGAGAATAGCACGGCGGAGCAGGTGGAGAGGGGAGGGCGGCGGCGGAGGATGGTGGTGGCAGCGCCGAAGATGTTGTGCTCGGCCGTACGCGTGCAAGCATTTCCGGAAAAATGGAATAATCGAACGTATGAAGTTGAAATTAAACCTAATTTTTTTTTCCCAATAAAAAGAGGTATAAAAAGATTTTCTTCAATTTGAACTGAACAGAACTTATAAACATACTGAGATTTTTAAAAAAAAAAAGAAACCTAGGAAATTGGCAATTTTATAGAATTTGGGATGACCACAACCACCTGGTCCGGCATTGAAAGTATGAGATATCTCTCATGTGTGGTCCTTTGTTACTAGTAGGGTTAGCTTATTAGTTATTAAGTTTTATTTGGGGATCACTCAGACTATGAACCTTAATTAGCTAGCTAGCCCTTCTTTCTAGTTCTTCACTTATACTGAAACCTCCATTAAAGGAGAATTCTCCATAGCGAGTTTGAGAAATAGACATTTGAGCAAACATGCAATCCCAATAATGGACCACTTCATGAACGTTCATCATCTATCAAATGTTCCAGAAATATATTTGAACAAATAGACCATTTCAGAAAAGTTGATTAACAAACGGTTCAAAAAAAAATGAATATTTGATCAAACGTATATTTCAAAATGATTTTTTTTTTTTTTTGGCGGAGGGTGGGGGAGGGCATTTATCCAACAAACTTTTCATAAACAATCATTTGAGTTTTGAGCATCCATAACGTTTTAGAGAAACATTTGAACTTTGAGCATACGTATATCTCGACAATGGACCGTCCAACATTTCAGAAACAAACTTTTGAACTTTGAGTACATACTGACAATGGATCATCCAACATTTCAGAAATGAACATTTGAGCTTTAAACACACATACATTTCGCCAGTCAGGGCCAATCCCGAAGGTTGGATTGTTCAAGCTGAAGCTTAGTTTGATTGTCCCTTAATTCTTGTTGAGGACTGGTCTTGGAGGGTCACATGCGATCCCGACCTCTTGCAGGTCAGTTGAACTTAGGAAATTGTCCTAAGCAGAGAAAGGTTGTCTAAGCTCGAACTTTTGTCGGACTTACCTCTAGGCTGGTACTGCCAACCGTGGAACAGTCATACAAATCTATAATAAGATATTAAAAAAATGTTCAAACCAAAATATATACCATATTATGAGGGATATTTCATGAAGTTTTTCCAGATTAGGGTTGTCGTAGGTAGGGCCGGCCCAGGTGTTTGGATTGTCCTAGCCGGAGCTAATTTTGGTTGCCTCTTACCCTTAACTTTAGAAAACGATATCAAAAAAATTATAACAAGCTGAAAGCTGTAAATGCTAAACTGATATCAACTCCAGAAAAAGATATTTCCGGTTCTGACGGCAACATGGAGCTCGAATTCCGAGTTCCACTTCCGACTCATGAGCTACTCGAGGTCTTCCCAGTAGGAACTCGCAATACGGATATGGAGAATTGCTAGTTCAACTAAGGGTGAACCATGAAGGCTCTATTGGTGGAGAAGTGGGAACTTCGGAGCCTGGGGGTTGCCCTAACTGAGGGGTTGCCCAAGCCCGATGACTTGTCAAACTTACCCCAGGGCCGGCCCTGGTCGTAGGCATGAACTAAGTAACTATCACATAGAGTGGTGTTGAAAGATGAAACCTAAGAACATCTTCAAGACCCTTCTTTACCTAGTTTAGGTAGTAGAGGATATACAAAATGGCCTTCAAGGGATTACCCAAGTGAACCCCTAACATTGGATTACCTAAATAACTCCCAACTTTAGGTAGCCCGTAGGAGACCCCCTAAGACTATATAATACAAACTAATATATCAACTAAATAATAAATTGAATTTAAATATCAATAAATAATCACAATCATTAAAATCGATACTACATAAGTGACCCCTAAATGCATATATATTTTTTTAGTTTATATAATCTCCGATGTTTATATTTTTTTTTTTTTTTTTTTTTTTTTTTTTTTTTTTTTTTTTTTTTTTTGAAATCACACTCACACACACAATTGGGGGGCTCGAACCTTGCCGGCCCCTCCGGGTGTCCGCTCTAATACCACTAGGCTAGAGAGCTCGGACTCCGATGTTTATATTTGGAGATGCTCTAAATACTTTACTAAACTATTGCATAGAAAGAGTGCTCAGTAGGGATGAGCATTATTCGATTTTTCGAATCGGACCGAATAAAAAATTCGATTTGATTTGGAAAAAAAAAATCGGTTTAGGTTTGGCTGTAAAAAAAACTAAATTTTTTTTATTCAGTTTCAGTTTCGATTTTGGATTTCGATTTTATTCAAAAAAATATCAAATAAGACATGCCAATTATATAATTACCCTTATTTTTATGCATAATTCAGATTAAAATGTGTATATTTTGAAAAGAACAATAATATGTATGTATTTTAAAATTCAAGTTTGGTAATTTAATAACTAGTCTAACTTTTGTCCCCTTTAAAATACAACATACTTATGTATACAAATTATATTATTTTTACACAATTCTAACTTTGGGTTCCGTCCATTAAAATAAAAATAGTCCAACCAAACGAACTGAATCGATTATCGGTTCGGTTTCAGTTATACTAATTTCGATCGGTTTTGATTTTAGATTTTTCTGAAGTTTGGTATATTCGATTTTGACTATTTTTTTTTCTTCTGTTGAAATCGGATAAACCGAATGCTCACTCCTAGTGCTCACTTGAGTTGAAAGATGAAATCTAAGTACTTTATTTATTGTTATAATATTATTCACAATGGGAGTTGTTTAAAGTGTTACATTTTCGTTTTAGTCAAAATTTATAGTACTTAAAGGCTGCGGTTAGATCTTATCTAGAGCTGTCAAGACGGGCCGGCGGGGCGGGCCGGCCCGTAACCCACCATAACCCACCATTTGGCGGGACGGGGCGGGCCGACCCACCATTTTGGCGGACTGAAAAAATTCCAATCCAGCCCAACCCACCGGCGGGCCGCGGGTTAGGCGGGCGGGCCGGCCCGCTTAATTTTTTTAAAATTTTCAATTATTGTTTAGTTTCTTAAAAGGAAAAAAAATTATATATATAATATTTTCTACTCACTCTCATATGCATCAAATTACAAGTAAAATACAAGAAATATTATAATAGTAGATATTTCTTTAAAACACATTCATTCATGTAAATAAATGACCAAATTTAATATTTTATACGTCATTACTTGCATTAAATGAGAATTTTTATCATTTATAATACATATCTCATATATGTGCTAAATAAAAAAAAAATAAAATTTTTATAAAAAAATAGATGGCGGGCCAACCCACTTGGCCCGCGGGCTAGCCCACCGCGGGGCGGGCTACTAGCGGGCCAGCCCACCTAGGCCCGCCTGTTTGGCGGGCTTCTAAATGCTCGGCCCAACCCACCTTTTTGGCGGGCGGGACGGGCCGGCCCAACGGGCTTAGCCCATTTTGACAGCTCTAATCTTATCCACACTTGAAAAATACTATCAAGCAAAGAGGCTCTCCAAATTTTGAGCGTATCCTAACTCGTGAATAGTAATCCAACTAAGCCCACCAAGAAAAAAAAAACTAAAGAAAAATAAAGAAATAAAAAGGAAGAAAATAGAGGAGGTTAATTTGGAGCATAATTTTAGTGTGTTATTTGAAGTGTGTCATTATGTACCAACATAAAAGGATTACTCCAAAAATAATAATTTATACTATTTTTAGAAAAAAAAATTGAAATACGATATCGAGGTGTGGATGCTAGGGGTGAGCAAAACTCGGTTTAAAACCGAAAACCGATCCGAACCGAACCGAAATAAGGTTTCGGTTCGGTTTTTTTTAAACGGTTCGGTTGTCGGTTTAGAGATTCGGTTTTTTTTGGATTTTCGGTTCGGTTTTCGGTTTTTGGGTTCGGTTTTCGAACCGAACCGAAAACCGAACTTTAAAACCGGTTTATATATATATATATATATATATATATATATATATATATATATATATATAAAACCGAAAAACCGATGAACCGAACCGAACCAATTCGGTTCGGTTCAGGTTCGGTTCTGAACCAATTCGGTTTGGTTCGGTTTTGATTTGGTCGGTTCGATTTTGAGTTCGATTTTAATTTTTTTGGTTCGGTTCGACCGAACCGAACCGATGCTCACCCCTAGTGGATGCTCTAACATAATGTCACAATATAATATATGGAGAAAATAAATGTCAACCTCAACTTGCATAGAGTTAGGAAACAAACTTGAAAAAAATAAAGTAAATTACATAGTAGAAGAAAAAAACTTGTTAAAAAATAAAGTAAATTACCCAAAAGAAGAAAAACTTGAAAACTAAGTTGTACTACATGTCTGGATATGCATTTTGATCACTTCACGCATCAAATCACTTCCGTAGGAGCCCACCGCCCTGTAGTAGCTATCGTTTCGGTCTCTTCATATTGAATGCTTCCGTCCATCGATGTGCAGGAGTCTTCTTCTCCATATGGCACCAAGCTCGGCCAGCCCACGCGTGGCAGCATGCCAAAAGGATGGTGATGGCCACCCTATCTATTTGCTTTGCTTCGACATGCACGACACATGGATCGTGTCTTCTTCACATCTTCTACCAATCATTCATCGTCATTATCGTTCCAAGTATATATATTTTTCTACCACAATGAATCTGGCTGGGCTGTCAATCGAATCGTGACATATGTCCATATTCAAAGTCAAATCAAGTTCCTAGTTACGAGCATGAAAATGAAAAAGATCATTTTGTCATAAAATCTAGACGACCATTTGACAGGTAAGTAAATCTGTCGTTTGAATATACGGTTTAAGCTCATACGTACCTCCTCCTAAGGTTCCGTGGATTATAAAAAAAAAAAAAATCTAAATGAAGAGGTGAGATGATGATAACCCAAGGGTACCAATTATAATGCTTCCTATGATTTTCCCACCAATATGTATGTAATGATTTTTATTTTATTTTTTACCTTTAAAAAAAATTCATGTAATCTATGAACCAATTTCAATTATCTATAGCTCATGATCCAACCTCCTATCAATTGTAGGATTAAATTACCAACTCAATCGTCATCTGTCACGTCCCAGATCCAGGATACCGGAAAGCGGGAGAATGACTCAGCCAACTACGTGTTACGGGCAGATGAATATCGTATAATACGATCAATGCTGTCTACAAGACAAGGGGGTGCATACTATACATGTCTCACTAGGATTACTCAACATCTATTGTCTCAATCATTCAAACGAGAAGCGGTAATAGAGAACATATAAGATAAAGCAGTAAGACGTCTCAAACGCTCAGTCAAATACGTTGAGGGATTAAATTACCAACTTAATCGTCACCCCTTTTTGAGGGTTCGACTGGAAACTAGATACAATCCAACAATCTCCGTCAGCCGAGCACCCAGGAGATCAAATATATTGTCATCTCGGTTCGTTCGACCATAGAACAAAACCGACACGTTCATCCACAGCACCATTGTGTGCCAACCTCAATGTCTTGCTCCACTTTAGGCATATCGGATCCATCATTGAAGCCAATCCATGTAGTAGCCTCTAGCATTAGGTCTGATCTGTCGCCAATCCATGTAGTAGCCTCCAGCATTAGGTCTGATCCGTCTCCCGCCTGTAAATTTTTTGACATCCAGACCATGCACCTTATGGAGAATGCTCCTAACTCCACCTTGAAAAAAAAGCGAAGAGAACTCGTATAATCCAATTATACATATGAATGTTCAGCACCGTCTACCTCGAACCAATTAGAGACGTCCAAACCAGTTCCGTAACCATGAGCTTTGCTTCCACTTGTTGACCGCAAAATGTACACAAAATTGATGTGAACCCACTTGAAGATAATAAACCAACGCTAAAAAAAACTGTCAAGATAGATCAAACACAATATTTACGATGACTATGTTACCTAGACAAATCTCAAGTATCTACACACCGTGTTGTCAATCTAATCGTGACATATGTCAATATTCAAACTTAAATCAAATTCCTAGTTTTGAGCATGAAAATGAAAAAGATCATTCGTCATAAAATCTAGGCGATCATTTGACAAGTAAGTAAATCTGTCGTTTGAATATACGGTTTAAGCTCGTACCACCAAAGAACATCCTCCTCCTAGGTTCCGTAGATTATAAAAAATCTAAATAAAGAAGTAAGATAATGATAACCTAAGGGTACCAATTATAATGCTTCCTATGATTTTTCCACCAATATGTATGTATACCTTTAGAAATAATTCATGTAATTCATGAACCAATTCCAATTATCTACATCTCATGATCCAACCTCCTATCCGTTGTGGGACTAAATTACCAACTCAATTGTCACCCCTTTTTGAGGGTTCAACTGGAAACGAGATACAATCCAACAATCTTCATCTTAACTTGCTTTCGCTAGCCGAACAACCTTAGCATCCATGCTAACTTTGCTCATTCTTGCCAGCCAAATAACCTTAGCACTCATGCTATCTTTGCCTATTTTCGACGATTCCCGCCAGCAGGACAACCTTAGCACCCATGTTACCTTTGTTCGTTTCCATCGGCCAAACAACCTTAGCATCCCTGCTGTCTTTGTTCGTCTCCGTCAGTCGAGCACCCAGGAGATCCAACATATTGTCATCTTAGTTCGTTCGACCATAGAACAAAACCGACACGTTCATCCACAACACCATTGTGTACAAACCTCAATGTCTTACTCCACGTACCTTAGACGTGTCAGACACATTGTTGAAGCAAATCCATGTAGTAGACTCTAGCATTAGGTCTGATCTGTCGCCAATCCATGTAGTAGCCTCCAGCATTAGGTCTGATCCGTCTTCCGCTTGCAAATTTCTTGACATCCCGACCATCATATGGAGAATGCTCTTAACTCCACCTTGAGAAAGAGCAAAAAGAATTCATATAATCTGATTATACGCATGAACGTTCAGCACCCTCTGCCTCAAACCAATTAGAGACGTCCAAACCAGTTCCGTAACCATGAGCTTTGATACCACTTGTTGACCGCAAAACGTACACAAAATTGATGTCAACCCACTTGAAGATAACGAACCAACGTCTAAAATAACTGTCAAGACAGATCAAACACAGTATTTACGATGACTATGTTACCTGGACAAATCTTAATTATCTAACCTCGTGATCCCAACTCGTATCCGATGTGGGACTAAATTACTAACTCCATTGTCACCCTATTTTAAGGGCTCAATTGGAAACGAGATACAATCCAACAATAAACACTATATTAAAAAATATTCAACCAAGAAAATTTTGTATGTGATCTCCTTATGTTTCTTGACCATCCGCTTAGAGCATCCACAGTGGGACTAGTTTCAAGTGCTATATTTAGTCTTTAGACAAATTTTGTAGCACTTGATGGCTCCAATGCACTCTTGTCCACACTTGAAAAATGTTAGAAAGCTAAGAGACTCTCCAAATTTGGAGAGTCCACTAGTTGAGCTATATTACTTGCGGGCCCACCATATTTACTTTTCTCCTTCATTTCTTTTTTGGAGTGTTGCCACTTATCAATTATGAAAGAAAAATAAGGAGAAAAACAAATAGAGTGTTGCCACTTGTCAATTTGGAGTGTTTATTTAGACTATACCATTGTATACCAACATGAAGGAAATACTCCAAAATTAGTTATTGGAGTATGCTTTGAAGTGATTTGGAGTATGGTTTGGAGTGTTGCCACTGTGGATGCTCTTAGCCGGGAGGTTTTACCTCTGCCCGCTGGCCGCAAAAGCCAGCTAAGTTCGGTTCTCCTGATATTAGTTCAGGTTCTTCTTCTGATGTTAGTTCTTTAATTGGCATGAATGGTATACCATATATATTTTTTCTAGAAAAATTTTATACAGGAACACTAAATATCATTATCAGAATATGTCATATCTTATTTACTTGTTTTATATATATATAAAAAAAAGAATATATATATATATATATATATATATATATATATATATATATATATATATATATATATATATATATATATATATATATACTCAAAAACCAGTCGGATGGTTCTATAGGGTAATTTTATATTATAGAACTAACTTATGATACAATTGTTGGATTTGGATTACATGATTAAGATTATACATGTATATTTAAGTAGATACTCTCATCTTTTAATCTAAGCCTTACATTCCAAATTCAACAGTTGTAACATATGTTGGTTCCATAATATAAAACTACACAATATATATATATATATATATATATATATATATATATATATATATATATATATATAAGCAATGGATAATTATGGTGAACTCGCCTCCACTGAGGCTCGAACTCCGACCACTTAGGTCACATGCATCTCTCTTAACCACTAGGCTAGATGTCATTTGCTATATATATATATATATATATATATATATATATATATATATATATATATATATATATATATATATATATATATATACTTTTTTTTTTGAAGTGTCCTTCCTCCAAGTTGGACCGTGACTACATAAGCCACCCAGCCGTCCGATGGGGGATCCGAACCCAAGGCCTGTGCTTGGAAGGCCCCCCACACTACCACTAGACTAATGCCACATATATATATATATATATATATATATATATATATATATATATATATTCCACCACTGATGGCTACATTATTTCTTAGTATCAAAATCATACATATAGAAAAACATCCATTCTTATAATCATCACATAGTATAGCTATGGGCCTAGTCTTTCTGCTATCGTGCTCTACGAGTGCTTTTGATGGATCAACTGTAGTATCTGATACTGGGCCTGGTGGGTCACCCATTAATTGCTATAAGGGATCTGGAACTGCATCAATTCGTGCTTGAACGGATACCGACTCCCAATCCCCTTTGTTTTGACCTTTCTCCCTTATTTTTTATTAGATAATGTTCTGTTGGATAAGATAGTACTAAAAGTAGAAGATCAAGATAATAATCTTTATTTCCACTTAATTTGTTCTACTACCTAAGAAAAGAAATAACACTACTTAAAAAAATAATTAAATAAATAGGAATATATATTCAACAAGAGAGTGCATATCGCCATCTACTATCTATCATGTCTATGGTCCCGTGTATCATGTGATGAGGGTTTTTTCTTGTTTCCATATTTAACTTGCTCTTGTGTGGATGGGGTTACATTGATACAATAATGAGTTGATTCTCTAGAACTCTTGGAAAATGAGATGACAACATCTTCTACTTGTACTACATAACCCCACAAGGAAAGATGATAAGCTTAGTGTCAAGCTCCTATTTGATGATCCCTTCGGTGGTTGTGGTTGTTGCAAATTCTAATGTGGAAATTTTTTGTTGATATACATATATAAGAATATGGGACTAATGCCCAGCCATCAAGATATCATTGGTCTAGCTCTTATGGGGATAAACCTATAGAATAGAGGCAATATGAACAATATCAAGATGCCTCGACAAACCATATTGTTAGTTCTTTTTCTTGATTTAGGTTGTAAATTAAGGTCTGAGCCTAACTTGTCCCAAGGTATATGAGCAAGTTTTATTCAGGTTGATTTAACCCCCTTTTTTTGTGTATGTATCGCATTATCGTATCGTGTCGTATCACCTATAGCTCATAATACAAATACAACAAAATAAATAAATGAAACATCAAATTCTTGTCATTTCATGTCCTGTAACAGGGTAATAGATGCGTATTCTGAATTTAAACCAGAGATGGAAACGAAATTTAATGTATGATTTTTATTTTCGAGTAAAAGGACGCGATCATAATAAAAAATTACAAACTTGGTGAGAACGCGGTGTGATTCGAATCGGAGTTGGTCTATGAGGTACGATATTGGACTTGATCCATACGTCTTAAAATTTTTTTTATGTAAGACTTGAATCAATTTCAAATATCTACACATCATGATCTCACCTCGTACCCGATGTGGGACTAAATGAACACCCCAACGTCTTACTCTACCTTGGATGTGTCGAACCCCACCATTGAAGCCAATCTGTATAGTTGCCTCCAACATTAGATATGATATGTCCACATAACCAAACCGATACGTTCATATATACCATCATTGTGTCCAACTTCAATGTCATCACAACGTCGTGCTCCACCTTGGATGTGTCGGACCACCATTAAAGTCAAATCGTGTAGTTGCCTCCAACACCATCATTGTGTGTCAACCACAACGTCTTGTTAGACCATGCCGGACCCACCAATGAAGTCAATCCGTATAGTTGCCTCCAACATTATGTCTGATTCGCCTGCAAATTTTTTGACATCTAAACCACTTTATGGAGGGTGCTTCTAACTCAATCCACCTTGAGAAGAGAAGAGAGTCAAACTAATTAGAATCGTCCAAACCAGCCCCCGTACTCTAATACCACGTGTTGGGAATGCGGTGTGACCCGAACTGACCCATGAGGTACAATATTGGACTTGACCCACATGCCTTAAAAAAATTCCATGTAAGATCTGAACCAATCACAATTATCTACACCTCATGATCCCATCTCCTACCCGATGTGTAACAAAATAATCAACTTCATTGTCACTCCCTTTTGAGGGCTCAACCAGAAACGAGATACAATCCAACAAAACTAACTTCTATGAACCATATAACAGCTCGGCAGTAAAAGGAAAAAAAAAACTTGAGAAGATAGAACCCGGATAGGAGCACCGCAACCAAGATAGACGAATGGGCACTATCTGTTGGGTATGCACTGATACCGCTAATTGGGATGGAGATAGTTTACCCACTTAACGTGGGAGCTACAATGAGTTGAAGTTTAGCTTACCCGCTTAACGTGGGAGCTACAATGAGTTGAAGTTTAGCTTATCCGCTTAACACGGAGGCTAGAGAAAAGAAAAGAAAAGCAAACATACAAAAGACAAGAGAATTAACGAGGCTCGGCTATGTGCCTACGTCCTCGGACAACAATAGTTCTTTTCTTTCTTCCCCCACTAAGAATAGTGGGATTACAGAGTTACAAACTCTTTCTTGGATACACTCAAGAGGATATCTCTCTCATATACAAGTATGGAAGACACTTTGGTGAAGAAGCACCCAAGGTAGAAGCACCGTCCGGAAGAACACCGCAAGAAAAGAGCACCAAGAGCACCACCACTTCTAGCACCAAGATCACAAGGGAGGATTAACCCAAACATCTCCCAAACCATCTCATTATATAGCGAATGAACCTTTTCCTCCAAGATTCGTTTATGCAAAATGAATGAACCTTGGGAACTCCACAAGTCTTTAGACTTTCTCCAAGGTGAATGAACCTTGGGAACTCCAAATCCTCTCTCCAATTAAGGAGGGACCACCCAACACTATCAAGAACATCCAAATATCATAGTATTGATCCCTTGCAACACCATAAAAGAAAGTAGATAATTAGTGCAGTACATACATTATTCAGAACAAGTAGTAACATCAATTGGGATAATTCTCCAAGCAAATCTCATATATAGCTTTAGCACATAAAAGATGAAGGCAGTCCATAAGAATTTAATTTATTTACATGAGCAAACAAGCACATCATCAGAAATTGCCACTCAATAACACATTATGAGCAATATACTGCAGTGCCCAAGGAATGTCCCCCTATTAGTAATTTGTTACACATTTTAGTTGCTAGGAGGGAACTTAGACTATGTACATAGGCAAACCACATCAGTACATTTTTCATGCTCTCAAGGGGCCAGGTTCAGTGTTTGCCTTGCTTGCAAGCTCCGATAGCCCCAACCCATAGCACCGGGGTCCATCCAGCATGCATCGTTGGCGAGCACAATCAGTTCTTCAGGCTCATCTGCTCCATTTCATTGGGCGGGAAACAAGCAGGCCATGGGTTGAGGCTTCTGAACCTCGGACTGATAGGAATGCTCAGTCTGAGCTTACTCTCTATTTCTGGGGTGTTCATCAGAGTGTTCCAAGAGTTTTCCATTGCTGGCAAAACAACAAAGAGTGGATGATCAATATGCAACTTTATTGTTAAGCATTAAAGAGAAATGATAGTGATTAATCCTTGCTTGGTGGAGAGCAATAAATTGTATGGGAAAAATCTGCTTATAAGAAACTCTTCTTATTCATAATGATCCCAAACTCAACAATGTAAATGTAGAATCCTGACTCAATCTAGATACACTAAACATAATACTCATATAAGGTACTATTCTTAGAATAAACAAAAGAATATACAGATACTTGAACGATACTCCAATCTTGACTGGCCAAGTTTATTGTCAAGCACTAATTACCATATTCTTTAACGGGAAGAATAATACTTGAAGGGAGCTGCTATTAGAAGTCCTAAAATGTCGTTCGGCACTCCTCTTTTAATTTTTTTAACATTCAAATTCCAAATTTGTCCTTACATTAACATTATTGACACTCCTAAAATGTCATCCTACACTCCTCCCTCCATGCATACACAAATTAATGTCAAATTTAATACAGGGGTAGATTTGGAATTTGAATCTTAAAAAATTAAAGAGGAGTGTCGAATGATATTTTAAGAGTGCTGATAGCAGCACCCTACATGAATTGAAATGATTCTCTCATTCTATGAAAAGAGTAGAGGAGACAACTCAGGCTTTCTATGACGCGATTTCATGGATTTATTATAGGGGTGGTTAGGACTAGATCATACCATGCATGGAAAGAACATTATAGGAGCAATTTTGGTATTTATGACAATATAATCCCATCTAACTGCATTAATCTTAAGGCTGGAGATGTCTGCATAGTTCTCTTCTCTACGAATTCCATAGATTTCTGTATAGTTCTCTTCTCTGCAAATTCCATAGAGAGGATCCAAATTGTTCGAGAACTGGCAATCACAGTATTGCCCTTCATGATTGGTGTAAAGAATATAGAAGGAAGTAGGTCCCAAGAGTAACTTATATATATATATATATATATATATATATATATATATAAGAAACAAAACAATGGAATGAGTTACATCAAGATTATATATATATATATATATATATATATATATAAGAAACAAAACAATGGAATGAGTTACATCAAGATTCAAGGATAACAAGAACAAAAAAAAAAAAACTTAGTACAACAAAAGAATATATGAAGGTCAAACAAAAAGGGTCCAAGATACCAAGATTGAAAGAGGATGAGAAAGAATAAGTTAATTGGACCCAAAAGAAGGAAAGATATAGCTGATAGCAAAGTATTTCATCTATACTGCTATCAACTAAAGACGAACACAATAGCATTTGGCATGAAAGTTTTGAACACAGTTTATATCCAAAATATAGAGAACAAGACATGAATGGTCACAAGATATTGATATTGTAAATTAAAAAACCTTTATTTCCAAGATATTCCAAACCCAAGAAAAGATGGCTTCTGATGATATAGCTCAGTACCACAACTTGGTTCCTTGTTCAAATGTTCTTCTCAAATTCATCAATTAGTATGTTTCCCTCCCATAAGATGGACATACTTTCTACATTACGTTCTCACACCAGTTCATTTTTGCTCACAGCATTGCCTGGAAGAGCTATTAGTTTCTTTTCTATTCTTCTAGTTAAGATTTATGTAAGATTACTGATGCCTAAGGAACATGGTAAAATAATCTAAATAGGGTGACATCCATGATGCTACTTCTATCTACTCTTCACCACAGGTATTCTTGTGGTGGTCTTTATTGCCAACCATACAGTCAACTATATGATCTAATAACTACAAAAAGGACGAAAATAAATTTAACTAATCGTATAATGACAACAAGAAGATTCATACAGATTTTTGTTAATTACAAAGACTAATTAATAGGTTCGATTGGCTAAGAAAAATCTATGGAACTTAAACATAGAAGCTTAATTTATTTGGAGTAATTGGTGAATAAGAATTCGGTTAGTGTATGTATTTGTTCACTTATTTCTTGAGACATGTTGGATACTACTCCTGACAAGTTTATTATTTAGCATGACTGGGATCAGTACAAAATTTGCATGCATTGAAGAATTTGCCATAGCAAATGAAAATAGGGAGGCTATGGTTGCTGAAAATCATACAGTGATCTTCCAAATACGCCTAAAGAAACAGTATCAAATATCAATACAAACAATAAGACCTGTATAATATAAAACATGACCAAGTAAAAAATGCTACATAATTTTTCGAGGGCGATAATTTTTTTTATAGCACTTAAAATACTTGCAAGATAAAATGTGATAATACACCTCCCTTTCTTCTGTGCATTTCATTAAACTTTTAGGGTCTGCTTGGATTGAGGGGAAAAAAAATAAGCAGAGTTAAGTGGGGTTAAACGAGGGGGAGTAGAGTGAGAGGGAGTAGAGTGAATACATAGAACTTTGTTTGGATTTGAGGGAGAGTTAAGTGAGGATGTTTAATAACTCTTGCTTGGATTGGAGGTTTTGAGTGAGTGGAATATTAATAAAAAATATGATAGTTACCAAAACAGCTTTATTACATATGTCATAAAATTAAATTTGATTGAAATTTTGTTCGAACTTGTAAACATATCTTCACAAATTAGGAAGGTACGGAGCAACATGTTGAAAACAAAAAAAAATAAAAAGAAGAAGATATTTTATAGAACAAATAGGGGATATTTATAACTTTTTAAACAAAACCCCTCAATCACCCTCGTTAACCCTCCAAATTGGGGGGGTTAAAAAAATGAACAAAAGAGGGTGAAATAAACCCCCACTTAACCCTCCCTACTAAATCCCACCTTCAAACCAAGCATGATTTTATTTTTCCTCACTTAACTTTTTCTCACTTAACCCTCTTAACCCTCAATCCAAGCAGACCCTTAAACAGAAATTAAAAGAAGCCTATACCATGAGCCATCAACTGTGCAGTGAACCTTCTCGCCCTAAAACTATGAAATTTAGTTTTCATTGGTTTCTAGAAACCTAAGGAAACGATATTTCCAACTTAAAATGTTGTTTATTTGGTAGAAACTATAAGATAAGAAACTTGTAGCAAATAAAAATAAAAATGGTGGGGTGGGGGAGTGGTGGTGGTTTGGGGTGTGGGTGTGGTGGTGGTGGTGGTGGTGGTGGTGGGGGGGGGGGGGGGGGGGGGGGGGGGGGGGGGGGGGGGGGGGACGACGACAACGTCAAAAGTGGGTGCTTGCTTCTCAAAAATAAGTAGTAATGGAAAAATCACTAAAAGACTAGTACAACTATTCTAAACTAGTTTCCGAGTACCAAACAAGCAATTAAATGGAAAGTAGCTCTGCTTTCCTAGTTGCCTTCTTAGCCAAAGATGCCCTAACTGAAACTCACTTTAATTCCCAACCCTCTATGTGAAGGCAGTCTATTTTTCCTTAATAATCATAAAGAGAAAGAATAACTGAAACTCACTTTCATTCAGGTTAAGCCACAACATTGCTGCCAAGATTTAGTTAATGTATAACAAAATTTATATCGTACGTTAAGTCAACGAATGCATAAAGATCCTGAAATTTACAAAGGATATTGCTTTAAATTTCTTAAAAGATTACAAGATAAATATGCCAGTCTGAGATCCTGACATTTACAATTACCTTATTAATAATGTCAACAATTTCTGCAGTCCTCCACAGATTAACAAAGGCCTCAAGGGGCAGCGTATTCACTACGCGAATATACATAATGGAGAACAAGCCTTGTGGTTAGTTACCTCTATGCGTCAAGAAGGGTTATAAGTAGCTCCCCAACGTGTATTGCAAGGTTTCTCGTTTGTCCAAAAATGTAGGAACCTCGGCCTCAGACAACCTTATGGATCTATTACCCAAGTTTTATAACTTGGGCACACAGCTGTATGCCTCGAGATGCAGTGATCGCCCTCTCTTTTCTTCTGTTGTTGTCGGTATATCTTCAGCCAGGCTTCCCGTAAAGAATTTTAATAGGAAAGGGAAAGAAGCACAATGGTGTTTGCCTCAGAAGTATAGACTCCATATTGGAGCACAAGGGTTCATAGGGATCTTCTACTTTCCTATTGTTAACTCCTTCTCGAGTTGACGGAAGACCTCCTTGAAACGAAGAGAGGAATTGTCCATGGCATTCTTTGTGATCCTCTTCTGATGCTTGGTGCTTTTCAGCCAAGCAATCCCCAAAGAAACTTGAACGCTACACGCCTTGGACTTTGGCGAGAGATCCTCTATATAGTATCTTATATGAAGCTGTAGATAAAGGGAAGAATTCAAAAGATCAGACAAGAACTCAGAAAGAAAGAAAAGTCTACAGTATGCACCAAGAAGTGTGAAGATGGTTCTTTACATTAAAATAGTCACCAAGTAGAACCCCTTGGAGTGTCATGACCTCTTCAATAACCCATCCTTTCGCATCCACTAGAGGAGACTTTTGCTGACTACTAGTCACTTCTCCTCCATAACAGGATACAGCCTTGTTAAATTTGTAGTGGATTTGCCTCTGGTGCACATCACGCTTAATTGATTCCCAAGGTGTAACAGAGTAGTCAACAGAACCACATTTTTCCATAACTCTTCGTTCCAAAGAATTCCCTTCAAATAACTCCATGAATGAATTCATCTGAACATATAGCCAGAGAAAATGACAAGTTTAGTCATTTTTGCGAACAAATGTGGGTATAACAATATCATAGCTGCAGGCACTTGGGAGAAAAATAAAAGATACAAAGACTCACATTAACAGGAATGACAGAGGAGAAAACCTCTGACATTCTAGCATCTTCTATGCCTAAGAAAGATCCGCTGTCTTCGGACTGGAGAGTCTTCGCTTCAGATTCATGTTCAACAATCTGAACCTTTTGTTCAGGGCTCAGGGATCTGGCTTTCCATAGTGCCATGATGGTTCTAGTAACATGAAAGGGTCGTAAAAATTACACAGCGATCAGCATAGTAAGAAGATATTACCTGTCTATTTACTTTTACCCAAAAGTTAGTCTTCTAGTAACCAGATAGTTAATCAAAATAGCTAAAGCAACGAAGAAAACAAAAGAGTTAAGTACTCCAAGAAAGATTTTGAAGGCAGCTCGCCTAATGCTAGTATAGTATATGTTTCTATTGCATGAAAGAGAACTCAATGGAGAAAACATACACCTGTTGGCTACACTGAAAGAAACAAACGATTGGAATAGAAACTTAAGCCTTCCATCTTGGTCTAGTGACTTCGCTCCGTGTTTTGCATCCAAACCTCTACCACGTCTGAGAATGATCAAAAGCCCTGGGCTGCCCATTGATACGAGGGATGGAGGAGCGACTTGAATGTCTTCAATGTCCTCCCAGAGAAAGAAAAACTTGGTCTTGTGGCCAAAGAGGTTGGTGTAAAACCCAATTATCCTTGGAGAGAGAAAAAGTCGGCCCTGCAAACAACAGCATATAAATCATATAAACCTGAGATTCATTATTTAGGGTGTGCAACAGAATACACACCAACAGTCCCAACACCTACAATAGGATTTTGTCACATCACGTTTTTCATCAGGACTAGAGAAGGTGAACTACTTACAAAACCTTTCTCCACAATAATCTATTTCCATCTAGATCACCAGTATGCAATCAATTGTACCAACAGTAATTATTCAAGTAAGACCAGAACAAGTAATGAGCGTTATCCACAAGTTCATTAGACGGTGTACCTTAAAATTTCACCTAAATATCGGGAAAGCAGTTTTGGGGGAAAAGAGAACCTGCAAAGGCATTTTGCGCTTCAAGTGACAGGTGAAATCATTGATGAGAAATTCTTCAGGTGGCAGACCAAAGAGCTTCTGGAATGCTGAATTTGTTTGAAGTGACCGCACATTTATCTGCAAATTCAATTGTCAAAACCGATTACAAAACAGCAACAACTTCAAAGTTGTAATGCCAAGCATGGAATGATACAAACCTTTTTCCCAACCTCTTTCTCCACTTTTGTTAGATATTCTGTAACAACTTCAGTGCCCCGTGTGTTGTTTAGAAAAACCCTTAAATGCAACTTAGACTGACATGCCTGAGCCAGTTTTCCTTCAAGAGGAATACATACATCTGCTAGTTCTGATAAGTTGGATTTGACAAAGTTGACTTCAGCATGACCAAGGGATACAGCTTCATCGAAAGGTCCATCAAAATCATAAACATTGACATCCATCATTGACGGAGGGTCATCCATGGCATCAAATTCAAATATCTCTGCAGAAACAGCAGAAACGCAAATCATAGGTAATTTGTTATACATTATTTTGTTGGTAATATAGAGCAGTCTAAAATGCTATATTCAGTATGCCATGGGCACATGCTTCTTTCCTGCTCTACATAAACTACCTGCTATAAACATTGTACATAAAGTACCGGCTATAAACCAGGGACAGATCCAGAAATAAAGGGGTGGGTGTGTGTGTTTGTGTACGGGGTGGGTGGGGGAAGAAGTGTGATTTTTTTTAATTTTTAACACACGCATAATACTAATCTACAAGTACAAAAATCAAAACCACTAACGTAAAACTGAAATTAATAAATGGAAATAAAATGAAAACTTAAGAAATGTTCTACAGTTGTATTTTCTGTAGCGGAGATAATAATTAATTATTAAATCAAATAAAGCAGGATTAAGAGTCGCTTCTCATAAACATGAACAAAAAATTATAAACATACAATAGGGATAAGATAAGTAGAGATCTACATTTTTTAGATAGTTTCAACTTTCAACTTTGAAGAGAGATCGAAGAAGGACATGGAGCAAAAGAAGCAGGTAAGTAAATCCTTGGATGGTTCTCATCACCATAGTGTCACCTTGTAAACATTAAAGATTACAATTGTTCAAAACCAACAGCAGAAACCGATACTGTTAATCTTGTTATATTGCCCTAATAGAGTATATAGCATTAAAGCACTAAAATTGGCATCCATCGACGATGGAGATTTGTGTTCATGGCATAAAAATTCAAATGCCTCGGCAAAAGAAGCAGATAAGTAAATCCTTGGATGGTTCTTATCACCATAGTGTCACCTTGTAAACATTAAAGATTTAGAGTTTGTCACTCATTTTGGGCACTGCCTTAGTATTCCACCACACATATAGATAGTATCACGACCTTCTCATCTCAGTGTGTGACTTTCTGGTCATAAATCATGCTCAATACATCGACCACAATATATACACCCATTTTTCTGTGGACTCGCTTAGCCACCAAGATCGCTTTGGAAAATCTGCTTGATGTTTGTTTAGGGCCTTATGTTATTTGCAAACATTGATAACAATCAGTGAATTCACAGGCAATGCCTTGACTTACCTTTTACATTCCAAACATATTTTATTAATATTACTACAGTATACACAACTCTCTTTCTTTGAACAAAATGTGCCACAAAGTCCTTAAAAACTGTTTCTAAGCAAGAACAAATAGTAATTTCTCTCTCTTAAACTGTGCGCATGTATGTGTAGTGGGTGATTATTGAGTTATTCCTCATGTCGCTGAGCTTCCAAGTACTAACACTCATTCCTCTTAACAGCAAAGTCAAGACAACAAAATTCCAAGCAAAATAGTAAAAGAAATGCATGAAAAGTTAAAAGTAACATCCTCTTGTATACTATTAAAAAACAGATGGAGGTTGTAGCAATAAGTTACCATTCCACTTAGGATCAGGAGTCTGAAACTTAATTGAGCTTGTTTTCGTTTTACCATTGCAGGTAAAAACCACATATGGATCAGAATATCCAGATGAATCAACTGCTGCTAAGTTACTTCCCTCAATCAATGCAACAGTTAGTAGCCACCCATCTCCTTGTGATTTGACTCCGTGATCACTGCCTGTATGAACAATTAAACTGATTATTTCTTACAGATGCTGTTCATAAACTTCAATGTACAAAAAGAAAAGATTAATTGGGTGACCACAGCAGGTAAGCAACAGCAAAGTAAGATAATCAAGCCTGACTCTAAACTTAGCGTGAACTTCGATGAGGTAGTTGAAATGAGTCTAATATCTCAGATAATTTTATTGAGGGCTACTGCCTACTACTTATAGAGGGTCCAACCCCTCTTCATATTACATCTAACCGATGTGGGACTAAAGTCCCTTATTTACTCTCAACACTCCCCCTCAAGATGGGCGATAGATATTAATCATCCCCATCTTGTTACATAGCTTTGACAGACTCAATGAACTAAGACCCTTAGTCAGACAGTCTGCCACTTGTTCTTCTGAGCGAACATAATCAATCTTCAGTATCCCTTGTTCCAGCTTTTCCTTGATGAAGAATCGATCGATCTCGATGTGCTTCGTTCTGTCGTGCTGAACCGGATTGTTCGCTATACTTATCGCAGCTTGACTATCGCTCAGAAGGCGCAATGGTGTCCCCTTGTCTAGCTTCAACTCTGTCAGCAGCGCCTTTACCCATAGCAATTCTGATACTCCTAGAGCCATTGCTCTGTATTCTGCTTCAGCTGTCGACCGTGCTACCACTGACTGTTTCTTGCTTCTCCATGAAACCAGGTTTCCTCCTACAAAAACACAGTACCCTGTGGTAGACCTTCTGTCGTCTATGCAGCTTGCCCAGTCTGCATCGCAGTATCCCTCAACATCTGTGCATCCATTCTTCTTGAACCACAGTCCTTTTCCCGGCGTCCCTTTCAGATATCTTAGGATCTGAAATACTGCATCCATATGACCCGTTCTTGGATCATGCATATAGCGGCTTACAACACTTACTGCAAATGAGATATCAAGGCGAGTATGCCCTAGATAAATCAGTCTGCCTACTAGCCTTTGATACCTTTCGCGATCAACAGGCTTTCCTGCTTCTGCTCCCATCTTGCACTTCTGGTCAATTGGAGTGACTGCTGCTCGGCATCCCAGCATTCATGTCTCCTTCAGCAGATCTAGTGCATATTTCCTTTGTGAGAGAACAATTCCTTGTTCACCATCACACACCTCGATACCCAAAAAGTATCTCATCTCTCCCAGGTCCTTCACCTCAAACTCTTTGGCGAGTTTCGTCTTCAGTTTAGTGATCTCAACTACATCGTCACCTGTGATCACTATATCATCTACATATACAGCAAGTATAGTAATGTGGCCCCTTGCATGCTGGAGGAAGACAGTATGATCTGCATTTGTTTGATGGTACCCCATGCCAGTGACAGCCCTTCTGAATCTGTCAAACCAGGCTCGAGGAGATTGCTTCAGCCCGTACAGCGACTTCTTCAGTTTGCACACTTTTCCATGTGACGTTCCTTCACCTGAATCTGACACAGAGTAGCACCCCGGAGGAGTCTCCATGTATACTTCTTCTTGTAGGTCTCCATGAAGAAATGCGTTCTTTACGTCTAACAGGTGTAGCTTCCACCCATAGTTTGCTGCAATGGAGACCAGTGTTCTTACGGTACTCATCTTCGCTACTGGGGCAAAAGTCTCATCATAGTCGATACCATATGTCTGGGTATAGCCTTTTGCAACCAGTCTCGCCTTGTATCGTTCAACTTTTCCTTCTGGTGTCTCCTTCACTGTGTAAACCCATTTGCATCCCACAGCTTTCTTCCCTTCAGGTAATGGCACCAGCTCCCATGTCTTATTTTTCTCTAGTGCCCCAAGTTCTTCCATCATTGCGGCTTTCCATCTTGGGTCCTTCTTTGCTTCCTGCCAATTCTTAGGTAAAGAAGTGGAGTCTAACGAAGTGAGGAATGTTTGATAAGTCGGAGAAATATTAGAATAAGATAGGTAGTTGGCGATATCATGTTCATAATCTTTATAACGAATAGGAGCATTTTCCGCATTAATGCGAGAAGACCTCCTTAAGGGAGCAATGGGTGGTGGAGAAAGCATACCATCCGAATCGGAGAGATCCGCTTCCGAATCCGAGCGATCCGGTGCGGGAGTAACATCTTCAGGAGTCGGGACAGGAGTAGACGAGGGACTTGGCACTATAGGCACAGGGTACGGCACAGTACTGGACCTCTGCTGTCTTCTCCTGTAAACTTGGAGCTCCTTTTTCCTTGTCTGCTTCTCCCCCTGCGAAATGTACGTATTGTCTTCTTCATCCTCCGTATCAGTATCATTGATGCTTTCTCCCCCTTTCTGCCAGTTTGTCACGACAGGACAAGGTACCGATCGGACAACTACGTTTGGGCGTACTACCTCCCCCTCACGTCTAACACCCGCTGTATCAGGCGTGTTCCCAAACGCAGAACCTTCGTCCGAACCATAATAAGGTTCCAGCTCTCTGAATGTAACGTCCATGCTTACAAATAGCTTCCGTTCAACCGGGCTCCAGCAGACGTAACCCTTCTGTGTCCCGGTGTACCCAACAAAGACACACTTAAGTGCTCGAGGATCCAGCTTACCAACACCAGGCCTGTTATCGTGGACGAAGCATACGCAACCAAATACTTTCGGAGGAACGGTGTACGCAGTTGTCCCCGTGAGCATTTTCAAAGGCGTCTTCCAGTCCAGTAATTGAGAGGGCATCCTGTTGATGAGATAAGAGGCTGTCAAGACAGCCTGCCCCCACAAAAATTTAGGGACATTCATAGCCAGCATCATCGTCCGAGCTACCTCCAGCAGGTGCCTATTTTTTCGTTCAGCAACACCATTTTGAGCCGGTGTATATGCACAAGAGGTTTGATGTAGTATACCATGAGAGGATAAATACGCAGCAAACCTCTTATGGGTATATTCCGTCCCATTATCCGACCGAAAATACTTAACACGAGCATTATACTGTGTCTTCACCCGTTGATGGAAGCTTTGAAATGCCTCAAAAACATCACTTTTATTCTTCAGCAGGTAGACCCACGTTACGCGGGTAGAGCAGTCAATAAAAGTAACAAACCATCTATAACCGTTAACACCGTTTGTAGGACAAGGGCCCCACACATCGGAATGAATCATATCAAAAGCAGCAGAACATCGATGCCCAGAATGCACATAGGAGCTTCTGGTATGTTTTCCCAACTCACAAGCATCACAAACTAACAACTCTTTATTTGCTTTTTGATATAATGACGGATACAGTCGACTAATAACGGAAAAAGAAGAATGTCCTACACGCTGATGATGGAGGAGCAGCTCGGCTTCGACACTTCGACTTCGGACTTCCGGTTGGGCGTCTGCAACCAAAGATGCCAGTGCTCTATCCAGACCGTTCCTGTCCAAGTACCATAGACCCTTATGCCATGTGCCAGTGCCTAGTCGTCTCCCCGTTCCCTTCTCCTGAAAAGTTACCTTAGGAATATCAAAGGAAACAATACAGTTTAGATCAAGGATAATGGCGCTAATGGAAATAAGATTGACAGGAAAGGAAGGAGCATGTAAGACATTAGATAGAGTGATGGAAGGAGTGCAATCAACAGTGCCTTTACCCGTAACAGGCCTGGAAGTACCATCAGCAGTCTGAATGCTTTCTGGCGGCGTTAGAGGAGAGTATTCCCGGAACTCTCCTCGGGACCCCGTGACATGGCAAGATGCCCCAGAGTCCATAATCCAAGCTGGCTGAGAGACAGATGCAAGAGCACGCGGAGGTATACCGGCACTGGTTTGGGAGAAGTAAGTGCAGTAATCTCCTGTAGTGGACGGCGCCCCAGGAATGACTTGTCTTTCACCAGAACCAAGCTTTGAGCCGCGCATCTTCTCGATAACTTCTCTCTCAAATGGAGTGATGTCCGCCAGCTGATTGTCCCCACCTTCATCCGCCAGATGCGCCTTGTTGTCTCCAGCGTAAGTGCCCCGTCCACCACCGTAGCTGCCTCGACCACCTCGTCGTCCACCGCGACCACGACCCCGACCATTCGAGGGAGTCCGCGTCGGTTTTGGGCAAAAGCGGATGTAATGCCCTGTGTCACCACAGTTGTGGCAAACGCCTCCCGTAGAAGGAGGCTGTGTGAAAGTGGCAAGAGCAGATGTGTCAACTCCGGCCTGCTCCCCCTGGGAGATACCCGTGGTAGGCATCAGCTTCAACCGTGCTTCTTCTTGTGCCATGGCAGCTATGGCGTCTTCTAATGTCGGCAGCGTCGGTTGTGCAAGAAGTACATTCCGCCGTTGCTCAAACGCTGGGTTGAGCCCCTTCAAAAACTTCATCATCCGTTGTCGCGAGATATAATCCAGAAATTTCTGGAAATATTTTGCAAAAGTCGGTTCAACCTGAGCATCCTCCATGCCAAGAGGATCATAATGGTCAAGATCAGACCAGTACTTCTTCAACAAGGCAGCGTACTCAGAGATGGTACGATCGTCTTGGATTACCCTATCGAGCTCATCCTGCAGTTGGAAGACTCGCATGGGGTTACCCGAACCGGAGTACATGTCTTTCAACGTTCTCCAGATATCAGCAGCTCCCTCCATTGCTTCAACGTTACCCGACACTTGGTCGGTCAAAGAGGCTGTCAACCAACCAGCCACGACATTGTTGACAATGTCCCATACAGCAAACTCCTTCGAGGAGTGATCGACAGGGGCCTTGGTGTGGCCATCTACATAACCAACCAAGCCACGTCCCTTCAGCGTCCGCATCGCCTGCCGCGACCATTTCAAGTAGTTGGTCGTGCCTTCCAACTTCGTCTCCAGCTTGTCCAACTTCCCCATTTTGTACGGTGACGGATCCACATCAGTATGGGTCACGCGTGGGGTTGCCTCCGGTAATCTCTTGGTCAGGAGATCCTCGACCAGGACCTTCATTTCTTCTGCTGTCAACTTCCCATAGATGGAATCCATGACTTCTGCAACCGCAATCAGTGAGGTGTTGTTGTTTCCGGAGTCGTCTTCTTTTGAGTCGTCTTCGTCTTAGTCAGCTACCGGGGGGAAACAACAAAACTAGATCCCTCACTGATATGTCGTAGTGTATACGACCAACTAGAACCGCGTCATGATAACGCGTTCGGACGGCTCAAGTATAACCAACGTAGTTGTGCCTCCTTGCATGAGACAAACCAGAGGTATACCAGCCGTGCAGAAACGATTGTAAAGACGACGTTTCTGAGATACGAAGATCTAAAGAGATTTCGTATTCGTAGTAGAGCTTCTAAAAAGAAGGTAATAATTCTCGAAGGCAACAATCAGAAATCTTCGCAAAAAAAATCTGAGTATAGAGATCTTCTAAAGAGAAGGAACTCTGATTCTCAAGGCAACTACAGAGATCTTCTAAAGAGAAGAAATCTGTTTTTTTAATATTTTTTTTTTTTTGCAGATCAGCAAAAAACCCTAAAAAGGGTGCTGTAGCAGCAGGAAAAAAAAGGGGGGGGGGGGGGGGGGCGGCGCTGGAGGGGGGGGGGGAGGCGGCGCTGGGAGGGTGGGGGGGGGGGGCGCTGGGGGGGGGCGCTGGGGGGGGGGAAGGGGCGGCGCTAGTAGAGGGGTGGGAGGGGCGGCGCTGGTAGGCGGGAGACGGCGTCGACGGGAGGCAGCAGGAGGGGCGGGGTTGCGGCGCTGGAGAGGCGACGGCTAGGGTTAGGGAGAGAGAGAAAGAGAGAGGAGGGGGGGGGGGCGGCTAGGGTAACCTGGCTCTGATACCAAGTTGAAATGAGTCTAATATCTCAGATAATTTTATTGAGGGCTACTGCCTACTACTTATAGAGGGTCCAACCCCTCTTCATATTACATCTAACCGATGTGGGACTAAAGTCCCTTATTTACTCTCAACATAGGTAATCCAGCTCTTTCTAGTGAGGATAAAATTAAGATGGTGCCAGATAGAACTTCATATTTGTACATTCAGTGCGGAGAATAATATTCTTATAACAAGCCTAAAAATGTATGGCCAACTCTTTCACTAGTTTAAATTTGCCAAGAATTTAACATATGCAATCTTAAGGTACTGCTATCAATTTATATTGACTGACAAAAGAGACGATTATTCCTGTAGTGTGATAAGTTCCTGTAAGAGTGCACGTGTCAGTGACATATACCATTTCAAAGTTTGCATTTTATTTTAAAGTATTACACCCAGAATTTAAGTGCTAATGACATCTAGCATATTGTTTGTGTGAAACCAAGAAGTACCTTCGGAAACACTCTAAATGTTGATGAAGATTTGAATATATTGCCAGATAACAGAAGCCTTACCTCTCTGCTTTCTAGCTTGCAAGTAACGCCCAATCATATTTAAGAAACGCTGTCCTTGAAGAACCAAAACTCCACAAACCACAACTTCACCAATTGAGTCTGGCAAATCAAGACCTGTGAACTCAAGTCCCTGGATCTTGCTAGGTTCTCCAAGTAAGATGTGTATCGTGACATACAGTCCCACGATAAGAGAGGATATAACAGTAAAGTTTCCAAAGAAGCGGAAAGCCAACTTCCAATCAGACTCTTGTTCTGTCTGCAAAGAAGATAACATCTGCTCTTTGCTAGACCCAGTGTCTTTCAAGTCAATTGGTTTAACATTCTGAGATAGTAGGTCAGCAAACTGACCATAGCTGTCCTTCAGGCCTTGGCTTGCTCCATTTTCAATCATACTTTTCATCCATGTACTCTGTATAAAATTCATGCGCCAAGATATTACCAAACGTGAAGATGGCTCTTCAGATGGTAAATCAGGTCCTGGGAGGATACATGTCAGCACCTCAGTCCTGAAAGTGCTACCAAAAGGAACATCAGGAGTGCTCACACTTGATAAGACTGCATAGGCTTTTCCATCAGCCTTAAGATAGGTCTGCTCTTCAGTTGCTCTAACTGCCTTCACTAATCTAGTTGCAGCTTTTATGCAGGTAACCACTCTTTTCAGACACTTGCCATCGTTTTCAGGTCTCCACGGCTCAATTTCCAAACCAGTGGTCCCTTGAAGATCTGCCAAGGATTGCAAAAAGTTTGAACTCTGAGAGAAGAGAAGGGCGTTCAGTTGACCTGGTGAGGCTACGTAAGTTCGGTCAATAAGAACTCCACCTGGTAAATTTCCAGGGATTTCATCTCCTTGATCTTTCGACTCCATAACTTTCAGTAATTCATCAAATGTCATATTGGAGGAAGCATCACTAGCTTGGCTTTCGGAAGCCTCAATACTCACAGTTGTCTCTTGGTGCTCTTCTTTGATATCAATTTCACTACTGGAAGATGATCCGACTTCTATATTTCTCCCAACAAAATATTGGAAAAAGCGATCAACAAATGATATCGATACATCTGACTTGTCCTTGAGAAACTCGGATTCTTCAACTACCAATTCTGAAGACGATTCTACTCTTAAATCGGAAGATGGTAAGGGTGCCTCTCTTACTAATTCACTGGATTTATCTGAGCTTGATGCAAGATCGTCAGAACAAGAAAGGTATTTAGGTGTCCCATTGGTAAAAGAGTCCTTGTGAGACAAAGATATAGTAAGACAGATTTCCCCTGCAGAAAGTAGCAAGAAGGTATAACTCAATTTAATTAAGGAAAATCATCTTTTTAATGCATTAACTGAAACCCTTGTCTGATTGTTTGAAAAAAGAAGAGAGTCACCTTGTCTAGTGCTCTGCAAAACTACCAACAATATGTGTGTATTACCAATTTATCCTAGTTACCAGTGTTATAGACATTATTTTGCAGTTGTCCTGCACCAATTATATTTCACTTGATGTACCAGGCCTCATTTGGTTCGCGGAATGGAAGGGAAAGGAATTCAATTCCTTGGCATTTTCTTTCCTTTGGGAAATTAAAATTCCCATTGATTTTCCTTTCCGATGTTTGGAAATGCCAAGGAATTTGGAAAGGAAAGTGAATACTTCAATGTGGGAAAGTGATTCCTTGCTTGGATGGATGGAATCACTTTCCCCCCTAATTTTCCTTCCATTAGGAATCACTTTCCTTTCCTCCTCAATTCCTTTGGCACCCAAACATAGGAAAGTAATCACTTTCCTTTCCCAACCCAATGACTCCGCAAACCAAACGAGGCCTGGGTATCATACCATTCATATGCATAATGTATGTAAGCAAAACTCTGTCATTTACATAAGACTTAAGAATCAATTAACATTTGATTTAAGGAACAAAAAGGCCACTTTTTTATATGGAGCCATCCTCAAAGAAACAAAATAGATGAATCAACAAAAGGCTTCTAATGCACAAAGAATCTGTAGAAGACGTATGGCTAAAATCATATGACAATTATTTCCTTGTGTAACAACTTGGTTATGAACTTTTGAGGTTCAGGATTTTGTGTATGAGTGCTGGAAGAGGTCCTTGTGCGAGCATGGTGAAGTATCAATGCAGGGTCGAGAACATCAAAAAGGGCAAATGCGCATGACAAGCTAAGTATATCCCATAACTTGGGTAAGACACCTGCACAAATCAAGAAAGTATCAGTTTTGGGAACCGTGGAGGTGGCTAAGCCAGTTGGCCAAACTGGCCAAGCCTATTTCAACCAATAGGCTCAATCGTCCTGTGAATAGTCTGAGCTTCTTGGAGACTCCAGAAGAGTAGGATTCTACTTTATTATTTTGCTAGTTATATCCATATTATTAGTTTTCTTAGGCACGATTCTTAAGAGGCTTCGCAAAAGAAAAGAGTAATCTTCTTCAGTTCCTTGTAGGTTAAGTCTGTTTGGTCTATAAAAGTGAGTTCCTTTTTCCAATTTTAGATGAAAGATTGATAGTGAAACCTTTGTACTCTTTAACCAAGGAGGGAAAAGAGAGCAATAAAGAATATCTAATTGGAGAAATCCTTCCCTCTAACCAAATCAGTGGTGTCCCCTTCATTTCCGCACTACACCTCCAACCTGTCATCACCCATATCCTGATCTATTGGATTAGTGTCTGTATGCCCGTCTAACTATAATTTGGATTAGTAAAATTGTAGGCCACAACCTACTGGCTCAAGCTTTTGGGGTTAAGTGGTTGGCTACATGGTGTTAGATCATCAGGTCCTTTATTTAGATCTCAGCCTAGACATTAATTTATTCCCAATAACTTCATATTTTCCATTTGTATAATCTTCATGTTGAAGGCTTCCACGACATGCTAAATCAGGGATGTGCATGTGGACTGCAAAGCTGCAGTTCAGTGGGAACCAGGCTTATGGGGTCAGCTTAATTTCCACAAAAATGCACATACCATGACAGCAACAGCATTGCCTATTTTGTCTGATTCATTGGCAATTACGAAATTTGCAAGAAAAGAATCAATATAACTAATCTTGTTCTTAGCTTGGCCATTCGATTAAGGTTCTTTCGGTCAAGACAGAGAAAGATAACTCTTATTCATCCGGAAGTGACTGAACTAGCCTTTGGGCTTAAAAAAGCGCTGTCGTAAATTTGGGATATTTTCAGTATCCAAAAATGTACAAAATTGTCAGCATTAGGAATCATTTTTCCACCTCTTTACTATTTGTAGACACCGATAAATTGTTGCTTTGGGACTTCAGAAGTTTTTTATTGAGAACCAATGCTTTTGATCCTTAGTTCTCGATTAACCCATATAACAATACAAGGAACACATTTCATATGAACTAAGATGCCAAGCACATTGCACAAATGAAATGGGAAGAAACAAAGTTTACCACAGGCTTTGTTCTTTGCTTTCGTGCTTTTGGGCTGCAGCTGGTACCACTGGGTCCCCAGCGACAGACCGTCGGCATCCATGACCTTCGACAGGGGCACCTTGAGCTTCCCCAAGAAGTCGTCGTTGAACTTGTCCTCGTCCATCACCGAGATGGCGAGCTCCTCACCGAGATCCCCAACCCTGAAGCTGAACTTCTCGTCCCAGATGGGGTTCAAGCTCTCCTTCACGACCCTCGTCTTTGCCCGGTGCTTCCCCAGCTGCAGCCTCACATAGGGATCACTCAGGCCATTGAGATCCATGGCCGGGAGGTCCCGGGCTTCGATGACATGAATCAAAAGCTTCATTTTCTTTCCAAGAAATGGAAGCTAAAATGAACGGTGGGCGTATCACATTCAAATAAGAAGAAGACTTGAATCAAGAACCTAGCTTTTTGGAACCTATTGAAGAGAGAGCTATTGTACTTGAGCTAATTAAAAAAAATGCACATGAACTGAACAAATTAAAGATGGAATCACAAACAAAACAAAAAGAACATTAAAAAAATAGAGTTAAAAAAACACAAATTTCAATAAAGACCCAATTCAAAAGTCATATGAAGAAGAAAACAACAGAAAGATCAGATTTTTATGCAACTAAAATACAAAAACACAGAAAGCAAACAAACCCATCTCAAATTTCACCACACAAACCCTAAAAAAAACAAAATTTCTTCAAACCCAACTAAAAAAGGACTCCAAGTGACCCAAATGAAGCAGAGAACAGCGGAAAGATCAGATTTTGAAGCAACTGGAGTGGGTTTAGAGTGGAAACAAGGAGACCCAATTGAGATCTCTCTCCCTACATATATCTATAGAAGCTCAAATTGGGATTCAGGAACAGTGGGAAGAGCAGAGAACACGAAGCAATGAGAAAAAAGATTCGATCTTTCGAGCAATTTGTTGGGAATTATCGGAAAATGGTCACTAAGTTGATAGAAGAAACCCCTAAATTACAAATTTACAATGGTATTTAGAAAAGTTCTCTCTCTCTCTCTCTCTCTTCAAAAAGTCTTCTCTACTGTTCCTTGACTCGCCTAGTAATAAATGGTAATATCAGTAATAATTTTTTGAAATATTTATTTGGTTGTTATTTATTTAATAAATGGTAATATCAGTAATAATTTCACATAATATTTGAGTCTTGACCAACAAGCAATTTCCTGTAAAAAAAAAGAAAGAAAAGAATAGGATGCTTCAACTACACGTGACCCATAGTTGGTAGTGATTGTTGCTTGTTTAAACTTTGAAGGGATGTGTAAGATTTTTTCTCTTCCACTATTTAGTGTTTAGATCCAAGGTTTTACGTCATTTTAGAGTTAATATGTTCAATTGAAAATTTTAGATCCTAAATTTTAATTTATGTTTCTTTTTTCCATTATACTTTTACTTTATGTTTGATATTAAAATTTTTATATATATGTTAGGAAAGATATAATGGAAAAAAAAAATCTAAACTTTCCAATTGAAACTTAAACGTTAAACTAGTATACAATCTAGAGTCTAAACGCTAATTAGTCCATTTTCTTGTAATTTTTTTTGTAAAGTAACAATTTATCATCTAATCACTTCATCTAATCCTACATATAGTTTAGAAAAAAATCTTAATATTTTGTCTCAGAGCATGTCACATAAATTAGAATTTCTTATAATAAATTGTATATCTTCTCGTCTGAGTTTACCTATAGTCTAGAAGAAACTTTGAGATACTTCTTATAACATGTCATATAGATTATAATTTTCTACATCAAGTTGCATCATCTTCTTACTTCTAATAAGCTCAAGTATAATATAGATGTGGAAATTGAGGGTGTTTCTTAGAGCATGCGCATATGTAACAATTTTCTATAACAAATTGTATCATTTTTTTCGCTTCGTCTAACTCTCCCTCTAGTTTAGGAAAACTTTAATGCCTCGTTTGGTTCACGGAAAGAAAAGGAAAGGAAATGATTTCTTTGGTATTTTTTTCCTTTTGGAAAATTACAATTTCTATCAATTTTTTTTTTTCTTTTTTGTGTTTGAAAATATCAAAAAAATGGAAAGAAAAAGTGAATCCTTAGTTAGATGGATGGAACCATTTTTCTCCATATAACATGTCATATAAATTAAAATTTCTTTCTATTAGAAATTACTTTTCTTTCCTTCTCAACTCTTTTGGCATCCAAATATAAATAAATAATGACTTTGCTTTTCTATTCCATGATTCCGTAAACCAAGTCCAAACGTGGACTAAGAGTGTTTCTTAGTTGGATTCTAAGTTCTATAGCCAAAACTTGTCATTAAAGTTCTATAGACTATAGACACATTGCTACTATGGTTGGGAGTCATGGCACCAACAAAGTAGTTTGATGTACATTGCTACTATGGTTTGGAGTTATGGCACCAACAAAGCAGTTTCATTTACATTTTTTCCGTCATTTATTTATGGAGATTTCTCATATTCCTATCCGATCATATTCTCAAACTGAAGACATGGGCGATGAAGATGATGATTGGATACAAAAATGTATTATAGATGACAGTGTACAAGTAAAGGATACATGCTTTTCATTCTAAACAAAAGCATATTTTTCATTTTTCCTCTTACTATAAATATAATTGGATGGAATACAGGGTTGTTTATGGTATTCTAAATGTCGTGTACAAACACTAAAAGAAAACAGAGCTGCTTATATTCAAGGGCTGAACCAGAAATCCAAGCTGGAATGGATTAGGGTGGACTAGATATAGCATGACTCACAAAAAATTATATATATATATATATATATATATATATATATATATATATATATATATATATATATATATATATATATATATTTTTGTGGGCTGGAGCCCACTTCAGCCCCTCACCGCCACTGGCTACATTGTCCGCAGGCCACGTGTCATCCCTCTATTGGAGTGGGGCTTCGAAAATTTTCGGATGGATTCGATGTGATACAGGTGGGGGCCAGTGGGAGGTGACATGTCGGCATACGGACACACGTGCAGTCATCTCGCGGTAAAAAAAAAATTTCGAAAAAAAAGAGTTGTTTTTAACGACTCTAAAAAAAAATTCTTCTAACATTTGAAGTGTCCTAGTAGTACAATTTCTGCAAAATAGAAAAGCCTAAATCGAGTAATATATATGGAGGTTGAAATTTTAGGATCTTTCGGTTTCGAGTTTGTGTGACCCCACAACTTGTAATTGGAAAAAAGAAGAAGAGGTGATTGATGAAATGTGACATGATTTCCTGAGATAATTTACATGTAATCAGTTATATTTTGGAAGTAACAATACGTAGGTCAGATGTATACATATCCAATATCCGATATGAATTTTCCTCCAGGACCACATTTGAAGAAAATATTCTATGTTTTGGTTAATGGTGACACATCAACCCTCTTAATTAATGCGCATCTACATCATCAGCAATTAAAAATGGACATAAACAATGAGCATGACTTTCTCCAAAATGTCTCCTAATTAAGTAATGGTTCAGAAGTTAACGACTTTCTCATGACATGGTCGTCGGCGCGGCGGCGGTAGCGGCGCAGCCAACTTGGCTTAACAAAGGTGAGCAAGTCACCGACACACACGGTCACACAAAGAACAAAAATTAGGAAATAGAATGGAAATTTCGTCCAATACTTGGCAATGGTATAAATTGGGCTTGATATGAGACAGCCGTCCCAACAATTTTAAAGGACATCCAATGTTTATATACTACTATATAATGAAAGAAATTAGTTTCATTGTAAAATAGAGACAGTAGATAATTACTAAAGCTGTATTTTTTTTAATCTTTCTAAATAGTCTTTTATATATATGGAGCGGATTGGAAGTCTCGTCCGTCCTCAACCGTTGGATTGAGCACGCGGAAGAGAGAAATATGGTGGGTGGTGTGGTGGTGGTGGTGGTGGGGGGGGGGGGGGGGGGGGGGGGGGGGGGGTGTTTGCACGCTCGATCCAACTGTCGAGTGCGGACTGCGGACGGGACTTCCCAGGGTCCGCTCCCATATATTCTTTTACTATTTATCATTATTATTTTTCATTTTCTGTTGATAATAATAATACTGTATCATCGTATATGGAAAAAAAATATGAATATTAAATTTTGAGGGTATTATTTTTAGAGTTTGTATCAGGTATCAAAATTTAAAGTCCGACATTGAATTATATATATATATATATATATATATATATATATATATATATATATATATATATACTGTCGAGTGCGGACTGCGGACGGGACTTCCCACGGGTCCGCTCCCATATATTCTTTTACTATTTATCATTATTATTTTTCATTTTCTGTTGATAATAATAATACTGTATCATCGTATATGGAAAAAAAATATGAATATTAAATTTTGAGGGTATTATTTTTAGAGTTTGTATCAGGTATCAAAATTTAAAGTCCGACATTGAATTATATATATATATATATATATATATATATATATATATATATATATATATATAGCGGATCAAAAGTCCCCCTTAGAAAACTTCCTAAAAACTCCCTCACCCTCAGCCGTCTATTTAATGTTAATATTAATATTAATATTAACATTAAATACTAAAATTAACATTAAACTTAACATTAAAATTAAACTTAATATTAATATTAATATTAACATTAACATTAATATAAAAATAAAAATAAAAATTAATATTAATATTAACATTAATATTAACATTAATATTAACATTAACATTAAATGGACGGCTGAGAGTGAGAAAATTTTTAGGAGATTTTCTAAGGGGGACTTTTGATCCGCTCTATATATATATATATCTATTCTACTATATAATAGGAAAACTTAGATAGTGAAACTTTTGAATTCCGAAAATACCCTTACATACTTATACTAATTAAAAATAGTTCATTAATTTTAATAAGAACAACTTAGTAATTAGGAAGACTACCCTTTGGTCTTCCTAAACTAATTAAAAAATGTTAAATACGTGCAAGGCACGTGCACATATGCTGGTGTATATATATATATATATATATATATATATTGAAACAAATGGTAATTTTATTAATGTTTCAAATCGTACATCAGCGGCTCACAATGTGTGAGCTACTCAGTCATCACTCTAACATCATATTCAATATTGTGTATAATTCCTGTTTGGCATGTACAAGTGTTCTCAAAGCTGCATCTGTTTCGTTCCCGTCATACATGCCAGACCGACGATGCCAATCTAACACAAGCTTCTCTGAACCAAATAGAGACTCTCCCTTTGAGTCCCTTTATTCTCCGCATGATCTGCAACACCACCTGACCACCCATTTGTTGTAGCCCTAACTTATTCTCCTTCTCCTGCCATATCCTTCGCGAGTACGGGCATGTGAAGAAGAGGTGTTCCATAGACTCCACCCCTTGGCCACACAACGTGCATTCCAGACTGCCTACTTGTATGCCAAACCGTTGGAGTCTATCTTTGGTGAACATACGTCTCAACGTGAGCTTGTACATGCACATTTGCATCTTCCTTGCAATGCCCTTTCTTCATATCATATCAGCAAACTTAGATCTTTCATACTTAGGGCGGAGTCTGTTGTATATAGCTGCGAACTCAAATTTTCCATTCGACGAGCTCGTCCAAATCCAACAATCATGTTTATTGCTCCGATCAATGCTTACTCGCCTTAGGTGTCACACACAGTCGGGCAAGCCGGTGGTTCTCAGGTCGCCAGCCATCCGGTCCTAGAATAGTGCTTACACGTTCACCCCTAGCTGTCAGCGAGGTGTTGTGTCCTCTCAGCAGTTTCCTCCAAGCACTGGTGTTCGATCCAAGGGTCTTCCCAAAGATCCGTGGTAGCACCATCAGCAATGAACCGACTAATACATTGCCTCGGTTCTCTCCTATTGTTCAGGATAGACTTGAACGTAACATAAAAGTTATTGTTTGATTGAAGGGACCAGAAATTGGCTCCTTTGAGGTACCGTTCATGCATCCATTTTGCCCACAGCGACTCTCCATGTATGAATTTCTGAGCAATCTTCAGGCTAGCAACCTTTCTCTACAGCAACAACGATATGATACCTACTCCTCCCTCAGCTTTGGGTTGACATAGATTTTTTCATGAGATGCCATGTAACCCTCCTCTCCATATAAACTCCGCACAAAGTTTTTCAACTTTCTGAATCGTAGCCGTCGGTAATAGAATATTCTGCAACCAAAATAGTGCTATAGAATGAATAACCGATCAGACGAGTTCGATCCGTCCTCCAAATGAGAGCGTTTGGGCTTGCCATCCATCTATCCTCCGCTGCACATACTCCATCAAGTCTCGACATTCGATATCTCTAGCATAGTTGATAGAGAGTGGGAGTCCCAGGTATCGTACCGGCAATTCTCCTCTACTCACACCCAACACTTCGGCTCGCTCCTCCTTGCCCGGACAAGATGCATTAAAGTATACCGTACTCTTATCTTTGTTCAGTTGCAGACCTGTCCACTTGCCAAATTCCTCCATAATCTTCGTCATGGTTCCAATCCCTCTAATCGAGGGTACTATAAACACCAGTAAGTCATCAACGTATATCAAATGGGACACATGAGGGGAGACAGTCCGCATTAGCGGAGTAATCTTCTTAGTCAAGACAGCTATCTCCATCAACCACGAGAAATACTCCATGACGATAGATAATAGGTACGGCGTCAATGGATTCCCCTACCTGAGTCCTCTATTGCTTCTGATAAATCCGTACGATTGACCCTGCATGAGTATGGAGAATGTGGCTGTCGAGACTCGATATGCACTCGCGCACCATGTCAACCAATCTCCTGTCAAATCCCATGGCAAGCATGATATGACACACAAACTCCCTATTTGTCGTGTCGTACGCCTTTTGCAGATCCAGCTTCATACAAGATTTCTGCCCTTCTTTCTTATTGAAGTCATGAACCATCTTATGAGCTAAAAGGCTGTTGTCTACAATAACCCTGCCCTTGACGAACGCCGCTTGGTTCTGAGATATCAAGCCCTGCATAATAGTCTCCATCCTTCGGCACATGAGATGATTAATCACTTTATATAAATAGTTGCAGCATGATATAGGACGGTAGTCTACAAGCGAGGAAGCCCCCTCCTTTTTGGGAATAAGTGTCAAAAAAGTATGATTTAGCTCTATGAGAAATCGTCCATTAACAAAGAAATCACTCACAACATCCAGTACTTCTCCTTTCAGTTCTGCCCAGTGCTCTTTGTAGAACTTACTACCAAACACATGTGATCCTGACGCTTTGTTAGGGTCCGCCTTCATCACGATTTCCTCAATCTCCTCCATGCATACAGGTGCAATGAGTACTCGGTTTCTCCGATCAGTGACTAATTGTTTGCTTATCAAAACCGAAAAAAAGATTAGGGTAATAATCCTGATTAAATAAGTTCAATAGTACCTGATGGCCTCCTGTTGTACGCCTTGCTTCTGAATAATAGGCTTCCCATCTTGATCAATAAGTCGGCTAATATGATTCCGATGTTGCCTAGTTTTCACGATATCATGGAAGAACTTAGTACATCGATCCCCTTCTTTAAGACAACTACACTTGGCTCTTTAAGCCAAGTGAATTTCTTCCATCATCCTGAGCTTTTCGACCCTGTTAACAAGTACCTTCTCTTTGGCCGCTATTTCCGAGTTCAACGGATAACCCTGCAACTCCAGCTGAACCGCCTGTAATTCCTTTACCAAGTCAGCCAACCTCTCAATAGGTCGGGTATGACACCACCCCTTGAGTGTTGCTTTGACCCCCTTCAATCGCGAGACCAGTTTGAATTAATGGTTGTCGTTCACTTTCGCCCTTAGTCTCGATGCCACCGCCTTCTTGTAACTATAGAAGCATGAAAAATCTCAGCTGAAGACATCCCTTCGCCAAAGCGCAGAAGATGCAAAAGACTGAGGCTTAGTGCTAAAAAGACAAAACAGAAGATATGGAAAGAAATTCCTTTATTGTCATGTCTACAAAAGTCCAGTACAGACACATCAGGACTATACATAAGGGACTAATTCTGTTCTTCTACAAAGGATCTAATACAGATTCGACAGAAGCCTTGAGGGATCTATAGGGGATGCAGTCTTCATCGAAGCATAGCCTTCCTTCTTCTCGATACGCATGCTGGAAGATTGACCTCCATCGAAGCATGTTCTGACCTTCTTGCGGGCGCAGCCTCTCAGAAGCATATCAGTTACTCAATACTTTGAAGAAGCCAGAGCATTCAAACCAGAGGCGCAGCCACCTGCCTGCGCCAACCTCATAAACAAGATGGTGGTAGGCCCCCCTCTCCTTCTTTTACTTCAGAAGCCAGTGTCTTCACTCCAGAGGCGCAACTACCTGCCTGCGCCAATCTCAGACGTACAAAGGTGTCATACCCATCCCTTCACAGCCAACACCTTCACTGTTCAGAGGCGTAGCTACTTACCTGCGTTCGCATGAGGCGCAGGATGGTGATATGCTCACACCATCTCCATTTCTACGGCACAGTCGTCTGCTCTGAATCAGAAACTTAAGTCACTTCTTTATAAGAGACTTGGGAACTCCCATCACAACCAATGCAAGTCAGCATGTCGCTCCAAAAGTGCAGTAACTTCGCCAACCTAAAGCACTAGCCTACTTGTCGCCTACAGCACAGTGACTCCGGGAGCCCGAAACACATCTTCATAAGTTGCTCTATATGCACAGAGGTCTCATCGTCATTCGAAGCCAAGTCCACTCGTCGCCTGAAAGCACAGAGGTTCCGTCGTCTCTAGAAGCATGGTCTACTCATCGCCCCAGAAGCGCAGCAACACTTAGTCCTCACCAGATGCGCATGAAGTATGGGTCCACCCCAATTGGTTTGTTTAAACCGCCTCTTGCAGAGAAGATTGGGATTAAATCATGATTGATATCATATCAGATTGATTTAAATCATAGACGAGGATCAATTAGACTCCAAATCTAGGATGAAATCCCAAGATTTACTCGACTGTATCCGTACAAGTAAATTGGCACACGCCACGTGTCACCTCCTTCAGTTATATTTATAACCACCAGAGATCTCATTTGAGGGGAATCTCGATGTCCGCCACGTATCAGCGCCGCAGAAGCCCAAACCGTGCAATGACGGCAGATTCTTTCATATCTTAGGAACCCTAATGCACATCGCATATGTGCTCGGTTCTCTATAAATAGAAGAAGTTCTTCTTCCACCAAAAGATCGATCGAGAGATCAATCAAAAGACAGAAAGAACCAACCAACCAACCATCTTCAAAGGATCTTCTCATGCAGGCAGCCTCTTGATCGGTGATCCCAGAGTCCCATCAAAGGCGCCAGAGAGCCATAGCAAGGCTGTTTCGTCGTCAGATCGTCAACGGAGTAAAGGAGCCGCTGCAGTGCTCGATCTCCACCGTCACACTTTTCCAGAAACTTCTTCTCCTTATACTTAGAATAGCCTGTTTAGGACTTCCTTCTTTGTACACATATACCTTATATATTCAACAAAGTAAAAAGTTTGTTTAACCTTTTGTCACGTCGAACAAAATGGTGACTCTGCTGGGGACTACCTTCTTCTCCAATGAGAAGGTGGTGACGCAATCTGATGACAACTTGCTGGGAGCTTCTCAAGACATGCCGGTCGTACGCTTCGACCAGCAGGCTTTTTAAGATCTTCTCTCTGATGAAAAGTCGAAGACTTCGAAGCGGTTCGTATAATCGAAGAAGGTTCGACGTGTCTGGATGCCTAAGGCGACTGCAGCCAGCAGCACGATGGCAGAAACTGCATCTTAGGACCCCCTCAACGTCAAGGCCACAGAGAAGATCCCGGCTGCTACAACCTTATCCCCTCACCCGATTCCCATCCTGGAAAAGTATGATGAAGAAGATGGTGGTTCCATGGTTGATCTGACGAAGAAATGATGCCAAAGGAAGCACACACCGGTCCAACCCCCCACGACGGGAGTATTGCCGATAAGGAGATCTGTCTTCGACAGAATCGCTTTTCCTTTATGTAAACCTTTGGCGGACTCTGAATGCTACTCACTCGCTGGAGATAGTAGGCAGTGATCCCAGGTGGCTCGCGCATCGTACAACAAGTGTGCGACACCAGCGAAAGACCAGAGGCCCGTGTTGACAGTTACACGCACAGCCGATGAAAAGCTATACAAGACTGGCTCTCGCGCTCCGATGCCTCAACCAATTGAATCTCCCTTCCATCGGGGTACTCCTGTGTGTAAGCTAAGCCAGGGGATACGTCCCACGGAGAGGGATCCATGCGAGCAGCGTTCCTGCAGGAGCGACATGAGGCTTCCTCGTCAGACCCGCTCTGACCGTACTTACATACAACTTCCTTGCATGTATAATAGGAGTGTTACGACAGAAGATCCAACCCTCTCCCAAGCGAAAGAAGAATCTGTGGTGCAGGACGTGCCTAAATCAAGGCACTCTTATACCTAGATTACCATCAACTGCCGTTGTCAGCAGACGGCTGTGCCATCGCCGAGCAGGCGTTCCGTCTTCCAGAGACTCTACTCCACGCGACCTCACGCCATAGGCTGAACAGGGGGTCGATGATCCATAGAGAAGATGAACCCCGTATCGCCATATGTTATGCTACAGGGTTCCAGAGCTTTCAAGAAGCCCTTCCAGAATTCTTCCATATCGGTTGCTAAACCGAAAATGAGGTCAGAAACCAGTAAAGCTAAGGTACCCGATGCAGGTGTGTTCCAAGGCACTCGTTCCAGATCTGCATTGGGTGCCTTGTCAAAAACTGGGGGTAGCCAGCCTCCTACCATACACGACAACCCTGTGTCCCAATCTGACGAGGCGCAATACAACACGGATGTCTCTATTGGTACAGCCAGTCACCAGACTGTGGGTAGCAACCATACTGAGTCCGAAGAAGATCACAATCTTACGGTATATCCTCAGTACAGCGAGGCTCATGCATTTAAGCTAGAAAGTGAAGGATCCACGGCTCCCTCGAGTCACCCTCACACTCGATCTGTGTTCATGGCCGACGACAATGAGGAAGACAACAACGAAGCTCTCAGACGTATTGAAGTCCTCGAGACGAAGTTAGATACGCTGACGGACACCATGAAGACCCTCTCCTCGGTCATAATCAACCTCAGGAGTAGCATGGCCCTCGCTGCCTCTGCACCTGCGCGTGATCCGCCAACCAATGACGAATCCAGCAAGTTGCCTACTGCCAATCAAGCAGGACCATCCTCGTCTACTCCATCGGCTACAGGCTCTGCAATACCGGCCGAGATACAGCAGGCCATCAAGGAGCTGTATACTCGTCACGATGCCAAGAAGAAGCAAGCGACGCTCCAAAAAATGAGGATCCGGCAGCCATACTATGTCGAGTGGGACAACATCGTCTATCCTCTCAAGTACAATCCGCAGACGCTTACACCTTATGAAGGGAAGGGGTCTTCCCGACAATACTTGAGGTACTTTGCCTCTGTAACGGGACACCTGCCAAAGGATGGCACCCTCTTGTCCAACATATTCGTAGGAGCCCTGCAGGGGGTAGCCTATGAGTGGTTTTGCAGTCTTCTGGCCGACTACATCTCGTCATTTGAAGACCTGAAGACTCGATTCATGGACCGATTCTACGAAGGAGGCATGGATATGACCATATCGACCCTCTTAGAAATTATCCAGAGGGAGAAAGAGCCTGTCCGCACATACATCGAGCGCTTCCGCCAGGCAGCCCTCAGATTACCACCCGGCATGCCCGAGCCCATGCTTATGGATTCCTGCCGTAAGAACATGCTATCCGCTATAAAATTGTGGCACAGTGCTCCCTGCACAGAGTGGACGTCTTTCATTACAGAGGTGGATGTCGCACAAAGGAAAGCCCAAGACGTGCAGCTCCTGGGGCTACACTTTCTTGCGCCCGAAGTCAAGGAGAGACGCTCGTCTAGCAACAACCCGAAAGATGGAAAAGGCAAGTAAGCCATGACCGTCAACGTCTCCAAAGGTTCAGCAGCTGTGAACCCCAAATCTGTAGAAGCGCGTACGGAGGCCGAGGGAGACTTACTCCTTCAATGATGAATATACGCTGGAGCTCTTCGAGATGCTTACGAAGAATGGCAAACTGTCCATCCCGGTACCCAGGCGTCCTGATGAAGTGGGAAAGGTGGACCATCCCAAGTACTGCCATTATCATTAGTACGTCCATCACTCAACACAGGACTGCTATGTGTTGAAGGGACAAATTCAGTGCCTCATCAACGCCAACGTTATATCATTGGACTACGAAGAGAAGACCGTCACAGCCAACATGGTTACTCTCCAGTTCAGTAGTTTTCCAGCAACAAAGGTACAAGATGGTGTCATCCCTATTCCAAAAGCGACGATGGAAGTATCAACCTTCCGCCAGCACGGGACAATGCTCAAGGGCTCGTCCCGTTCTCCACGTCTCGAGGCAAAGTCAAGTGGATACATCCTGACTTGGTTCCCGACATGATGACATCTATGACCCTTTCTGCCAAAGGAAAGAAAACCAAGGCATGCCGTATGGTCTCGACGTCGACCGACGATGCTTTGGTGACCACCCGCTCGACGCAGAGGCAAGAGGAGAGCCAGGATCCAGACCAGGAGGAGTCTCCACCAAATACTCCCCCTGTCCCAGATGTATCAGGAGCAGGTACTTCAACTCAAATCCCTGAGGCACCAGAGGCAAGTCCATCCCGGGCCCCTACCGTGGACAAGCAGAAATAGAAGGAGGTTCGTTTCGACAAACCTCTCAGAAAGGATCTGACAATCGAGCCTATCAAGCCCTACAACTTCGATATTCTAGCGCAGCTGGCTAATACTCCGGCTAGATTATTACTTTTTGAGCTCCTCCGTCTCTCTAAGGAGACCCGAGATGCGCTCAGTGAAGCTTTACAGAACGCCGAGTCCTTCCTCACCTAGGTTCGGCCACCAAAAGTGGATCATGCAGCTTGTCCACATTGCCATAGCATGGTCAAAGTGATTCCCAGTATCAGTTTCATCCAGCAAGACATGCTGCTAAAGAATAACCGACACAACCGCCCCATGTACTATACAGGGTATGTTGGTGCCATTAAGGTCGATCGCATCCACATCGACCCAGGTTCCTCTTTGAGCATTATCCTAAGAAGCCTACTTCAAACTTTAGGGGTTCCGATGCATCGGTTGACGGCCTCGAACACAACGATCAGTGGCTTCAACGCGGGAAAGAGCGAGCCCCTGGGCAAAATTTACCTGAAATGTCAGATCAGCGACCTTCATACTGAACTGACTTGCTATGTCATTGATGCGAACATAAACTACAACATATTGCTGGGGCGACCATGGATCCATGAGTATATGATTGTCCCTTCCACCCTACATCAGTGTATGAAATATGTGGCCAACGACGGGACTATCAAAACGGAGTTCGTTGATATCGACCTGTTCTGAGGACTTGAAGCCTAGTACACGGATGTCGATCTGTACAAGTCAGTCCCCTGGGATGACGATAGCAATGATGCTGACAACAAGGTAGAGACAGCTTTAGAAAGTACAGTAGTGGTCGAAGAACCTTTAAAGGTTCGACTGAAAGGGAGGCCTCCCAAGGTGTCAGCGCCTCTTGTTGTTAAGCTTCGGGACAAAGCTCCATCTTCTCCTCCAGTGATGATGGAAGATGTTTAGGAGCCCATACGAATAAGGTTACCCCGGAGGTCCCCTAGGCCGACCATAAAGGTGCAGGAGCATCCGGCCACCATTCCCTTGATGGTCAAGCTGAAAGGGAGGCGTCCTTCTCCTCCGAGGGCAGCTCTAGTCCTCACTGACAAAGAGCTAGAAGATTATGTTTGCGCCAACACAGAGGCCCACTCTTTCGATGACGTAATCCCTCGGGACAAGATATCCTACTTCATTAACAGAAAGTTGTCATCGAACTACTCTGGTGCATGCTGGAACACCAAATATTTCCTGGATAATTCTTTGTGTAAACTGCAGACGCAAGTAACAACTGCCAACCATGTGAGCCGAGTTATCCCTGCCCGGGGCACCTACTTCGTAGTTCCAGCCAGGAAAAAAGAAAAGGAACCTATCATATTCGGTCGATTGGAGCATCCGTAACGAATAACTCCTGAAGATCCCAGACCTTGACAGCGGCAAAATGCAGTTCTACCGCTACATGGCACAGGCCAAAAACCTTATCCATAAGATGTGCTACGACCTGAGTAGCAACAAGGGGCTTAATTATGGCAAAGGCCGACGTCTTCCCTTACAGATTCTTGCTCCAAAAGGAAAAGAACGTACTCGTCGAGGGCTGGGCTACGTTACACCTACGACCACCTCAGTAGATTCAGAAGAAGAAGTCATAAGGCACTCACACTCTTCTGACTCCTCAACTTGGGACTCCGATACTAGCACGGGTCAAGTATTTAAGAAGTTGTTGTCGGCTAACATGATCACTAATCAGTTAACCGTCGAAGACAATCAGCGCAGGCGGTTACAAGAGTTGGAAGCGCTGAATGAAAACTGCTTGCTCGTGCAGCAAAGGATTGAGCTTTATCAAGCTCGTATCTCAGGGGCCTTTAACAAAAAGGTTCGTGAAAGATTCTAGCAGGTGGGCGACCTCGTCTTGGCAGTACGGAGATCGATGGTGATGACCCACAAGACGGCCGAGAAGTTCAAACCGAAGTAGGAAGGACCGTTCGTCATAGAAATGGTATACTCTAATGGTGCTTATCGGCTAGCTAAGCCTAATGGTGACTTGCTAATGATGCCCATCAATGTCAAGTTCCTAAAGAAGTATTACATCTGAAGACAGAACCAACATAGGCACCCACATCCCCTGAAAAGGGTGCCCATGAGTTCTGGTAAGGGGATCCCTCTCCCTCTCTCCTATATATTTTCTCAAGTAGATGAAGCACTTCACGTCCACATTACCCTCTGGATTGCTCCTCTGCGCCTGGAAGACACGACTACCATGTCCACATTACCTCTGAGTAGTCGTTCTTCTCGCATCAGTTCTATGATTATATCGACGATCTAGAAAACAGTTAACGTCCATATTACCTCTAGATTGTTATTCTATACCCCGACAAAGATCAAGCCTACCACGTCCATATTACCTCTAGTCAGGCAAATCTATTATGAAGATTTTCTCTTTATTCTGAAGACAAAAGCAAAGGGAACAAGAAAGCTTCTACATATAAAAACATGTGGCTACAAGGACCTATTACAGACCCTTCGTAGTTACATACATAGAAGCAAAAGAGCTGAAATTGCGATACAAGCCCTCAATAGCACGAGCGAGGCGGTGACAGAGCCAATCACTTCCTTGTCAAAAGAAAGCCACCGCCTAAAGCTGCTACTGGCCCGAGCCGGGGATGAAGACCAGCACAAGACTCCCCTATCTTCCCAGCTGGCCGGAGAGAGCAACCACAGCAGCAGGCCTTGCCATTCCTCGGTCAGCATGGCAACCAATACGAAGTCAGAAAGCAAGGGTTCTAGACACCATTGACGCCCACAACATCCAGGACCCGGGATGTCTCGAGATCCAGTAGTAGTTCTACTACAGCTTCTTTGGATAAAAAGATTTGCCACCGACGGCCGCCTCAAGCAAACTCCAGGATCGTCAAGAGCCGAGCATCGGGCAAGCAAGGCCATTGTTGAAGCAGCTGAGTCTTCTTTTGAAGGGACAGTCCTTTATATAGGCTGTTCGTGTAGTCCAAGCATGAGCCAGACATCTGTCAGAAGGAAGCTTACAAGTTAAGCTAAAGCTCCACTCCATGACAGATGACAAAACTGTGAGTGACCAAAGGAACGTGACTCTGAACCTTCTCTGCTAAAGATATTCATGATCCCTGCAAAGATGCAAGAGGCTCCAATATCAAGAAGCTATCAGGAGCCCATGCTCTGAATGATGACTCAGGACAATTAATGCTAAGAGCTAGGCGTGACACCAGCCATCACCCAGCTCATACAGTCTTGATACGTGTTCATGCTTCTGTTTAAAGTATCCCGAGCTTGACTCAAGTTCGGGACACTTTGAAGGGGGTCTTGTAGAAGCATGAAAAATCTCAACTGAAGACATCCCTTCGCCAAAGAGCAGAAGACGCAAAAGATTGAGGCTCAGTGCTAAAAAGACAAAACAGAAAATATGGAGAGAAATTCCTTTATTGTCATGTCTACCAAAGTCTAGTATAGACACATCAGGACTATACATAAGGGACTAATTATGTTCTTCTACAAAGGATCTAGTATAGATTCGACAGAAGCCTAGAGGGATCTACAAGGGATGCAGTCTTCATCGAAGCACAGTCTTCCTTCTTCTCGACACACACGCTGGAAGATTGACCTCCATCGAAGCATGTTCTGACCTTCTTGTGGGTGCAGCCTCTCTGAAGCATATCAATTACTCAATACTTTGAAGAAGCCAAATCATTCAAACCAGAGGCGCAGCCATCTGCCTATGCCAACCTCAGAAACAAGATGGTGATAGGCCCTCTCTCCTTCTTTTACTTCAGAAGCCAGTGTCTTCACTTCAGAGGCGCGGCTACCTGCCTGCGCCAATCTCAGACGCGCAAGGATGTAATACCCTTCCCTTCACAGCCAACGCCTTCACTGTTCAGAGGCGTAGCTACTTACCTGTGTCCGCATAAAGTGCAGGATGGTGATATGCTCACACCATCTCCATTTCCATGGCACAGTCGTCTGCTCTGGATCAGAAGCTTAAGTCACTTCTCTACAAGAGACTTGGGAACTCCCATCGCAACCAATGTAAGTCAATCTGTCGCTCCAAAAGCACAGTAACCTCGCCAACCTGAAGCACAAGCCTATTTGTTACCTACAGCACAGTGACTCCGGTAGCCCGAAACACAGTTTCATAAGTTGCTCTATATGCACAGAAGTCTCGTCGTCATTCGAAGCCAAGTCCACTCATCGCCTGAAAGCACAGAGGTTCTATCGTCTCCAGAAGCATGGTCTACTCGTCGTCTCAGAAGCACCGCAGCACTTAGTCCTCACAAGAGGCGCAGGAAGCATGGGTCCACCCCAATTAGTTTGTTTAAACCACCTCTTGTATAGAAGATTGGGATTAAATCAAGATTGATATCATATCAGATTGATTTAAATCTTTGACGAGGAGCAATTAGACTCCAAATCTAGGATGAAATCCCAAGATTTATTCGATTGTATCCGAGCAAGCAAATTGGCACACGTCACGTGTCACATACTTCAGTTATGTTTATAACCACCAGAGATGTCGTTTGAGGGGAATCTCGATGTCCGCCACGTGTCAGTGCCGCAGAAGTCCGAACCGTGCAATGACGGCAGATTCTTTCATATCTCAGAAACCCTAATGCATATCGCATATGTGCTCGGTTCTCTATAAATAAAAGGAGTTCTTCTTCCACTAAATGATCGATCGAGAGATCAATCAAAAGACAGAAAGAACCAACCAACCATCTTCAAGGGATCTTATCATCCATATAGCCTCTTGATCGGTGACCCCAGAGTCCCATCAAAGACGCTAGAGAGCCATAGCAAGGCTGTTTCGTCGTCAGATCGTCAACGGAGTAAAGGAGCTGTTGCAGTGCTCGATCTCCACCGGCACACTTTTCCAGAAACCTCTTCTCCCTGTACTTAGAATATCCTATTTATGACTTCCTTCTTTGTACACAGATACCTTATACGTTCAACAAAACAAAAAGTTCGTTCAACCTTTTGTCGTGTCGAACAGTAACCTTCCAAAAGCGGCCATTAGTTATTGTATCAGAACGGGTACCGCTTCTTCGTCTTTATTTCAAGTAGACTGACTTTAATAGGTGAGTGATCGCTTGTCCCCGCAGCCAACCCTTCTGCTACCACGTAAGGAAATTTGTCGAACCAAGCATTATTTCCCAGAGCACGGTCCAATTGACAAGCCACCCGCCCTGTCGTTGCTTTGTTCATCCATGACCAAATATGCCCCATTCTGTCAACATACTTCATCCCCACTTTCGTCAAGCACATCTGGAAGTCTCTTAACATAGCCTTCGGCATAATACGACCTCCTATCTGTTCGTTTTGATGCAGTAGCGCATTAAAATCTTCCAATACCAGAAGTGGTATATTATATGTAAACTCTGCCCCAATGCTGAGAGATATTATTTCCCGCTACAGCCTCTCCCTTTGTCGCCTATCATTGCGGCCATAGACAACTCCCAAGATGAACTGAAGTCCACCCTTGTTCTTGAACACCACCACAATTATCTGATCTATCATGTGGATAACCTCCCCTTTCCAGCTATCACCATCCCATCTAACCCATAATCTAGCCATTGAGCACAAACTAAGATCATGACGTTGCTCCCAATGACTAGGGGTTCTCTTATTTAGCATGGGTTCTGATTTTTATTTTTGTTTCCAAAAGAATGTTGATCGTAAATTAATTTCTTCGAAGGACACCACAGACCTTCTTCCATCTCCCAAGCGAACACACCCCTCTTATATTCCAGGCAATAATCGATATTAATTATGTCTTGACTTCTCCAGTTGCACACTGTCACACCTCGGTCCCGTAGGACCGATCATCCTCGCTAAGGCGTGATGTCGCACGAGCCTAGATTGCGCTCGTACAAGACGGGTTCCATAACGGCCGATTTCAACAGCTTGCGACGGGGCCTTCGCACAGAAGTCCCAAGCAAAAATATTAAATAAACAGAAGCAAAAACTTGAAGCAAAATATAAGTCATTCAAAAATTCTCTTTATTGATGTTAAAACAAAGATTACAATGTGGCGCGAGGCCAAAATTACAATCACTCAAGCTCATTTTTCTTATATTACAAGTCACTCTGCTCTCTCTCATCTCTCAATACAATTTGAGTAGGCCAATGGAAGCTTCGGATAGGCGATGTCCATACATTGTCTCGTATAAGTCCAGACTCTATGCGGCCGTATGCCTCGAAAGGCTAAGGAACTTCGTGCCTTGACGCATCAAAGCGAGCTCCGCGCCAACGAGCTTCTACTTGTGCCTGCACATAAACACTGTGTGGGTGTCAGTACTCAAATGTACTGGTGGAGTGAGCTCCTCACCCACCCATACAAAACCAACAAGTTCATTTACTTTGTGCAACATATCCTTTTACGATTGTCTTAGGATTAATTTTAGAACATAAACTCTGGCCTATTTTGTGTCTCAGACCATCACCATGCCTTGCACCAACAACTTACTCATACTTTGCCTCTAGACCTTCTCGTGCCAACAATGTCATCTTATCGACTCGTGCTTGCCTTTCAGCCCATATTTGATACGTAAAAACTTGGTCGTGCCATAAATCCCTTCTTATAACATAATCGAGGCAGTGCTTCGCCACTTAGTAACTTGCCTATACTTGTATCGTAACAACGTGGTCGTGTCATAACATATCGAGACTGTGTCTCGCAATTCAAAATGACTTAACCGAACTTGTCCTACGGTCCTTCTTGACTTAACTCAAAAGTACTCAATTCCAACTTATGCAACTATATGCCGACGACTTATTACTCGACGCCATATCTCGTACCGAAACACGTGTCTTTGTTTAGCCAAATATTAGGCTCCTTATTGGGTTACAACCGTGCCTACCTTCTTAACTCAAACGTGTCATGCTTACCCTTTCTTTGAATCGACCGACACCGTGTATGTGGATTGCCGCTCAGCACACCAACTTATCTATATGAAAGTCACTGGTAATCCAAGCCATCGTGGACATAGCTCGGGTAGGCGACGGGTATTTTAATGCAAGGTAGCTAGCCCCATAGAAAGCCCCTGACTATCCATGCGGTACAATCCAGCGCTGCTATAACGTCTTCTTCCTAGGTCGACTGGCCCCGGCTCTCCGACGTAATACTAGTCGAGGAAGAAATCCTTGTCGATAAGTTGTCTATGACTACGCACCTACGAGAACACCTAGACTCACGTAAATGCATGGCCTACTTTGAGGTATGACTAGAACCATACTTAGCAAAATGTGCTCGAAACCATATCATGCAAAACGTACATTGGAACCATGAGACTCCCAAACGAGGGACCGCCTCGGTGACAAACCATCGCTTGAACTTTTTCATTCTTTGAAATCTAGAAAACGACTATTGCATAGCCTTCCCCCTTAACTTGAAAAAATGTGTTCTTTAGGTGCCATAGACCATGGCTAACTTTTTACTGAACCAACCATGGCTTGTGCCTTAAACCAACTTGTATTCTATACGACGTTACCGCTCAAGTCATACTCTATATGACGAGCCTTAAGATCGTGGGACTATGTGGCTATGACAACCGTAGAAATCGTAGGACAGTGCTAGAATGACTTAGTTAGCCTGACATAACTTGCTGTCTAATTTAATCGTACAACAACTTGACGAGCAAAGACTGCGTTAAGCCTTGCATCGTGGGAACGTGTCGTGCACGCGTTCGACTTGAACAACCAAGTTCTTTAGGTGCCTAGACTTATGCCACAAGCCGTGCGATATAACTTAACCCGTGGGACGAGCAAAGGCTATGCAAAGCCTTGGACGATGAGATCGTGTATGCTTTAGCAAGCATTTATGCGGACGACGCCTATGACTTAGGCTAATTTATAGCTTTGTGGCGAAGACCAACTTTCCTTCTCCCAAGCCACAGGACGAAGGACCGAGTGTCATTCTGAAAGCATGACGTGCAATACTTCTAAGCCAACCGTGGAACATTTTTTCATGTTCTAACTCAGTTCGACCCAAGTTTGGATTGTTCCCTTAGCTATATGGATTCACCTCTTTTATTATCAAGCCTACTAGTGCATTTGAAAACTTTTGTTTTATTAGTGTGAAGGTCAAGCTGAGGCAAGTTCACCGAAGCCACCCACCTGAGCGAGGAGCTGCCTCGACCGTGTGGGTCTTCGAGCAAGCCATTGTATGGCTAAGTCCAAACGCCGTTGGTATTTTTAATTCCTCCGATTGACTGAGCGGAATGGGGCACTACACACACCAGAGCTAGAGGCCGGGTGATCCCCTAGTTATTGCTGTGCTCCCTCTGTCCTCTTCATTGGAACTCTCTTCTGTCCTCCAACACTGCGTATCAATGCTTTCCAATCCGGATTTTGCTCTGCCACCTCTTCCTCCATCATGTTTGCCGCTATTGTCATCATATACATCTGTTGTGGAAGTATGTTCATCCGTCTGTCATCTATGTTGTTCCCAGCATGGCACTTGCAACTATACTGTATCTCGTTTGTTGAGGTGTACGCTCCTTGCCCTCTATGATTTGCTGCACCTTGTTGTCTTGTATCAGTCTTTTTCTGTGCCCCGGATATGATTAGTCCTTGACTACGCTCGCTGCCACCACCCTCCTTCATTTGATTCATCCAACTTTTTCTGCCAATGGAGCAATTTTGTTACTGTTTAACACTTTCCTTCCATTACTCAGCACTAGCTCCATGCCCTGTCCCGTCCCTATCTCTTCTACTCCACCTTCCTCCATGTGAAATTCATCTAAGCCAGTGACTACTCTATCAGAGTTATTTGCTGCTTTGTCTGCTCCTATCTCCTCAGGCCTCTGCTGCATCGCAAGGTTGGAGGTTTGGTTGCCATCCTTATCATTTGTTGCAAGTTGGACTGGGCTTTTGCATTCCCGCATCACCTGTTCAAAGCACGCGCATCTCGTACAACTAGGCGACACCCATTCATACTCCACCATCTGAGTACATACTTCTCCTGATGGCAATTCATATTCAATAACTTTTGGAAGTTCCCTATCAGCAGTTACCTCCACGAAGACCCTGGCGTACATAACCCGTTCCTTTTTTGCAGTGGCGTCATCCACCTTGATGGGCACCCCAATTATGCTAGCTAGCCTCATCAATAGTGGTACACTCCAGTAATTAATGGGGAATTTTAGAAATCTAACCCAAATTGAAACTGTATGCAATACTTCCTTTTCACATCTAGAAGTAGGTAACAATTCTTTCACCATGATAAGCCTGCCAACGAACGTCCAGGGGCTATCATGCATAACCCTCTCATCATCTTCGCGTAGCCCAAATTTTACGTAGTAAAATCCATCTTCCATGGCATAAAAATCCATAGAACCCTTCGGCCGCCACACACGACTTGCATACCCTCTGATTTGGCCATAGAAGGGCCTATTCCCCATGACGTACAACACCACTGTATTCTTCCAAAACTCCTCTGCTTGTTTTATCTCTTCCTCTGGGAACGTCACTCTTATCTTTCCTTCTATCCTAGTAGGTTCAACGAACGTCATCTTTGCATTAGGACTTGGTTCGGCTTGACGAAGGCAATCTACCCATGACTTGCTCCCTGGATGGATCACTGGTGTACCCATTGCAGTAGACAGGCCCGACGGTATCTGGCCCGGCGGTATCTGGCTACCCTGCTTCCTAATCCCGCTTAGATGTTCTTCTCTCCGATCAGAAGCAAGTTGCTTCCCTTTGTCTTGCACCAGATGTTTGATCCCCACATCTCCTATTGGCCGGTATACACGTCGAGTAGTGGATGTTTGGAACCTCCTATCACTCTCCTCTGCTTTTCGGAACACCTATGTGGCTAAACCCCTCCTTTTCCTTCCCATGTCGGATGCTAGCACCACCCCTCATCCTTCGCTTCCTCTCCACCGTCGACCAACCACCCCCATCCACATGTGGGGAGTTGTCGCCCTCCACCCCCTTTCCTTTCCCCCGTCCGCGGTCGGCCGAACCAGGGTCCCAGGACAGCGGGTACTCTAACCCTAAATCGTCGTCGCTTCTTTCTTTATTCGCCATATATATATATATATATATATATATATATATATATATATATATGCAATTTTCTAAGAAAAGTCTGGCTGGAAAAGGAAACAGCTGCTTGCATATTTGTAAATTTTTTAAATGTAATTAAATCTATCAAAATTTGGGGGGAAAAATTGAAACCATTATTGCCTCTTCGTGTCACGCCCCGATTCTGTCGAATCGATAGTCGTCCCCCGGGCGTGATGCCGTGCGAACCTAATTTGCAATCGCACAAGGCATAGTCATAAGGAAATCCGAGACACGAGATCTAAGAGAGTACGCAGACAAATTGAATCATATATTAAGTAAAGGAAACTTGATTCTTTATTGATAATGAACATCTTTTACAGACTCTAGTACAAGACTCATGCCGCACGGGCTACAACATGACTCGATTACAAAAGAGTACCGATGAGATAGCTGTTCCATACATTGCACACATCCCTCAATATACAACAAAGTACTCCAGTGACCAGGATGGGAGGGACGCTGAGTCATCTTCCTTGGACTGTCGAGAGCCTTCAAAAGTTGAGTCGCAGGAAAAGTCTTCGACGCACGGCCGAAGCTTCAAAATCACGAACGTCGTCGAGCTAGTTGGAGCGTCCTTCCTGGTTCGTGGGACCTGCAAAGAGCGAGGATCAGTACGAACACATGTACTGACGAATGATTAATTAAATCCAAGCTCTGCATTTGATTCAAGAAGTTTTATAAACATGTTAGCTAGCCTTTTACGTGATCTTTCTAACCATCCTGATCAATTGCATGTCAACATGTTTTCAGGCAAGCATATGAAATTGTATAACATTAAGCAACTATCATATCCATCCCGTGTCCCGTGCACTTGTTAAGCAGTGAAAGGGGTGTGAAGGCCACTGGCAATGTCAAGCCATCGCGGACTATAGCAGGGTTAGACGACGACCCTTTCGCGTCGGGTAGCGAGCCCTGTGCGAAAGTTCCCGCATAACTCGCGCCGATGAAAGGCTGGCGCTGCTACACTCGTTCCTCCTGGGCCTATTCGGTCCCTTGGCCTAGGCAACCGTTCGAGGAAACTTCACCTTGTCGACAAGTTATCCAATGACCGTTTTCTTTTGAACTTAGTCAATTTGCTTACTTAGCCATATCGTTGCGATAAACATTAATCGATTTATTCATTGTTTTGCATAGACTAAGTGAATTTGCATAAGAAAACACATTTTCTATTTTCAATACCGGCAGTTTGATAGCAAGTGTTTCGTGAAGAATCGTGCCACTATTTCCTTGATTCTACACTATTGTGACAAGCATTCATTTTACTTCATATTGGTTTTGAAGTAGAGGGACGAGACGAAGGAGGTCAGCCACTCGCCTTAGCCTTGCTTCAAGCGAGTGACCGGTTGGCTGCGCTGACGTCGCCTACGCGATCACTTGCAATCGTATAAGCAACTGATTAGAATACTGTATAATTCAAGAAAATTTGATATGAATACGAAGCTCGAAAATGCAAGTCACGAAAACCCATTCGAAAAACATTCACGAAAAATACATTCACGAAAACCAATGCCAAAGCCAAATCAAGTACGACATGAAAATCAGAGCAACGGAAGGTCTCTCCCGACTCAGCCGCAGAGCCAATCCTCGAGACGCAATCCGCTGAATATGGAACTTGGTTCCGAAGAAGCCATTCCATAATGTGGAATGGATCTTAATTCAACCGTTCCCGTTCGATCGACTCGGTCGATTCCGACCTATCGGTCCTGACCGAATCGATAGCGACAGTGTTCCTTTCTTGCGTACCCCGTGGACGAAAATGGGACACAATGTAGGGACGGGGCACTACACCATAACCAACTAATAAAAAAGTTTTGTCCTCAAAACTTAAAGATAGAACCTACCTCTACGAGAACAATGAAGGAAATTTCTCCTTTATTTCCGATTCAAGCTCCCACGTCGACTCTTCGACCGAATGGTTCCTCCAGAGGACGCGGACGAGAGGGATCGCTCGATTTCGCAGCAGCTTATCCTTGCATTCTAATATTTGAACTGGCTCTTTAACGTAGGATAAGTCGAACTTTAGCTCCAGCCGGCCAAAATCTACCACGTGGCTGTTTGCCATTAAAATCTTTTGATTGCAAATTTCAATTACAAACAGAACAGTGTTATAATGTAGGACTTAGATGTAGTCCTAGAAGTACACTTTTGTTTATCTGGGTCCCGGTGTCGATGGAGCGAGTGGTAATATGTTGACTCCATTGACGATCTGACGATGGTTCTCGGTTCTCTGAAGGTCTGAGTTGCTCTGGGTGCTGTAGCTTGCGAAGAGGAAGAAGACGTTGAGTGTCTGTATCTGCCTCTCTCACTGTATGTGTATGAAGGTCTGTTCGTAGGTGTGTGTCCCTGTGTGTGTGTCTGAAGGAAGGAAATAATCTCTCTATTTATAGCTTGCAGGCTGGCTGCTCATGCACGCATATGTAGGACGCGCCTTTACGTGGGGACGCCACGTGGTTGAAGCTGCGGGAGGCGCATGGATGATGCACCATCATTTGTGGGTTGAATCCTTCATGCTGCTTTTGTGGACTGGCACGTAGCAGGGGAGAGGATCTTTCTGTTGCTGAGATCTTGGATGATTAGCACCCCTTCATAGGCTGAATTGAGTCAAAGGACACGTGGCACGTGTCCGTAGCTCAAAGATCTTGGATTTGGTGGAGGGTAATCTGATAGGATGCACCTGGGATTGGGCGCATAAAAAGACTTTGGCTCGCAACCTTCAGGAGTCACGAACCGGTCTGGACGCATGGCTTTTGAAGCGTATGCGAGGCTTCAGTAGCAACCAGACTTCTGTCTTTAGGGATCAGAGGAAGGTCCAAGGCGCACGGCTCTTGAAGCGCATGTAGAGGTTTGGACGCATGGCTGCAGAGGCGCATGTGAATGGCTAGGCGGCCACGTGGCTTGTAACCGCCGGAAGAGAGCAATGATGACGCTGATGTCAGCGGTGCTTCATTTTCTGTAAAAGTTGTTGCTGCTATATCATCGAGGCATGTCTGCTGTCGTATCAGACTTCAGCATTTAATGTTCTTTGACGGGTGATGGGTTGTTGAGTGGGCGCATTGATCTGCATTCCACTAGGCGCATGGGTCCATGTTGATTAGGACGTATGCTTTGTTGGGCGCATCCATACAGGACACTTGGTACCGACGGGCGCGTCTGTTCGATGCGCGGTATCTGACCGGCGCATCCATGACGTATTTTTATTGGTCCGACTGTTACGTTCCTCGAGTGCTTTAAATAGCCGTTTTTGACTTGGCTGAATTCGAAGCGTCAGGTTTATCACCATAAATGCAAATTCATTGCACAGGATTCGGAGAGCCTGCCACTTGGTGCATGGGTTTGATCTGCCCGGCCTATAAATAGCAGCAAGGAGAGAGTTTGCTTCTCGTTCTCTCACATCTTCCCGAATGAACTTATTTGCTCGAGCACATTCTGTTGACAAGATGCTCCCGAGGGTGAAGATGCGACGAATTATCTTCATTCATGCACTTGAAGGTGACTGTTACATCCAAAAGTCGAAATCGAGGGTTTCTGAGGCAGGCGGAAGGTGTCTGTTGCATCCAAAGATCGGGATGCTCGAGCACTGTCTCTGTTATACTGGAAGAGCCACAGATCAAAATTGCGGGGCTCCTATCTTCCTTGGGCTTTGGAGAGCTCTTCCTCCTGCTAGAGCGGGTGTTGCCCATTCTGGTTGTGTTGAAAGCTGCTCCTTTAGCCGCGGATCGGAGCTGCGGTGCTTTCCTCTTCCTTGGGCTTTGGAGAGCTCTTCCTCCAGCTAGGGTGGGGTTGATCGTCCATCCTTGTTCTGCTCAATAAATGCTTCATTAGTCGAAGCACTTGATCGGGTCGAAGTGGAGCGCATATGCTGAGACTTCATGATGCGCATAACTGAGACTCTGAAGAGATGCGCCTGACTGAGATGCTGAAATAGATACACCTGATTGAGACGCTGAAGTGATACGTCTGACTGAGACGCTGAAGTGATGCGTCTGACTGATGATGCGCCTGGCTGTAGTCTTAGGATTCTTTCTTTTTGTAGAAATTCTCCTTTGTGAAGCCATTTTTAGACATGTAATAGACTTTTATATGAAATAAAAAATCCTTTTGATGTCTATACTTTTGCTGTCTTACTGTGCCAAGTACCTCGTTTGATGTTCCCTGGCACATGTAACGTTAGGTGCATAGTAATTCTGGCCTGTAGATGCGCCTGAGATTCCATGCTTCTACAAGACCCCCTTCAAAGTTTTCAAAACTTTCTGTCAAGTTTTGGAATACTTTGAATAAGAAACATGGTATGGTCTTCAATAGGGCGCACAACTGTTCGGGGCGCATGATTTGCTCCGCGCATCTGTGATGAGGCGCATGCACCTCTTCAGTGTTAAATGTAAATGATAACGCTTCAAAATAAACAAAAAGATTTAATGATGATCTTTTTGGATTTATTTGCAGTTATCACTTTGTAGAACCCCAGACGGCGGCTGACGTCACCCTTCATCGGTTCACGCGTGCGACCAAGCCTATAAATAGGCATCTTGGTGGAGAGAGAGAGTTCTTCCTCTCTTTGCTTTCTTCTTCTTTTAGAGTTTTCTTCCAAAAACCCTAACTTCTTTTTGCGAAATGGCTCCCAAGACTCCTCGCGGTGGTGCTGGCCGAGGTCAAGGCCGGGGCAAGGAGCCGATGGAGTTCGATGAGGAGGACGCTCATGTCGTCACTGTGACTCCCGCCGATGTTCGCCCCACGGTGATGGGTGGGTGTCTTTTGCCAACTCCCTCTCTTTTTTTAGACGCGTTTGGGGCGTACGGATGAGTTGCATCCTGTTGCTGTGCCCTAACTCCTTGTTGCCGACGCGCATGGACTTCTGTCCTGATGATGCGCTTAGGTTCTTCCGCTGACGCGCATGGGTTTAGATCCTGATTATGTGTCGAGGCTTCGTTGCTGACGCGCATGGGCTCAGGCCCTGATTATGCGCCGAAGCTTCACTGCTGACGCGCATGGGCTTGGGCCCTGATTATATGCCAGGCTGCTGATGCGCCCTAAAATATTTTGGAAGCCTCTAAATTTTTTCTTGCTACCTGACTTTTGTTTTTGCTGTGTCAGTGTCGATGACTATCCCCTTGCTGAACGAAGTCCTTCTTGACGCTTCGCTTTGCCAAATGGGGGTCGACTTCAACGAGGAAGTTATTAACCCAGCGAAGGCTGCTATCATGCTGGATCAGCCTCCCGAGAGGATGTTGCAAATCCGAGATCAGTCGCCTATTTTTCTCCAAAGTATGATGGAGAGCGGCAAACTGAAGTCTGCTGAATTCGAGAATGTGACTTTCTTGAAACCGGCTTTTCTGTTTGGTGACCGCTTGATCTCCACTGAGGTGAAGATACTGAAGGTCAAGGAAGACTGGTTCTTCACAGCGAAGGGTGTGGCTTTGTACATGCGGCAGTCTGAGCGTCAATTGCCACTGACGGCTTTCTACCGCTTGGCCTCCAAGAGGAGGATGTCATGGGAACTTACTCCTTCTCAAGGAGGGGCAGTGGGGGGTACCCTTCGTATTGATGTTACTTCAAATCAAAGAGATACCTTGGCCTCCTCGCGAGCCGGGGCCTCGCATTATTGCCGAGCTTTGCGTCCTGGAAGCATTTATAGTGATATTCCTCCCGACACTTTCGCCTTCAATGCTTCGACCTTTGCGAGCCGGATGCTAACATCGAATGTTATGTATCCGAAATGAGGTTTTCGGGTTGAGGGCTGGTGTCACCACGTGTCAAAGTGGGACGAGCTGACCCTTTGGGTCTTGACGAAGTTCAAAACTGAGCTGAAGCGATTGGGCTGACCGCTGCTCTTTGCGCCACCCAAGCAGGTGTCGACCTTAATCGACATATGTTTCTTGCCCTCCTAGAGATGTTCAACACCCAGACTGGCACCTTTTTTACTCTGGTAGGGGAGTTGGGGTTGGCCCTCCATGAGATGTACGAGGTGTCCAAGCGTCCTTGGGGCTCAGAGCCATATGAGGAATATTTTTCGACGAATGAAGAGATTCAGGTTCTGGAAGATAAGGACCCAGAAATGGTAGCTATTTTCAAGGAGGTGGCAAGCCACCATTACATGATACAACGAAGGGAGAGGAGCGGTTCACTGCCCCATGTGACTGCTTGGAGAGATTATGTCTTCAAGCAGTACCTGACGGACCCCTACAAGATTCGGTTTATAACTCCGCTGGGACTGATTCACACGGAGGTGACCTCCGAAATGAGCCGACTGGGCGAGAAGACTCCTCGTTCAAACGAGAGTGGTGCCGAAGTATATAGTTGTTTCTGGCATTGCGTGCACCGAATGTCTTCCAAGGCAGTGTTGACTGCGTACTTGATGATATGGCTCCGGGACCATTTGTTCTCGGGCGAATCTGGATCCGTGGAGAGAGTGAGCAGGAACCTCATTTTGCCAGCGGTAAAACTAGTTTTTGGTCATCCTTTGGCACTCCTTCCCGCGATGGTGTGTAACCTATTGCAGGGTTTGAGGGATTTTGCCGACGATTGGTCCACAAGCGGGACAAGAAAGACAACTTTCCTCGAGCTGAGCTACCATTCCATTATTTGATGGGATGGCTGATTCTGTATCATCCAAATGTGATAAGCCCAGGCCCTGAAGAGGATCACGTTGAAGGTGACCTCTTTATCCGTCGCTTCTATAAGAAGAAGTGGCTGCACACCGGTGTCCATGTCTGCAGGAAGGTTTTGTCTTATCTTCAAGGGTGGTAGATCACCAAGGTCAGTCCCGTCTTCACAGATTTTGAGGCTGACCAAGAACTGGAAGACTTCGGTGAAGATGCGATCGCCCTGCCGATATGGGGGTTTCGCTGGTTGCAGAGCATTCGACCGTCCCATTTGGTCTACCGCAACAAAAATAAGTGCTATCTGGAGCCGTATTTGCCGAGTCGGTTTGCACGCCAGTTCGGTTACACCCAGCTCATGTTAAGGAATCCCAGTAGCAGTCTGGGGTTTGTCGGGAGTTTACTAGATGGAGCCCAGGGTTGGCAGTATTACAACGCCGGATGCACTGGAGTTCGTTTCACTACTCCAGTTCATAACCCTCGGCCGCAAATCTTGTATTCGGCTGTGAAGCTGTATTGTGCCATGAACACCGTGTCCCCAGATTATGACAGGAAGACCAGTTTCATTATTGGCACTCAGCTAGAGGCAACAAAAAATATGTTGGCGGCGGCCCTGTCATATCATCCACCGGAGGTCGCAGGTTATCGGGCTGCTGCTGCAGCATCAACGGAGGATACTCAGGAAGAGCCCCCAGCTGGAAAGAGGCGTGCTGATGCGGAGGCCGGTTCGCCCACGCCAAAGAGATCAAGGAAAGCGATGACTCCGAAGGTGGGAGCTTCGGGAGTGCCACCTGTGACACCAACGGAATCAGCTCTCGCTGAGGTAAAGACGTCGCACATAATCTTGTTTTGTCCTTTGATTTCTGCGACTTATGTCCTCCTTTCTCCTTTTTTAGAAGGTGCCGAAGAAGAAATCTCGGGTTTCGAAACCGAGTATTAGTAGGCCGAAGGAGGTGGCGAGCTCTTCTGATGAGCACATTCCTCCTATTATAGCGTCTCTCAGGGAAGGGAGCGCTGATGATGTCGCTTCTGTGGAGGTTTCGGTACCTCCAGAATACGTTGAAAGGGAATCTGAAGATGTGCTTGCACCTCAGGTTGCTGAGGTCTCTCGGTCGATCTCTCAGGAGGGTGACGTGGAGCCTCGACCAGGAGTAGAACTATCCATTGAGGGGGTACATGGAAGCATCGAGGCCTCGAAGGAAGTTGTGGGAAAAGTCCTTCCAGACGAGAAGGAAGTATGGAGCTCGTCTTCTTCTGACGATGGCTCGCAAGGAGATATTGATCAATCTGTCAGAGAGATTGCGTCTAGTGGAGACGTTTCTGATAAGAATTTGTCGACTGGGCTCCTCCCCGGTTACGGTACCGAGGCGCTGGTCGCACACGAGACCTCGAGGCCAAGCCCTACCCCCGCCTCGGAAGTGGAGGTTGATGTGGTAGGGTCGACGTCACTGCCGAGCCCTACATCCGTCCCTGTAGGAGGAGTTGATGTGGGTGGTGAGCCGACTCTGGCTCTGCGGGAAGTTGAACTGTTAGGGGCGGACCCCGTCGCCTTGAACGAAAGGGAGATCCGCCCTGCCCCGGAAGGGGACAATTTCATCAACCCGGATGTCGGAGGATCATCTGTCATTGACTCTGCTAAGGGCAAAGGCCCTGTTATGGAGGACACTCCTCCCGCTCTTTCCTCTTGGGGGACAATATCGACTCCCCATCCGGCTCCTTCCGTCCAGTTGGCACCTCGGGCCAGTGGCGAAGTGCAAGCCCCTGACGAGGGAGGGTCCGCTGCGATTGAAGTTGCAGTTTCATAGGTTGAGGTCGGTGGGTCTTCTGCAGGTCCGCTGTCCAAAGTAGCTTCTCCAACTCCTGCTATGACGCCTCAGGTGTTGGCAGACGCGGACGAGTATGTACAGTTTATTGTTGAAGCAGTGTACAAGATGCTGCAGAAAGGCGTATCAACTGTGCTGAATGCGAACGGGAGTTTCGTGACGGCAAAAGCCATGGCGCTTCCCTCCATTAATTTGATATGTTCACCCCAGGGCCACGATCATATGGCCGAGATTCTGGAGGCATCGGTAGCCGAGCTCGACCAGCTTCTTTCCGAGCTTCAGAGTATCCGACGAAATGACTTTTCTGCTCTGATAGAAGCAGAAAAGGAGAAGTTGATAGCCGAAGTCGAGTCGTCATATCAGGCCACGGTGGCTGTCTGGGACCGTGAGGTGGCCGAAGCTGAAGCTGCGTGGAGAGACTGTCGTAATCCACGCATGAGAAGGTGGAGTTGTGGGCCTCGTTGGAAGCTAGCATAGCAGAGGTCATTGCCAGGATCCGCCATCTTGAAGACCAGCGAGCCCAACTCTTGTTAGATGCTGAGCGAGTCCAGGCTGAACATGTAGCATCTAAGGAGGAGGAGGCAGCTTTTACCTGCCAGGTTCTTTTCCTGACCTACCAGCGGCAACAGCTAGACGAGAAGTATGAGTCTGATACTGTCCCCGAAGCTGTAGAGGTGATGCGTCAAGAAGCCGAACGCCGGGTCTTGGCGACCACAGAGGGCGGAAGACTTGAGGCGTCGGATTGAAGAGCTTTCTGCCAATCCCAGTGATGCCTAGGGATTGTAGTTTTTCTCTCTTCTTTTTTTGTTATTTTTGTAGTTTGCAACTTCCGCTGGGGATGTAATCCTTTACTTTTGAATAAAAGATAAAGAATTTTGTGGTATGTTCATTTTTGCTGTTATGAACTGATAATTTGTGTGGACCTATTATCTTTTGCGCACCTTAGATTTTAGGTACATATAATAAGTTTGAGAGAACCGACATGTTTGCTCAGAAGTAATGTGGACGTGGCAAATACGGGGTTCAAATGATGAAGTCTTCCTACTCAGAGGTGTTATGGACATGGTAGGAGTGACTCTGGGGGGATACGCAGAACTACTCAGAGGTAATATGGACGTGGAAGTTCTGTGATCGATGTACGACAACACGGGTGTTGTTCGTACGGGATGTTTACTCAGAGGTAATGTGGACGTGGTAAACATGATAAGCAGCACAATCCTACGTGGTGTAAGATTACGCTTTGCAGGGCATAGAGGAGCAACTCAGAGGTAATGTGGACGTGGTTGTTCTTCTACTGGGGATAGAATGCCATGGAACAACTGGGTTCCGAAAGCATAGGCTCTTGTGAAGGGGAGATGTATGTGAGTTCTGATGATCAGGTCCACTGACTCCCTTGTGGAAGTACATGTCTGAAAGATGTCATGAGTACTACTTCTTTAGGAACTTGCCGTTGATGGGCATCATGAACAACTCCCCGTTTGGTTTGGCGAGGCGGTATGCACCGTTTGAGTATACCGTCTCTATGATAAAAGGTCTCTCCCACTTGGGCTCGAACTTTCCTGGTGTTTTGTGAGTCAACACCATCGGCCTCCTGACTGCTAGGACCAGGTTTCCAACTTGGAAAGTCCTCTGCTTGACCTTTTTGTTGAAAGCCTATGATATATGGGCTTGATAAAGTTTAATGCACTGCTGAGCTAGGAGACGCTTTTCGTCAAGTGTTTCCAATTTCGCAGACGATGACGCTGGTTGTCTTCTTCTGTTAATTGGTTTGTGAACGCCACACGGAGTGAGGGTATCTGAATCTCGAGAGGCAGTACCGCTTCGCTCCCGTAGACTAAGAAGAACATGGTGTTGCCCGTCGGGGTCCGTACCGTTGTACGGTAGGCCAAAAGATATTCGCCGAGCTTTTCATTCCAGTCGCGTTTGTTGGATGACACGACCTTTTTGAGTAGCTTGACGATAGTCTTGTTAAAAGCCTCGGCCAATCCGTTTGCTGCCGGATTGTAGGCGGTTGATGCCACGTTCTGAATACGGTTCTTGTTATCGTGGATAATCCTTCGAGGTACCCCGAAATGGTAGATGACATGGTACTTGATGAAGCTGATCACCCTAGAGCTCTTCACTTCCGTCAGCGGAACTGCTTCTGCCTATTTGGAGAAGTAGTCGGTGATGGCTAGGATAAAGCAGTGTCCCCTCGATGATGGAGGGATGATCGATCCTACAATGTCCATGCCCCAAGCTTTGAAGGGCCAGGAGATGACCGTAGGATGTAGTGGTTCCGACGGTGTATGGATGAAGTCGACGTGAAGCTGGCAAGCATGGCACTTTCTTTGCATAGTCGACAGCGTCGGCTGCCATGGTTGGCCAGTAGTAACCCATGCGTCGTAGTCGATCCTGCAACTTAGGGCCAGGTTGATGAGCCCCGCAAGTCCCGTCATGAGCTTCCCGAAGGGCTTCGGCTGCTTCTTCGTTGGATAGACACCGAAGGAGAAGTCCATCGAAGGAACGTCGGTACAACGTTTTAGTAGCTGTATCATAATAGAACCAAAGGGAACGTTGTCACGACCCGCACCCTAGAGTAAGGGCACGAGACGTGAATACGTCCAGCCTACGCCGCAGTGTCGGCGGTAGAACGCTGTCCTAGGTCACAACATCTAGCAATGTAATTATCTAAACAGTTTATACTCCCCGAATGGGGGTAACATAGCAATAGAAACTCAATCACAACTAAGGAAGATATAGCACGATATGAATAGAACTCAAGGAAATAAAATAGATAAAACAGTAGTCTAAGGTAATCCCAGCAGTACAAGTCTCAGATAAAAGAATATATACAACTGATCTCCAAATAAGAGTCTAACTAGAACATGTCTCAATACTACAAATGAAGAACAAGCTAGCTAATCTAGTCTAGGCAGTCGGGGGAAAGTCCTCAGCTACTGCTGGATCCTCCTGAGGGTCCAGCTCACAGGTGTCATCTAAGGCTGCCCCGTAGTAGGTGTCCAGGCAAGCCTCCTCCTCGTCCTCTGTAATATTTCAACAGGTCCAGTCAGGAAGGAGCGAGTACAGTACATCTCAACAGATCATAGCAGGTTAGAAAATAAAAACATGCAGTAAAGTAAGATACGAGTACTGAAGAAATGCTGTATGTAAACAGGAAGAGAACTGTAATGTAAATATCTACTATACATAGAGAACTAACAGTGGCTAGTGAGTCAGAGTACGAGATAGCACATGTGAACAGGACAGATTTGCACAGGATCGAGGTGCACAAGATCTACACTACTTTGGAATTGTTCACACAACTACTAGCACTCCCCCGTATCTCCAATAAATACACAAGAATCTAAACAGGTTATGTTATTGCACAAGATATCACATGGGGGCCCATATAGGGTGCACATGATAGTATACATGGGGGCTCCGTGAACATGAGAGTACAAGATTCACAGGAGTGCACATGTAAAATAGAAGCACAAGAGTACATGATGAAAGTGAAATACACATGACACAATGTACCCGATGCTCCCAAGGGGGATAACATCGCATGTAGAGATCCATATAGTACCAATCCGTGTGACCAACGTGACAGTACAAGTAAAGTAATCTACTGCAGGAAATAATTCTAAGCAGGATATGAAATGATCAGAGAATGTACTCGCCTGTAACTGAGTGTCCGGTATAAAACGTACTGTCAAAGGAGTGGTGTCTGGCTCCTAATCAGAACAGAACAAGTCACAACAAGTCCAGAATATCAAAATGGAGTCCTACTATGCATTCTATATGATTCTAAGTCGATCTAGACCAAAGTCAACCCTTGGTCAACTCTGGTCAACCCTAGAAGTCAAACTAGGTCCACCAAGTCTAATTTAGTCTAAACTAGGCTAACTAGGTCTAATACTTCTATTCTAGACAACACACCATTCAAGTACTCCTTATACCTAAGCACATACACATTATATATAGATACAATATTATTGAATCTATACTAAGAATACCTAGGCTAATACTATAGGTACATACATATAGGCACAAAGCATAGCACACTACCATAGGCATTCATATTCTAGGATGCATACACTAGAGCATAAAGGAGGGGGAAACATGTGTGTGTGTTTACAATTTAGAGTGTGTGTGTGGTCAGGAAGAACAGTGAAGAAAATAACATGTGTGTATGTGGTGGCTAAGTGTATGTATAGAAACCCAAACAGTGAAGAATGTGTGAGGGAAGGCTAGTGTGTGTGTTAGGCAAATAGTGTACCACAGGAATTCTAATTGCAGGAAATGAACAGTGGGATGTAGAGCACATGTGCATACATACAATATAGTGAATGATTATGATAATAGGAAATTCCACACACACAAGTAAAACTGGAAAAATCTCAGATTTATAGGACTGAGTTCAACTTAGTTTAAGAAAAGTAAAGGAAGGGAATCCATCAATGCTCAACCAAGTTCATACCAACACTGGATTAATCTTAGTTAATACAACTAAACTAAATCTCAGATTTCATATCAAAGTTAGCACATCACTTGATATCAGTTAAAGGGAAAGGAAAAGGGAATCAAATCCATGGTTCAACTTATAATACCAACTAGACAATCTCAGTTAACACCCAAGACTGGAACCAAATTTCAGTCTTCACTTAAACTAACATACCATATATGAGAATGAAATCACATTATATCAGTGAACTGGAAACAAACTCAGTTTATACATTAAGCAATTGAACTTAAACTGTCACAAGTATCATTCAACCTTCCTAAATAAGAAACTGAAATCTAATTCTCAGGTTATACATTTATCAAACAAATTCAGCAAGGAAGGGAACTCATTTAAAACTGGAATTAACATTTAGTATCAAGGAATTCTCAGATTTTTACCAAAGTTATCACATTGGTTAATTAGGAAGAAAGGAACCCAGTTCATATCTACATTAAAACTGAAACTTAATACCACAGAACCAAGACTAGGAATTCAAATTCCAAAGCTCTCACAATTCAATACCAAATTTCAACCATAGCTAGGTAACATGTAGGAGGACATGTTTAAACTTTAAAATATGAATTAAACAATGAATTGCAGGTTAATCATCTATCACATTCATATTTTGAAAACTGGAAATAAAGACTGATACTACACAACATTCCAGATTTTGTAAGTTGGAAATTACCCAACAAAATCCCGTTCAGACACAATTAATGAGTTAGTAACATATATGAGAACATTACATGGTGTCCTGAACCCATTTGTGTCCAATATGATGGACACAAACGTGTCCAGACAATCGAGTGCCAAAACAGTGCACTGGCACTGCATAACAGTGTACTGCCTCGTGCGTGTGTGTACGCATGTCGTGCACACAACACAGCACGAGGTAGGCCTCGTGCTCATGCACCTGGTTACCCCTAGACTAGGGTTAAGTCTAGGTCCTCCTGTCCTGGGTCCTCGTGTCCGCGTGTCCAAGTTAGACACGCGTATCAGAGCCCATACACATGAGTACACAGACTCAGTGTAAAACCAGTGTGGCGTGTCGTACACCCTCGACATGACACGAGAAGTCGTGCCACTTGGGGAGTGTCATGACAGACACTGCCCCATAGTGTGTGTCAATTTATTCGTGTCCAAGTGTCGTGTCCAGGGAGATCTTGCCCCCGAGTAGCAGGGGACTCCCTGCAGCAGCGCGCGACGTGTACACGCGCGTGTCCAGCCATGAAACCGACACGAAAACGATACGACACGAGAACTCAAACACAGGGATCAAAATACCAGATCTAAACTATTAATCCTATTCAAAAACAATGAAATAAATCGATCGAAATGCCCTTTGAGGCATTTCGTCGAACACAATGCATGGTCACTGATACGTGTCCAGAACGGACACGAAAGCTCCGACACCCGGAACGAAACCTATCCAAACCCTAGGGGGACCCTTAGGGCTTCCTATTGGTGAAGACTACATGACGTTTCATGGAGAAATGAAGGAGATACCTCAATGTGAAGTTTCAATGGGAAATGGCTCTTCTAGCTCTTTGCTTGATGTCCAAATCACTTCCAATCAATAGCAAACTGAACCAAAACCTCCATAACAGCAAGAATGCCAGTGTTAGAAACCACTGCAACTGATTTGGAGATTTTAGGACCTATTATGGAATTAAAATGGATTAATGAAGACAAGAACTCACCTCCTTGAAAATAGGGCTCTTCCTAAAAAGAGGCAACCCTAGTTTTGAGAGGGATTATATAGGGTAGGATTCCCTAGGTTAAGGGTGTAGCCGGCCACTTGGCCTTGGGATAGGGTCTTGTCATTTGGTTGGGCCTTGGGCCAAGCTACAAGGCTAAATGTTGATTAACTTAAACAAAGTTCTAAAACCACAAGTCATGACTTATGACTTCTATTCCTATTTGCTAGAATGACTTAAACCAAGTGCTAGGCTAGGTTAGACTAGAGTCTCTTGACCTAACCATGGCCCACTAATTAGGGTTAGTTTCTAGGTAGGTCTACAAAGTCAACACTAGCCAAAAGTCAACCTAGTCAAACAATTCCAAATAAATTCCTAAAAATTCCCATAAATTCTAATTAATTCTATTAATTTAAAAATACCCCAAAATGACAAGAAATACCCTCACACTAGGAATGTGGTAGTGACAAATCTACCCTCCTTAAAAGAATTTCGTCTTCGAAATTGAAAGGCGAAATGTAACTGATGAGAAGGATAGAAAGTATACCTCACGGTCCAAAAAGATAAGGGTACCGCTCGCGCATCTCATCCTCCCGCTCCCAGGTAGACACTCCTGGAGAATGATGCCTCCATGCGATGCGTACCAACGGTATCACCTGGTTCCTCAGAACCTTCTTCCGTCGATCCAGAATCTCCACAGGCTGCTCTGGATAGCTGAGAGAAGGACCCACCTCAATCTCCGAATGATCGAGCACATGGCTAGGGTCAGCCACGTACCGTCTCAACTGCGATACATGGAATACGTTGTGGACCCCCACAAGTGCAGGCGACAAGTCTAGCCTGTAAGCCACATCACCGACTCTCCCGCTGATAACGAAAGGGCCAATGAAGCGCGGGCTAAGCTTTCCGCCTCCACCGAAACGTATCGTACCACGAGTCGGAGATATCCTCAAAAAAACCTGGTCTCCGACCTAATCACAAGCAAGGTCTCAATTAAAATAAATAACAAACATGATCAAAAATCTCAAACAACAACCTAAATCTAATCCTACTCTAATCTGTACCTCAAACTCCAAGGGCCTCCGGTGGCTATCGGTCCAGTGCCGATGTCTGTCCTGCGCCACGCAAAGTCTGTCCCTGATGAGCTTCACCTTTTCGGCCGCATCCACAATCATCTCTGGCCCCAGTAAAGCTCGCTCACCAACATCATCCCAGGATAAGGGTGTACGGCACCTACGCCCGTACAGAGCCTCGAAAGGTAACATCTCGATGCTGGCCTGGAAACTATTGTTATAGGCAAACTCCACCAAATGAAGATGATCCTCCCAAGAACCTCCAAAGTCCAGGACGCACGTCCGCAGCATATCCTCAAGGGTCTGAATAGTCCGCTCTGACTGTCCGTCCGTCTGGGGGTGGTATGCAGTACTAAACTTGAGCTGAGTGCCCAAGCTGGTCTGCAGACTCCTCCAGAAATAGGAAGTAAAATGGCTATCCCGATCTGAGACGATGCTGACCGGAACTCCGTGGATCCTGACTATCTGCCACATATACATCTCTGCCAGTCTCTCTGTAGACGTACCCACCTTGAATGGCAAGAAGTGGGCCGATTTGGTCAACCTGTCCACGATGACCCAAATCGCATCTTTCCCTCCTGGAGTACGCGGCAAACCTGAAACGAAGTCCATCGTGATATGCTCCCATTTCCACTCGGGAATGGGCAGCGGCTGCAACAATCCACCGGGCCTCTGTCTCTCTGCCTTGACCTGTTAACAGACCAAGCACCTAGCTACGAACTGGGACACCTCCCGCTTCATTCCTGACCACTATACATGCTCCCGCAGATCTCGGTATATCTTGTTGGCACCCGGGTGAATAGAGTACTGAGATCTGTGGGCCTCCTGCATAATCTGCTCTCTGAGCTCCCCGCTAGGCACACATAACCTGGCACCGTGCCTCAGGGCACCATCCTCTGCAAGTGAAAACTCAGGATCCCCCACTCCTAAACTGATCTGCTCTCTGATACTCTGAAAAGCCATATCCTGAAACTGAGCCGCCTTGATCCTGTCCATCAAATCTGACTGAATCTGCATCCCCCATAGCTGCATCTGCACTCCCGGTACGATCACCTCAATCCCGAGGCTCTCCAAGTCGGCAAGCAAATGCCGATCCATGGTCAAACACATGGCTGTCGGATACCTGCTCAAGGCATCGGCAACCACGTTGGCCTTCCCTGGATGATACTGCAGTACAATGTCGAAGTCCTTCATCAACTCCAACCATCTGCGCTGTCTCATGTTCAACTCCTTCTGAGTGAACACATACTTTAGGCTCTTGTGATCTGTGAAGATCTCCATCCGCTCACCATACAGATAATGCTTCCACAGCTTCAAAGCAAAAATCACTGCTGCCAGCTCCAGGTTGTGGGTAGGGTAATTCTTCTTATGGGGACGTAACTGTCTGGAAGCATAGGCAATTACCTTCCCATGCTGCTGCAACACACAACCCAGCCCCTTCCCTGAAGCATCACTATAAATAGTGAATCCACCTGATCCTGAAGGCAACGTCAGAATCGGAGCTGTCGTCAGCCGCTTCTTCAACTCATCAAAAGCCGCCTGACACTCCTCTGACCAAACATACTCAGCATCCTTCCGGGTCAACCGTGTCAACGGCTCTGCAATCCGGGAGAAATCTTGCACAAATCTCCGGTAATATCCTGCCAGCCCCAGGAAGCTCCTGATCTCTGCAATTGAAGTCGGCGCGGCCCACGCCTCGACTGCCACAATCTTCTTGGGGTCAACTGAGATACCATCTCCAGTCACCACATGCCCCAAGAAGTCCACCCGGTCCAAGAAGAATTCACACTTGGAGAGCTTCCCATAAAGCTGCTCCTTCCTGAGAATCTCCAGCACTATCCTCAAATGCTCCTCGTGCTCCTCCTCAGTCTTGGAATATATCAAGATATCATCTATGAACACTACCACAAACTGATCCAGATACTGATGGAACACCTTGTTCATAAGGTTCATAAACACAGCTGGTGCATTGGTTAGCCCAAACGGCATAACCAAAAACTCGAACTGTCCATACGGCGTCCTGAAAGCGGTCTTAGGAATATCCTCCCCCTTCACCTTCACCTGGTGATATCCCGACCTCAGATCAATCTTAGAAAATACCCGGGCTCCGCTCAACTGGTCAAACAGATCGTCGATCCGCGGCAGTGGGTATCTGTTCTTAATCGTGAGGTTGTTGAGTGCCCTATAGTCAATACACATGCGTACTGACCCATCATTCTTCGGCACGAACAACACTGGTGTACCCCATGGCGACGAACTCGAGCGGATGAAGCCCTTGTCCTGTAGCTCATCCACTTGCTTCTTCAGCTCCACCAGCTCGCTGTTATTCACCCGATAGACATGCTGAAAGATGGGTTCCGCTCCTGGAACCAAGTCTATCGAGAACTCTATGTCCCTGTCTGGTGGCAGTCCCGGCAACTCCTCCGGGAAAACATCCATATACTCTGCTATCAAGGGGTGTGGAATCGTCTGCTCCTCGACCGAGACTCCACAGAAGACTCCGCGGCTCTGCTCTGCCTGACGTCTGGAGTACTCGAACTCTGGCTCCCCCGACGCTCTGAACAGAACTCTACCCCCTCTGTAATCAATGCTGGCGTGGTGCCTGCTCAACCAATCCATGCCTAGTACTATATCGTAGTTCGGCAATAGCATTACGAACAAGCTCACCTCCAACTCACGGCCTCCCAAAACTACTCTCCGACCCTTACAAACATCACTCACGAGGATAATACCACCCCCGGTCGTGATCTTGTAAGTCCTAGGCAACGATTCAGCTATGATACCGTGTCTAATCGCAAAGATACTGAAATGAAGCTATGCGATGCACCGGAATCAAACAATGCAAATACTGGACTGGAGTCAAGAAGAATCGAACCTGCAATCAGCTTTCCAGTCACCTCTGTCTCTCCAGCTGCCATGGCGAAAGCTCGCCCCTGCTGGCCTCCCCTGGCCTGCTGCTGGTGCTGGACAAACCTCTGCTGCTGAGTCGGCAGGGCTGGTCCCCGCTGCTGGCCTACTGGAGCTCTGGCTCCACCTCCCTGAGCTGTTCGTCCCACAGACCTAGGACACTCCCTCATCTGGTGATCTGCTTCTCCGCACAGGAGGCACCTTCCGAGCCTCTTCCTGTAGTCATTCCATCCATGCCCTAGCTTCTTGCAGAAGGCGTAACTGACTGTCTGCCTGGGTGCCTGATGTTGGAACTGCTGCTGATGAGCCGGCCTCTACTGAATCGGCTGCGGCTAAAACTGCCTCGGCTGCTGGTGCTGAAAATGAGGCCTCTTGGCCTGGCCTCCGCTGCTGCTGCTGCCCCCAACTGGGTCTCTCCCTCTCTTGAGCCTAAGCTCAAGATCATCCTCTGCTAGCAGGGCTCCCGTCAAGATCTCCTCAAATGTAGCATCTCTGTTCCCCTTGGTCAGGGACTTGACCTCCTTGACCAGACCCTTCCGAAACCTCTGGGCCTTCGCCGTCTCGCTCAATCCCTCAACAAACCTGTCGAGACGGCCAAACTCTCCCGCATACTCCTCAACTGAGAGGCTCCCCTGGACCAAGCTCTCAAACTGTGTCTCCAAGGCCCAGACTGCCGAATCCGGGAAGAACTTCTTCTTGAAGAAGCCCCTGAACTGCTCCCAAGTCTGCCCTGGTACCCCCACCCTGGGGTCTGACTGATACCAGGTGCGAGCAAAATCTCGCATCCGGCTAGCTGCGGCCTCAATCTGAAGGTCTGCTGGAATCCTGGCCAAGCGGAAGATCTCCTCCATATGCTCGATCCACTCGTCGGCATACAGGATCCCCTTTGTCCCCATGAAGTCTCTGGGGCTCATCTTCTAAAACTGCTCGATCCCTGGTGTCCTCTGCTGCTGCACCACCGGTCGAGCTGCGGCTGTCGTGACAGCCAACTCCATGCCTCTGTCCTGTCGAGCCTGCTGTCGGTCCATGAACTGCTAGAAATATGCGAACATCTGAGCTGTGTCCACATGTCCTGGAGGCGGTGGTGGCTGAAAAGGATCCTCTGGATAGACCGGGTCCTGCCTCCCAGCCGGTGGGTGCATACCCCCTGCTGCGGCTGCCGAGGTCTCAACACAAGCTGAGGTGACAAGAGCTGCAGTCCCCTGGCCTCGTCGTGCTGGCTGAGAGGTAGCAGTCTCTTCTAAAGCATCCTCATGGACGGCACGCTGTGATCGAGTCTCTACCATCCTGAAGATAGACAAACAAGAGTATCAATTTCTGAGAAAGAAGCGATATAACAAAGGCGGACAATTATAATTCAAAGGATCAGCAGACAAAAGGATTTAGATGGCAATAAAAGAAATTTTCCTAAAGTGATTGAGTATCTTAAAATTAACGTCCTATATCCTATAGCAGGCTGCAGTGATACTCTAGTTCGAGTACCACTACACTTCTAGTCTAGACCTGCATGGGCCACCACTAAAAACGTGTCACGACCCACACCCTAGAGTAAGGGCACGAGACGTGGATACGTCCAGCCTACGCCGCAGTATCGGCGGTAGAACGCTGTCCTAGGTCACAACATCTAGCAATATAATTATCTAAACAGTTTATACTCCCCGAATGGGGGTGACATAGCAATAGAAACTCAATCACAACTAAGGAAGATATAGCACGATATGAATAGAACTCAAGGAAATGAAATAGATAAAACAGTAGTCTAAGGTAATCCCAGCAGTACAAGTCTCAGATAAAAGAATATATACAACTGATCTCCAAATAAGAGTCTAACTAGAACATGTCTCAATACTACAAATGAAGAACAAGCTAGCTAATCTAGTCTAGACAGTCGGGGGAAAGTCCTCAGCTACTGCTGGATCCTCCTGAGGGTCCAGCTCACAGGTGTCATCTAAGGCTGCCCTGTAGTAGGTGTCCAGGCAAGCCTCCTCCTCGTCCTCTATAATATTTCAACAGGTCCAGTCAGGACAGGAGCGAGTACAGTACATCTCAACAGATCATAGCAGGTTAGAAAATAAAAACATGCAGTAAAGTAAGATACGAGTACTGAAGAAATGCTGTATGTAAACAGGAAGAGAACTGTAATGTAAATATCTACTATACATAGAGAACTAACAGTGGCTAGTAAGTCAGAGTACGAGATAGCACATGTGAACAGGACGGATTTGCACAGGATCGAGGTGCACAAGATCTACACTACTTTGGAATTGTTCACACAACTACTAGCACTCTCCCGTATCCCCAATCAATACACAAGGATCTAAACAGGTTATGTTATTGCACAAGATATCACATGGGAGCCCATATAGGGTGCACATGATAGTATACATGGGGGCTCCGTGAACATGAGAGTACAAGATTTACAGGAGTGCACATGTAAAATAGAAGCACAGGAGTACATGATGAAAGTGAAACGCACATGACACAATATACCCGATGCTCCCGAGGGGGATAACATCGCATGTAGAGATCCATATAGTACTAATCCGTGTGACCAACGTGAGAGTACAAGTAAAGTAATCTACTGCAGGAAATAATTCTAAGCAGGATATGAAATGATCAGAGAATGTACTCGCCTATAACTGAGTGTCCGGTATGAAACGTACTGTCCAAGGAGTGGTGTCTGGCTCCTAATCAGAACAGCACAAGTCACAACAAGTCCAGAATATCAAAATGGAGTCCTACTATGCATTCTATATGATTCTAAGTCGATCTAGACCAAATTCAACCCTTGGTCAACTCTGGTCAACCCTAGAAGTCAAACTAGGTCCACCAAGTCTAATTTAGTCTAAACTAGGCTAACTAGGTCTAATACTTCTATTCTAGACAACACACCATTCAAGTACTCATTATACCTAAGCACATACACATTATATATATAGATACAATATTATTGAATCTATACTAAGAATACCTAGGCTAATACTATAGGTACATACATATAGGCACAAAGCATATCACACTACCATAGGCATTCATATTCTAGGATGCATACACTAGAGCATAAAGGAGGGGGAAACATGTGTGTGTGTGTGTATACAATTTAGAGTGTGTGTGTGGTCAGGAAGAACAGTGAAGAAAATAACATGTGTGTATGTGGTGGCTAAGTGTATGTATAGAAACCCAAACAGTGAAGAATGTGTGAGGGAAGGCTAGTGTGTGTGTTAGGCAAATAGTGTACCACAGGAATTCTAATTGCAGAAAATGAACAGTGGGATGTAGAGCACATATGCATACATACAAGACAGTGAATGATTATGATAATAGGCAATTCCACACACACAAGTAAAACTGGAAAAATCTCAGATTTATAGGACTGAGTTCAACTTAGTTTAAGAAAAGTAAAGGAAGGGAATCCATCAATGCTCAACCAAGTTCATACCAACACTGGATTAATCTTAGTTAATACAACTAAACTAAATCTCAGATTTCATATCAGAGTTAGCACATCACTTGATATCAGTTAAAGGGAAAGGAAAAGGGAATCAAATCCATGGTTCAACTTATAATACCAACTAGACAATCTCAGTTAACACCCAAGACTGGAACCAAATTTCAGTCTTCACTTAAACTAACATACCATATATGAGAATGAAATCACATTATATCAGTGAACTGGAAACAAACTCAGTTTATACATTAAGCAATTGAACTTAAACTGTCACAAGTATCATTCAACCTTCCTAAATAAGAAACTGAAATCTAATTCTCAGGTTATACATTTATCAAACAAATTCAGCAAGGAAGGGAACTCATTTAAAACTGGAATTAACATTTAGTATCAAGGAATTCTCAGATTTTTACCAAAGTTATCACATTGGTTAATTAGGAAGAAAGGAACCCAGTTCATATCTACATTAAAACTGAAACTTAATACCACAGAACCAAGACTAGGAATTCAAACCAAAGCTCTCACAATTCAATACCAAATTTCAACCATAGCTAGGTAACATGTAGGAGGACATGTTTAAACTTTAAAATATGAATTAAATAATGAATTGCAGGTTAATCATCTATCACATTCATATTTTGAAAACTGGAAATAAAGACTGATACTACACAACATTCCAGATTTTGTAAGTTGGAAATTACCCAACAAAATCCCATTCAGACACAATTAATGAGTTGGTAACATATATGAGAACATTACATGGTATCCTGAACCCATTTGTGTCCAATATGATGGACACAAACGTGTCCAGACAATCGAGTGCCAAAACAGTGCACTGGCACTGCACAACAGTGCACTGCCTCGTGCGTGTGTGTACGCATGTCGTGCACACAATACAGCACGAGGTAGGCCTCGTGCTCATGCACCTGGGTACCCCTAGACTAGGGTTAAGTCTAGGTCCTTCTGTCCTGTGTCCTCGTGTCCGCGTGTCCAAGTTAGACACGCGTATCAGAGCCCATACACACGAGTACACAGACTCAGTGTAAAACCAGTGTGGCGTGTCGTACACCCTCGATACGACACGAGAAGTCATGCCACTTGGGGAGTGTCATGACAGACACTGCCCTATAGTGTGTGTCAATTTATTCGTGTCCAAGTGTCGTGTCCAGGGAGATCTTGCCCCCGAGTAGCTGGGGACTCCCTGCAGCAGCGCGCGACGTGTGCACGCGCGTGTCCAGCCATGAAACCGACACAAAAATGATACGACACGAGCACTCAAACACAGGGATCAAAATACCAGATCTAAACTATTAATCCTATTCAAAAACAATGAAATAAATCGATCGAAATGCCCTTTGAGGCATTTCGTCGAACACAATGCATGGTCACTGATACGTGTCCAGAACGGACACGAAAGCTCCGACACCCGGAACGAAACCTATCCAAACCCTAGGGGGACCCTTAGGGCTTCCTATTGGTGAAGACTACATGAAGTTTCATGGAGAAATGAAGGAGATACCTCAATATGAAGTTTCAATGGGAAATGGCTCTTCTAGCTCTTTGCTTGATGTCCAAATCACTTCCAATCAATAGCAAACTGAACCAAAACCTCCATAACAGCAAGAATACCAGTGTTAGAAACCATTGCAACTAATTTGGAGATTTTAGGACCTATTATGGAATTAAAATAGATTAATGAAGACAAGAACTCACCTCCTTGAAAATAGGGCTCTTCCTAAAAAGAGGCAATCCTAGTTTTGAGAGGGATTATATAGGGTGGGATTCCCTAGGTTAAGGGTGTGGCCGGCCACTTGGCCTTGGGATAGGGTCTTGTCATTTGGTTGGGCCTTGGGCCAAGCTACAAGGCTAAATGTTGATTAACTTAAACAAAGTTCTAAAACCACAAGTCATGACTTATGACTTCTATTTCTATTTGCTAGAATGACTTAAACCAAGTGCTAGGCTAGGTTAGACTAGAGTCTCTTGACCTAACCATGACCCACTAACTAGGGTTAGTTTCTAGGTAGGTCTACAAAGTCAACACTAGCCAAAAGTCAACCTAGTCAAACAATTCCAAATAAATTCCTAAAAATTCCCATAAATTCTAATTAATTTAAAAATACCCCAAAATGACAAGAAATACCCTCACACTAGGAATGTGGTAGTGACAAACGTCTTCTGACCGAGACGGCTTCTTTCGGGTCTTCTAGGAGGATTCTATAGACAGCGAAGTCGATGAATGGGAACCTCTAATCTCGGACATTAACACCGACACTTATCGTCATGGCATGGGCCATTTGTGAGCATAGGTTGTTTTTGGGACAGACGAAGTCTCGACCGACTACCGTGACGTAGTGTTGAGTCCCGAGGGTTGCTGCTAATGAAGCTGCGAGGCCGCCAGAGAGTCAGCCTCCAGGTTTTGTAGCCGAGGCACGTGCTCTATGAAGAACTTAGTGAAGGTTGAAATAATATTCAATGCAGCTTCATGGTAAGGAACCAGATCTTCATGGCGAACTTCGTACTGCCCCCGAATTTGATTAACGACGAGTTTTGAGTCGCCGTAAGCTTCCAGATGATCTACCCCCAGCTGTTGCGCCAGCTGGAGTCCCATGATGAGAGCGTTGTACTCGGCAACATTGTTGGAGCATGGCTTCGAAAGGGAATAAGCACGCTGGATGACCAGCTGATCGGGGGAGACTAAGACTACCCCCACTCCTGCGATGATTTGGCCTTTGGGGCTTGTTCTCGAGGCGCCATCGAAAAACACCCGCCAAATGGAGCTTTCTTCGGTGACATTTAATTCTTGGACCTCATCCGGGATGTCTTCATAGAGTCTGGAGGACTCTGGGATGTGGTGTGCAGCTAAAAGGTCGGCTAGAGCTTGACCCTTGACGGATTTTTGTGGGACGAAGACCATACTATATGGTGTCAACAGAATTGCCCATGTAGCTAGACGGGAGTTCAAGGATCCCGACTTCCTCATGAGAACCCTGAGTGGATTGACACGGGAGATGACATGAATTGTCTGGCCCGAAACATAATGGCGGGTCTTCTGGATGGCGAATACCAAAGCCAAACACTCCTTTTCGATGGGGTTGTACCGGTGTTCGGCCCCGATCATTGTTCTACTAAGGTAGTAGATAGCTTGCTCGTAGCCCGCATCGTTGTTCTGAGTAGGGGTGAGCAAAATGCGGTTTAAAGACCGAAAACTGACCCGACCCGACCCGTATAAGGAGTTCGGGTCGGGTTTAAAATTTACGGTTCGGTGATCGGTTGAGGGAATAGGTAAAAATCGGTTATCGGGTCGGAATACGGTTATAGTATTCGGGTATCGACCCGAACCGAAAACCATTTCTAATTTTTAAAGTAATTTACGAAAATACCCATAGTCCTAACAACCCTAAGTATTTAAACCAAAAGTTGGCTGACTCTCTCTCTCCTCATTCTCTTTTGAGGCTCAGCCGAAAACTTTACTCTACATCTCTCCAAAAACCCTCCTTCCGGCGACCGTGTCCGCGACCGTGTCCTAACCATCTGGACCGTGTCCTCTCTCACAATCTGAATCTCTCGACGAGCGTCGCCTATAGAATAGATCTATTCTCAATCTTGACTCTCGTCTTTACAGCAGCTCTCCTCTCTAGATCTCACCTCTGACGGCTAGATCTGTATAGATCTCGTAACTTTCTGCATTTTTTTGTTGTAGAGAATTTTTTTGCAATTTTTTCTTTAGTTAATTTTTTCTTCTTCTAATTAATGTCTGTTATTCTTTGCATGGATCATGGAAGAAGGATCTTAGCCTCTGACGGCTAGATCTATCTAGATCTGGTAAGTTTCTGCATTTTTTTGTTGTAGAGATATTTTCTGCAATTTTTCTATAGTTAATTTTTTCTTCTTTTTCTAATTAATGTATGTTTTCCTTGCATGTACCGTGGAAGAAGGATCTTAGCCTCTGACGGCTGCATCTATCTAGATCTGGTAAGTTTCTGCATTTTTTTGTTATAGAGAAATTTTCTGCAATTTTTCTTTAGTTATTTTTTTCTTGTAATTAATGTCTGTTGTTTCTAGCATGGATCATGGAAGAAGAAGGATCTTAGCCTTTGCTATCTCAAAATTTCGAATATAATTATTCCAGTTCTACTAAGAATATGCAGGTGATGTTGCTACAAAAAATAGCATTTGCTGCCAAAGGAAAAAAAGCACAAAATAATGTGTTATAGGAAAAATGTTGTTGTCAAATGTGACATGGGAAAAATGTGTTGTGGACAGTGTAGTGCTTACTATTTTTTTATGTTGCTTATTTAGGTATTATGTAGCTAAATTGTCATTTGTGAAAGTGAATTTTAATTGTCATTTATTTATTGTTCATTCTTGAAAATTTTACTAACATATTAAATGAGAAAATGGCAGCGATGATTATGGCTTGAGAAAATATTATTGATACATGGCATCATACTATGATGCATAATGATAAATCAAGCCATCTGAGCCATATTTTACTCTCTTTTTGCTTGTTTGCTCTTTTTGGTGTAGGAATTGATGGGCTTATGGTAATGGCTTGATGGCTAAATTCTCAGAAAGTTCCAATGGTCAATGACGAATGATGTTTAAATTTTGTTGTGCTTGTATACTACTAAATTTTGATGATGTTTTAAATTGATGTACTGCTGCAGTTTGTGCTACTACAATGATCATTGATGTTTTGTGTAAATTGTACTACTATTAAATTTTGTTTGCTCATAGAAAGTGACTTAAAAATTATGTCATGAGCCAAAAAAAATGGTCCAAAGGTATGTTATGTACTGCTAAATGTCATGAGCCAAAAAAATGATCCAAAAGTATGTTATGTACTGCTGCGCTTTCAGTCACTATCAGTATTTGATTGCAGTTAAAATTTCAAAAAAATAATATTTTTTAGTGACTCATTGGTCTACAAATGGGCCAAAAAAATTAATTTTCTTGTTCTGTTTTGGGAGGTAACATAATACAGGCCGGCCCATTAAACCAAGGACCATTGAACCGAATTAACCGAAAACCGACCCTACTAAGTTCGGTTCGGTTCAATTACGGTTTTCAAGAAAATCGGTTCGGTTCGGTTTTTAGAAAAAATAGTTCGGTTCTTGATCGGTTTATATTTTTACGGTTCGGTTTGGACCGAACCGAACCGTTGCTCACCCCTAGTTCTGAGCCAACAAAGCGCCGATGGAATGATCCATGGCACGGACGTAGTGTCACGCCCCGCTCCCGTAGGAGCGATCGTCCTCGCTAAGGCATGATGCCGCACGAGCCTAGATTGCGCTCGTGCAAGGCAATTCCATAACGGCCGATTACATCGGCGGCGACGGGGTCGTCGCACAGAAGTCCCAAGCAGAAACATTGAATACATTGCAGCAGAATTTAAAGAAGAACACATGAACACAGGTTATTCAAAAGAAGCTCTTTTATTGATACTGAATATGAGATTACATTTGTGGGCGCAAGGCCAAATTACAAGTCTCTCGTGCTCACTTTTCTTTCGATTACAAAGTCACTCTGCTCTCTCTCATCTCTCGATTACATGCTTGAGCCAGCGGATGCTTCGGAAGGCGATGTCCATACATTATGTCCTGTATAAGTCTTCAGATCACGCGACCGCACGCTTTGACTCGCCAAAGAACTCCGTGCCTCGACGCATCCAAGCGAGCTTCGCACCACGAGCTTCTACCTGTGCCTGCACATGAAACACTGTGTGGGTGTCAGTACCACTGTACTGGTGGAGTGAGCTTCTCGCCCACCCATACATAACCGATACGTTTCATTTACTTTGTGCAGCTTAAACCCTTTCAATTGTCTTTCTATTCTTGCCTTAGGATGCATTTTAAACAAGACGTCTCGGTCTATACTTAGCGATGCAACGACAAGGTCGTGCATCGATGGGGTCGTGCTATAATACCAACGTGTGTTTCGATCGAGGCAGTGCCTCATCGCTTAGGTACTTGACCGAACTATAACTCGGGACGGCAGGGTCGTGCCACATTCTATTTGCGACTTAGACATATTCGAGACGGTGCTACGCCGAGAAGCAACTTACGCGAACTCGGCCGTGCCAAGACCTTTACTTAAAGTTTAGCGCCACTAGACCAATTCTCGTGCCAACGATTCAAGTGCCAAAGACGGCATGGGATGACTAATGCAGGCCGTACCTCTGATACCATTCTTAGACTTGTCTGTGCTTCAAGATGAGGCCACGCCTCGCAAGTTATCAAGACTTTATCGTGCTACCGCCTTGCGGCCTTCCAGTTAGACCCAATTGCTAACTTAGACAAGACTTGTGGACCATAGTATCACTTTCATGAACATCCCGACGCCATCTATCGTGCCAAGCACGGTGCCTATGCTACAGCCCAATCTTAGGCCCAGACATTGTGTTCCCGACTAGACAAGCATTCAAGTTCTAGACTCAATCCAAAGGCATACACGCGGTGTGCCGCTATCTGTCGACACATCTACATGAGGTGGTCACTAGCAATTTCAAGCTATCCTGGACACGGCTCGGTGGGGGTATCGGTCCGCCCTTCTAAGGGTAGCTAGCCCCGGAAGCGCCGATACTCCCATGCGGTTATCCGACATTCTGGTTGAACCGCACTCGCTTCTCCCGGGCGAATGATCCCGGCGCCCCGGTGATCACTCGAGAAGACTACACCTTGTCGACAAGTTGCCTAATGACCATGCAAGTCTAAACTCGATCTACCAGTCTTTTCTTAACATGAACATGCTTTTCCTTCTTTCTATCAAGACTTACGAGACTCCCAAGCCGGAGGACTGATCTCGTGTGCGGGACATATCAAGACATGGCGAGACTCCCAAGTAGCAGGACCGATCTCGGCGACAACAAGTCGTGTGGACTTCCTTTGTTCGTGGCAAGCTTTTCACTAAAACGACCATAACTCGTGCCTTAGACAGGCTTGGTTCTCTAGGCGACGCTAACGCTCAAGTCATATACTTTACGCGACGAGCCTTGTTCTCAAGGGACTACGTGACTTGACAACCACAGATAGAGCGGGACAGTGTTAGTAATGGCTTCGATAGCCCAACGCAACACTTGTCTAACTTATTTCGGGCAACGACTCGACGAGCAAAGGCTACGTCGAGCTACGCATCGAAGGAACGTGCTAGGCACGGGGTCGACTTGAACAACCAACTGCTGGGTGCCTAGACTTAAACCAATGAGCCGTATAAGACGACTTAACTTGCGGGACGTATGAAGGCCATGCCAGGCCTTGCGAGACAGGACCGTGCATGCTTTATTAAGCATTCATGCGGGCGACGCCTATGACTTAGGCTTATTCGAGTGTTGGGGCGTAATGACGGGACCGTGCATGCTTTACCAAGCATTCACGCAGGCGACGCCTATGACTTAGGCTATTTCAAGTGTCGGGGCAACTTAGCAACTTAGGCCAACTTCCTTCTCCCAAGCCACGAGATCGAAGGATCGTGTGTCATTTGAAAGCACGCTGAGCCAACTTCTATACAGACCGTGGGACCATTTTCCATGTTCTAAGACTTTCCGACCCGATGGGATTACTCCCTTAACTATGTGCGTTCGTCGCTTTTAGATTAGCCTACTTGTGCAAGTTGAAAACAAACGAGTTATTAAGTGAAGGCTAAGATGAAGCAAGTTCACCGAAACTCCCCCACCTGTGCGAGGAGTCGCCTCGGATGAGCGAGCCTTCGAGCAGCCGTTGCAAGGCTAAGTTCCGACGCCGTCGGCGTTTCGATTCCTCCGATTAACTTTACGGGACGGGGCACTACAACATACACCACTCAGAACAAGTTTCGTCCTCGAGACTTTCCTGAGGACAAGCCATCCTACCATTTCTATGGCCAAGACTTAATCGTACGCACACTGCCTACGCGTTCCTTCGATTTCGAGCCACGCTCGTACGACTGTCAATCTTTCCGTTAACATGATTTCAAGATCTCGACACTCTCGTTTCCCAAGTCATGCTTGAACTCAACGTATCACTTGGCTGGATCGTGCATGCATTCTAAGCGTCCCCAAAATACATGCATTCAGCCAAGCCGCTTGATAGAGAATTTGTCATTCTTACTCGAGTCGTATCGTGCACATACCCAGGCGTCCCTGAAATATATGCATGACAGCCGAGTCTCGTGAGCAGGGTTTTCTATATTCATGATTCACGCTATCCATCCATGCCAATCCTCAGGATCAATCTTCGATTTATAACTCTTGCAACAGGGACGTTTCGCCTAACCGCTAGGCCACTCTTTTCGAGGCTAAGTCAATGTCAGGATTGGAATCATAGTTCCCCAATAATAATGCCAACACTGACCCCAATCCTAGGGTCAAACCAAAGTCGATAGTACGGGGTTTTCTACCCGATCGTGTCACTCAGATTTCTAAACATCGAGCATGATCACCTATTCGCATCAATACATTCGTTGCGCGTATTCGAATCCATTCAAATAAACAATTCTAACCAATTCATGTATTCGATCACGAGGTCATCTAGCTCGACAATACGTTGCACCCCAATCTCATGCGAGTCCGATTATCCACGGCGGTTCATGAATCACCATGCAACGCTCCCGCGGAATAATCATTCTCATCGGAGCGTAACTCTTGTTTGAGTTTAGACTAACTCATTCTCGATACGCGGATTGGACCTACTCAATCCTCAAGTTCATTCGACAAGCACACCAAATCATTCTCGAGTCCACCTTCGCATCAAACCACAAGTCCAAGTATAAAATTGCCACGTCATGCAAGTTTGATCACCCCAGCTATATGAATCACCATACCAGCGCTCATGCGGAGTGATTGCCCTAATTGGCGTGACGCATGTGCGAGGCTGGAGTTGCGCTCGTATAAGACAAGAATGTCTAAGTTGTGGTTATCGTCGAAGTAAATCCAAGCATTTCATTTTCATCCAGGCCAAGATCTTAATTCGATAGTCTGCCCGTCATTCATTCAACTAGAAAATCCTCGAGCCAAGTCTATCTTTTCCTCGACACATTTTAACATCCCGATTTATAGCATCCATCAGAACAATGACATTTGTACGATCGTCATTCGCCGAGTCAGAGTACCTCCGAGTTATCGTATATCGATCTTTGATACGCCTCAATACCATCGAAGATATGCGTAACCTGACGATCTTCCTTTGTAACCAATTTCGAGTCGTGCGTTGATGCTGTTGTCCGAGTTGGATATTCCATAATTTTTTCGATATTCAAGATCAAGTTCGGTCGCTCTTTCTCAAGCTCGTTTCAAGATCGTTGTTCGAAACTCAAGTCACATTTCATTTGCATCAAGCCGATATCGTACGCGCGATCCTCTAAGTTTCCTCGATCAAGACCATTCATTTTTATTCATCGTTCGAATCATTTTGATATCGTTCTCTAACTCGCGTTGCCTATTCACAAGTTGTCCAAACGAGATGCTCGTTCGGGACATTCGAAGTCACGACAAACTAAGCGTGACGCGTTCTAAGGCTTTGCGCGATCGCATCGCCTCGCCGACATACTCGTAATCCTCAATATTTGCTCGAATGATTTCCAAGAAAATCCATACACCACTCGGATTCGAGCCATCCGCTCTAGCCTAGAATCACGTTCGCGTCATTCACTAAGACCCCCTTCAGATTCGTTTGACGAATCCCTAGCATAATCGTTCGCGTCATATCGACGTACTAAGTCGTTCGTACTATTCTTCGAAATCCAAGTCAATCCTCCGTGTACGCCTAAGCGTTAACTCGATAGCATTCCTATCGATAGACACTCTAAGTGTGGCTCATTCCTGATCGAACGGTACTTGATATTGCTTGTAACTCGTTTTGCACCAAAAGGTCGAGGTGCGCGACGTGCGACGCAACTTAGCCAAAAGGCCGTGCGCATGGTTATCTCGTACAGACTATATTCGAGTTTGCACGCTCATTTGCTAGGGTCAACACATAACTAGTTAGGCACGCACGCGACTTTGCCAACTTAGTATGTGTTCTCTATCGAGTCATGTTTAATATCGTTTGGCACAAAGGCCTACAGATGCATCCGACGATAGCCTACCAATGCGTTTGGTTGAACGCTTGTACGAGCTTTTGAAAATATTTAGGCTTATTGTATGGACATACCGAGGGACATTCGAGAGAGAGTTCACACTTCTTTATCAACGACAAGCTTTCAAAACTGAGAATTTCGACGTGAAGTCCAAGGACGTAAAGCTGTGCTATGATACCATTATGTCACGCCCCGCTCCCGTAGGAGCGATCGTCCTCGCTAAGGCGTGATGCCGCACAAGCCTAGATTGCGCTCGTGCAAGGCAATTCCATAACGGCCGATTACATCGGCGGCGACGGGGTCGTCGCACAGAAGTCCCAAGCAGAAACATTGAATACATTACAGCGGAATTTAAAGAAGAACACATGAACACAAGTTATTCAAAAGAAGCTCTTTTATTGATACTGAATACGAGATTACATTTGTGGGCGCAAGGCCAAATTACAAGTCTCTCGTGCTCACTTTTCTCTCGATTACAAAGTCACTCTGCTCTCTCTCATCTCTCGATTACATGCTTGAGCCAGCGGATGCTTCGGAAGGCGATGTCCATACATTATGTCCTGTATAAGTCTTTAGATCACGCGGTCGCACGCTTCGACTCGCCAAGGAACTCCGTGCCTCGACGCATCCAAGCGAGCTTCGCACCACGAACTTCTACCTGTGCCTGCACATGAAACACTGTGTGGGTGTCAGTACCAGTGTACTGGTGGAGTGAGCTTCTCGCCCACCCATACATAACCGACACGTTTCATTTACTTTGTGTAGCTTAAACCCTTTCAATTGTCTTTCTATTCTTGCCTTAGGATGCATTTTAAACAAGACATCTCGGTCTATACTTAGCGATGCAACGATAAGGTCGTGCATCGACGGGGTCGTACTATAATACCAACGTGTGTTTCGATCGAGGCAGTGCCTCATCGCTTAGGTACTTGACCAAACTATAACTCGGGACGGCAGGGTCGTGCCACATTCTATTTGCGACTTAGACATATTTGAGACGGTGCTACGCCGAGGAGCAACTTACGCGAACTCGGCCGTGCCAAGACCTTTACTTAAACTTTAGCGTCACTAGACCAATTCTCGTGCCAACGATTCAAGTACCAAGAACGACATGGGATGACTCGTGCAGGCCATGCCTCTGATACTATTCTTAGACTTGTCTGTGCTTCAAGATGAGGCCACGCCTCGCAAGTTATCAAGACTTTATCGTGCTACCGCCTTGCGGCCTTCCTGTTAGACCCAATTGCTAACTTAGACAAGACTTATGGACCATAGTATCACTTTCATGAACATCTCGACGCCATCTATCGTGCCAAGCACGGTGCCTATGCTACAGCCCAATCTTAGGCCCAGACATTGTGTTTCCGACTAGACAAGCATTCAAATTCTAGACTCAATCCAAAGGCATACACGCGGTGTGCCGCTATCTGCCGACACATCTACATGAGGTTGTCACTAGCAATTTCAAGCTATCCTGGACGTGGCTCGGCGGGGGTATCGGTCCGCCCTTCTAAGGGCAGCTAGCCCCGAAAGCGTCGATACTCCCATGCGGTTATCCGGCATCCTGGTTGAGCCGCACTCGCTTCTCCCGGGCGAATGATCCCGGCGCCCCGGTGATCACTCGAGAAGACTACACCTTGTCGACAAGTTGCCCAATGACCATGCAAGTCTAAACTCGATCTACCAGTCTTTCCTTAACATGAACATGCTTTTCCTTCTTTCTATCAAGACTTACAAGACTCCCAAGCCGGAGGACTGATCTCGTGTGCGGGACATATCAAGACATGGCGAGACTCCCAAGTAGCGGGACCGATCTCGGCGACAACAAGTCGCGTGGACTTCCTTTGTTCGTGGCAAGCTTTTCACTAAAACGACCATAACTCGTGCCTTAGACAGGCTTGGTTCTCTAAGCGACGCTAACGCTCAAGTCATATACTTTACGCGACGAGCCTTGTTCTCAAGGGACTACGTGACTTGACAACCGCAGATAGAGCGGGACAGTGCTAGTAATGGCTTCGATAGCCCAACGCAACACTTGTCTAACTTGTTTCGGGCAACGACTTGACGAACAAAGGCTACGCTGAGCTACGCATCGAAGGAACGTGCTAGGCACGGGGTCGACTTGAACAACCAACTGCTGGATGCCTAGACTTAAACCAACAAGCCGTACAAGACGACTTAACTTGCGGGACGTACGAAGGCCATGCCAGGCCTTGCGAGACAGGACTGTGCATGCTTTATTAAGCATTCATGCGGGCGACGCCTATGACTTAGGCTTATTCGAGTGTTGGGGCATAATGACGGGACCGTACATGCTTTACCAAGCATTCACGCAGGCGACGCCTATGACTTAGGCTATTTCAAGTGTCGGGGCAACTTAGCAACTTAGGCCAACTTTCTTCTCCCAAGCCACAGGATCGAAGGATCGTATGTCATTTAAAAGCACGCTGAGTCGACTTCTATGCAGACCGTGGGACCATTTTCCATATTCTAAGACTTTTCGACCCGATGGGATTACTCCCTTAGCTATGTGCGTTCGTCGCTTTTAGATTAGCCTACTTGTGCAAGTTAAAAATAAACGAGTTATTAAGTGAAGGCTAAGATGAAGCAAGTTCATCGAAACTCCCCCACCTGTGCGAGGAGTCGCCTCGGATGAGCGAGCCTTCGAACAGCCGTTGTAAGGCTAAGTTCCGACATCGTCGGCGTTTCGATTCCTCCGATTGACTTTGCGGGACGGGACACTACACGTAGAGGAGAAACAGTTTGTCTGCGATGGGTGCCACCAGGACTGGCGGGCTCGCCAAGTAAGCTTTGATATCGTCGAAAGCTTTCTGGCATTCTTCTGTCCAGACGTAGGAGACTCCCTTCTTCATGAGCTGGGTGAAGGGTTGGCACTTTCCGAAAAGGTTTGCTATAAACCTTTGGATGTATGCCAGACCCCCCTGCAGGCCTCGAAGTTCTCGGAGGTTCTTCGGAGGGTCCATGTCAAGGATGGCTTTGGTCTTCTCGGGATCGACATGAATGTCTTTCGTCGTGTTAATGAAGCCCAAGAACTTTCTACTAGAAACCCTAAGGAAGGATTTAACGGGGTTCATCTTGAGTTGATGCGCTCACATGAGATTGAAGACTGTCTTTAGGTCTTGTAGGTAATCACCTTTGAGACGGCTCTTGACAGCGATATCATCAACATAGCATTCGACTGTCTTACGAAGATGTTGACGGAAGATGGTACTCATAGCTCATTGGTATGTAGCACCTGCGTTCTTCAAGCCAAAGGGCATCACTGTGTAGCAGAAAACTCCCTTCGGAGTCCTGAATGACGTGTGTTTTGTCGTCATCGGGGAACATCTTGATCTGGTTGTAGCCCGAGTATCCGTCCATAAAAGACATTCATTCGAAGCCACATGTATTGTCGATCATCACGTCAGTGATTGGAAGCAGAAATTCGTCCTTCGGGCAAGCGGTATTGAGTTCCCTGAAGTCGATGCAGACCCGTATCTTTCCATTCTTCTTAGTGACAGGGACGGCATTGGCCACCCAATCTGGATGTTGCTCCTCACGGATAAACCTGCTGCTCAGGAGTTTGTCCACCTTCTGATCGATGGCATACATGATTCAGGATGAAAGCGTCGTTGTTGTTGCTTTACAGGCTTAGCATCAGGCAAGATGTTAAGTCTATGCATTACGATATGGGGATCAAGTCCCGGCATATCTTCGTAGCTCCAAGCGAAGACGTCGATATATTCTTTGGCCAATTGGACCAAAGACTCCCGGTCTTCTTCCTTCAGACTTTTGCTGATGAAGATGGGTTTGGAAGGAGATCCATCCCCAAGGTCAACTTGTTCGACCTCGTCTTCGGTAGGAGGTTCACGTAATTCAAAACGAGACTCCCACTGTGCTCCTAGGCGTTGAGCCCAGGGTTCTTCCTCAAAGAATTCCGGCGTTTGGTCATCGTCTTCATCCTCTTAAGAATGTGCAGATGCCATGTTGACTGATAGCACCTTCCTGAGGACTGAGCCGATACTGGTATCGGAATCCCAAGTTAAGGCTTCGGACGAATGAGAGTGTTCCATTTCTTCTGTCTCTGAACTCTCTGGAGTTGCCGGCGGTGTGACATAGCCCACCCCCCGTCGAGTATGATGATAGTATTCCTGCGGCTTGCCTTTAGGTATCGGGAGCCGAAGGGGAAGACGCCGGCCCTTGCCGTAGTTCAGGCCTTTGTTGCTTTTCAGGTTGTAACCCATCTTTTTTATGAGGTACTTTGCCTTGTCCGTGTACCGATAGACTTGTATTCTGCCGGTATCTGGTTCTGGCTCGAGTGGCGGGAGGTCTTGATGACGCTCAACTTTGCCGAAGATGATGGGTTCTTCATCCCGATTCTGCGGTGGGACTATAAAATAGACTCCTTGGGACGGGACTACTCGGTTTACATGATTAACAGCCGTTATTTGTGTTTGTAACGACCGTAGAGCATTATCTAGTGTATACATGGTATTCCAATGTGGAAGACTAGAATAATTGAAAGACACTCTATTATTGATAAAACACGAGATTTTGTCCCGCGGGATTACATTATCAAGAGAAGGGGCATCTATATCAGCAGATATGTACTCTCCTAACTCTTCATCTGTGAGAACCGAGGCCGGTTCGGGAGAATCTATCGCAGATCTGACCTTGGGATCCGAGAGGGCTGTGTGGGCCTTCTCTTGCAGCTTGGATGATTGTGGAGGCTTGCCTTTAAGACGCACCTTCAGGGGTGCCTCGACTGCGCCTTCGATGACAGGTGCCTTCCCCTGTAGTTTTACCACAAGGGGAGCCGACGTATGAGAAGGTTTTCCCTTGAACCGTATCTTCAAGGGAGCTTCAGTAGGTGCTCTACCTAGAGAAGTTGGTGCTTTTTCAGGTAGCTTGATGGTCATGGGAGGCAGCATCTGAGGCGGTTTCCCTTTGAGTCGAATCTTCAAAGGAGCATCGGAAATCATCTCTGGCTCCATGTCCGGCTCTGCCGCTGTTTTAGCTTCGTCATCAGCTTTGTTGGCTTCTCCTTCGTCGAGTAACTTGTATAGGGTAGCATCGGTGATGTAGGCTTCGACCCCTTTGAAAAGGGTCAATGTCCGGGAACTCTGTCCGGATGATGTCATTGGTGGACACGTACTTCATACATTGGTGGAGTGTAGATGGCACCACCATGTACTCATACAGCCACGGGCGACCCAGCAGGAGGTTATAGTTGACGTCGGCATCCACGACATAGCAAGTCACCTCGGTTCGGAGATTACCGATATGATATTTCAGCCGTATTTTACCTAGCGGTTCACTTTTGCTAGCATTGAAACTGCTGATTGTAGTGTTGGAGGGCGCCAGCCGGTACATCGGGATCCCCAATGTTGACAGCAGAGTCCTAGGATGATGCTGAGGAAAGACCCTGGATCAATCTGAATCCGCTTCACCTTGACGAATCCAACATATCCTGTATAATACAGTGGCCTGTTGTGCCGGTTGTTCTTGAGCAGCATGTCCTATTGGGTGAAGGTTATGTTGGGGATGACCTTATCCGCACAATGGCAGTACGCGTATGTGGTCGGGAGATCCTCGGGCTGCTTGACCTGACTGATGAAGGACTCAGCATCCTTCAAGGCTTCACAGAGAGCTTCGCGGGTATCTTTGGAAAGGCAAAGCAGCTCGTACAGAGATAAGCGGGCGGGAGTACCGACAAGTTGTGCCAGTATGTCGAAGTTGTGGGGCTTGGCTAGCCCCGAAGCATTCTCCCTTCGTAAAGGCTTGTCGAAACGGGCCTCTACATGCTTCTGTTTATTGGCTGTTGGAGGTTTGGATGGACCTCCTTCTTCGGCAGCAGGGCAGTACAGGGAGGCACCACCTCAACGGCAGCTTCGTCGGGTTGGACGTTCAGCTGCGAATGGGTTTATACAGGAAGAGCCTCTTCTGTGGAGGAAGAGACCATGTGGCAAGACTTGATCTTCTTGCCCTTAGCTTTGGAGGTAGAGCGTACCCCCGGTTGAGTAACCTCGGAGACGAGATCGGGGTGAACCCATAAGATCTCTCCCCGAGATGTGGTGAGTGGGATGAGTCCACTCACGTTGTCACGAGTAGGTGGTAGGTTGACCACCTCTATTGTCTCCTTTGGGATGGGGACGACGCCATCTTGAGTTATGGTTGGCGGCAAGGTGCCGAATTGGAGCGACACCAGGTTGGTCGAGACTGTTTTCTCCTCATAGTCGACGGAGAAAATATTCGTATTGATCATGCGCTGGATTTAGTTCTTGAGGACGTAGCAGTCCTGAGTTGGATGTCCGATAAACTGATGGTAGTGACAGTACCTCGTATTGTCCACTCTTCCAACTTCGTCGGGACGCTTCAGGTCCGGCAATTTGATCTTGTCACCTTGCTTCAGCATCTCAATGAGTTGCAAGGTGTCTTCGTCGTTGAAAGAATAGACCTCCTTTGGCCTCGGCGCAAGCGGAGGCTTCTAAGTAGGTGCTTGTGCACCTTTGGAGGCATTGACAGTCAACGCCTGCTTCCCCTTCGACTCACGTCCAGGGTTATTGGTAGCAGGCCATTTTCCTTTGTCTTCAAAAGCAGGGAAGCTGACTCCCAGAAGGCGAGCATTGGATGCATTCTTTTCAGCTGCTTCAGCCTCGATAATCAATGAACTCCAGTAGGGGGAAGGAGTGGAGTTGAGCCAGAGCTTGATAGCAGGAAGCATGTTCATGCTGCAGAAGGAGAGGAGTGCATGTTCTGGCATGCCCGGGGGCAGTCTGAAGCAGGCTTGTCGAAAACGTTCGATAAATGCTCGAACCGTCTCCTTCTCCTTCTGACGCACCTCTATCAGGGACGCCATTGTCATGTCTTTCCGTCGTCATAGAAACGATCAAGAAAGAGACGTGTCAAGTTGTCGAAGGAAGATACGGAGTTGTCAGGGAGACTGCAGTACCAGTCGTAAGCTACTCCTTTCAGTGCCCCAACAAACAGGCTAGTGAGTAGCGCGTCTTCCTTTGGAAGATGTCCCGTTTGAGACTGGAAGTACGTCAGATAACGGCATGGAGAGTCCTTCCCATCGTATGGCGTCAATGTTTGCGGTTTATACTTGGAAGGATAAACCACTTTGTTCCATTCGAGGGGGTATGGTTGCAGGATCCCCATCTTCTGGCGCTCCTCCTGTCTGTTCTTCGACTCGAAGCGCTCACGCAAGTCCTTTATTATTTCCACCACGTCTTTCGTGGAGCTGGGAGTTGGAGAAGGTGGTACAGCCTGGAGTTGAGCATTTGACGGTTCCGACGTCCGAGGTGTTTCACGACGCTCTGTATCCAAGGATACCCGTTGAAGGGTACACTTGATTCTCCATTGGCCCCTGGGTCAGGAACGGTAGAAGGTGCTCTGGCCAAAGCTGACCGTCTCGAACACTGCTTGAGTCAGTGTCTGCATGCACTACTAAAATCTGTCAAATCAGCGATGCGTCAAAATGTCGCTAAATAGGGAAAATACGTCGCTAATTTCTATTAGCGACGAATTTAGCGACGTTTTCAAGTAGTCGCGATTAACCTAGTCGCTAAACAAGAAAACGTCGCAATACGTCGCTATTGCGACGTACGTTAGCGACGCGGACACGTCGCTAATTTAGCGACTGCCAGCGACGTAAAATGTCATCATTTACCGACGTATCCTAGCGACGTTGAGCGACCTGACATGCATCGATGCTGACCTGGCTTTAGAGCCAAATGGCAACGTTCTGCGACTTTTTAACGTCACTATATTACCGACATATAACGACGTTTCGCGATGTTCTATGTAGCGACGTTTAGTGACGATCAGCGACGGTACTCATTAATGTTAGCGACGTACTTAGCGACATTTATATCGTCGCTGGACGTCGCTGACAGTCGCTGAACGTCGCTAATATTAAAAAAAATAAAAAAATAATTACAGCATTTGCTGCATTTGCAGAATTTGTAGCATTTGCAGAATTTGTAGCACCATTTGTTACAACAACGACGGTGTATCACGAACACAGTATCAAACAACACATATACACACAATCACGAACACGTTTGAAACACAATCTCATCAATCAACATAAATTTATGAAAATTTGTAACAATGTCAAACATAATGTTGTCAAACATAATGTGTCCACATAAGAATAATGTATGTATAACCACATAAAAGACCCAACAATGGACCATCACACAATAATGTATATGCCGACTACGACTGATCAGGAGGAGCATCACCGCTCATGGAAAGAAGGTAAGCATACTGCTCCGGTGTAAGAACCACCGACGACGATGAAGGAGGAGGCAATGCAACCGCTGGAGAAGGAGACAGTGTAACCGTTGGAGATGGGTGCGTCCGCGTCTCCTCTAGGGCTCGGAGTCTGGCGCTGCATTGCTCCATGCAAGTCGCTATCCTGGTAACGGTGTCGTGAATGGACTCCTGTGTCCCCTATACTTGCTGCACGGTGCGCTCGAGCTCGTCAAAGCGTGCGGTGACCGACGCAGCATCCTCTTGCGCCTGAGGCCCTTGCTGCTCAGCAATCCTCCTCAGCATATCGTCGTGCAGCTCAGTAATCTGGCGGACAATGATCTCCTCGACTCGGGATGACTCGGCTTGTGACGGCTGTGAATGCGCACTGGAAGAGGGAGCCCTGGATGCCTGCGTCGCAACAAATGCGCCGTAGGACCCCGTACCGTTACGTACCCCTCTGAAGACCACCAACAGCGGTCTTCCAGAGCTCGTCCTCCGACTGAGGCGGAGAGGGTTGCGATGTACCAACCCCTCCCTCTGCCTGTGCACTAGCACTCGCACGCTCATCACGTAGCCTAACATACTCTTCCTAGAAATCATTGTGCATCTCTATACATCAGTTCTTACCTAAATTAGCCTAATAAACATCTAAAATATTTAATTATTATTAAGTATATGGTTATCTGTATATTCTTCAAGTTGTGTTAAAAATTAACGAAATCTAAATTAGTACTTACATAGCTCTGAGTAGCCCGGTCGTCGATGAGCTTCCCGTCCTTCCGATGGGTGGCCAGGAAGACGGTCACCATGTTTGCGTCCTCACCCCTCTTCACCTGCGTGTTTGTTATATTTTATTCTTTAGTAAAATAGAAAATTATATACTCCTACTATCAATAAAATCTTATATTTTACAATGAATTACATACCAGACGACGGAAATGCTCCGTCATAGGAATCGATCTACCACACCACTTTCCGGCCATCGTCCTAGCCGCCTTCGCCTTCTCCGACCGCTCTTTGTACTCGGGCTCCTCAAATCGGGCCCTCATCGTGGTCCACTGGTCAGGTGTGATCCAACCAGCAATCTACTTTCCGGAGCGGTGACGTTTTTTTCGGATCGTCAATTGTATCACGGATCAACTTGGCGGCGACGGCAGAAAACTGCCTCTCAATCTGCTCGGCCCGGTGTGGTGGATAAAAATAAATCCTCTACAAGAATTGCAAATTAAAATAATAAGTTCTAAAAAATGCTTAAAATTATATTAATCATACTAAATTAACTATCTTTAGTTACCTTGAAGTGGGCAAACCAGAATGCCTTCCTCTCTTCCGAGGCATCCGAGTAGTTGATCCACGGACCCCCATAGTTGGACCTTAGAAGGTGCCCAACGCTCTCTGTACCGACGAGGGACGATATCTGTATACAACGATAACCGACGTATTAATGAATATATATAGATATACAGACATGCATAAAATATTGATTTAACTTACTTCGTAGGACCGTCGGCCTAAATCTCCATCCTCGTCTCGCCCTGAGGTGTGCATGGAGGGTCGCTCTGGTATGGATCCGCCCGGGCTGGACGGGCGGGAGTAGGGACTACCTCCTCCACCTGCTCCCCACCCGCCATGCTGCTGTCAGCGCTAGGAAGGCTAGGGGAAGTAGTATGATCAGCAAGCCTGGAACTGCTCGTCGCAGGTACACTGCCATCCGGACCTGAGACCGTATGGTACAATGGATTGCTCGGGTCAGACGATGGTCCAGAGCCATCCTCCTATAACGGAGCTCTCTGCCCACCTAAGGACACGGATCGTCCTGGCCTATCTTCGCGTCGTCCTGAGGTGCCTCCGCGTTGTCCTGCCATGCTGATAATAACATTGGAGTTCATAATTTAAGACTACAGAAATATGAATACATCGAAATCACAGTTTATGATTGAAAATATAAATAAATACAATGACAGTTTAGAAATATCTGCATACATTAGAATTCATAATTTAAGTTTTCAAAAATAATTATAGTTCATAATTTAAGATTACAGAAGTATGAATACATCAAAATCACAGTTTCTCAATCATCCTCTGAAAATTCATCTTCTTCGTTTGCCTCCTCCTCATCCTCTTCCCCTTCCTCCTCATCGTCACTAGCATCTCCTTCGTCTTCCCCTTCGGATACTTGTACCTCTTCTACACAAGTAGATATTGAATGGGGAACTTCTGCTGAGTCGACATCAACTGTATTAGGTACAAGAGGCAGCTCGTCCTCCTGATAAGCCACTTCGTCGACGTCGTAGGTATTTCTGGCTTTAGTCTTGCATACTGCCCACCTGTCGTACCTCGTTGTTCCCCGTCTAGGATATGTTGTAAAATATACGAGTTGAGCTTGACTTGCTAGGATAAATGGTTCGTATCCTTGGTATCGACGATGGTAGTTAATATCCACAAGACCACGCTTGTCAATTTTCTATCCTTGATCTTGTATGGGATCGAACCAATCAACTTTGAACAACACGATCTTGGCAGGCTCTATGCCATAGTTGTACGTCAATTCCACGATCTCCCGTAAGACGCCATAGAAATCATTGCCTGGAGTGACATCTTTGTAGTTTGTAGATTTGATACACAAGCAACTGTTTTTTGTGGAATCAAGATCCAGGAAGCTATCTCTGATGAGAGCATTTGTTGACTTGAACTTAAACCCATTCACGCAATAACTTGGCCATACTTTGACAGCATAAATTGGTCCCTTGGCAAGAGTTCTAATAGATTCATTCTCAAGAATGACGTCCGGACGATCGACCTAAACACGAAAAGATACAAAATTAAGTTTAATGTTAAGTTATTTTTTGTGCAGTTATGAATGGAGAAAGATTCTAACTAGCTTCTTACGTACATATGCAGTCAACCAAGACGGGAAATAAAGTCTCATTTCTTCTTCTACTTTTTCATCTGCAATGTATGGTCTACTTGACCTCACCTAATCATTAAATTTGCTGAAAACCAATAAATATCGGGATATACTCGTTAAATTATAATAACGGAATCAACAAATAGATGACTTGAATGTTGAAGATTTTCACTTACCACTCTAGCTTTTCCACTTCATCCTCCTCGCAGTTGAGTAATATATATAACTGGGCCGCCTTTAGTTCCTCATCATTCAAATATCTCTTTTTCAGTTTTCCTGAAGGCTTTCCAAGAGCATTGAAGACTTTCAATAATGCATCATTATATTCAATATCTCCATCGTCGTTCCTCGGAGCTCTTGTTCTATTTGTAGCAATATGAGGCTTGAAATACATTGAACAGAAGTTTGTAATCTCCTCAAGGATATAGGCTTCACAAATAGAACCCTCGACCCGTGCCTTATTTTTTACCTTCCTCTTCAGGTGGTTTAGATGGCGCTCGAACGGGTACATCCACTGATAACCGACGGGCCTACCAACACGTGCCTCATATGAAAGATGAATTGGCAAATGCTCCATAGAGTCGAAGAATCCAGGAGGGAACACCCTCTCAAGCTTACACAATGTTACTGCAATGTCCTTCTCCTGCTTTTCAAGCCGATCGACGAGCAACTTAGTAGAACAAAGATCTCTGAAGAATATGCTAAGCTCTGTCAGTGGATCCCAAACGACATGAGGTAAGAATTCCTGAAATGCAATCGGGATTAACCTCTCCATAAAAATGTGACAGTCGTGGCTCTTCATACCCTGTAGTTTGTTCTCCTTCGGGTCAACACATCTTCTCAAATTCGATACGTACCCGTCTAGAAATTTTAGGCCCTGGATCCACCTAAAAAGTTTACCTTTGTCCTCCTTATCCAGTGAGAAAATGGCCCTGGGTTGCTTATACTTCCCACTGCCTTCCTTTATTAAATGCAACTCTGGACGTCTGCATATTTCTTCTAAGTCCAACCTGGCCTTGGGATTGTCTTTCGTCTTCTCCTTTACGTCCATCACAGTATTTATTATATTGTCAAATACATTCTTCTCGATATGTATGACATCCAGGTTATATCTGAGCAGATGGTCACTCCAATATGGTAGGTCCCAGAATATACTCATCTTCGTCCAGTTGAGAGCACGGCCAAATCCATCACACTTGTACCCCGCTGTAGGCTCTTCAATAGCACTTGATAATTCTTTAACTTCTTTCCATATCGTGTCCCCGGACCACTGTGGCGGTGGACTGGACTTCTCTACCACGCCAGCACGAAAAGCATTCATGTTCCTCCGGTACGGATGATCCTTTGGCAGGAACTGTCGATGACAATCAAAGAAGCACAGTTTTCCTCCGTGTTTCAAACGGAAAGCCTTAATACGATCCATGCAATACGGACATGCAAGACGACCATGGGTGCTCCAACCTGATAACATTCCATAGGCCGGGAAATCATTGATGGTCCACATTAGTGCGGCCCTCATCTGAAAGTTCTGCTTTCTGGAAACATCATATGTGGTTGCACCTACTTCCCACAACTGATTCAGCTCATCTACCAAGGGCTGTAAGTACACATCGATGTTCTTCTTCGGGTTCTTTGGACCAGGAATAATAACAGTTAGGAACATGTAAGGAGTCTTCATACACATCCAAGGCGGCAAATTGTACGGAGTAGCAATCACTGGCCAACAAGAATATTGTGAGCCCGAAAGTCCAAATGGGATAAAACCGTCAGAGGAAAGCCCCAATATGACATTACGCGGCTCCGAAGCAAAATCGGGATACAATCGATCAAAGTGCTTCCATGTTTCCCCGTCGGATGGATGATCCAGTACTCCATCTATTTGTTCCCGCTTGTGCCAACTCATATTATCAGCTGTCTCCTTTGCCATAAACAACCTCTGCAACCGCGGCGTCAAAGGCAAATAGTATATCGAATCTGTTGGCTTGCGTGCACCAGAAGTCCTTGTTGTACTAGTTGCCTTGAAGCGATCGGCACCACAAAATCTGCAGGCGTCTTCATCCTTGTCGTCCTTATAGTACAACATGCATCCGTTGCGACATGCATCAATTTTTTCATACCCCATCCAGAGCGATCTCACCATTCTCTTAGATCGGTAGAAGTCTTTAGGTAACTTGCCACCCTCCGACAATATATCTATAATTAACTCCAGGATTTGGTTGTAGCATTCTTGAGACATGTTAAAATCTAATTTTATGCTCAACAATCTTGTAACCACCTCCAACGGTGAATGGTCATCACAACCAGGATATAAAGGAGTCCTTGCATTCTCCAGCAACTCTATGAACTTTGCAGCATTGGCATTCGGTGCCTCCTCAGCTGCATATTGATTGTTCGGATCGAAACTAGGTCCCGTAGCATCGAAAACCATGTTCGTCCACCCTTGGTCGTAATCAGCATGCTCGTGGACATCTACATAAGGCTCCACATAAGGCTCCGGCTCGGAGGCTAAAGACACAAGTTCTCCGTGTGCGGTCCACTGATAATAATTTGGCATGAAATCTCTTGAATACAAATGATATGTCACATCCACTTCCGAATGATATTTCATGTTGCGACATCTCATACATGGACACTTAATTTTTGTACGGTCCATGTACTGAGGGAACGCCTTGGCAAACTGCAGGAACTGTTGCACACCCTGTATAAATTCATCCCGCACACCGCACATGTCATCAGGATGACGATTGTACATCCATAAACTGTTCTGCAGATAGTAATTCATATCCATTTTAAGATAATTCTGCAAAGATTGACACAGATAATAATTCATCAGGATGACGATTGTATATCCACAAACAGTTCTGCATAATTGCCAAGTGTGGGGACGAATGGCTCAGAACACAATCCAAAATGCATTCTAGCATACATTAGTTTGAATCATCTATGTTCTGTACATATTGTGTAGTATATGTTCTTATCGAATCTAGTATCTGAAGGATGTAACAGAATCAAGATGAACCCACATAATGTAATACTAAGACATTATCTACTACTAAAAGATGTAGTGATAGGTTGTCGTATCATCATTGTCGAGGGATGGGGGTCGGAGGACAGTCAACTTTATCTACGGCTACATAGTTTCTGCCTCGCCAGTCGAATGGCTGCAGGGACTATGTCCTGATCACGATGTCGTACCATAGATTAATGCAAATTCCTTATAGCAAATGTCATACATAGATTTCTGTCTCGCCGGTCGAATGGCAGATAATCTAATTAAGACTTTCAACTAAGCAGTCAAAGGGTACTGAACAGAAAGTCTAATTAAGACTTTCAACTAAGCAGCGTTGTAGGATTTAAAATATGGTATTCAGGATTAGTATCCATCCTTCATGACATAGCTGACTCTGCCAAAACCTGACCAACATATCCTACACTAATCATTCCATATTTCAGTAATGTCAGTGAGCTAAATCATACTCAACTGTCGAGAATACTTAGGAGAAAACTTATTCACAGGATTAGTATCCATCCTTCGTGACATAGCTGAAATTTTATAGAGCTCGATAATAATTATTAGTCAATTTATTCATCATTTCAAAACCCTGAAAAAGCCCCAAAAAAACTCCCAGTATCAGTAAATAGGGCTCGAACCCTAAATTAGAATTCGAATCCAAGCAAAACATCAAATTGACAGTTGATATGCCCAAAAAACTCTTAGTATCAGTATATAGGTGTCACACTGTGAGTCTCGTGTCCATACAGTGGGATACGACGTGTCCAAACCAACAAAATAGGTGTCACACAAACTAGAAGCGAGTCCACTGTGAGTCTCGTGTCCCCGGCAACGAGTCCACTGTGAGTCTCGTGTCCCCGGCAGCGAGTCCACGCTCTCGTGGACACGAACTAGAAGCGAGAGAAAGAGCTAGAAGACGAGGAGAAACTGGGAAGCGCAGGGGGGGAGTTACCTGAGGAGCTACCTGAGGAAGGAGGAGGAGGAGGAGGAAGATCGCCGGAAGAGCGCCGCGGAGGAGGAGGCCGGAGGAGGGAAATCGCCGGAGGAGCGTCGCGGAGGAGGAGGGCACGAAATATTTGGGGGGAAAATTTGTGAAAGATCGAAAAGCAAAACCCTTGCTATATGAAACGATTAGCGACGTTCTTTTAGGACGTCGCTAAAAGTCGCTGATATTTATGAAACGGCGACGCTACTTAAAGTGCGTCGCTACACGTCACTACATCAGCGACGTGTACCGACGAACTTGCGACACCTATTCTCATTTAACAAATTGCAACCGCTAGACGTCGCTGTTGGCGACAAACAGCGACATCTTTTATTAACGTCGCTAAAACCCCAAAAATTAGTGACGAAATTTCACGGAGTCGCTAAATACGTCGCTGATATGACTTATTTTGGTAGTGATGGAGGCAGAGAGGGTTTTGAGTCCTTCCTCCAAGGTGTCCATGTGCTGGACGAGATCTGCTGGCGGCACATCTGACTCCGCATCACCAGCTCCCGTCATGTACACCGTCATGACGTGACTGGAAGTGGATGGATCGATTGAGGCTTCGCTTTCAGCCTCGCTCTCTTGAAGAGGAACTTCCCCTGGAGCTTCGTCTTAGCTACCCCCAGTTATGTTCTGGAGGATATCTTCGTCTTCGGGAGGAGCATCAGCAAGGGCCTGACTACCCCCAGCTTTATCTTAGAGGACGTCTTCGTCCTCAGGATGAAGATCCACAGGGGCTTGACTATCTCCAGCTATGTCCGGGAGGCTGATTTCATCTCCAGGATGAAGATCCACAGGGGCTTGACTACCCCCAGATTCTTCTGAGATCTTCTTTCTCCCCCGGGTGCCCTCAAACACTCCTGAGGATGGGACAGTCGTCTTGGTCTTCCTCGGCAGGCTCTTGGATGATGACAAGGTCGAAGAGCTGCCAGTCGTCTTTCGAGCTGATGGGGAGTTGGAGACTACGTTATAAGAAGCAACATGTAGTTCTGGCTCCTCTTCAGTTGACACCTTCTTCCCGAGGCAATGTTGGTGAGGTGTTGATGATTGCAGCCGCTGGAACACAGACTGCCTTGGTAGGACTGCTGTCTTGCAACAACAGTTGATGGTGACTACAGCACATGTGTGCCCTGTGAGGGGCGCATTGTGCTTGTCAGTTGGCTCTCCTGATCGGCGTTTGTGAGTAATCATGTTACGCAGATCATTGGAGGAGAGTGCCACCTTCACACCCCCATCAGACGCATGGTAAGGCCAAGCGCCGGGGTGGTCAGGTGAATGTTGTACCCCCTGATCCGACACAAAAGATGCGCCTAGATCAATAGTGGGGGAGCAACATTGAAAGTGACGAGAACCAGCCTCAGACGCACAGCCAATGTAGGTACGGGGGTTCAAGACTACTGAGTTTGCCTTGTACGACTTGGTTACAAACGCAGCAGATGCGCCCAAGTATGACAAGGACTTCGAAGGTTGGCTCATTCGTGGCGCAGAAGCACCCGAGTCAACCTTGTACAGTTTACCATTGGCAGCGCGCATGATTGTGAGCGCATGCCTCTGGCTCACTACTGGCATAGCACGTTCAAGGCGCATGGCCCGTGCTGACTTAGACTTCTTCGTACCAGCCCGCTGGGGCACATAGTACTCAGAGTCCAAATTCTTCTCACCAAGACAGCGAGTGAGTCTGTCAAAGACAGATGCCATCTGTGGCACATCAGAGTTAATATGCAGGGCGTTAGCTGCCCCCCTGCTCCGTCGACGCATCTTCTTCGTCTGAGAGGAAGAAGGTTAGGGAATGTGGTCAGCCCCACGCTTCCCCGAGAGATACGCTGCACCGGTGGGCACATCTTGGCTGCTGAGGACGTCAGCGGGAAGGGTAGGCTGCATCGACGCATCCCCTTCGGTGGTGGTGCCAGGAGCGTCGACCTTGCGCACCCAGGTTTGGCGAGTCTTCTTCGGCTTCGACAGCCGCTTTGAAGGACTTGCACTACCTTCAAAGATGAACTCCTCATATGCCTGTTGATTGAGGCGTATGACCAGCGTCTTATGGGAGGAGTCGACCTTCACGTCTTCAAATTATGACATAGCTTTTTCGGCGAAGGAGAAAGAGGTCCCCAGCAGAGTCGCCAGCTTGTTTACCATTAAAATCTTTTGATTGCAAATTTCAATTACAAACAGAACAATGTTACAATGTAGGACTTAGATATAGTCCTAGGAGTACACTTTTGTTTATCTGGGTCCCTGTGTCGATGGAGCGAGTGGTAATGCGTTGACTCCGTTGACGATCTGACGACAGTTCTCGGTTCTCTGAAGGTCTGAGTTGCTCTGGGTGCTGGAGCTTGCGGAGAGAAAGAAGACGTTGAGTGTCTATATCTGCCTCTCTCACTGTATGTGTATGAAGGTCTATCCGTAGGTGTGTGTCCCTATGTGTGTGTCTGAAGGAAGGAAATGATCCCTCTATTTATAGCTTGCAGGCTGGCTGCTCATGCGCGCATATATAGGATGCGCCTTTACGTGGGGACGCCACGTAGTTGAAGCTGCGGGAGGCGTATGGATGATGCACCATCATTTGTGGGTTGAATCCTTCATGCTGCTTTTATGGGCTAGCACATAGCAGGGGAGAGAATCTTTCTGTTGCTGAGATCTTGGGTGATTAGCACCCCTTCATAGGCTGAATTGAGTCAAAGGACACGTGGCGCTTATCCGTAGCTCAAAGATCTCGAATTTGGTGGAGGGTAATCTGATAGGATGCGCCTGGGATTGGACGCATGAAAAGACTTTGGCTCGCAACCTTCAGGAGTCACGAACCGGTCTGGGCGCATGGCTTTTGAGGCGCATACGAGGCTTCAGTAGCGACCTGACTTCTGTCTTTATGGATCAGAGGAAGGTCCAAGGCGCACGGCTCTTGAAGCGCATGCAGAGGTTTGGACGCATGGCTGTAGAGGCGCATGCGAATGGCTAGGCGGCCACGTGGTTTGTAACCGCCGGAAGAGAGCAATGATGACGCTGACGTCAGCGATGCTTCATTTTCTGTAAAAGCTGTTGCTGCTCTGTCATCGAGGCATGTCTGCTGTCGTATCAGACTTTAGCATTTAATGTTCTTTGACGGGTGATGGGCTGTTGAGTGGGCGCATTGATCTGCGTTCCACTAGGTGCATGGGTCCATATTGATTAGGATGTATGTTTTGTTGGGCGCATCCATACAGGGCACTTGGTACCGACGGGCGCGTCTGTTCGATACACGGTATCTGATCGGCGCATCCATGACGCATTTTTATTGGTCCGACTGTTGCATTCCTCGAGTGCTTTAAATAGCCATTTTTTACTTGGCTGAATTCGAAGCGTCAGGTTCATCACCATAAATGCAAATTCATTGCACGGGATTCGGAGAGCCCGCCACTTGGCGCCTGGGTTTGATCTGTCCGACCTATAAATAGCAGCAAGGAGAGAGTTTGCTTCTCGTTCTCTCACATCTTCCCGAATGAACTTATTTGCTCGAGCACATTCTGTTGACAAGATGCACCCGAGGGTGAAGATGCGACGAATTGTCTTCATTCATGCACTTGAAGGTGACTGTTACATCCAAAAGTCGGAATCGAGGGCTTCTGAGGCAGGCGGAAGGTGCCTGTTGTATCCAAAGATTGGGATGCTCGAGCCCTGTCTCCGTTATGCTGGAAGAGCCACAGATCGGAATTATGGTGCTCCCATCTTTCTTGGACTTTGGAGAGCTCTTCCTCCTACTAGAGTGGGTGTTGCCCATTCTGGTTGTGTTGAAAGCTGCTCCTTTAGCCGCGGATCGGAGCTACGGTGCTCTCCTCTTCCTTGGGCTTTGGAGAGCTCTTCCTCCAGCTAGGGTGGGGTTGATCGCCCACCCTTGTTCTGCTCAATAAATGCTTCATTAGTCGAAGCACTTGATCGGGTCGAAGTGGAGCGCATATGCTGAGACTTCATGATGCGCATAAGTGAGACTCTGAAGAGATGCGCCTGACTGAGACGCTGAAATAGATACGCCTAATTGAGACGCTGAAGTGATGCACCTGACTGAGACGCTGAAGTGATGCGTCTGACTGATGATGCGCCTGACAGGAGGCGCATGGCAGTTTGCTGCGCCTGGCTGTAGTCTTAGGATTCTTTCTTTTTGTAGAAATTCTCCTTTGTAAAGCCCTTTTTAGACATGTAATAGACTTTTATATGAAATAAAAAATCCTTTTGATGTCTATACTTTTGCTGTCTTGATATGTCAAGTATCTCGTTTGATGTTTCCGGGCGCATGTAATGTTAGGCGCATAGGAATTCTGGCCTGTAGATGTGCCTGAGATTCCATGCTTCTACAGTGGCTCGGCTCGTGCACATACTTCCGCAATTGAGAGACGTGGAAGACATTGTGTACACCTTCTAGCGCCGGCGGTAGGACAATTTTATAGGCCACTGGGACAACCCGTTCGAGTATTTTGAACGGCCCAACAAATCTCGGACTCAACTTCCTCTTTGCGTCGAACCGAGTAACTTTCCGCATGGGCGACACTTTGAGAAATACGTGATCGCCTTCTTGAAACTCGAGGGGTCGACGATGAACGTCCGCATAGCTTTTCTGACGACTCTGCGCAATCTTTAGTCTTTCCCGAATGGGCCAAATTTTCTGCACGGTCTGTTCCACCAGTTCCGGGCCAAGAATCTACCGCTCTCCGACTTCATCCCAGCAAATGGATGATCGACACTTGCGTCCGTACAAGGCTTCATACGGCACCATTTGAATGCTGGATTGATAGCTATTGTTGTATGCAAATTCGGCCAGAGGTAGATGATTTTCCCAGCTTGATATGAAGTCAATTATGCAGAGTCGTAGCATGTCTTCGAGAATCTGATTGACGTGCTCCGTTTGGCCGTCGGTCTGAGGATGGTAAGCTCAGCTAAACTGCAACTTGGTACCCAGCGCCGACTGAAGGCTACTCCAGAATCGCAATATGAACCGTAAATCCCGATCGGAGACGATGGATACTGGAACCCCGTACAGCCGTACTATCTCATCAAGATAAATCTGCGCCAGGCGATCAACGCTCCAAGTAACTTTGATGGCAATAAAGTGCGCTGACTTGGTTAGTCGATCGACGATGACCCAGATGGCATCATTTCCCCGCGACGTCTTCGGCAGACCAACAATAAAATCCATGCACACGTGCTGCCACTTCCATTCCGGAATCGCCAGGTTCTGCATCTCCCCGCCCGGTCTCTGGTGCTCAGCTTTCACCTGCTGACAGGCCATGCATTGCGACACGAAAAGTGCCACATCTCTTTTCATCCCTTGCCACCAGAAGTTCGTGTGGAGGTCCTTGTACATCTTTGTGCTACCGAAATGTAACGTATATTTCGCATAGTCCGCCTCCGACAGTATCTCCTTTCTAAGTTCTGAATCGTCCGGAATGCATAGCCTACCCTTCAATCGAAGTATGCCGGTTTCGTCTTCCGCGGAGTCGGTCGTCCTGCCCGTCGAGATTAGCTCTCGCATTTTCATTAGGTACGGATCGTCCTTCTGAGCGGTCTTGATCTTTTCAAGCAAGCTCGGCTCTAACTGCAACTTTGCCAACTGCACATTTTGGAATCGGACTTGGAGTTCGATGCCCATCTCTTCTAGGTCGCGTAGCAGTCTGCGGTTGATGGATAGCGAGGCTATGTACTTTCGACTCCGAGCGTCCGCCACAACATTTCCCTTTCTTGACGTATAGTCGATAGTCAAGTCATAATCCTTGATCAGTTCAAGCCAACGCCTTTGCCGCAAGTTCAGTTTCCTCTGCGTGAATAGATACTTGAGGCTCTTGTGATCGGTATAGATCGTGCACGCCACGCCATAAATATAGTGATGCCATAATTTTAACGCGAACATAATCGCCGCTAACTCCAAGTCATGAGTAGGGTAGTTCTTCTCGTGCGGCTTTAGTTGTTGGGAAGCAAAAGATATCACCTTGTTCTGCTGTATCAGCACACACCCCAAGCCCTGACCGGACGCGTCGCTGAATATCTGGAAACCCTCAGTCCCTTCTGGAAGTGAGAGTATCGGGGCCGAGACGAGCCGTCGCTTTAATTCTTGGAATGAAGCTTCACAATCGTCTGACCATTCGAATGCGACTCCTTTCTGGGTGAGGCGAGTCAGAGGCGATGCGATCTTCGCAAAGTCTTTCACGAAGCGTCGGTAGTATCCCGCTAAGCCAAGGAAACTTCGAATCTCGCTGACAGACGTTGGCCGCTTCCAATCAACAACGGCTTCAACTTTCTTTGGGTCGACCACAATGTCTTCAGCTGAAATGATGTGTCCGAGGAATGCGACGCTACTCAGCCAAAATTCACATTTGCTTCGCTTCGCATACAACTAATTTTTTCGAAGGGTCTGAAGCACGGTCCGTAGATGTTCAGTGTGTTGCTGCTTGCCCTTTGAGTAGACGAGTATGTCGTCGATGAAGACTACTACAAACTTGTCGAGGAATGGTCGGAACACCCGATTCATCAAATCCATGAAAGCAGCAGGGGCGTTCGTTAGGACGAACGGCATTACCAGGAACTCATAATGGCCGTATCGAGTACGGAAGGCAGACTTCGGCACATCGTTCGGCTTGATCTTGAGTTGATGGTAACCCGAGCGCAGATCAATTTTAGAGAACACCGTAGCTCCTTGAAGCTGATCAAACAGATCGTCTATGCGGGGCAGGGGGTATTTATTCTGGACGGTGGCTTTATTTAGCTCACGATAGTCGATACAAAGACGCATAGAGCCATCCTTCTTCTTGACAAACAGCACGGGCGCTCCCCATGGCGAGACGCTGGGTCGGATGAATCCTTTGTCGAGCAGCTCTTGTAACTGTACCTTGAATTTTTAAGCTTTGATGGGGCCATTCTGTACGGGGCTTTCGAGATCGGTCGGGTATCGGGGAATGTATCGATAGTGAACTCAATCTCTCGATCGGGCGGCATGTCTGGCAGCTCATCCGGGAATACATCTGAGAATTCTGCCACAACGTCGGTCTGACCCGCATTTGTACCATCCTGTCACATGTCTCGAACAGAAGCTAGATAGCCTTCGCACCCGGAATGCAGCATCCGTCGAGCAGATATTGCGGAGATCACCATGCAGGTCGGCGACGCCTCACCACATGAGTAGCAAAATTCAGGCACTCCAGGTATGCGAAATGTGACCCTCTTTTCAGTGCAGTCTATGGTTGCGTTGCACGGACCGAGCCAATCCATCCCTAGAATGATGTCGTAGTCCTTAATATCTAGAACTATCGTATCGAGACTGATCTTTTGACCACCTATACAGATGATTCCGTCTCCGCAGACTAAATTTGCAAGTAGTGGTATGCCCAACGGTACGTTAACAGTGAGATCGAGGCCCAGTGGTGTCAAGGAAAATTTGTGCTCGACGGCAAAGTCCGCCGATATAAAACTATGCGTGGCACCTGAATCAAACAATACACGAGCAGGTTTATCGTTGAATTGCAGTATACCTGTCACGACTGTGTCAGACGCGAACACTTCGTCTCGAATCATGGCGTAGATACGGCCCTGAGCATTGGGACGACGGTCTTGGCCATTCTGTTGTGCGGTCGGTGTAGTCCGAGGTGCTTGGCCTTGGTTTTATTGGTATTGCGGGGGGCGTTGGTTCGACGTAGCTTCCGGGCAGTCCCTTGCGAAGTGATTTGCTTTATCGCAGGCGAAACATGCTCTGTGCTTAAATCGGCACTCAGTGTCCAGGTGCCCCTCCTTGTGGCAGAAATTGCAGACCATCCGATCCTTCGTCTGGTTGCCACGATATTGACGCTTGTGCGCGTTGTTGCCTCCTGCATTACTATGACGTTTGTTATTAAAGTGAACAGTACCGGTAGTAGTAGGAGGATACTCGGACTCCAGACGGAGGGCATGGTTGAGTGCCTCGCCCATGGTTTTGTATTCAGACACCGAGACATGAGCACGGATAGTAGAACGCAGGCCCACTTCGAATCGTCGAGCTCGACTTGCAGTGGTAGGTAGATAGTCTCCAGCAAACTTGTCCAGTTTGTTGAATTTGGCCGCATATTGTCGTACAGTCATATTCCCTTGCGTCAACTGCATAAACTTGTTTTCTTTTTCCTGTCGTACGGCTGCAGAAAGATATTCGGTCTCGAACGCATTTCTGAATGTCGTCCATGAGATCGCCGCCGTCTCGTCTTCACGTCGAATAGCCCGCTTCTGTACAGCCCACCAATCGTGCGCGTTCATTCGAAGTAGAAGTTGAGCACACGCAACTTTCTTCGAGTCCTCGACACCCAGAAGCTCGAACTTGTCTTCCAGCTCCTCCAACCAGTCGATCGCCACGGAGGGATCTTCTATGCCGTTGAAGGAAGTGCGACAGCTTTTCGTGAATTTTGACACGTTAAAGTTAGAACTTCTCGGTGCCGCAGGTGAGAGCACGGGCGCCTCTGGTTCATCTTCGTTGGATCGAACCGCAGGCTGGGTCACAACAGGCGTCATCATTGAATTGTTGTTGTTGCCCACGACTGATTGTACGATTTGCTGGAGGGTATTCAGCTGTTGCTGCTGCAGCTTGAATTGAGCCTCGAACCGATTCTCAAATTGAGTCTGACGAGCCTCCGCTTGCTGACGATGGAGCTCGTTTTGACGTTGCTGTATTTCAAGCATTTGCAGCATACGTTGCATCGGGTCGTCGGAGGGTCCGGCTACGGTAGGCGTCATTCCCGTTGGGTTGGCGGAATGTTCGGGTCTAGAAGCACTCAAGCCGCTGGAAGCGCTCGTCTCGTCCTCCGTCCGAGCTCCCGCAACTGCAGGAAAAAGGAAAGGCAACTCTTGTTAGTTTCAGAAATGTCCAGGGTTCAGCGTATGGAACAACTCATCTCATCGACACGAGGTCAACGGTTTTGAGACTAGAACTCGACACTGGAGGCCAAGGACGTAAAGCCGTACTCTGATACCATTATGTCACACCCCGATTCCGTCCAATCGATAGTCGTCCCCCGGGCGTGATGCCGTACGAACCTAATTTGCGATCGCACAAGGCATAGTCATAAGGAAATCCGAGACACGAGATCTAAGAGAGTACGTAGACAAATTGAATCACATATTAAGTAAAGGAAACTTGATTCTTTATTGATAATGAACATCTTTTACAGACTCTAGTACAAGACTCATGCCGCGCGGGCTACAACATGACTCGATTACAAAAGAGTGCCGATGAGATAGTCGTTCCATACAGTGCACACATCCCTCAATATACAACAAAGTACTCCAGTGACCTGGATGGGAGGAACGCTGAGTCATCCTCCTTGGACTGTCGAGAGCCTTCAAAAGTAGAGTCGCAGGAAAAGTCTTCGACGCACGGCCGAAGCTTCAAAATCACGAACGTCGTCGAGCTAGTTGGCGCGTCCTTCCTGCTTCGCGGGACCTACAAAGAGCGAGGATCAGTATGAACACATGTACTGGCGAATGGCTAATTAAATCCAAGCTCTGCATTTGATTCAAGAAGATTTATAAACATGTAGCCTTTTACGTGATCTTTCTAACCATCCAGATCAATTGCATGTCAACATGTTTTCAGGCAAGCATATGAAATTGTATAACATTAAGCAACTATCATATCCATCCCGTGTCCCGTGCACTTGTTAAGCAATGAAAGGGGTGTGAAGGCCATTGGCAATGTCAAGCCATCGCGGACTATAGCAGGGTTAGACGACGACCCTTTTGCGTCGGGTAGCGAGCCCTGTGCGAAAGTTCCCGCATAACTCGCGCCGATGAAAGGCTGGCGCTACTACACTCGTTCCTCCCGGACCGAATCGGTCCCTTGGCCTAGGCAACCATTCGAGGAAACTTCACCTTGTCGACAAGTTGTCCAATGACTGTTTTCTTTTGAACTTAGTCAATTTGCTTACTTAGCCATATCGTTGCGATAAACGTTAATCGATTCATTCATTGTTTTGCATAGGCTAAGTGAATTTGCATAAGAAAACACATTTTCTATTTTCAATACCGGCAGTTTGATAGCAAGTGTTTCGTGAAGAATCGTGCCACGATTTCCTTGATTCTACACTATTGTGACAAGCATTCATTTTACTTCATATTGGTTTTGAAGTAGAGGGACGAGACGAAGGAGGTCAGCCACTCGCCTTAGCCTTGCTTCAAGCGAGCGACCGGTTGGCTGCGCTGACGTCGCCTACGCGATCACCTGCAATCGCATAAGCAACTGATTAGAACACTGTATAATTCAAGGAAATTCGATATGAATGCGAAGCTCGAAAACGCAAGTCACGAAAACCCATTCGAAAAATATTCACGAAAAACGCATTCACGAAAACCAAAGCCAAAGCCAAATCAAGTGCGGCATAAAAATCAGAGCAACGAGAGGTCTCTCTCGACTCAGCCGCAGAGCCAATCCTCGAGGCGCAACCCGCTGAATACGGGACTTGGTTCCGAAGAAGCCATTCCATAACGTGGAATGGATCTTAATTCAACCGTTCCCGTTCGATCGACTCGGCCGATTCCGACCTATCGGTCCCGACCGAATCGATAGCGACAGTATTCCTTTCTCGCGCACCCCGTGGACGAAAACGGGGCACGATGTAGGGACGGGGCACTACACTTTGTCTCTATATATCCATCGAAGAAAGATTTGATCTCTTTATCAGATGAAGATAAAGAGATCAAATCTTTCTTCGATGGATATATATATATATATATATATATATATATATATATATATATATATATATATATATATTTGGAAAGAAGGTAATTGTGTCGAATGCTATATATATATATATATATATATATATATATATATATATATATATATATATATATATATATATATATATATATGTGTGTGTGTGTGTGTGTGTGTGTGTGTGTGTGTGCAGCCACTTCTTATTCAAATTTTAATAATTATTAATGAAAAAAGTTTTTAAATCCGCCTATGTAACGTATATAGCGATATATCACTGGTCCCAAGCCCGGATCAAGGATGAGGATTTACGTATAAACCAATATAATAAAGTTATATAATTTAATCATGTTTAAATTTTCAAGAAAGGGCTCTGTCTTTGGGCTTTTTTGCCTAGGGCCTCCAAATGGCTTGAGACGGCCCTGCTTCAAAGTGTCACTAATGTCTCAAAAGTGTCATCAAAAGTCACTAATTATTTTTGGTGATACTTTTGAGACCCAAACACTAATTATGTATAATATGGAGACTCAAATACTAATTTGAAAATTTATTTGAGACCCAAAGTCTATCTATTGGAAATGTGTGCCATTTCCATCGTGTCTCTTTATCTTTTATAAAAGCGTAAGTGTTTGAAGCATTCATTCACTCAATACATTCATCCATATAGCATTAAGTCTAAGAGAGAGGGACTACCAACATTGTTTCGTCGAGTTCCTGCGGTGTGAAGTGCTGCTACCGAAGGAAAAGAAGCGTTGTATCCTGGAAGACTAATTGTCGTTAAACCGTAAGCACCAATGCGGGACGAATATTGTCTTAAAGACATTGAACCAAATTCAAGCCTAGATATCGGTCAGATTATTTATTTACATCATATTCTATTAATTTGTCTCTTAAATACAGAGTTGTAAATTCTTTATTAACAATCTTAAGACAATATTTTTTTTTTTAACTTTTTTTTTTTTTTTTTGGAGTCAAACAAAACATAAATTACATTACAGTTTCATAGTGTAATTGTCCTTGGTTTGATATTTAATTCGTAGTGTACTTGGTTCGTAGTCCTCTGGCTTAGATTTATAATCCCACTGATGCATAGATAATCCGAGTTGTACTCATGGTAAGGTTGTGTCTTTTTGGAATTTTTTTATACCATATTATAATACTCATGATAAAGTTGTACTCGTGGTAACGTTGGGTCTGTTTGGTATTTTTTTTTCATACCACATTTTATTTGAAACAGAGATGCATTTGAGATTGGCTACCTATATTTCTTAAAATATATATAGTTCTGAGAAGCATTTTCTTCCTTTTGAAGCTATAAGTTATGAAATTAACTTTTGGCACTCTTTTTAATATTTGGGTTGGAATCTGTAAACATGTCTAAGTTCAATTCTACAACAGTGCGTTGGTAGAAATAAATCTTAAATTCATTTGTTGAATCTTTAGCCATGCATGCATATTGTTCTATTTGTGCTATGTCAATATCTGTTGTTTTTCTGTCTTACTTTGTACTGGTTCAAGAAAGTCATTTCATTACAGTTTATTATTATAATTGGCTTCTGATTTTGATTTTGTTTTATTTAAACTCTTAAAGTTGGTTCTGATTTGTTCTATTTAACCGGAACACAAAACAACACTTCTTGAACTTTTTTTTTTTTCACTTATTGGTCTGTAATACTCTATTGTAACAGACAAAATGGTCACTGTTGAGAACTCAGTGTTGATCACTTCTACTCTTGTCCATATCGGACAAGGAGAAAAGTCGAAAAAATTCAATGGAACCGACTTCAAGCGCTGGCAACAGAAGATGTTGTTCTATCTTACAACATTAAATCTGGCAAAGATTCTAAATGAAACAACCCATGTTCTGCAAGAAGGTAAAACTGCCAATGTTGTTATTGCAATGTTGAAAAGTGGAATTAAACATGCATACTTCTTATGCAGGAACCACATATTAAGTGGACTGGACAACCATCTATGGAATGTTTACAATCCACTGAAGACTGCAAAAGAAGTCTGGAATGCTCTGGACAAGAAATACAAAGCAGAAGATGCATGGTCTAGGAAATTTGTAGTAGGCAAATTTTTGGACTACCGCATGGTTGACCCCAGATCAGTGGCAAGTTAAGTTGAAGACTTGCAATGTATTTTACATGAATTAGTTGCCGAAGGTATGACCTTATGTGAACCATTTCAGGTAGCTAATGTAATTGAAAAACTTTCACCTCTCTGGAAGGATTATAAGAACTATCTGAAACATAAAAATAAGGACATGCCACTGACAGATCTAATTGCCAGGCTTAAAATAGAAGAGAATAACAAGAGCACTGAAAAAATCTTTTCTATAGAAGTCCGGGCAAATGTCTCGAAGACAGGACAAAAAAGAAAAAAGTGCAAATATATTGGAGGCTCCGGTCAAGGGAACTATAAAAAGTTCAAAGGCAAAAGTTACATATGTAAGAAAATAGGACATAAAGTTGCAGATTGTCGTAGTCGCAACTACAACAATTACAATAACAACAAGAACAAGGGACGTCCTCACTAGGCTCATTTGACTGAAGATGAGAGTTTGGCTAAGGGTGTTGACGACCTGGTTCTGACGGCTATTGTTTCTGAAGTGAATATGGTAGGAAGCAACCCAAGGGAGTGGTGGGTTGACACTGGAGCTACTTGTCACATCTGTGCTGAAAAGGCTATGTTCAGTACCTACCAAAGTGTCGACCAAGACGAACAACTGTTCATGGAAAATTCTTCATCGTCAAAGGTTGAAGGACAAGGGACGATCATTCTGAAAATGACGTCGGAAAAAGAATTGAAGCTTAACAATATTATGCACGTACATGACATTCGGAAGAATCTGATTTCTGGATCTATGTTAAGCAAGCATGGGTTTAAATTAATATTTGAATCTGACAAATTTGTACTCACCAAAGTGGAGTTTATATGGGGAGGGGTTACCTCAAGGAGGGCCTCTTCAAAATGAATGTAATGACTGTTATGCCTAATAAGATGATTAATTTTTTTTTTATTGTTGAGTCATCTCATATGTGGCATGGAAGATTATGTCATGTTAATTATGATTCAATCGAAAACTAATGAATATGGACTTAATTTCCAGATCTGCAATAGATTCAAATCATAATTGTGAAATATGTGCAGAAGCAAAATTAACCTGTATATCCTTTCAAAATCCGGTTGAAAGAGATACCGAACCGTTGGATTTAATCCATAAAGATCTATGTGATCTAAAAGGCATACAAACTAGAAATGGAAAGAAATACTTCATCACATTCATCGATGACAGTACTCGTTATTGCTATGTCTATCTTATGAAATCAAAAGATGAGACAATAGATATGTTCAAGTAATATAAAAATGAAGTAGAAAATCAACTTAATCGAAAGATTAAAGTTCTCAAAAGTGATAGAGGTGATGAATATGAAGCACCCTTTGCAGGATTCTGTGCAGAACATAAAATTATACACCAAATCACTGCACCATATTCAACACAATCTAATGGTATTGCTGAACGAAAAAATCGAAAAAATTAAAGAAATGATGAACTCTTTATTGTTAAGTTCTGGTCTACCAGATAATTTATGGGAAGAAGCTGTACTTACAGCCAACTACCTTTTAAATAAGGTGCCCTACAAGAAAAATGACAAGACTCCGTATGAATTATGGAAAGGAAAGAAATATTCCTACAAATACCTTAAAGTGTAGGAATATCTTGCAAAAGTGGTCATTTCTTTGGCTGAAAAGGTCAAGATAGGTCCTAAGACCTTTGACGATATATTTATAGGATATATTTAAAACAGTTCTACTTAGCGGTTTCTCGTACATAAGTCAGACATTTCGGAGATACATAATAATACAATTATTGAATCTAAGAATGCATCCTTCTTTGAGAATATCTTTCCATGTAAGAAGATACATGAAAGAGAAACACTAAAAGGAAATTAGAATGATATTAGACATACTGGTCAAAAGGATGCAGATAATGAAATTACAGAAGATGAGCCTAGACGCAGTAAAAGGTCTAGAACATCGAAGACCTTTGGACTGAATTTCTAACATTCATGTTAGAAAATGAGCCTCAAATTTCAAAGAAGCAATGTCTACACCAGAGGCACCACTTTGAAAAAAAACTATAAATAACGAAATAGAGTCCATTATGCAAAGCCATACATGGAAACTAGTTGATCTTCCTCCAAGATGTAAGTCATTAGGCTGCAAATGGATATTCAAGAGAAAGATGAAAGCTGATGGAACTATTGATAAATATAAAGCAAGACTGGTTATCAAAGGATATAATCAAAACAAGGAATTGATTATTTTGATACATATTCACCAGTAACACGGATAACATCAATTCAGATGTTAATTGTAATAGCAGCATTGCATAATCTTGAAATAAATTAAATGAATGTGAAGACTGCCTTTCTAAATGGTGACTTGGAAGAAAAATCTACATGAATCAACCAGAATGATTCATAGTAGCAGGTAAAGAAATAAATGTGTGCAAATTAGTTAAGTCTCTATATGGACTTAAACAAGCACCGAAACAGTGGCACCAAAAGTTTGACAATGTAATGATGTCAAATGGATTCAAGATTAATGAGTGTAACAAATGTGTGTATTCTAAAAATACACAAACTGGATATGTCTTATATGCCTATGTGTAGATATGCTAATAATAGGCAGTAATAATAACATAATCCATGACACAAAGAATATCTTAATCAAAAACTTTGATATGAAAGATCTGAGAGTTGCAGATGTTATATTAGGAATTAAGTTTTCTAAAACACCAGATGGGCTGATATTCTCTCAATCTCATTATATTGAGAAGATTATAGAGAAATATAATCAAAATGATAACAATATTGCAAAAACTCTAGTAGATTTAAATATTCCTTTAAAGAAGAATATCGGAGAAAGTATTTCACAAGTGGAATATTCTCATATAATTGGGAGCCTAATGTACGTCATGAACTGTACGCGACCGAACATAGCTCAATCAGTTAATAAACTGAGCAGATATACAAGTAATCCAGGAGAAAACACTGGAAGGCTAATATTAGAATACTCAAATATTTAAGATATACTAGAGACTATGGATTGTATTATACTAAATACCCAGCTGTACTCGAAGGATACAGTGATGCAAATTGGATATCTGATACTAAGGACTCAAAATCCACAAGTGGATATATTTTTACACTTGGAAGTGCAGCAATATCGTGGAAGTCCTCAAAACAAACGTGTATAGCCAGATCAACTATGGAATATGAATTCATAACTCTGGATAAAGCAAGTGAAGAATCAGAGTGGCTTAGAAATTTCTTGGAGGACGTTTCAATATGGCCAAATCTCGTACCAGCAATTTGTATACATTGTGATAGTCAATCTGCTATCGATAGGGCACAAAGTCATATTTATAACGATAAATCAAGACATTCGGAGACGTCATAATACCGTTAGACAACTTCTCTCCAATGACATAATCACAATTGATTATGTAAAATCAAAGAAAAATCTTGCGGATCCACTAACTAAAGGTTTGACAAGAGAGCAAGTATATAAGTCATCGAGGGGAATGAGCTTGAAGCCTATGATAAAATAAATTCCATAAAGGAAAAACCAACCTAGTTGATTGGAGATCCCATTATCTAGGTTCAAAGGGACAACCTAATTATGTGAAATTCTTAAATGACACTGACGAGTATTTAAATACTCTTTCCATTCTCTAGGATGACAAATAATAGTGTCGCCTGCAAAAAAAAAAATAGGATAAGCATTGCTTTTAATGATTTCTATGACTTGAAATTCAAGTGGAGTATAGCGGGATACTCTTATTAGGAAGTCACATATACGAGTGTGGAAGTGTGGCCGCTTCTATGAGAATTATAAGGCTGAATTCTCTAAGAACACTTATGAAATCAGACAAATATTCAAGGCCAAAAATGAACAAAACAATAGAAGCAATATTGGTCGGAAAGGAGTTGTGTGATATTTATTGCCTCAAGTTTACAACAATAGCTGAACAGTTCAAGACATCATGTTCACTAGATAGCTAGTAAACTCGATAAATATTTACAAGAAATTAAAGGTTCAAGGCCAAAAGCTACATATCCTGATACAATAACTTTTCAAATGATCTCTCTCTCTCTCTCTGTGTGTGTGTGTGTGTGTGTGTGTGTGTGTGTGTGTGTGTGTGTGTGTGTGTGTGTGTGTGTGTGTGTGTGTGTATGTGTGTGTGTGTGTGTGTGTGTGTGTGTGCATTATGTCTGCAAGGTGTATGTATTATATTTGTATTGTACACAGTCAAATATTCATTCATGTGAGAATTGTTGAAAAAATTGAATGTATATTTGAAATAATAATAATAATTTTGTATCAATGAATCTATGGCAACGAATCTATGGAAATGTGTTCGAATCTATCTATTGAAAAGATGTGCCATTCCATCGTGTCTCTTTATCTTTTATAAAAATATAAGTATTTGAAGCATTCATTCACTCAATCCATTCATCGATATAGCATTAAGTCTAAGAGAGAGAGAGAGGGACTACCAAAATTATTTCGTCGAGTTCCTGCGATGTGAAGTGCTGCTACCGAAGGAAAAGAACCGTTGTATCTGGGAGACTAATCGTTATTAAACCGTAAGCACCAGTGCGAGACGAATATTGTCTTAAGGACATCAAGTTCAAGCCTCGGTATCAGTCAGATTATTTATTTACATTATATTCTATTAATTTGTCTCTTAAATACAGAGTTGGAAATTCTTTACTACCAGAAAGTACTTTCAATGATTGGATGCACATTAAAGTGGACAAATTCATCATTGGATGTTTGTATGTTAGGAAGTTAAAATTTTTTTTATAAATGTATTATAATAATAACAAAAGCCAATATGTAACTAAATTAGGAATAATTTATTAATAACAATAATTACCCTTATATATATATATATATATATATATATATATATATATATATATATATATATATATATATATATATATATATATATATATATAATTACCAAAAGTTTATTCATACTTTGTAATGTATTTTTTTAGATTTTAATGTATTAAATTCACGACAATTAGTACTGTATACTAGAGAATGGTCAAGTAATTCTAATTTATTATTAACTAATTAGTGAATGGTTAAGTAATTAGGAAATGAAAAAGTTATAATGTTTAATTGGCGTCCGTGGGGATGTAACCTGTTGTGTACACCGAAGATCCTATGAGGATGGACACAATTCGAATTTCTTCTGGACGTTGCTAGTCGATCCGAAGAAAAAGACACTAAAAAAAACTGTTTAAATAGTGGCAGCCCAACTCACAACATCACCAATACAAAATTCATCAAAACTCAAGTCTCAGGTCCCCCAAAACTTTCTTTCGTGGACAACAACGATCTTCTTGCTCTTCTTCTTGTTCTTGATCTTCTTGTTCTTCTTCTTCTTCTTCTTCTTCCCATCACCACCTCTGAAATTCCTACTAGATGGAACACGTCATTTCCTTTCTTTTCTTTTTCTCACTTTATACTTAGGCTGTGTTTGATTGGGCTTTTTTTTTTCCATGTAAATATTTTTATCACAAATTTTCCACCAATTGTAGTGTTTGATAGCTTATATTTTTCATGTAATTATTTTCCAAAAAACTATCATTTTTCATGGAAAATAACTAGTTTTCGTGAAAAATAATAACAATCAAACACCCAAATTAAGTTTTCTATGATTTTTTTTAAAATTCTATAGAATTTTTTTTTTCCTAAAAAGGTAATTTCATGGAATTAATTAATCAAACACACCCTTATTATTGTATCAAACACTTGAAGTCACGAACTCCCCTCCACTTCCTTCTACTTTCTGTGTCCAATAATGAGAGGAATATGCCACTATTAATCATATTATGAACAAGGTTGTTACCAATAGGCATGGCAGACTCATCTGAGGGCTCTAATTTTTTTTAATTTAAGGTATTTTTATCTCCCTGGCCTAGTTTGGTTCACAAAATTATCGTGTGGAAAAGAAAAGTAATTACTTTTCTATATTTGGGTGCCAAAGAAATTAAGAAAAAAAAAGTGATTCATAATGGAAGAAAAAATAGGAGAAAAATTAATTTCATTCATCCAAACAAGAAATTACTTTCACACATTGAAGTATTTACTTTTCTTTTCAAATTTTTTAGCATTTCCAAATATCAAAAAAAAATTAATAAAAATTATAAATTTTTAAAGAAAAAAAGTGCCAAAAAATTGATTTCCTTTTTCTTCCATTCCGCGAACCAAACCAGGCCTAAAAATAAATTTGTGTCCGTTCCTTCTAATAGATATAAGATTATATTATTATTGGACCGGATGATGCATTACAAAGTTAGCTTGTGGAAAATAGTGATTAGGTTCAAGATTGGAACTACTTCTAAGAATATAGTTGAGCGTATTAATTGATGTCACGTGGTCATTAATGCAAGTAGCAAATGTATTCGTGTAAGCAAATTATTTTTTCTTTTCTTTTCTTTCTTCTGAAAAATTATAATTTCCACTAGAAAATTTCAGATATTTGAAAGCATTCGAACAATTGAAAAAGAAAGTGAATAATTGGGAATAAAAAAAGTTAATCCATGGGATGAGTGGAAAGACATATCTTCCTTCTTCTTTTTTTCTTGGAATTTTTTTTGCTGCTCATTTTTTTTGAATCCAAACATAAAAAAGAAATAATCTGTATTAATTTTCCAATTTACTGATTCCCCGAACCAAACGTAACCTAACAGTAAAGAGATTAGCAAATAGGTTTGTCAATATGACCCTTTTTTTTCATGCATTACGTGGAAATAACCGATGAAACATGCAAGCAACAAAATGAGACTACTTTAGTTGCACAAGTCTTACTCGTTGGTTCATAAGTACATGTTCTATAGCATCAAGCATACAAAATTAGATTATTCTCTTATCTACGAGGGTTCATCTATTTTATTATTAGCATGTAGCATTACTCATAGCATATGAAACATGTAAGCAACATCTAGTTTACTGTGTGAAAGCAAGGCAAAAAAAAAGTTTACCGAAACACGTCCATCTTAAGCCACGTCGATATGTCGACCGAACAGATATGCAACATCATTTGCAAAAATCCAAGTCCAAACGACCGGTCTAGTCAACGAACCAACTACCATGCGCAACGGGACATTATACTTCCTCGCGGAGCACATCATGTGACGGATCTGAACAGCTTGACTCCAGTTCATAAGTCCATGTTCTATAGCATAAAGCATACAAAATAAGTACTCTATTGTCTATGTGGGTTCATCTTTTTATTATTAGCATGTAGCATTACTCGTAGCATATGAAACATGTAAGCAACATCCAGTTCATTAGGTGTGAAGGCAAGACAAAAAAAAAGTTCATCGAAACACATCCACCTTAAGCCACATCGATATGCATCGACCGAACAAATCTCTGCAACATCCTCTACGAAAACTCAAGTCCAAACGACTGGTCTAGCCAATGAACCAACTCAATGCACCATACAGAGCAGAGCATTAAAAAAAACCCTCCACCACTTCCTCGCAGAGCACATCACGTGACAGATTTGTACAACTTGACTCCAAGTGACTGAAAATAAACAGAGCCTCATCAGACTCCAACTGGCCGAATAATAAATAAATAGAATAATGCTAAATGAAGGACATGAACTTTTGACCTTGTGGTTAAGGGCCTGTTTGGTAAACCGTAAGTGTAGGAAGATATGGATTTTGACTTTCAAATAGGAAAGAGTGGTAGGAATCCATTCACTTTCTTGTCCCCCTAGTAGGGGACAAAGGTGTTTGGTTAGGATAAGGAAATGAGAAGTAGGAAGTGAGAAAGTATGTAAAAATATTTGGTTAATTAGCTAATAATTCTAATTACATAATCAAATATCTAATATTAAATCAATACTTTAATTATTTAATAGTAATTTAATTAGTATTAAATAAAATTAATAAACTATTTATAGATATTTAATATTAGTTATTAACTAAATTATATATAAATATATATATATATATATATATATATATATATATATATATATATATATATATATATATATATATATATCATTTTCCAAATCAATCCCAAATCATCTCTCCCCTTCTCTCTCTCTCTCTCTCTCTCTCTCTCCCTCCCTCTCTCAGTGAGCCAGAGCAGCTGTCGGAGATGACGAAGTCGACGGGGAGCCGTCGACCTCCGGTAGCAGCTCCCTCCGGCCCCTCCCTCGGAGTCCGCTTGCAACCTGCGCCCTCTCCTCCGGACTCCGGCAGCCCGCGCCCTCCCCTCCCTCGGAGTCCGCCGGCAACCCGCGCCCTCTCCTCCGGACTCCAGCAGCCCGCGCCTTCTCCTCTCTCGGAGTCCGCCGGCGACGATGGCTCCCTCTTCTTCTCCATCAATTACAATATATAAAAAAGGGGAATCCGCCCACATCCAGTGGCCAAGGCTGGATGTGGAAGCCTGGATTTTGGCCTCCTTTTCCTGCCGACAGGAATTGAAGCTGTCAGATTTCACCATTTCATGTCCCCTCTTCCATCTCTAACCAAACGTCTGAAGATGGCTTCCAATCTCCAAATCCTGTGAAGTGGGATTCCTCCCCTCACTTCATGTCTTACCAAACAGACCCTAAAGGTAACACAATCTAACCAACTAAAGTACTATATATATATATATATATATATATATATATATATATATATATATATATATATATATATATATATATATATATATATATCATTTTCCAAATCAATCCCAAATCATCTCTCCCCCTCTCTCTCTCTCTCTCTCTCTCTCTCAGTGAGCCAGAGTAGCTGTCGGAGATGACGAAGTCGATGGGGAGCCGTCGACCTCCGGTAGCAGCTCCCTCCGGCCCCTCCCTCGGAGTCCGCTTGCAACCTGCGCCCTCTCCTCCGGACTCCGGCAGCCCGCGCCCTCCCCTCCCTCGGAGTCCGCCGGCAACCCGCGCCCTCTCCTCCGGACTCCAGCAGCCCGCGCCTTCTCCTCTCTCGGAGTCCGCCGGCGACGATGGCTCCCTCTTCTTCTCCATCAATTACAATATATAAAAAAGGGGAATCCGCCCACATCCAGTGGCCAAGGCTGGATGTGGAAGCCTGGATTTTGGCCTCCTTTTCCTGCCGACAGGAATTGAAGCTGTCAGATTTCACCATTTCATGTCCCCTCTTCCATCTCTAACCAAACGTCTGAAGATGGCTTCCAATCTCCAAATCCTGTGAAGTGGGATTCCTCCCCTCACTTCATGTCTTACCAAACAGACCCTAAAGGTAACACAATCTAACCAACTAAAGTACTACAACTTTGTTTATATATATATATATATATATATATATATATATATATATATATATATACTCTTCTTATACGGAAATAGCTTACTAGATAAAAATAAGGGATAATTTTTAAAAAAACCAAATATTTACAGAGAGGAAAACACCTACGGAGAGAAAAGAAAAGAAAAAAAATTATAAGCCTCTAAACTCTCGAAATATATATGTGGTCAAAATATATGTGTCCATCTTTCTTAAAAAATCTAAATATTTCTTAGAAATAAATCTAACAAATCGAAAAAAAATTATAAGCCTCTAAACTCTCGAAATATGTGGTCAAAATATATGTGTCCATCTTTCTTAAAAAATCTAAATATTTCTTAGAAATAAATCTAACTAATAATATATCTATAAAAAAATATTTTAAAATAAAAATATATCTTTTAAAATAAATCTTTATTTAAATCTTAAATCTTTTTGTACAAACAAATCTAACATATAATCTATCTTTCAAAACGAATCTATGTTTAAAACCAAATGTAGTTTTAAAAAGGGAAAATGTATGAAATGTCGAAAAATTGTAAAAGTTTTATGAAAAACCCACCGCAAAATAATATTTCATCGCGTGCCCAGAATTAGCGAAAAATACATAAGGGGGTTCTGAATGACCTTTTTGCCCTTCCAATTTATTGAAAACACCCCTGAACCCTACTCTTCAAGAAAAATATTTCGATACTTCCTCTTCTTCCATACGTCGTTTAGTTTCGAATCTAGATTTTTTTTCTCCAAAATCTTCAAACCTTACTTCAAAAACTTGTCGAAAATTTTCGGAAAGACGGACAAACGGTAAAACTGTTAAAACGGAGGTCCAAATATCATTTTTTCGCGATTCTAAAATTTTGGAAGGCCGACTAGTGTAGAAGCAATTAGTATTCGGCTCCTCGAAAATACGCTCCTTTTGCGACAAACCGGGCCTCGTTTCGACCTCCCAGTCAAAAGTTATGGCCCTTCAAAGTTTCAACTGGTCATAAAATGCAGGAGAATGATCATTCTCCGTGGTAATATCACGGAGAATGACTATCACGGAGAATGTCATTCTCCGTGCTAAAACCACGGAGAATGGCCATTCTCCTTGTTAAATTGACAAGCCATTCTCCGTGTTAGAATGACGAAGAATGGTCATTCTTCGTAAATTTAACAAAGAGAATGACCATTCTCCTAGTTAAATTGCCAAATAATAGCCATTCTCCGTGTTAAAATGAAGGAGAATGGCCATTCTCTGTCAATTTAACAAGAAGAATGGCCATTCTCCGTCATTTTAACACGGAGAATGGCCATTCTCCGTGTTAAAATAACGGAGAATGGTCATTCTCAGCCATTTTATCATGGAGCCATTTTTCGTTATTTTAACATGGAGAATGGTCATTCTTCGTGATTTTAACACGGAGAATAGTCATTCTTCGTAGTTTTAACACGGAGAATGACCATTCTCCGTCATTTTAACACGGAGAATGGCCATTCTCCGTCATTTTGACACGGAGAATGGTCATTCTCCATCATTTTGACATAGATAAGGTCTTTCTCCGTGGTTTTAGCACGGAGAATGGTCATTCTCCGTGATTTTAACACGGAGAATGGCCATTATCCTTCATTTTAATACGGAGAATGACCATTCTTCATCATTTTGACATAGATAAGGCCATTCTCCATGATTCCGTCATTTTAACACAGAGAATGACCATTCTCCGTCATTTTGATAAGGATAATGCCATTCTCCGTGGTTTTAGCATGGAGAATGGTCATTTTTTGTGATTTTTAACAGTCATTTTAACACGGAGAATGATCATTCTCCACGTTAAAATCACGGAGAATGATGGAGAACAGTCGACAGAAAACTAAAACCTAATTATTTATTTTTTTGTGGAAAAAAATTGTCAGGAACAAAATTTAAGAGTTTTCGTTCTTCTTTCAAAACGATGCTAACTCTTATGGAAAAGAAGAAGAAGATCTTCTCTTCACAATTGATCTAATCGCTGAAAAACTTCAAATCTCTTCACGATGATGATAATGATGATGATGATGATGATGATGAGCGATGATCGGAGTTCGACTGAAGAAAAGCACAGTGAACTACGAACGATCTTTGAGATATCTGCTGAAGATGAGAGCAATGGAATTCAGATCTCTCGTGAAGAAGAAGAAGACGAAAATCGCAATCCAAATCTGAGTTTGTGCGAAGGATAGTTATGGTATTATAAAGATAGCAATTTTGTAAATACAGAGCATCTAAAAGAAATTTTGGAATATTTAACGTGGAAATATATAATTCTGGACATTTCATAAAACCCATCTTGCGGGTGGGTTTTTCATACAAACCAACCCCGAAATTGGGTTTCTCAGCAATTTTCATTTTTAAAAATATTACTTTGATGATTATATTAATGTTAAAGATATATTTCATCAATTTATTAATATTAGTGTTAATTTTCTAGTGTTAATGTTAATAGTAATATGTTAATATTGATGTTAATATTAATGTTAATATGATGATTAATATTAATCTTAATCTTAATATCAATTTTAATGTTAATGTTAAAACTAAACTAAATTAACACTAAATTTAAAATTAACATCAACACTAAAATTAACGTTAAAACTAAATTAAAAATATGAATATGAATATGAATATTATTATTAATATTATTATTATTATTATTAACAAAATTTACATAAACATTACAATTAATATTAATATTTTTAGAATATATTTGTCTTGAAAGATACATTATGTTTAGAATTTTTTTTAAAAACAAATCTATCTATATTTTAAAAATTAATTTTTTTAAAATTCAATCTCTATTTTAAAAATTAATTCGATAACTAGGACTTGTTTTCTTAAGATAGAGATAGAGATATATTTATTCTAAAAAACAGAGATTTAAATTTTTTAAAGAAGGGAAAATTTAGAATAGAAACATATATGTTTATTGAGATCCGTTATTCTGTCTATTATGAATTATTGGTTACAAGCTATTCAACTCCCTATGGCTACACTACAACGCATAGAAAAACAGTGTGCGGACTTTATCTGGCGCGGAGGAGTTCATGCAATAGCCGGGGACACAATATGCAGGCCAGAGGAAGAAGGGGGAGTTAGACTTCGCCCTCTGACTCTCATCCGAACCGTTACGGGCGTGAAGATGGCTTGGAAACTCATCCAGGGGAACTCGCTATGGGCGGAATGGACGACAAGCAGATATCTAAGAGGAAGAAATTACTGGGAGTATCAGCTAAACAATAATGAATCGGTCACCTTCAAGCATATCATCCGACAAAGAGGCATCATCAAACCGCATATCAGTCATATAATGTCGGATGGACAGAATACTGACATGTGGCTCGACCCTTGGATAGGACAGCAAAGTCTATTGCAAATTCTTGGCCCTGATTCGATCGGGATGCGCGAAAAGGCGAGAGAGTGAGCCGCATTATCCGGGACGGACAATGGCGGCCAGAGTTGCATCGGCGGACACAAATTGCAGCAGCTGCTGTAGTGACCCGTCCCTACATCGTGCCCCGTTCTCTGTCCACGAGGTACGCGAGAAAGGAACACTGTCGCTATCGACTCGGTCGGGACCGATAGGTCGGGATCGATCGAAACGATCGAACGGAAACGGTTGAATTAAGATCCATTCCTCGTTATGGAATGGCTTCTTCGGAACCAAGTCCCCTATTCAGCGGGTTACGCCTCAAGGATTCACTCTGCGACTGAGTCGGGAGAGACCTCCCATTGCTCTGCTTTTCACGCCGCTTGCGTTGGTTTTGGCTTTATTTTCTGAATGCGTTTTAGTGAATGTTTTCGATGGTTTTTATGGCTTGCATTTCGAACTCGCTTTCCTATCGAACTTCTTGAATAATGCAGTGTTCTAATCGGTTGCTTGTGCGATTTCAGGTAATCGCGTAGGAGACGTCTAGCGCGACCAACAAGTTCTCTCGTCTGAAGTAAACTCAAGGTGAGTGGCTGACCCTTCTCTTCTCGACCCCCTTCCTAGGTAAATCAATAATGTTGTTGCGAATGAAAGGATAAATGCAAGGGCACGAACACGGGAAAATGATTGAGTTTTCAAAGAGAATGTAGGCAATGTCTTAATAACTAAAAGAAAAATATGTCTTCGCACGGTTATGGACAACTTGTCGACAAGGCGATAGTTTCCTCGAGCGGCAAGCCGAGGCCACGGGACCGTTTCAGCCTAGGAGGAAACAGGGTATAGTCGTGCATAAGGTTTCAGCACAGGTTAAGCGAGGACTTGCAACGGAGCTAGCTACTTGCCTTGAAAGGATCTCGATTAACAAAGCTATACGTCCAGGATGGCTTGTGATGCCAGTGACCAATCATACGTACATTTTGAACTTGATATGAAAAATGTTAACAATTGACAAGGAAGAACATGGTAAGTTTCATAAGACGCGGCGCGGTCCGTCGCGGGTAAGTTCAATGTAAATTTTATTATGCTAGACATATGCTTGTTGAAATCTATTATGACGGTTAGAAACATTCATATATTAAGTCATATAAACTCTTCAACCAAATGAGAGCTTGGAACTTAAATAGGCACGCACCAGTACAAAGTGTAATGTACTGATCCTCGCTCTCCACACAGGTACCCCAAACTACAAAGGGCGTGCCGCTTAAAATCTCAAGGCGGCATGGACACTTTTGAAGCCTCGTCCGCTTGTGAAGGCTTGTTTCTGGATTCATTTTGAAGAAGATCCCGCACTCAGTCCAAAAGAAGATGACAACTCGACTACCCGCGATAGCAGGTGAAAAGTGTTATATTTTGCTTGTAAAAAGGGATGTAATGTATGGAACGACTATCTCATCGGCGTTCATTTTGTAAGTCGAGTCATGTTGTAGCCCGTGCGACAATGAATGTAATGAAGTCAATGTAAATGAATATCAATGAAAAGTCTACTTCTATTTCAAATGTGTCAATCAATTTCTCTGCGTACTCTAACTTGATGTTGTGTTTCGGATAGCCTTATGAATGCGCCTTGTGCGATCGCAACTTAGGTTCGCAAGGCATCATGCCCGGGAGACGACTATCGATTCTACGGAATCGAGACATGACATAATGGTATCAGAGCACGGCTTTACATCCTTTGACCTCGCATCGATGAGATAAGTTGTTCCATACAATGAGTCCGTAATAATTTATGACTGATGCGTTTGCCTTCGTATAGCAGAAGTGACGGAACCCACGGCCGAGCGAGAGCAGAGCGCTTCTAGCGGCTCTAGTAGTTCGCGTCGTTCACGGGCCGGACCTTCTAACGATACCATCGAAAGGATGCTGCACATGATGGAGGCGCAGCGGAACCAGTCTGAGAATCGACATCAACCGACAGAGGAACGACAGGCCCAGTTCGAAGCTCGCTTCGACGCACATGCAAAACTTCAACAAAAGCAGCTGGATACCCTACAGCAGATCGTCCAGACAATGGCGGCCAACGGAAATTCTGTGACTACGCCTACCGTTACTGCACCTACTGCCACCATGCCGACGATCCAACCCATTGAAGTCGACACGGAGGAGCCCGAGCGTCAACCAGCGGCACCAAAAAAGTACAACTTTGAAGTGTCAGAATTCAAGAAAGTGTGCCGTACTTCCTTCAGCGGTACCGAAGGCCCTTATATGGCGATCGACTGGTTGGAAGAGCTGGAAGATCACTTCGAGCTCCTCGGCATTGAAGAATCAAAGCAAGTCGCCTGCGCACAACTTTAACTACGGTTGAACGCGCACGACTGGTGGGCCGTACACAAGCGAGCAATTCGATACGACAACAACACAACGTCGATCTCTTGGGCCACGTTCCGCAAGGCTTTTGAAGTCGAGTACCTTCCGTCAGCCGTTCGTCAAGCGAAGGAAAATGAGTTCATGCAATTGAAGCAAGAAAATCAGACAGTAGAACAGTATGCCGCAGAATTCAACAAGTTGTCCAAGTTTGCTGGTCAGTTTCTGCCTACAGAAGAGTACCGTGTGCGACGGTTCAAAGTGGGTCTGCGATGCTCTATTGGTGCACGTGTCGGGGTCCCGAAGTACAAGACCGTGGACGAGGATCTGAATCACGCTCTTCGCCTTGAGAGCGAATACCCTTCCGGTGCTGTCGACGTTGTGCGCCACTCCAATAAAAAACGTCCTAGCTATACGGAAGGCAACAATCACGCGTCAAAGAGTTCGAACCATGGCGGTTACCGGGGACATAGCCCATTATCGCGATGTGCCAAGTGCGGTTCCCTTGGGCATGAGGCGAGCAAGTGCTTTGTCCTCGAGGGGGGATGCTTCTTTTGCGGACAGAAGGGTCACTATATATAAACAAGATTACCCCCGAAAATGGAATCTAACGCCCTGTCACAACAACACCGTCAAGAGAATCGAGGACAGGCGCCCCGACCTCCGCCGCCCCCTCAACTCGTACCGCAAAATGGCCAAGACCGTCGCCCCAACACTCAGGGCCGCGTCTACGCCATGACTCGAGACGAAGCGCTGGCATTAGATACAGTAGTGTCAGGTACACTAAATTTCAATAATGTGCCTGCTCGTGTGTTATTTGATTCAGGCGCTTCGTATAGTTTTATATCCACAGACTTTGCCGTCGAGCACAAATTTACTGTAATATTACTAGATCTTGACCTTAGCGTAAGTACACCTTCGGGCACACCAATACTCATAAACTTAGCCTGCGCCGGCAGGATTATCTATATCGGAGGTCAAAAGATCGGTCTTGACGTGATAGTGCTAGACATGAAAGACTTTGACATCATTCTGGGAATGGATTGGCTCGGGCCGTACAACGCAACCATAGACTGCGCCGGAAAGACGGTTACCTTCCGCATACCAGGAGTGCCTGAATTTTGCTTTTCGCGTGGTAAGACGTCGTCGACCTGCATGCTGATCTCGGCAATCTCCGCTCGGAGGATGCTGCATTCTGGATGCGAAGGCTATTTGGCATCCGTCCGAGACATGCGACAGGATGGTGCAAACGCGGGTCAGACCGACGTTGTGGCAGAATTCTCCGATGTGTTTCCGGACGAGCTACCCAGCATGTCCCCCGACCGAGAAATCAAGTTCAGCATCGATACATTCCCCGATACCCGACCGATTTCTAAGGCCCCGTACAAAATGGCCCCCGTCGAGCTGAAGGAACTCAAGGTCCAGTTACAAGAGTTACTCGACAGAGAATTTATTCGGCCTAGTGTTTCACCGTGGGGAGCGCCCGTGTTGTTCGTAAAGAAGAAGGATGGGTCCATGCGTTTGTACGTCGATTACCGAGAGCTGAACAAGGCCACCATTCGGAACAAGTATCCATTGCCCCGCATAGACGACTTATTCGATCAACTGCAAGGCGCCTCGGTATTTTTGAAGATTGATCTCCGCTCGGGCTATCATCAACTCAAGATTGTAATGACCCGCTCCGCCCTAGCGGAACGCCGATTCAAACGGCAAGTGCAACGACTCAAACGAGCCGTCGACCCGAAGAGTTGGCATCGACCTGATGAAGAATCGATGCAAGGCTTACATTGGCCCATCAAGAGGAATCCAGACTTAGACTTTCAAAGGCGCGCTTGGAGTATCGCTCGGCCGATGCGAACATCGCTAAGGTGGGTGGCTCCGATGAACCCGTCTTTGCTTAGCCTAGACACATAACAATACGGACACTATTGCTAGAATCGCTAGGCGATAACACCGCGTATGCTAATAAATGACTCAACGCACCTAGCTAAGGGAATAATCCCATCTTGTATTCTTGTATAGAATATGGAAAAGGACATGGAAAATGTGAGAACTCTCGCATCGCGCTCTACGCTCGTGCTACGGCACAAGCTTACATTCAAGTTTCCTACGCGATCAACAATGAAACAATAAACGGTTTACAACAATGAAACAGAAGACTATCGACGTAGTCGTTTCGAGTAGAGTATAGCAATATTGAAAGACTTCGGAACCGATGGGTCGTCAAGGCGACTCCCGCACGGGGAGTTGCATAACGTATGAATGAATGAATGAACGAATAAGTGAATGAATGAATCAACGAATGAATGAATGAATACGTGAAGAATGAATGAATGAACGAACAAGTGAAAGAGTGAATAAAAGATAAGAAAGGAAAGAATGGTTAGCGACAGGTATGACGGGCACGTGTAACGGGGCTCGCTACCCGCACTGCACGGACGCCAACCTGGTCGATAACGCATTATGGCTCAGAGACAGCCTATGGCTTAAGACAGCCGTTTTGTTAAATGACAAGTCAATACAAAATGGTCGTGGACAAACGGCACGGGCGAAGGGAGGAATACCGTGGCCGTCATGAGGAAGGATTCCGCGGCACGATCGATGGGGGGTATATCATGGCCGGCCTAGGCAAAATCAGACATGGGGCTTACGGGCTGCTTTGAGTAGGGGCTCGATCACTCAAGGAGACGTAAGGCCAGGCATTTCAAGAGACTATCAAGGTGTACCAGCCATCACGCTTCGATAGGTGAGAATGCCCAAGTGATATGTCCAAAATAGCTTGTGATTCCAGCGACCCGTGCATGTAGATTAAGTGGGCTATGCTGGTGGCAATCCACGTGCAAGTCCTTGCATTGAAACAAGTAGTCTAAGTTAACTAAATGAAGTGCCTCCTGAACATGCTTGAAATGTAACACTCTGAACATGCTTGAAATGTAACATCCTGAACATGCTTGAAATGTAACACTCTGAACATGCTTGAAATGTAACACTCTGAACATGCTTGAAATATAACACACCAAATGATAAGAGTACTTTATGCAAGTGAGTTAGATAACGTGCCCACGACGTGCTAGAACCTGAGGCAGGGACACGCCCTTAACATTGAATGTTTACATGAATCACGTTAAGTTACTACATGTGAATTGTTGACTAACTTGGTTTACTTTGGACAGGAAAGGCCCGACGGTAAGTATGGGTAAGTCGTACATGTATTTCCATGTGACACTTGAATTCGGCAACACGAGATAGGTTACGAAATATGCCATAAAACTGATCCTAAGGCAAGATTACAAAGACAATGAATGATAGACGATACACAAAAGTAAATAGAACGTGTTTGGTAATTATAGCATTGTGGGCGAGCTAGCCTCCCCACCAGTGCATAACAATGTACTGATAACCCCACAGTCTGCTTGCAGGATGCAGGAGACGTCATCGGGTGCGGAGCTTTCCTCGAACGTGCTAAGGCGCGAAGCTATCTCTGGAGCCTTGGAGCGTTGCAAGGAGCTGGAGCACCATATACAGGACATAATGTATCGGAATATCGCCATGAATCATTCCATCTTGTAAGCCACTTGGCACGCCTTTTATTTTTCAGAGAGAGAGAGAGCTTGAAAGACTTGTAAACTCGGCCTAGCACCGCTTGTAAACTTCTTGAATATCAATAAAGAGTTTGAATTCATTTCAATTTGTGTTCACTTACTTTCCGCTGCAAATAGGGACACTCTGTGCGACTCTGTGGCCTAGCTCAAATCGGCCGTTTCTGGGACATGGCCTTGCACGGGCGCAACCTAGGCCCGTGCGGCATCATGCCTTAGCGGGGACGATCGCTCCTAGGGGAGCGGGGCGTGATAGATTGGTATCAGAGCACGGCTTTACGTCCTTGGACTTTATATCGATTTCTCAGTTTTGAAAGCTCGTCGTTGGAAAAAAAAAGAAGTGTACACTCACTCTCATTGTGCCTTGGGATGTTCCATACAATAAGTCTAATATTTTCAAAAGCTCGTACAGGCGTTCACTCGAACGCATCGATAGGCCTTTGTGCCGAACGGTGTCAACTTATCTTGAATGAAAACACGTGCTAAAGTTAACATGTCGCGTGCATGCCTAACTAGTCCTACGATGACCCTAGCAATTGAGCGTACAAACTCGGAATATAGTCCACACGGGATGGCTATGCACACGGCCTTTTGGCTAAGTTGTGCCGCGTGTCGCGTACCCCGACCTTTTGGTGCGAACGAGTTGCGAGCGATATCAAGTACCACTCGGTCGGGAACGAAGCTACACTTAGAGTGTCTATTGATAGGAACGCTATCGAGTTAACGCTTAGGCATGTACGAAAGATTGATTTAGATTTTGAGGAATAGTACGAACGACTTAGTGCGTCGATACGACGTGAGCGATTACGCTAGAGATTCGTCGAACGAATCTGAAATATATCTTAGCAAATGATACGAATGTAATTGTAGATTAAATAGGATGGCTCGAATCCGAGTGGTGTATGTGATAGCTTCGAAGAAGAATAAGAATGAGTGTCGACGACTAGTCGAGTGGCTTGAACCCTGAGTGGTGAATGGACGTCATAGAAGTTATTCGAGCGAGACTAAAGGATATACGGATAGAACGAGTATGTCGACGAAGCAATGCGATCGTGCAAAGCCTTAGAACGTGTCACGCTTAGTTGGTCGTGACCTCGAATGTCCCGAACGAGATGTCGTTCGGACAACTTGTCAATGGACAACGCAAGTTAGAAAACGACTCGGAACGATGAATAAAAAGATGTAGGTCTTGATCGAGGAAGCTAGAGGATAGCACTTGTGATTTCGGATTGGGTCAAGTGAAATGTGACTTGAGTTTTGAAGAACAATATTGAAACTAGCTTGAGGAATAGTGATCGAACTTGGTCTTGGATTGAATCGAATGGAATTGTGGTATATCCAGTTCGGACAATAACATCAGTCGCACGACTCAGAATTGGTTGCAAAAGAAGATCGTCTGGTTACGCATATCGTCGATGGTATTGAGGCGTATCAAAGATCGATATGCGATAACTCGGGGGTACTCTGACTCGGCGAATGATGATCGTGCAAATGTCATTGTTCCGATGGATGCTATACTCGAGATATTGAAATATGTCAAGGAAAATATAGACGTGGCTCGAGGATTTTCTGGTTGAACGAATGACGGTCAGACTATCGAACCGAGATCTTGGCTTGGATAAAAAATGAAAATGTTTGGATATGCTTCGTTGACAACCACAACGTTGACGTTCTTGTCTTATACGAGCGCAACTCCAGCCTCGCACATGCGTCACGCCATTTAGGGCGATTACTCCGCATGAGTGCTGGTATGGTGATTCATACAGCGGGAGTGATCGAACTTGCATGGCATGGCAAATTGGATACATCGACTTGTGGTTTGACGCGAATGTGGACTCGAGAATGACTTAGCGTGCGTGACGATTGAATTTGAGGATTGCGTAGGTCCAATCCGCGTATCGAGAATGAATTAGTCTAGACGCAAGCAAGAGTTACGCCCCGATGAGAATGATTATTCCACGGGAGCGTTGCATGGTGATTCATGAACCACCGTGGATAATCGGACTCACGTGAGATTGGGGCGCACCATATTGTCAAAGCTAGATGAACTCATGATCGAATACATAAATTGGTTAGAATAGATATGTGAAGTATGTCGATTTGGTGATTTAAACGGATTCGAATTCGTTACGCTGCGCGACGAATGCCTTGATTCGAATTAGGCGATCATGCTCGATGTTTAGAAATCTGAGTGATGCGAGCTCGGGTAGAAAACCTCCGTACTACCGACTTTGGTTTGACCCTAGGATTGGGGTCAGTGTTGGCATTATTGTTGGGAAACTATGATTCCAATTCTGATATTGACTTAGCCTTGAGAAATGGCCTAGCGGTTAGGCGAGACGCTCTGTTTCAAGTATAGAAATCAAAAGATTGATCTTGAGGATTGACATGGATGGATTGAATGATGCAAGAATAGGAAACCCCTCACGAGATTCGGCTGACATGTATATATTTCAGGGACGCCGGAGTATGTGTACGATGCGACTCGAGTGAGAATGATGAATTCTCTATCACACGGTTTGGTGAATGCAGGTATTTTGGGGACGCCTGGAATGCGTACATGATCCAACCAAGTGACACGTTGAATTCCAAATGAGACTTGAGGAATGGAAAGTATCGGAGATTGAGATCGTGTTAAAAGAAAGGAATGATACTAGTACGAGCGTGGCTCGGAATCAAAGAAACGTGTGAGTGGAGTGTGCGTGAACGACAACGAGATTGGCCCTAAACAAGTGAATGATATGGAATCGATATCGTGCAAATAAAAGTTGGTATAACGAATTGAACCATCAATAGGAAGATATACTCGATGATAGTGCAATACTTGGTCTTGAATCGGACAGAAATTACTTAGACTTGGTCAGCTAAGAAGAAATCATACTAATTTCATGGACAAGAACGCTTGAAAAGTGAATCGGGTCATCTCGATGACCGAGATAAATGAAAGTGAGTTTGCCTCAGCCTACGACCCTCGCATTTGATGAATTTCAACGCACCTCGTACGACCATTTCAGTCCCATGACACGGAGAAATAGCAACCAAGACGAAGAAACACTTGAATTGAATAAGTACCATCAACTCTAAAATGAATGAAAAGTTATTCAATAAAATCGACCAAACGTATGCAGACACGGGACTTGGAAGGGTATCGAGTATAGTTCGGTGCCATCGAGCGGTAAAGCCATTCGATAGGGATTGTCTAAGAAACACGACGACACGAGTTAAGGAATGGTAGGATGACCTGCACTCAGGAAGTCTCGAGGACGAGACTTATTTTGAGTGGTGTATTATGTAATGACCCGCTCCGCCCTAGCGGAACGCCGATTCAAACGACAAGTACAACGACTCAAACGAGCCGTCGACCCGAAGAGTTGGCATCGACCTGATGAACAATCGATACATGGCTTACATTGGCCCGTCAAGAGAAATCCAGACTTAGACTTTCAAAGGCGCGTTCGGAGTATCGCTCGACCGATGCGAACGTCGCTAAGGTGGGTGGCTCCGATGAACCCATCTTTGCTTAGCCTAGACACATAACAATAAGGACACTATTGCTAGAATCGCTAGGCGATAACACCGTGCATGCTAATAAATGACTCAACGCACCTAGCTAAGGGAATAATCTCATCTTGTATTCTTGTATAGAATATGGAAAAGGACATGGAAAATGTGAGAACTCTTGCACCGTGCTCTACGCTCGTGCTACGGTACAAGCTTATATTCAAGTTTCCTACGTGATCAACAATGAAACAATAAACGGTTTACAACAATGAAACGGAAGACTATTGACATAGTCATTCCGAGTAGAATATAGCAACATTGAAAGACTTCGGGACCGATGGGTCGCCAAGGCGACTCCCGCACGGGGAGTTGCATAACGTATGAATGAATGAATGAACGAATAAGTGAATGAATGAATCAACGAATGAATGAATGAATACTTGAAGAATGAATGAATAAACGAACAAGTGAAAGAAAGAAATGAAAGAGTGAATAAAAGATAAGAAATAAAAGAATGGTTAGCGACAGGTATGACGGGCACGTACAACGGGGCTCGCTACCCGCGCTGCACGGACGCCAACCTGGTCGATAACGCATTATGGCTCAGAGAATGCCTATGGCTTAAGACATCCGTTATGTTAAATGACAAGTCAATACGAAATGGTCGTGGACAAACGGCACGGGCGATGGGGGAAATACCGTGGCCGTCATGAGGAAGGATTCCGCGGCACGATCGATGGAGGGTATATCGTGGCCGGCCTAGGCAGAATCAGACATGGGACTTACGGGCTGCTTTGAGTGGGGGATCGGCCACACAAGGAGACGTAAGGCCAGGCATTTCAAGAGACTATCAAGGTGTACCAGCCATCACGCTTCGATAGGTAAGAATGCCCAAGTGATATGTCCAAAATGGCTTGTGATGCCAGCGCCCCGTACATGTAGATTAAGTGGGCTATACTGGTGGTAATCTACGTGCAAGTCCTTGCATTGAAACAAGTAGTCTAAGTTAACTAAATGAAGTGCCTCCTGAACATGCTTAAAATATAACACTCTGAACTTGCTTGAAATGTAACATCCTGAACATGCTTGAAATGTAACACTCTGAACATGCTTGAAATGTAACACACCAAATGATAAGAGTACTTTATGCGAGTGAGTTAGATAACGTGCCCACGACGTGCTAGAACCTGAGGCAGGGACACGCCCTTAACATTGAATGTTTACATGAATCACGTTAAGTTACTACATATGAATTGTTGACTAACTTGGTTTACTTTGGACAGGGAAGGTCCGACGGTAAGTATGGGTAAGTCGTGCATGTATTTTCATGCGACACTTGAATTCGGCAACACGAGATAGGTTACGAAATATGCCATAAAACTGATCCTAAGGCAAGATTAGAAAGACAATGAATGATAGACGGTGCACAAAAGTAAATAGAACGTATTTGGTAATGATAGCATTGTGGGCGAGCTAGCCTCCCCACCAGTGCATAATAATGTACTGATAATCCCACAGTCTGCTTACAGGATGCATGAGACGTCATCGGGTGCGGAGCTTCCCTCGAACGTGCTAAGGCGCGGACCTATCTCTGGAGCCTTGGAGCGTTGCAAGGAGCTGGAGCACCATATACAGGACATAATGTATCGGAACATCGCCATGAATCATTCTATCTTGTAAGCCACTTGGCACGCCTTTTATGTTTCAGAGAGAGAGCTTGAGAGACTTGTAAACTCGGCCTAGCGCCGCTTGTAAACTTCTTGAATATCAATAAAGAGTTTGAATTCGTTTCAATTTGTGTTCACTTACTTTCTGCTGCAAATATGGACACTCTATGCGACTCTGTGGCCTAGCTCAAATCGGCCGTTCCTGGGACATGGCCTTGCACGGGCGCAAACCTAGGTCCGTGCGGCATCACACCTTAGCGAGGACGATCGCTCCTACGGGAGCGGGGCGTGACAAAGATCAAGTCAGACGACGTACAAAAGTCAACCTTTCGCACTCGGTATGGCCACTACGAGTTCATGGTGATGCCATTTGGCCTGACGAACGCCCCTGCCACCTTCATGGATCTAATGAATCGGGTATTTTGACCCTTTCTTGATAAATTTGTGGTAGTCTTTATTGACGATATTCTCGTCTACTCGAAGGACAGGACGCAGCATGCAGAACATCTACGGGTCGTGCTCTAGACACTTCGAGAGAATGAGTTGTATGCAAAGCGGAGTAAGTATGAATTTTGGCTAAGCAGCGTATCCTTTCTTGGTCACATCATTTCGTCCGAAGGCATTGCAGTCGATCCGAAGAAAGTGGAAGCTGTTGCTGATTGGAAGCGGCCTGCGTCTGCTAGTGAGATTCGAAGCTTTCTTGGTTTGGCGGGATACTATCGACGCTTCGTGAAAGACTTCGCGAAGATTGCATCGCCATTGACTCGCCTCACTCAAAAGGGAGTCGTGTATGAGTGGTCGGATGACTGTGAAGCTTCCTTCCAGGAGTTAAAACAGCGACTAATTTTGGCCCCTATACTCGTACTTCCGGATGGGCCAGAGGGTTTTTAGATATTAAGCGATGCTTCAGGCCAGGGCTTGGGATGTGTGCTCATGCAGCGAAACAAGGTGATATTATTCGCCTCCAGACAATTGAAGCCGCACAAGAAGAACTATCCTACGTACGACTTGGAGTTAGTGGCGATTGTGTTCGCATTGAAATTGTGGCATCACTATCTATACGGCGTGGCGTACGCGATCTATACCGACCACAAGAGCCTCAAGTATCTCTTCATCCAGAAGGAATTGAACTTGCGACAGAGGCGCTGGCTCGAACTGATCAAAGACTATGACTTGACGATCGACTACACTCCGGGCAAGGGAAATATTGTGGCGGACGCTCTGAGTCAAAAATATCTTGCCTTGCTATCCATCAACCGCAGACTACTACAAGATCTAAAAGAAATGGGAATCGATCTCCGGGTTCGATTCAGGAATGTACGGTTGGCACAGCTGCAGTTAGAGCCGAGTTTGCTGGAAAAGATCATGACCGCTCAGAAGGATGATCCGTACCTGAAGAAGTTACGCGAGCGAATTTCAACAGGTAGTGCGACCGACTTTGCAGAAGATAAGATCGGCATGCTGAGATTGAATGACCGACTATGTGTTCTAGATGATTCAGAACTACGAAAGGAGATATTGGCGGAGGCGCATTATGCGAAATATACCTTGCATCCAGGTAGTACCAAGATGTATAAGGACATCCGCACGACCTTCTGGTGGCACGGAATGAAGAGAGATGTGGCGCTCTTCGTGTCACAATGCATGGCCTGTCAGTAGGTGAAAGCTGAGCATCAGCGACCGGGCGGGGAGATGCAGAACCTCGCTATTCCAGAGTGGAAATGGGATCACGTCACCATGGACTTTATTGTTGGCCTGCCGAAGACACCACGGGGGAGCGACGCCATCTGGGTCATCGTCGATCGATTAACCAAGTCAGCGCACTTTCTAACCATCAAAGTTACTTGGAGCGTTGATCGCCTGGCGCTGATTTATCTTGACGAGATAGTACGGCTGCACGAAGTTCCAGTATCCATCGTCTCTGATTGGGATTCACGGTTCATGTCGCAATTCTGGAGTAGCCTTCAGTCGACGCTGGAAACCAAGTTGCAGTTCAGCTCAGCTTACCATCCACAGACCGACGGCCAAATGGAGCACGTTAATCAGATTCTCGAAGACATGCTACGACTTTGCACAATTGACTTCAAATCAAGCTGGGACGTCCACCTACCGCTGGCGGAATTTGCATATAATAATAGATACCAGTCCAGCATCCAAATGGCATCGTATGAAGCTTTGTACGACCGGAAGTGCAGATCGCCCATTTGTTGGGATGCAGTCGGGGAGCGGCAGATACTCGGCCCGGAGCTGGTGGAACAGACTGTGAAAAAGGTCAAGCTAATTCGGGAAAGACTGAAGATTGCACAGAGTCGGCAAAAGATCTACGTCGACACCCATCGACGACCGCTTGAGTTCCAGGTGGGCGAACACGTGTTCCTAAAGGTGTCGCCCATGCGAGGAGTTACTCGGTTCGACGCGAAAAAAAAGTTGAGTCCGAGATTCGTTGGGCCGTTCGAAATACTCGAGCGGGTCGCCCCAGTGGCTTATAAAATTGTCCTACCGCCGGTGCTTGAAGGTATGTACAATGTCTTCCACGTCTCTCAATTACGGAAGTACGTGCACGACCCTAGCCACGTGGTAGATTTTGGCCAGCTGGAGCTGAAGTCCGACTTATCCTACGTTGAAGAGCCAATTCAAATCTTAGAACGCAAGGATAAGCTAGTGCGGAATCTTGCGATCCCTCTTATTCGCGTCCTCTGGAGAAACCATTCGGTCGAGGAGTTGACGTGGGAGTTTGAGTCAGAAATGAAGGAGAAGTTTTCTTCATTGTTCTCGTAGAGGTAGGTTCTATTCTTAAGTTTCGAGGACGAAACTTTTTCTTAGTTGGTTATGGTGTAGTGCCCCGTCCCTACATCGTGCCCCGTTCTCTGTCCACGGGGTGTGCGAGAAAGGAACACTGTCGCTATCGACTCGGTCGGGACCGATAGGTCGGGATCGATCGAATCGATCGAACGGGAACGGTTGAATTAAGATCCATTCCTCGTTATGGAATGGCTTCTTCGGAACCAAATCCCATATTCAGCGGGTTGTGCCTCAAGGATTGACTCTGCGACTTAGTCGGTAGAGACCTCCCGTTGCTCTGCTTTTCACGCCGTTTGCGTTAGTTTTGGCTTTATTTTCTGAATGCGTTTTCGTGAATATTTTTGATGGTTTTCATGACTTGCATTTCGAACTCGCATTTCCTATTGAACTTCTTGAATAATGCAGTGTTCTAATCGGTTGCTTATGCGATTTCAGGTAATCGCGTAGGCGATATCTAGCGCGACCAACAAGTTCTCTCGCCTAAAGTAAACTCAAGGTGAGTGGCTGACCCTTCTCTCCTCGACCCCCTTCCTAGGTAAATCAATAATGTTGTTGCGAATGAAAGGATAAATGCAAGGGCACGAACACGGAAAAAGGATTGAGTTTTCAAAGAGAATGTAGGCTATGTCTTAATAACTAAAAGAAAAATATGTCTTCGCACGGTTATGGACAAATTGTCGACAAGAAGATAGTTTTTTCGAGCGGCAACCCGAGGCCACGGGACCGTTTCGGCCTAGGAGAAAACAGGATATAGTCGTGCATAAGGTTTCAGCACAGGTTAAGCGGGGACTTGCAACGGAGCTAGCTACTTGCGTTGAAAGGATCTCGATTAAGAAAGCTATACGTCCAGGATGGTTTGTGATGCCAGTGACTAATCACACGTACATTTTGCACTTGATATGAAAAATGTTAACAATTAACAAGGAAGAACATGGTAAGTTTCATAAGGCATGGCGCGGTCCGCCGCGGGTAAGTTCAACGTAAATTTCATTATGCTAGACATATGCTTGTTGAAATCCATTAGGATGGTTAAAAACATTCATACATTAAGTCATATAAACTCTTCAACTAAATGAGAGCTTGGAACTTAAATAGCCACGCACCAGTACAAAGTGTAATGTACTGATCCTCGCTCTCCACGCTGGTACCCCAAACTACGAAGGACGTGCTGCTTAAAATCTCAAGGTGGCGTGGACACTTTTGAAGCCTCGTCCGCTTGTGAAGGCTTGTTTCTGGATTCCTTTTGAAGAAGACCCCGCACTCAGTCCAAAAGAAGATGACAACTCGACTACCCGCGATAGCAGGTGGAAAGTGTTATGTTTTGCTTGTAAAAAGGGATATAATGTATGGAACGATTATCTCATCGGCGTTCTTTTTGTAAGTCGAGTCATGTTGTAGCCCGTGCGACAATGAATGTAATGAAGTCAATGTAAATGAAGTTTTATTATCAATGAAAAGTCTGTTGGGAAAGAAGCGCGGAAACCTTTCCCCAAACCGGAGAGTACCTGCGAGAGGACCGAGCAAACAACGCACGAACCCAAAAACAAGCACACAAAAACAACCACGCAGACACAGAGAATTTTTGACGTGGAAACCCTTGCGGGAAAAACCACGGGACGATCGGAGTCCAACCCTGAGAAGCCTCCACTAATGGAATAGAAGAATTACACCCTCTACAAACTCCTCCCGATCCAAATCGGATCCCCACAACACTCAGAGACAAGAACAATGATCACAAGGCTACGAAGAACGAGAACGACGAGTAGAGATTACCCGAAACACGATCTCCTTCGAAAACGACCTTCAATCCTCCGTCTTCTTCTCCGAAGTTGCAATGGCACTCTTGCCTCCTTCTCTCTCAAACTTGTGTTATGTTGCACTTATGAATTAGGGTTGAGAAAACTCAATATATATCTCCCTAATCCCGCAACCAACCTGAACCGTTGGATTAGATCCAATGATGAAAACTCATCCAAAATCCCGCTTCAGCCCCCCGACACACAGAGTTCGGCCAGAACTCTGTGCGGGGCAACCAGCACTGGCCGACCCACTTCTGGAATGAGGAGGCAGAGTTCGGCCAGAACTCTGCCAGGGGCAGAGTTCGGCCCGAACTCGGCCCCTCTGCTTCCAGCAGCTCTCTGCAGCTCTCTCAGCAGTCCTGCTTCCTCTCCGAGCTTCTTCGACACACGAACGGCGCTCGTCGCACTCCGGGGTCTTCTCCACATAGGTTGGGAACCCCACCCACTCCAACAAATCTCCCCCTTCACAACTATGGAGAGGACGTCGTCATCCCGACGATCTGCCTGCAGTACTCAAACTTTCCCCTTGGTAGAATCTTCGTGAACATATCAGCTCCGTTGTCATCTGTATGCACCTTCTCAAGCTCCGCGTCCTTCTTTTCAACCACATCCCGTATCCAGTGATACCGAGTCTCGATGTGCTTGGACCGGCTATGAAACGTCTGATTCTTCACAAGATGGATAGCACTCTGACTGTCGCAAAGCAAAGTATACTGCTCTTGCTTCAGTCCCATTTTCTGCAACAGCTTCTTCATCCACAACAGCTCCTTGCAAGCCTCCGTCGCCGCAATGTATTCCGCCTCCGTCGTCGACAAGGCAACATACTTCTGCAACCGCGACTGCCACGACACCGCTCCTCCCGCAAATATTATCACGTAGCCCGAAGTCGACCGCCTCGTGTCTACATCTCCAGCCATATCAGCGTCAGTATACCCGACCAGCTTCGGCTCGTCACCACCAAAGGAAAGTCTCCAACCAGCAGTGCCCTGAAGATATCGTAGAATCCACTTGACCGCACTCCAATGTACCCTTCCAGGATTCGAAAGATACCTGCTAACCGTACCAACTGCATGAGCAATATCTGGCCTCGTACACACCATGGCATACATAAGGCTTCCCACAGCTGAAGCATATGGAACCCGCTCCATATCTTCCTTTTTGTCCTCGGTAGATGGACACTGCTCCTCAGTGAACTTAAAGTGAGCCGCGAGGGGGGAACTCACTTTCTTCGACCCGTCCATCCCGAAACGCTGAAGTACCCGGTGAATGTACTTCTTTTGGGACAAGTGTAGCAGCTTGGACTCTCTCTCTCTCGGCTGATCTCCATCCCAAGAATAGTCTTCGCTGCGCCCAAATCCTTCATAGAGAAGGCCGCGCCCAGTTGGCGCTTCAACTCCGCTATCCTAGTGGCATTCCGACCCACTAATAGCATATCATCAACATAGAGCAATAAGATGATAAAATCATCATCGGCAAAATATCTCACAAATGCACAATGGTCCGACGTCGTCCGTGCATAACCATGCTCCCCCATAAACGACTCGAACTTTCTGTACCACTGCCTCGGAGCCTGCTTCAGACCATACAAGCTCTTCTTCAACCGGCAGACCAAATGTGACTTGCCCTTTTCACAGAATCCCTCCGGCTGCTCCATGTACAACTCCTCCTCAAGATCACCGTGGGGGAATGCCGTCTTCACGTCCATCTGCTCGACCTCCAAGTCGAAACTGGCTGCTAATGCTAGCACCACCCGAATAGACGAATGCTTGACGACAGGCGAAAAGATTTTATCATAATCCACGCCTTTTCGCTGACCGTAGCCCTTGACTACCAGCCTCGCTTTGTATCGAGGGCGAGTAGCATCATCCGTCTGCTTCACTCTGAACACCCATCGATTCTTCAAAGCCTTCTTGCCCTTTGGCAACCGCACCAGATCATAAGTAGAATTGGTGTGCAAGGAACTCATCTCCTCCTGCATAGCCACCATCCACTCCTGCCTGTGTTCGTCTTCCATAGCCTCTGCAAAACTTTCGGGCTCTCCCCCGTCAGTCAATAGCACATACTCATCCGGTGAGTATCTCGTAGATGGTCGACGATCCCTGTTGCTCCTTCTCAGTGGAGCCACTGGTGCTGGCTGTATACCGACAGCCTCCTCCCCTTCAGGAACTGCCTCCCCGACATGCTCATCCTCCTGAGGGACACCCTGACCACCATCAGCAGGCTGATGATCAAGGTTGGGAGCAACTCCATGTACCGGCTCCCCCATAACTGGATCCTCTGCGATGTCCTCTGGAAACTGCTCGAAACGAAATGACTCTAACTCAGGCAATTCCTCAGCCTCAGAAGGCGTCTCGGAATCCTGAGTGTTGGTCATGGTCTGATCCTCGACGAATACCACGTCCCTGCTTCTGTAGAGCTTTCCTTCCACTGGGTCGTAGAGTCTATAGCCAAACTCATCCCGACCGTAGCCGACAAAGACGCATCGCCTCGTCTTTGGCTCAAGTTTGGTCCTTTCGTCCTTCGGTACATGCACGAAGGCTTTACAACCAAACGCCCGCAGGTGACTGTATGACGGCTCCTTACCGTACCATACTTTGTCAGGCACATCACCCTGCAAAGGAGCACTAGGAGACAAATTAATAATATAAGCAGCTGTGAGAAGAGCCTCACCCCAATAACTGCCCGACAAGTTTGCTTCTGACAGCAAACACCGCACCCTCTCCATCAGTGTCCTGTTCATGCGCTCCGCTACACCATTGAGCTGAGGTGTCTTTGGCGGAGTCTTCTGGTGTCGTATCCCTTGCTCTCTGCAATACGCATCAAAGGGACCGATGTATTCGCCGCCATTGTCGGACCGAACACACAACAACTTCTTGCCCGTCTCCCTTTCAACGGAGGCCTGAAACTCCTTGAAAGTAGGCAGCACCTGATCCTTGGTCTTTAAGGCATAGACCCAAACCTTCCTGGAACAGTCATCAATAAAAGTCACAAAGTAAGAAGCACCACCAAGAGATTTTACCTTCATAGGACCGCAGACATCCGAGTGAATCAACTCGAGCAACGCCGGCTTCCTCGAACTTGGGTGACTCTGGAAAGACACCCTACTTTGCTTCCCAGCCAAACAGTGCGTGCATTTCTCCAACTTTGTAGACTTGAGCCCCGGAATCACTTTCCTGTTCACCAAGTAGCTCATCCCCTTCTCGCTGATATGGCCGAGCCGCCTGTGCCACAACTCGGTAGACGCGTCACTGACTGCGTTCACCTCCTGTGCCCCCTCTGCGCTCCCCTCCATATAGTAGAGACCGGACTTCTTGCTTCCTCTGGCAATCACCATCGAACCTCTGGAAAGCTTCCACTGACTATTCCCGAAGAGACTGAAGAATCCCTCGTCATCCAACCTTCCAACCGACACCAGGTTGAAACGGATATCAGGGACATGACGAACATCCTTGAGAACAAGAACCGCACCCGTCTTCGTTCTCAAATACACATCTCCAATGGCAACCGCCTTCGACACATCTCCGTTGCCCATCTTCAACACGCCACAGTCGCCTGTCGTGTAAGTGGCAAACAGTGCCCTATTGTGAGATACATGTGCTGAAGCCCCTGAGTCCACCAGCCAAGAATTGTTATCGCAGGCGAGGTTAGTAATGACCTTATCACCTACGACGATCACATCGCCTCCATGCACCGAGGCCGCCGCTGTAGTGTTCTCTTCTTGCTTCCCCTTGTCGCCCTTCTTCTCCTTCTTCCAAGCGAAACAATTCCGCTTGATATGGCCCTTCTTACCGCAATGATAACACTCTAAGTCCTCGTACCGACCCTTGGACTTCCCCCTACTCTTGTCTCTGCCACCACCTGGACCCCTGCTTTTGCCCCTTCCGCGGCTCTCTGAAACAAGTGTCTCTGAGTGGTGGGATGTGGATGAAGTGCCCTGAGAACGTCTCCGCATCTCTTCATTCAACACCCCGCTCTTGGCAAACTCCAGACTGACCACGTCCTCTGGAGCAGAAGCGATCATAGATACTCGTACGGTCTCCCACGAGTCTGGCAAGGTACACAGCAGCCACAGTCCCTGAACTTCGTCGTCGAACTTGACTCCCATAGAAGATAGCTGGTCAACCACGCCCTGGAAATCACTCAAGTGATCCGTAATAGACGCCCCATCCTTGTACCGCAGACCCATCATCGTTCGGATCAGGAACAACTTGTTTACCCCGGTCTTCTTCGCATACAAGGATTCCAGCTTATCCCACAACGTCTTCGCGTGCTCAATATTGGCAACGTGGTTGTACACGTTCTCATCAACAAACTGCCGTATGTACCCACACACCTGTATGTGCTCGAACTTTTAGTCCTCCTCGGATTTATCACTGGGCCTCTCGGTTGCAAACACAGGTAGATGCAGCTTCTTGACAAATAGCAAATCCTTCATCTTGCTCCGCCAATAATGATAGTTTGTACCATTAAGGTTCACCATGCGCACCGGCTTCGCGTCCATCTCTCCTCTCTGGTTCCTCTGTCAACTCCTGACACCCTTTGAACCCAAAGCTCTGATACCACTCTGTTGGTATCAGCCAGAACAAAACCTATGCTCTGATACCACTCTGTTGGGAAAGAAGCGCGGAAACCTTTCCCCAAACCGGAGAGTACCTGCGAGAGGACCGAGCAAACAACGCACGAACCCAAAAACAAGCACACAAAAACAACCACGCAGACACAGAGAATTTTTGACGTGGAAACCCTTGCGGGAAAAACCACGGGACGATCGGAGTCCAACCCTGAGAAGCCTCCACTAATGGAATAGAAGAATTACACCCTCTACAAACTCCTTCCGATCCAAATCGGATCCCCACAACACTCAGAGACAAGAACAATGATCACAAGGCTACGAAGAACGAGAACGACGAGTAGAGATTACCCGAAACACGATCTCCTTCGAAAACGACCTTCAATCCTCCGTCTTCTTCTCCGAAGTTGCAATGGCACTCTTGCCTCCTTCTCTCTCAAACTTGTGTTATGTTGCACTTATGAATTAGGGTTGAGAAAACTCAATATATATCTCCCTAATCCCGCAACCAACCTGAACCGTTGGATTAGATCCAATGATGAAAACTCATCCAAAATCCCGCTTCAGCCCCCCGACACACAGAGTTCGGCCAGAACTCTGTGCGGGGCAACCAGCACTGGCCGACCCACTTCTGGAATGAGGAGGCAGAGTTCGGCCAGAACTCTGCCAGGGGCAGAGTTCGGCCCGAACTCGGCCCCTCTGCTTCCAGCAGCTCTCTGCAGCTCTCTCAGCAGTCCTGCTTCCTCCCCGAGCTTCTTCGACACACGAACGGCGCTCGTCGCACTCCGGGGTCTTCTCCACATAGGTTGGGAACCCCACCCACTCCAACAAAGTCTACTTCTATTTCAAATGTGTCAATCAATTTCTCTGCGTACTCTAACTTGATGTTGTGTTTCGGATAGCCTTATGAATGCGCCTTGTGCGATCGCAACTTAGGTTCGCACGGCATCACGTCTGGGGGACGACTATCGATTCTACGGAATCAGGGCATGACAGCTGCAATTGGCAAAGTCAAGATAGACCTAACGCTGGGATGCGACATCTGGGTCTGGACGGACACTCAGGAGACGAAGTTCCAAGCTGGACTCACTGCAAATAGGATTCGGACACCGCATGAGAGACCAGAGTGGGCGGACATTGTATGGAGGTCGAATACACCACAGAAAATGCAGCTTACTATGTACAAAATAGCACTGAAGCGACTCCTCACCAGGGATCGACTATAGCGGTTTGGAATACTCGTCAAAGATCCGACATGTCCACTTTGCCAACAGGAGGAGGAAACAAGAGACCACATGTTCTTCAAATGTGTCGTCTCCAGAGAGATTTGGCATGCGCAACGACAACACTTAGGCATGCAACACACGCAAGTGGAAGACTTCGAGGGAGCCATGCAGAGTATACGGGACCACAAAGGAGCAGGAAGAGGGAGAGGATCTTCGTGGTTTAGCGAGGCATGTGCTCGCCTAGCGTCAGCAGTCTGGCACATATGGCGAGAACGAAACAACAGAATATTTCATGATACTAGAATATCGATTATTGGCATCATGCACGATGTAGATTCTGATGTAAGAAGGATGGGAGTTAGTGAAAACTACCCATAAAAGCTGTAACATTCCTTTTTTTTTCATTAATACAATTACCTGGTTCCAAATATATATATATATATATATATATATATATATATATATATATATATATAAGTCCGGATCGGAAGCCCTGCGGGAGGCCCGTCGTCCTGTGCGGATCGGAAGCATTCTCAATATTTTCATTTGACAAATATTTGACTGATTTTTTGAACGTATTTTACTTGTACTGTGCTGATTTATACTCTGTACTTTTGTCGTCCCGAATTTTTTCCGTTGCTAATAAGGAGCATAACTGGATCTGATGGACTTTACAGAGTTGAAGGTTTAATGTTGGTAATAAAACAAAATCTGTTGATTTTTTACAGCCTTTTTTAGCCTCTTTTTTCTGGTAATTTAACCGAGAGGTATTTGTTTCCTGGAATATTATGTTGGTAATAAAACCGATATCAATAATGTTAAGTTTGCAACTAAATCTTTACAACCTTCTTACAACCTACTTTTCATGCTAACACGGTTCCATCCGACCCCACCACTTCCCTCTTCTCTCAAATGGAGGCCGACCATGTGGCATTTAGTTGTATTAGGGTTATAAGAAGGTTGTAATCCTAGCATTTTCCAACTGTTATACTACTCGAGAAATAATCCATTTTGCGAGGTCAACCTTATTTTCCCTTATTTGTAGTCTTCAAGTACCCTTACTATATAACCTTTTAAGCATTCCATATCTCGACTTGTCTCATTGGTCCTACATTTTAAAGGCAGAAGATTGCCTTTTCCTCCACATTAAGCTTCAGTTCTGTAGTAAGTAACTCAGTTTAGTCGATCATCATATTTGATCCAGACCAATGTATAGAGCAGAGCAGTGAACAATATTAGTCCCAGAAGACAGATCTAAAGGGTGGAGGAATCCAAAGAGAGCGTAAAGTCTACTTGCAAGACACGAAATTTGCACTCTAGCCAACAACACGGAAAAGAGACGTAGAGTCTACTTGCAAGATACAAAATCTGCACTCTAGCCAACTCAAAAGAATTACTGAATGAATGTTACAAACTGATTTGAAAAAAATGCAAAATGCAACAAAGAGGAAAATAATGTTCTCCCTTTTACGTTCGCAGACGCTACAATGAGAAGAACACGAGATACAAAAAAAAAAAAAGACTGGCACCCATGCGCGCAGGTCGACCAAATCCTATGAAATCTTCTTGCTGGGGTGAACAAGTCACCATTGCTCAGATCAAGATTCGTCCTATACGCGATCTGCCCCATAAACCAGCAAGTTCAAGTATGAACTTCTGTAACGCTCTTCGTCACCTTCGAAAAAACTTCGAAACTCAAAATGAGCTACAAAAGCTCCATGCCCGCATGGACTTGCGGCTACTGCTGATGGCGTAGGGACTTGCTGGAGTGGGATTTAGTGGCCCTCAAATTCTCTCTCTTCCAACAACTCAAATGGTGGAGAGGGTGCTCTATTTATAGAGCAGACTAGCACTCATGCGCGCATAGGAATGCCCATGCGTGCATAAGCGCAGGCCGACCAAATCCTACGAAATTCGGATCCGTGTGCCGATACAGCAGCGTGCAGCACGCTGCGCTCTGACAACACCGCCCACGCCATGTGCTGACAAGGGGATCTGCTCGCATGCTCCCAATGCACATACGTCGCAGCGCACCGGACGCTGACGACGAAAACAACGCTGCGTGTTGCACGCTGACAGCGCCACTGCACACCGAAAGCAATAATACGAATGCGCCTAGACGCTACTGCGCAAGGCCACTACTGCGTATAGACGCTACTGCGCCTGGCCGCAATTGCGCCATGCTTCAATGCGCCGACGCATAGCCCCGAACATGCGTCCCGCGCCCGAATCTGAGTAGCTCCTATAGATTTTCCAAAGTGAGTGATAAAACAAATACGTCGCAGCGCACCGCACGCTGACGACGAAAACAACGCTGCGTGTTGCACGCTGACAGCGCCACTGCACACCGAAAGCAATAATACGAATGCGCCTAGACGCTACTGTGCAAGGCCACTACTGCGTATAGACGCTACTGCGCCTGGCCGCAATTGCGCCATGCCTCAATGCGCCGACGCATAGCCCCGAACATGCGTCCTGCACCCGAGTCTGAGTAGCTCCTATAGATTTTCCAAAGTGAGTGATAAAACAAATTATTGTTCTTTGTGTTTTAAACTTGTTCCTCTAGAAAAATCAACCCACATGGACCACCATACTCCATGTGCATACTCCATTACAAGCATAGCTATATATTGAGGTATACATTTTGGTGATTTTCCAATGTGGGACTAAAGTTCCTAAAGAAAAGTGGAAAACACCAACAATTCATTCACATTCATTAGCATTCTACGAAACCAACATCCAGCAACGAAGAACGACTCTTGGAGAATTGCTGTGATCTGTAAGTCTCATGGGCACGTCATGGATACTGTAAAATACACTAGGATACTCCGAAATATGTGGTATGTTCGTTTCGGTCGTGCCTGAACCCGCATTGTTCGTGTCTGACATAAAATTCCATGAAAAAAGTACCACTCGGGTTAAATTAACAAGATAAAGAGGCTAAAAAAAAGCTGCACTAAATCAACAGATATTTTGGTTTTGTTTAACCTTACCAACCTTACTTAGGGACCTTTTCACAAACATTAAGATTCAACTCTGTAAAGTTCATAAGATAGATTTATGCTGCGAAGTAAGGGTTTCGCACATGCCTACGTTTATTAATTCTGATAATGTCCTATAGAACAAAGCTGGAGTAGCTCAGTTGGTTAGAGCGTGTGGCTGTTAACCACAAGGTCGAAGGTTCAAGCCCTTCCTCTAGCGTGGTCGTTAATTTATTTTTCGATCATGTTATTTCATTAATTTATTTTTCGATCATTTGGAGTCGGCAAACTGTGTCTAGATCCGTCAGTGTTATTCTATTAATTTATTTTTCGGTCACTTTGAGTTGGAGATCTATTTTTGCGTGGAAGTGGTAGAGGTTTTGAGAATTTATTTTTCGATCATTTGGAGTTGAAGTCAAACTGTCTAAATCGGCCAGTGTTATTCCATTTATTTATTTTTCGGTCACTTTGACTTGGAGATTTATTTTTGCATGGAAATGGAAGAGCTTCTGAGAGAAGCTTCAAGAGTTAGTAATTTATTTTGACTAAATTACCATTTGATACGATCAACTATTCCAGTTTTTTAACTTGATACCCTCAACTTTGATAGGCATCAAGTTAGTATCCTCCCCCTAACGATGTTAAACAGAAATAGAAAATGACACAATTATCCCTCTCACATTCTCTCTCTCCCCTTCTCTCTTCCCAGCCTTCTCTATCTCTCTCCAGCGACGGCAGCCAAGGGGGGGGTGTAGTGTCCCGTCCTGCTCAGTCACTCGGAGGAATAGAAACGCCGACGGCGTTCGAACTTACCTTGCAACGGCTTGCTCGGAGACATCGCTCAGGTGGGATAGTTTCGGTGAACTTGTCTCATCTCAGCCTTCACATAATAAATCGCGTGTTTTCAACTTGCACAAGTAGGCTTAATAATAAAAGAGACGAATCCACATAGCTAATGGAATAATCCCGACGTGTCGAATCGAGTTTAGAACATGAAAAACGTCCCACGGTCGGATTATAGTTGGTGCACGGCGTGCTTTGAAAATGATACTCGGTCCTTCACCCCGTGGCTTGGGAGAAGGAAAGTTGGTATTCGTCACAAACTGTGAGTTAGCCTAAGTCATAGGCGTCGCCCGAGCAGATGCTCGATAAAGCATGCACGTTTCCTCGAATGCAAGGCTCGGCGTAGCCTTGATCGTCCCACGAGCTAAGTTGTATCGTACGGCTTATGGATTAAGTCTAGGTACCCAAAAGAAATTGGTTGTTCAAGTTGAGCGTATGCACGGTCCCACGGTTCTGCGGCTGCAAATAGCCATTCGTTCCTACGGTCTTAAGGCTCGTCACATAGAGTGTGACTTGGACGATAGTGTCGCACGGAATACATTGGAGTTCGAGGCGTTCCTATGCACGTTAAAAAGTACGAGGCGGTCCCTCGGTTGGGAGTCTCACGGTCCCGAGGCACGTTATGCCAAGTGTGATTCAGAGTACGAGTTGCTAAGTATAGTTCCAGTCGTACCAACAAATTAGGCCATGCATTTACGTGAGTCTAGATGTCTCGTAGGTGCGTGGTCATTGGATAACTTGTCGACAAGGATTTCTGCCTAGACTGGTTATACGTCGGGACACCGGGCTCAGTCGTCCTAGGAGGTAGACGTTATAGCAGCGCACCTATTGTGTGGATAGTCGGGAGCTTTCCATGGGACTAGCTACCTTGCATCGAAGGACCCGCCGCCTACCCGAGCTATGTCCACGATGGCTTGTCGTACCAGTGGCCTTTCATATAGATAATTGGCGTGCTAAGCGGCGAATCCGCATGCACGGTGTCGGTCGTAACAAAGGAAGTGTAAGCACGGTATGTGATGTGTTGTGAAATGAGTGCACGGTATGCACATAAGGTATTATAAAGCCTACGATTCGGCTATACGTAAAGACACGTGCTTCGGCACGAGATACGACGTCGTGCTTGAGTTCTCAACACCGGTTCCACAAGTTGGGTTAGACGTTTCGAGTTAAGTCTGGAAGGGCCGTAGGAAAAGTTTGGTTAAGTCAGGTCAAGCTACGAGGCACAACCTCGAGATGTGAGGCATGGCCGCATTGTCACAACAAGAGTATAGGCGAGACTAAGCGAGGAGGCAATGCCTCATAAAATATTGAAGCACGAATCGAGTTTATTGTACGACCGAGTCGTTACGTCCCAGAGTATGGCGCGAAAGGCAAGCACGGGGCGATAAGTTGACGTTATTGGAACGAGAAGGTCTAGCGGCAAAGTATGAGTACATTATTAGTGCTAGGCACGGTGACGGTCTAGAGACACAAAATAGACCAAGGCGTCGGTCCTAAAATCGATCCTAAGGCAAGAGTAGAAAGACAATCGTAAAGGGGTTTATGTTGCACACTAGTAAATTTATGTGTTGGTTTTGTATGGGTGGGCGAGGAGCTCAATCCACCAGTACAGTTGAGTACTGACACCCACACGGTTTCCATGTGCAAGCACAGGTAGAAGCTCGTGGCGCGGAGCTCGCTTGGATGCGTCGAGGTATGGAGTTCCTTGGCGAGTCGAAGCATACGGCCGCATGGACTCAAGACTTATACAGGACATAATGTATGGACATCGCCTTCCGAAGCTTCCGCTGGCTCAAGTATTGTAATCGAGAGATGAGAGAGAGAGAGCAGAGTGACTTGTAAAATGAGAGAAAAGTGAGCACGAGAGACTTGTAATCATGGCCTTGTGCCTATTGTAATCTGATTGTTCAATATCAACAAAGAGTTCTTTTGAATAACTTGTGTTTTGTCTTTAAATTTCCGCTGCATGTTCAATGATTCTGCTTGGAACTTCTGTGCGATGACCCCATCGCCGTCGATATAATCGGCCGTTATGAAACTGCCTTGCACGAGCGTAATCTAGGCTCGTGTGGCATCACGCCTTAGCGAGGACGATCGCTCCTACGGGAGCGGATCGTGACATAATGGTATCAGAGCACGACTTTACGTCCTTGGACTATCGATTGAATTCTTTAACTCCGTTGTTTCCGTAAACTCTGAAATGTTGCTTCCGCAAAGTTGATATCGTTGGTGCACTCTCTCTCAAATGTCCCTCGACATGTCCATATAATAAGTCTAAATATTTTCAAAAGCTCGTACAAGTGTTCAATCGAACGCATCGATAGGCCTTTGTGCCGAACTGTGTCAAACTTGATTTGGTAGAAAACATATGCTAAAGCTAACAGTCGCGTGCGTGCCAAACTAGTCCTACGATGACCCTAGCAATTGAGCGTGCAAACTTGGAATATAGTCCGCACGGGATGGCTATGCACACGGCCTTTTGGCTAAGTTGTGTCACGTGTCACGCACCCTAACTTTTTGGTGCAATCGAGTTACGAGCGATATCAAGTATCGTTCGGTCGGAAACGAGGATACACTTAGAGTGTTTATCGATAGGAACGCTATCGGACTAACGCTTAGGCATACGCGAAAGACTGGATTTGGATTTTGAGGAATAGGGCGAACGACTTAGTACGTCGACACGATGTGAGCGATTACGCTAGAGATTCGTCGAACGAATCTGAAAGATGTCTTAGCGAGTGATGCGAACGTGATTGTGGACTAGATCGGATGGCTCGAATCCTGAGTGGTGTATAGTTTGACTTGGAAATCATTCGAGCAAATTTAAGGATTATGAGTAATAACGAGTATGTCGGCGAGACGATGCGATCGCGCAAAGCCTTAGAACGAGTAGCGCTTAGTTGGTCATGATTCGAGAGTCGCAAACGAGATATCGTTCGGACAATTTACGAATGGTAATACGAGTTACAAAATGGTTGAATGGAGATTCTAAACGATAAAATAAATGGATGACTTGATTTAAGAAATTGATACGGATCGTATACGAAAAGTTAGCACGACGGAAAGATAGCGTGCTTGAAAAAGTTTGATTCGAATGTTTGAAAATGACTCTGAGGATTGGAATGGATGTCGTTCGATGATTGGGTTAGCAAGGAATGATGCGAGTTGAGAAAATACGTTGGTCGATGACTTAGGATAGACGGATGAACGATACGTGAATTTGGGTTTGAGAAAATTGATGTTGTGAACGATTCGAGGGGTAACGATCGAACTTAAAATTTAATATCGAGGAGATTATCCAGTCGAACGATATCATCATTCGCACGACTCAGAATTCGTTGCAAACGAAGATCGTCAGGTTACGTATATCGTCGATGGTATTGAGGCATATCAAAGATGATATGCGATAACTCGGGGGTACTCTGACTCGATGAATGACGATCGTACAAGTGCTATTATTCGGTCGGATGCTATACTTAGGATTTTGGTTGAGATAAATGTTGGGTAAAAGTGATCGTGTCTTGATGGTTACGCGGATAACCACAGCGTCGACGATCTTGTCTTGCACGAGCGCAACTCTGGCCTCGTACATGCGTTGCGTCGGATTTGGGACAATCGTTCCGCGTGAGCGCTGACATGGTGATTCATATCGCAGGAATGGTCGAACTCAAAAAATCAGGATGCGGCAACTTTGATTGTCTCGACTTGTCGGTTTGATGCGAAGGCAAATTCGAGGATTTAAAGGACTTGTGATTGACGATTGAGTAAAACTTGAGGATTAAGTAGGTCCAATCCGTGCAACGAGAATGAATTAGTCTAGACACAAAATAAGAGTTACGTCCCGATGAGAATGATTATCTCGCGGGAGTGTGCATGGTGATTCGTGCCCACCGTGGATAATCTGACTCGCGTGAGATCAGGGCGCAACATATTGTTAAGTCAGACGACCTTGTGATCGATTACGTGAATTGGGATAAATGACTTAGGGAGTATGAAATATGAATTATGGTTTAGCGATGAAATGTGTCGTAGTGTGCTTGACTTAGAACGATTGATAGGTAGATTATGTCGAACGTGTTCAAAGAGACAGACTATACAAAATGGCTTGATGAACGAGCGATATGTTCTTATCGAGGAAATCGGTTGAAACATGATTTATCGTAGAATGGCTTTACTGGATGACTCGGACCCCGTGCGACGAATATTGGGATGTGCGTAGGGAATTGATGCTAGATGTTTAGAAATCGGAGTGATACGAGCTTGGGTAGAAAACACCGTACTATCAACTTGGTTTGACCTTAGGATGGGGTCAGTGTTGATATGCATGTATATCAAGGACGCTTGAATATATGCACGATCTGACTCGAGTGGTGATGGCGGATTCTCTATCACGAGGCTTGGCTGAAATGCATATATTTTGGGGACGCCTGGAATATGTGCACGATCCAACTAAGTGATACGTTGAATCAAGTGAGACTTGAGGAACGAGAAAGGGTCGAGGATTTTGAGATCGTGAAACGAGTTTGAATGTTAGTTGATCGGTTGGTGTGCCTTACGACTAAGTTAGCGATAAGCATGAGCGTGGATCGGATTGAGGGAACGCATAGAAGAAGTGTGTGCGAGAAACGTAGGATGTTGAATCAAGTTATAAGCCGATAAGTGTACTTAGTAAGTTTCGAGGACGAAACTTTTGCTGAATGGTGTATGTAAGCCCCTGAATTTAGGGCTTATTTTTTTATTTTATAAATCAATTATTTTGAATAAATATTATTATTTGATTATTATTTAATTTAATGCTCTTTACCGTGACTTGGAATTCTAGAGCATCAGGGATGCCAGTCTCTGGAAACTTCCTTCTTGGAGTTTGTAGTAGACGAGATTATCTTCACAGTGATATTTCGTGTCCCACTCGAACTTGTTCCCTTGTGCTCTTTTTGCTTCGTGCAAGTTCGGGTCAAATTAGACCATTTTAATTATTAATTGAATTTCCACTCTTTTTCTTGATCATCATATGCACGTTGCCGTGACTTTTAATTTAGGAGCACCAGACTAGTCATTCTCTCGAAACCAACTTGTCATGCCTGATCTACTCGAGACGCTCTTCACCCATGACCTTCGTGTCTCACTCATACACTCTATTTTGTGCTCTATTTCCTTCGCACAACTTTCGGTTCAAATTAGGCCAATTAATTATCTACCGTAAAACCTGATTTAAATTCCAATTTAATTTCGGGACCCGACATCGATCTAACCTAGTCGACCCCAAATAGGAATATGGCCCACACGAAGTCTACTATCCGTCTGACACTTGTGTCCCATTTATTTGAGTCCCCGTATGTTATTTATTTGCCCATGATTATAAACACCCATTTTAATTTGAATATTGCCTCATGTCCGATTTTGGCCCGACCCGGCTCGACCGAACCCGAACCCAAGCTCCATATTGTTTTTTCGTGACGCCCAAATATCCCACATAATTTTTCTATTTTTTCCTATTTTGAAAATATCTATTTCTCTCTCTCCATGTGTATATATACACATATATATACATATTATATATATATATATATATATATATACATATATATAATCTCTCTCTCCCATCCTCACCTCACTCTCTCTCTCTCCTAACTTCCCCCTTCAGCCGACAGTACCACACCCCATCTCTCTCTCTCTACTTTCACTTTCTCTCCCCCCCTCATTAATATCTACTTCTCTCTCCTTCTAAATATCTCTTTTCTCTCTCTTCCTCTTATTTTATATGCACACACACATATATACTCTCTCTTTCTTCCACTCACCATCATCCCATCACTCCACAGCACCCCCCTTTCACGTACGAGAGCAACCCCCCCCCCCCTCTCCCATTCTTTTCTTTCTTTCTTCTCCTCTTCACACTCCTTCTTCATTCATTCATTTTTTTTCTCTTCTTCTTGCTCTTCAAGAGAGCCACACCACCACCATGATCACCAGCCACCACCACCTCCATGAACATCATCACCATCACTCCAACCTCTCCTCCTTCTTCTCCATGCATCACCACAACCACCATTACTATCAAAACCAACACCACCACCCTCACCATCGCCATAACCACCACTTCCACCCGAACCACCGCTCGCCGTGCCCACGCCCACCTCGTCGGGCCACCGGGCATGCAGCCATGCGCTGTACGGCAGCGCAGCAAGCCCCAGCAGCTGCAGCACGGTGCAGCGCAGCACAGTCCGCGCATTGTCGCGGTCAGCCGCGCGCGAGCGCCGGCCAACCGCGCACTGCCGCCAGCCGCCGCCGCCGTGGCCGGCCACCCCCTGGCCGGGCGACCCCCAGGCACCACCCTGTGGCGGCCAACGTCCTCCGGGACGCGCCGTCTAGGCATTTCGTGCGTTTTGCACGGAGTTCCGTCGACGCGCGCGCGAGAAAGTTTCAAAATTCGTGCTCCGTCGTAGCGACTTCGTACTGATTTTCTGGACAATCTGACAGTTGGATCGGCGATTTCTTCGCTCCGTCACAATCTCGGTATATCCACCTTCACTCCTCTCAAATTTCACCCGTTAATTTCGTCGTTTGATACATCAAAACCGGCCACCAAGTTGACGTTTTAATTTGTACTATTTTTGGACAGTTTTGCGACGCCAACTTCGTGGGTTCGTATCTTCGTCATCGCAGCTCCGTTTTATGTGCTACCAGTTTCGGTACACAGCTGGTATAACCCTATTCCTGCCCCCTTTAGATTTTATTTCAGTTTGAGCTTGTTAGGTCGGTCGAATTCGACGCCAAAGTTGGCCGTTCGAATTCTTAGTGTTGTACTTGTAAAATTCTATTTTTGAACCCGGGACTCCGGATTCAATTTCTGACACCACCAGTAGACTCGTGGCGTCGTTCTGGCATGTTTTCATATAAAGTTTGCTTGATTTGGAGAACGTGGGCCCTGGCACGCATTTCGGTGCAAAGCGGGTCCCACTTTCTGGGTCAACGTGTCATTTTGAGATCGGCTCATCGGAATCCAATTCCGGATATACCGTTGAGTTCGTATCGTCATTTTGGACTCGTTGACATATAATTTGCTGAGTTTTGAGGACATTGGCTCTGACACACTTTTCCGTGCAAATCAGATTTCAATGTCCTGGTCAACGGACCAATTTGAGATCGGGTCAACGGAATCCAATTCTGGATATACCGTTGGGTTCGTATCGTCATTCTGGATTTGTGGACATATAATTTGTTAGGTTTTGTGCACTTTTATTTTGGCACGTTTTTCGGTGCAAAGTGTGTCCAACGACGGACATCATTTTGGCCCGAAATTACCGTTTTGCCTCTGTGTCCAAATTAGACTTTTGGACAGGCTATCCTAGATGATTTGACCATTCTGGACATGTTGGTGATGTTAGTTTCATCATCCGACAACATCTGTAGGTTTTCTCCCTATTATTATAATCTTTCTCCTTTTTGGTATTTTGAGTTCCATCGATTCCGGTGATTTCACAATCACTGAAATTGATGTGTTGACCCTGTAGATGTTTGTAGAGACTAGCTTTGACCCAGTTGACCATGGTTGACTACTTTGACTGAACATCGAAGTAGAGTCAACATTTGACCTAGGTTAGACTAGTTTTGACCCTGGTTGACCACAGTTGACTATTTTAACCAAGTCAACCGGAAGTCAACCGTAGCCTAAAATTGACTAGAACTGGACTAAAGTTTACCAGTTGACCCAAAGTCAACTGTTAGTCAACGTTAGTCAAGTTTGACCTAGAGTTGACCTAAGGTTGACCAGAGTTGACCAGTTGACCAAAGTCAACTGTAAATCAACCATTGACTTAGATTGATCTAGTTTGACTTGCTTTGACTTGTCTTGACCTAGTTTGACTTAGTATGAGTTGATTTTACTTCCAAACCCTTATATTGATGCAGTATTTCTACCTATAGGTCCTCGAGGCACTGTTCTTGGACCAGTTGACATATTCCACAAGATCTCAGGCGAGTACATTCTCTGATAATATTTCTGTTTTATGATATCGTTTATGTTTCTTGTATTTAGTGTAGATACCCTTGTTCTCTTGACACATTGTTCACACGGATTGGTATTTCCTTGGATCCCGTCATGAGATATTATTCCTCGCTTTTTTTGGTATATCTTGTGCAAATCTTTCCTGTTCATTGTGCATTGTATAGACACGATTCCTGCGAAGGCTAGCTACCCTCTCGGAGAATCGCGTGTCATGATGTGTCATGGTTGGATCCGCTATACTAGTCGGGGACGGAGAGTATTAGTGTAGATGTGTGGTCATTATCCACCTTGTTTATTCTTGTAGACCTTGAATGCTACCAATCCTACACTCCACGTAGGATTGGCTGATCAGTAGACCTTGTACAGACCCAAGCCGGCCACATGTTGAACTAGTACTCACACACTTAGACAGATGATTCTTGATTCTTGTACATGCCATGATCAGTTTTACTTGCCTTGTTCTAGCTCTAGATTTACAGTTTACCTTGCCATGATACTCACATGTACATTTCATGATTTCTTGTATATTCTCTCTATTTACTGCTACATTTTCAATATCGTCTAATTAGAACTGTTATTTGAGATTTGTGCTCGTTCCATCCTGACTGGATATGTTGACAAAATTTTAGGAGTAGTTGTGCCCTCAGTTTTGGACTTCATGATGTTGCTAGCTGAGGTGGATCTCACTATTCTTCTATGTGAGTTGCCTGGTAGTTATCCTTAGTTAGCCTTGTTGTTCCTTCTTTATTTCATATCTTATGATCATTGTAGATTCTAGTTGTTCTAGTAATATTGTTATTAATTCTTGTCTTATCTTTCTTAGTTTTCGTGATGTGACATGAGTACATTTCATAGTTATGGATCATAGAAGTTGTAGTTAGTATAGTATACTTGACAGCGTTCTACCGCCGATACCGCGGCGTAGGCTGGGCGTGGCCCACGTATTCGTACCCGTATATCCGGGTGCGGGTCGTGACACATTTTTAGTGGTGGCCCATGCAGGTCAGTCTTTACAATTAATGCGAAGTCGTGGTAGTACTTGAGCTTATTTGTACTACTGCGAGCCTGCCCTAGGATTAAGGTTGAGTCATGAAATATTTTAGGATTTTGGTACTCAGTCACATATTAGGAACTCCTGGTAGGTTCCAGGGATGACCCCTGGGAATCTTATTTCGAACATTTTGAAAATTTTCCAATTTGTTCTTGTCCGTTCTGATTTCTGAAATATCTGTCCTTATCAAACTTATTCCTTCTTGGGATGAGTTTGTGGACCCCAGAGGGAAGGTATGAGTTGGACTTATTTATCATCTAGGTTGGGGAGAGAATATGATTTACCAACCTCGTATCATGGTCGAGGTTTGTTTTAGATTATTTTCCACCATTTTCTATCTTGACCTAGGTAGTACCCTTGGGACTTTCCCTGAGATTTCCTCTGAACCCTATCTCGGAAGTTGTTTCCGTTGTTTCTATTAACTTACCCTTGACTTTCTGTTGAATTTTAAATCTTAATATTCGTTGTTGATCTTTGATTTTGTTTTGGATAATTCTTTTAAGAATTGAGTTAAGATATCCTGATAAACATATTTTGGGCGAGGACGATGAGAACAGTAAGTGTCTACCTTATTTATGGAGTTTAGAATTTATCGCAGTCATATTAGCTAGCGGGACAAGGACATGGAGCCCGATTTGGATATACTATCCTAGTTATGTCATTTAGATTCTCTTGCAGCCATACCGGTTGGCGTGGTAAGGAATCTAGATGACATGATTATAGGGTGTATACCATAGTTATGGACTTCATTGTTTATTACCGCTATGCTTACTGGCGTGGCGAGAATTCTGGCAACATGATTTGGGATAGACGTGTATGGTTATCAGGTCATATCTTAAGTTGATTCACTTCTTTTACCAATTGAGCAAGATAATTCCTACCATTATTTCTTGTTTATCACTATTTTCTCTCCCATCGCATGATAATTTTCTCATCTTACCGTTATTTCCTTTGCCTTGTTTAGCTATGTCTTGATTACACAAATCACCTATCTCGTATCTACATCTGTCATCTACACTTGAAAACTCTAAAAATCTCGAAATGTTTAAATCTCAATTGTTTCTTAAATTTTGATGCTATTAAGATTTTGATTCCCTTATGTCCATGACCAATCAATTTTGGTCGTCTAGTTTATCATGCCAAAGAGTCTTGGTTGCTGACTAGACTCTAGATGACTTCGAATTCCTTTGTGACTTAGGTTCCTTCCTAATGGTGCTTTTAGGACCTTGATTTCGAATTCATGATTTTATCGTCTTTCATAACTGAATTTGGATCTTGATCATGCCTATGTATAACCCTAAATCTAATTTCATCGAGCTGAAATCCTGTTAATCAAATTTTTGACTTGATTATAATCGGACGAAGCTCAAGTTTGATTTCGTTATCATACCTCTATCGTGCCAAGTGAACTTAGATTATTTCTGATTTTTATCACGTTCGAACTTGGATCGTATTTCATGATTTTATTAATCATACTCCTTAATCTTTGATCGGGCCTATAAGACATTGACTTAGATTTTTTGTTTTGTGTCTGAAATTTTATCTCAACCATGCCAAACCTTGTTTTGGTCATGGTTAGCTTTTCATCTTGATCGGGCCTATGCGACTTTCGGGTTGATTTCCATCAACCTAAGTCCTACAAATCACCCCGTACTTGAACTTCATTATATCTTCGATTCTCCAAATCGTCTCTAAAATTGTGCCCCAATGACTTGGCTTATTTCTGAAATCATACACATATGATTTGTTCATATCATAATTCAATCGTGCCAAATCCCTCATCGTGCCTGAACAATTGTAAATCGATTCTCTTGATTGTGCAAAACTCGTCATTCTTGGATCGTGCCTAAAATATTGCTTAAATCTTCTATCGTATTTTAACCCCACTACAAACCTTTAATTTCGAGGATGAAATTTTTTTAAGTGGGTAGGATTGTAAGCCCCTGAATTTAGGGCTTATTTTTTTTATTTTATAAATCAATTATTTTGAATAAATATTATTATTTGATTATTATTTAATTTAATGCTCTTTACCGTGACTTGGAATTCTAGAGCATCAGGGATGCCAGTCTCTGGAAACTTCCTTCTTGGAGTTTGTAGTAGACGAGATTATCTTCACAGTGATATTTCGTGTCCCACTCGAACTTGTTCCCTTGTGCTCTTTTTGCTTCGCGCAAGTTCGGGTCAAATTAGACCATTTTAATTATTAATTGAATTCCCACTCTTTTCCTTGATCATCATATGCACGTTGTCGTGACTTTTAATTTAGGAGCACCAGACTAGTCATTCTCTCGAAACCAACTTGTCATGCCTGATCTACTCGAGACACTCTTCATCCATGACCTTCGTGTCCCACTCATACACTCCATTTTGTGCTCTATTTCCTTCGCACAACTTTCGGTTCAAATTAGGCCAATTAATTATCTACCGTAAAACCTGATTTAAATTCCAATTTAATTTTGGGACCCGACATCGATCCAACCTAGTCGATCCCAAATAGGGACATGGCCCACACGAAGCCTACTACCCGCCTGACACTTGTGTCCCATTTATTTGAGTCCCCGCATGTTATTTATTTGCCCATGATTATAAACACCCATTTTAATTCGAATATTGCCTCCTGCCCGATTTTGGCCCGACCCGGCTCGACCGAACCCGAACCCAAGCTCCATATTGTTTTCTCGTGACGCCCAAATACCCCACATAATTTTTCTATTTTTTCCTATTTTGAAAATATCTATTTCTCTCTCTCCATGTGTATATATACACATATATATACATATTATATATATACATATATATATAATCTCTCTCTCTCATCCTCACCTCACTCTCTCTCTCTCTCCTAACTTCCCCCTTCAGCCGACAGTACCACACCCCATCTCTCTCTCTCTACTTTTACTTTCTCTCTCCCCCTCATTAATATCTACTTCTCTCTCCTTCTAAATATCTCTTTTCTCTCTCTCCCTCTTATTTTATATGCACACACACATATATACTCTCTCTTTCTTCCTCTCACCATCACCCCATCACTCCACAGCACCCCCCTTTCACGTACGAGAGCAACCCCCCTTCTCCCATTCTTTTCTTTCTTTCTTCTCCTCTTCACACTCCTTCTTTATTCATTCATTTTTTTCTCTCTTCTTCTTGCTCTTCAAGAGAGCCACACCACCACCATGATCACCAGCCACCACCACCTCCATGAACATCATCACCATCACTCCAACCTCTCCTCCTCCTTCTCCATGCATCACCACAACCACCATTACTATCAAAACCAACACCACCACCCTCACCATCGTCATAACCACCACTTCCACCCGAACCACCGCTCGCCGTACCCACGCCCACCTCGTCGGGCCACCGGGCATGCAGCCATGCGCTGCACGGCAGCACAGCAAGCCCCAGCAGCTGTAGCGCAGCGCAGTGCAGTACAGTCCGCGCGTTGTCGCGGCCAGCCGCGCGCGAGCGCCGGCCAACCGCGCGCTGCCGCCGGCCGCCGCCGCCGTAGTCGGCCACCCCTTGGCCGGGCAACCCCCAGGCACCACCCTGTGGCGGCCAACGTCCTCCGGGACGTGCCGTCTAGGCGTTTCGTGCGTTTTGCACGGAGTTCCGTCGACGCGCACGCGAGAAAGTTTCAGAATTTGTGCTCCGTCGCAGCGACTTCGTACCGATTTTCTGGACAATCCGACCGTTGGATCGGCGATTTCTTCGCTCCGTCACAATCTCGGTATATCCACCTTCACTTCTCTCAAATTTCACCCGTTAATTTCGTCGTTTGATACATCAAAACCGGCAACCAAGTTGACGTTTTAATTTATACTATTTTTGGACAGTTTTGCGACGCCAACTTCGCGGGTTCGTATCTTCGTTGTCGCAGCTCCGTTTTGCGTGCTACCAGTTCCAGTGCACAGCTTGTATAACCCTATTCCTGCCCCCTTTAGATTTTATTTCAGTTTGTATCACGCCCCAGAACCAGAATACTGGAGAGCGGGGGCAGACATAGCCAGCTACGTAATCCCAAAGTACGTTAATACTCTGAAATCACGTATAAGCTGTCAAGACATGGGGGTTACCTTACAAGCCATCAGTCCGTCCTAAGGTTTAACAATCCTAGGTATCTCAATCACAGGTAATTATACAAGAGCAAAGAGTACGATCATCATACATACAATAGTAAGGCGTCCCGAACCATATATACATGACTGATCATGAAGCCAGCACCACAGAACTGAGGACTAGCTAGAGTATTAGTCGTACATGATATGGACTAGCTATAGTCTAGAATACACATATCATGTTTATGCCCGTAGGCTACAATATCAAGGAAAATACCAAAACACGAGCTAAACACGTGCTCGGGGCTAAACGTTACAAGATGAGAATTTACATATCAGTGGGAGAATGAAGAAGAAACCCACTGAGGCACTCTGGTGCTCCGGCTGGTCACCGTCGAGTAGATGGGACAGTAGATCCTTCGGGCTCTTCTATCAGAACCTGGCCATGCAAAACCAGTGGGGTCAGACCCCAAATAGCAAGTACCACAAAGGAGGCCGAACTATGAACTTAAAACCAACAATCATAGGCAATTAACAGGGAGAGAAAGCAATAAGTAAAGGAGGATCGAGAGTCGTGCAGTACCAATGCACTCATCCCGAACATAGGGAGACAGTAAGTAAATCATCATCTGACATAAAGTAAACTGGAGAACATGTTAAATAAATAGAACTGAGAAGGTGATATACGATGAGATAACCATGGGACTATTCAGATAACCAGGTTACAACCCGTAAACCAAATAAGGACCGGGGTTGTAACCCTTCGTCTGAACGGAACTTGGTTTCTCCCACCATTTATCGGCAAGATAAAATAAGAAATCAGGACATGTAACAATCATGTACAAGATCAAGACGAGACTAGACAGATTGAACTCCATCCAACATTCACGGCCAAGCAATAAGTACGGCTTGATACTTTAACTAACTAGGGTTATCACAGGCCTAGTTACTAGCAAGATGCAGTGAGATTCTTCCAAGTCCAGTTACCCGCCTGCTGCTACCTGAGTGACCCCAGCAAAGAAAAGGAAAAAGATAGCATGATATAGCAGACACACTGTAGTAAGATACATGTGTCCTAAGGTACCACACTCGACGGCGGGCTGGAAGTATGCTCATCTCGACGGATAGCAACAAATCCCATGTATATATATATATATATATATATATATATATATATATATATATATATATATATAGATATATATATATATATAAGGCCGGGATCAAAGGGGCAACAGGTAGCTGGGAAAGTCTCTTCATGAACTACTGTATTATTCTAGTTATTAGTCTTAGCCATTTACAGTAGGTACTCCTGACCGTGGTACTCAGGAGTTCCATCCTAGACATGATGCAAGACAAGACAGGTTCATTTGTACAAGCACAATCGTCCACGGTGTCCAAGTTATTCAATCTTATCAAATCATGCTAGCCGTCGTAACAGCCTTTCAAGAAATATCATGTCAGGTTTATCATGTCAAGAGTGCGCCACGGTGGGCCACTATCAAGAATTATCATGTCAGGTTATCATGTCAATTTATCAGGTCAAGTTATCTTGTCAGGAGTGCACCACGGCGGGTCACTATCAAGTCATATTATTTATCAAGGAGGAAAAAAACTTGCATAATTAAATAATAATTTTTTTATAATATATATATTCTTGAAGCCAAGGAGAAACTCTACAACTTTCATGTTGGGAGTGGAAAGAAATTCTGACCATAATTCACGCAAATAAGACATTTAAACAATCAAAGTGGGACCCATGCGGTCCAAAAGTGGGAGAACAAACACGCGGTCAAAGAGAGTAGGAGGCCACCCATGCGGCTCCGAAATTATTTAAATGAATTAGTCAACATTTAAGGCCAGCAAGCCATATGCGGCTTAGCATACAATTGTGCATGCGGCCAAGAGTGGAAGGGACCCCATGCGGCCAGGAAACAATAAATAGGCCATAAAATCAAATAAGACAAAGACAGTGGGACCCTCATTAAATGCAAAATCCCACTTCAGCAAGCAAGTCAACTAAAGGAAGCTATGTGGGACCCTCCACAATTAATGCAATAAGAAAAGTTCACGTGAACCATTTAAATATGGGTTCACGTGGCCAAGCAATGACGGCATATAATAAAATATATCCTGCAAGTACAGGCAGCTCAATAAAAGTCATGCGATCCAATATTAATTTCAAAGTCCAAAAAGTACAATGGCCATGCGGCCAGCAAGTAGGAAGAGGCCATGCGGCCAGGAATTTTGTAGGAGGCCATGCGGCTCTATATCAAGCAATCATTAATGCTGTAAATATCCATGCGGCTCACCCTCACACTTGCTTGCATGAAAGTACAAACAAACGAATAATAAATAAATAAATAATGGCCATGCGGTTCGCTTGCATGAAAATACAAACAAGCAACAATTATTAAACAATTCCTTATGCGGCTCCACTGGAGAATGCATTGCAAATGCATTTAAAGAAAACAAATGTTTCAAGGAAAAGCCTTATGCGGCTAACTTGGAAAAGTGTAAAACAATGCATTTAAGAAAAGTACTAAAGAATGTATTAAAAGCATTCCAGGATGCTTACGTAAGCATGCATCCACAATGCATTCTTAGAATGCTTTAAAGCATTTATAGGCATTATAGAATGCTTTAAGGCATTAAATGACTAAGCATAATGCATTAATTAAAGCATGCAACTTGCTGATAAATAACTAAGCAGGTCATGCGGCTGACCCACAATTATGCTACATATCAACTCATATGCGGCTGATGCTAAGCATAATGCAATTACATCATGCGGCTATGTGCATTAAAATATGCATGTTGCCAATATAGTAAAATGTGCAAAGGCCATGCGGCCAACTTGTAATAAAATAAAATAAATAACAATAAAAGCCTTGCAATTAATTCTCATGCGACTGGATTTGTCCATGCGGCAGGGAAGAACACTTGCCGCATGAAATAGTCATGCGGTCAAGTACTGTTCTTCTCCTCCACTTTCCGAGGAGAAGAACACCATGAAGCCATGCTTCCAAGCTCCATAATTCTATCATCCAGAGTCCAAATCCGAACTTCCATAGGTCAAATTTGGGTAAAATAAAATTCTCTACAACATGGAACCATCAGTTGACAAAAACATGCAAGTTTGACAGATCAAAACCCATGAAAACTGAAAATACCATAAAGCTAGATCTACCACAATCCACCCGGTAAAATCAAAAACTCAAAGTTCTACACATGCTTAGAATCATGCAAGGAAGAAGATGGAACAAACAAAAATAAATTTGTTCAAGGTTCGGCAAGGTGTACTTGCCTCTCTCCAATGGCTAGGGTTTGGTGGAAAAGAAATGAATGAGGGTGAATGAGAAGGGAGAGAGAAAAAGTGGCTTATATAACAAGCTCAAGTGATCTCCACCATTCATTTCTCTCCACTCAATCTAAACCATACACCTCATCTCATAAAGAACCAAACTAAACTAAACCAAACCAAGTCAAAGTGGAATCGAACCAAATAAAACCAAATCCAAGTTAAACCAAGTCATGAAATCCTACACTTAGGAAAATTTTAAAATATCACGCAAATCGATAAATACGAAATACGGCTCAAATAAATATGTATCCATATAAAATATCGATACAGTGAGACGGGTCTCACAGTTTGAGCTTGTTAGGTCGGTCGAATTCGACGCCAAAGTTGGACGTTCGAATTCTTAGTGTTACACTTGTAAAATTCCATTTTTGAACCCGGATCTCCGAATTCAATTTCTGACACCACCAGTAGACTCGTGGCGTCATTCTAGCTTGTTTTTATATAAAGTTTGCTTGATTTGGAGAACGTGGGCCCTGGCACGCATTTCGGTGCAAAGCGGGTCCCACTTTCTGGGTCAACGTGTCATTTTGAGATCGGCTCATCGAAATCCAATTCCGGATATACCGTTGAGTTCGTATCGTCATTTTGGACTCGTTGACATATAATTTGCTGAGTTTTGAGAACATTGGCTCCGATACACTTTTTCGTGCAAATCAGATTTCAATGTCCTGGTCAACGGACCAATTTGAGATCGGGTCAACGGAATCCAATTCTGGATATACCGTTGGGTTCGTATCGTCATTCTGGATTCGTGAACATATAATTTGTTAGGTTTTGTGCACTTTTATTTTGGCACGTTTTTCGGTGCAAAGTGTGTCCAACGGCGGACATCATTTTGGCCCGAAATTACCGTTTTGCCTCTGTGTCCAAATTGGACTTTTGGACAGGCTATCCTAGCTGATTTGACCATTCTGGACATGTTGGTGATGTTAGTTTCATCATCCGACAACATCTATAGGTTTTCTCCCTATTATTATAATCTTTCTCCTTTGTGGTATTTTGAGTTCCATCGATTCCGGTGATTTCACAATCACTGAAATTGATGTGTTGACCCTGTAGATGTTTGTAGAGACTAGCTTTGACCCAGTTGACCATGGTTGACTACTTTGACTGAACATCGAAGTAGAGTCAACATTTGACCTAGGTTAGACTAGTTTTGACCCTGGTTGACCACAGTTGACTATTTTAACCAAGTCAACCGGAAGTCAACCGTAGCCTAAAATTGACTAGAACTGGACTAAAGTTGACCAGTTGACCCAAAGTCAATTGTTAGTCAACGTTAGTCAAGTTTGACCTAGAGTTGACCTAAGGTTGACCAGAGTTGACCCGTTGACCAAAGTCAACTGTAAATCAACCATTGACTTAGATTGATCTAGTTTGACTTGCTTTGACTTGTCTTGACCTAGTTTGACTTAGTATGAGTTGATTTTACTTCCAAACCCTTATATTGATACAGTATTTCTACCTATAGGTCCTCGAGGTATTGTTCTTGGACCAGTTGACATATTCCACCAGATCTCAGGCGAGTACATTCTCTGATAATATTTCTGTTTTATGATATCGTTTATGTTTCTTGTATTTAGTGTAGATACCATTGTTCTCTTGACACATTGTTCACACGGATTGGTATTTCCCTGGATCCCGTCATGAGATATTATTCCTCGCTTTCCTTGGTATATCTTGTGCAAATCTTTCTTGTTCCTTGTGCATTGTATAGACACGATTCCTGCGAAGGCTAGCTACCCTCTCGGAGAATCGCGTGTCATAATGTGTCATGGTTGGATCAACTATACTAGTCGGGGACGGAGAGTATTAGTGTAGATGTGTGGTCATTATCCACATTGTTTATTCTTGTAGACCTTGAATGCTACCAATCCTACACTCCACGTAGGATTGGCTGATCAGTAGACCTTGTGCAGACCCAAGCCGGCCACATGTTGAACTAGTACTCACACACTTAGACAGATGATTCTTGATTCTTGTACATGCCATGATCAGTTTTACTTGCCTTGTTCTAGCTCTAGATTTACAGTTTACCTTGCCATGATACTCACATATACATTTTATGATTTCTTGTATATTCTCTCTATTTACTGCTACATTTTCAATATCGTCTAATTAGAACTGTTATTTGAGATTTGTGCTCGTTCCATCCTGACTGGATATGTTGACAAAATTTTAGGAGTAGTTGTGCCCTCAGTTTTGGACTTCATGATGTTGCTAGCTGAGGTGGTGTAAGCCCCCTGAATTTCAGGGCTATTTTAAATTTTCTGAATGAATTGTTTTCGATAAATATTTTATTATTTAATTGTTTTTATCATTAATGTACCTTTCCGTAGCTTTGACTTCTGGAGCGTCAGGGATACCAATCTCTGTAAACTCTCTTCACGAGTTTTGAAGTAGACAAGATTATCTTCGTTTTGATATATCGTGTCCCACTTGAACTTGTTCCCTTGTGCTCTTTTTGTATCGCGCAACTTCGGGTCAACTTAGACCGATTAATCGTTGAATATTATTCCCACTTTTATTTTTGATCATCGTTTGCATGTTACCGTTGCTTTTAATTTAGGAGCGCCAGATCAGCCATTTTCTCGAAACCAACTTCTCATGAATGATCTACTCGAGACGCTCTTCACCCATGACCTTTGTGTCCCACTCAGACACTCCATTTTGTGCTCTATTTCCTTCGCACAACTTTCGGTTCAATTTAGGCCAATTTATTATCTACCGTGAAACCTGATTTATTTTCCAATTTAATTTCGGGACCCGACATCGACCCAACCTAGTCGACCCAAAGTATGGACGTGGCCCACATGAAGCCTACTACCCATATGAAACTTGTGTCCCATTTATTGGAGCCCCCGCATGTTGTTTATTTATCCATGATTATAAATCTCAATTTTAATTCGAATATTGCGCCCGGTTCGATCTTGACCCGACCCGGCTCGACCAAACCCGAACCCAAGCCCCATGTTATACTCTCATGACTGCCCAAATACCCTACACAATATTTCTCTTTTTTCTATTTTGGAAATATCTCTTCCTCTCTCTACTTTGTTAAATATCTTAAATATCTTTTATATATATATATATATATATATACATATATATATATTAAACTATCTCTCTCTCTCTCTTACTTTACTACACTCCCCCTCCCATCACCTTACCAGCAAAGAACACCCCCCTTTTTTCTAGCCGACTTCACTCTCCTCCCCTCTCTTCAAATATCTTTCTCTCTCTCTCTACTATTCTCACACTCCCTCTTTATATATATTCACACCCACACACAAATACAACACTCTCTCCCTCTCTCCTCACGTACACACACAACTCCCCCCCACCCCATGGCCGACTCCTCCTGGCCGAGCACCCCACGGCCACCACCCTGGCCGTACACCACCACCACCATCACTGTGAACACCACCACCCTCTCTTCCTTCCTCCTCTCTTCATCAACCCGCAACCACCACTCTAACCATTATCATCACCACCATTAACACCACCATGCACCACCACCTACACCATCCCGCCGTCGCCGCCCCGCCGCGCGCCACCGCGCGTGGCAGCAGCAGCAGCGAGGTGGCAGCGCAGCAGCAAGCGTCAGCAGCAGTTGCATGCGCATGCGCGTGCGCAAACGCGCGCTGCCGTAAGGCCGTACGCCACCCCGTGGCCGGCCCACCACCGCGAGGACCTCCCCCCTGGCCGCACACACTCCGGCGAGCCACCCCGAGTCCATCGCCACCTTCCCCAACGAGCCAAATAGGCGATTCGTGCGTTTACGTCGAAATCCCGTCGACGCGCGCGATTTCAAGTTTCAGAAATTGTATTTCGGGACAGCAAGTTCGCACGCATTTTTCGGGAGATCCGACCGTTGGATCGGCGATTTCTTCGCTCCGTCGCAATCTCGGTATATCCCTCTTCACCCCTGTCAAATTTCACCCGTTAATTTCGTCGTTTGATACCTCAAAACTGGCCACCAAGTTAACGTTTTAAATTGAACTATTTTTGGACAGTTTCGTGGAGCCGACTTCGTCAGCTCGTAACTTCGCCGTCGCAGCTCCGTTTTGCGCACCGTCAGTTCCGGTGCACAGCTGGTATAACCATCTTCCTGTCTCCTTTAGATTTCGTTTCATTTTAAGCACGTTTGGTTGGTCGAATTCGACGCCAAAGTTGGCCGTCCGAATTCTTTAATTTGTACTTGTAAAATTCCATTTTTGAACCCGGGACTCCGGATTCAATTTCTGACACCACCAGTAGACTCGTGGCGTCGTTCTGGCATGTTTTCATATAAAATTTGCTTAATTTGGAGAACGTGGGCCCTGGCACGCATTTCGGTGCAAAGCGGGTCCCACTTTCCGAGTCAACGGGTCACTTTGAGATCGGCTCATCGGAATCCAATTCCGGATATACCGTTGAGTTCGTATCGTCATTCTGGACTCGTTGACATATAATTTGCTGAGTTTTGAAGACATTTGCTCCGGCACGCATTTCCGTGCAAATCGGATACCAAGTGTCGCGTCAACGTATCATTTTGAGATCGGCACATCGGAATCCAATTCCGGACATACCGTTGGGTTCGTATCATCATTCTGGATTCGTGGATATATAATTTGCTAGGTTTTGTAGACTTCTATCCCGACACGCTTTTCGGTGCAAAGTGTGTCCAACGACGGACATCATTTTGATCCAAAATTACCGTTTTGCCCCTGTGTCTAAATTGGACTTATGGGTAGGCTATCCTAGCTGATTTGACCGTTCTGGACACGTTGGTGATATTTATTTTATCATCCGACAACATCTGTAGATTTTGATTATGTATTATCCTTAATTTATAATTAATTATTTTTCTAGATATTGTTGCTTTCTGGTTTTGAATTTTTATATATATTTTAATTGCTGTAAAAATCTTGGAAAAATGGTATTTAAATATTATGTTAATTTAGCTAATTTATTATAATTTTTCTAGCATTTAATAAGTACTTTTGGTATTTTATAAAAATAGGAAAACAGAACTCATTTTCAATATATTTATGTTTGCTGATTTTTAATAAATATTTATGAGGGTTTATAAATCCCAGAAAAAATTAGTATAAATTTCTATAATTAACAAGGATTATTTTGGTACTTTATTTTATATATGTTTAAGCTTTTTGTCTATCTCTAAAATTGTTGGAACTTAGTGTACCGTTTGATTTATTTATTGAGTAGTTACAACTTGCAAGTTTTGCGTTGATTTGAGTTGTTATAGTATTGGACCTCACCCCGCACTAGTATATAGATCCTAGGAAGTTAGTTTGTGTATAGTGGCACTCCACATTAGACTTTTATGTTAGGTTCCCACTTAGTTAGTGTCCAGTTAGGAGTCGTGTCACACCACTAGTGTATTATTGAACATAGCTTAGAACTGAGTTTGTATATCATTATTGACAGGATATCGGACATCTATATCTTCGTACTAGTATTCTTGCTTTGCTCGAGGCAAGTACATCTACACACTCATTTACTGTCTTTTAATGCTAGAACATGTATTAACCCTGTTAAAATACTGCTTTCTGAATAACTGTAAGTTAAATCTTCACATGTTACATTAAATTGGTCCCTACCATGCTTAGGACAGTTATCATATCTTCACATGTTCCTTACTGGTTCTCAGTACATGTTTTACTATGCTACTCGGAGTATTCACATGTTTCATACTGTTCCCAGTACCGGCCATGCTTATATTACTCCCAGTATCTCTCACATGTTTTTACTGTTCTCGTATCTCTCACATGTTATATATATGGGTTATGGAGAAACTGATAGTAGTGTACGTGATCATGACCCCCCTATAGTAGCGAGCGAGGTCGCATTTTATATGCATACTTTGCCGTAGGCCATTATCCCGCATTTCTGTACGGATGTACACCTATGCTTGTTGACTTGTACGTATGTACATTTTATTTACATGTACCACAGTACATTGTACATCTATTGACCGATCACGTACTTACTACAGTTTTAAACATTACATATACATCTGTCTCTATGACATATGTATCCTTGCCATGATAGACTATGAGTTATGCCATGTTCCCTGTGTTACCATGATATTGTGATCCCAGTTGTACCATGAGGTCATGTTTCTAGTATTTTCTGTTTTATAGACTTATCACACCATGTTTCTTGTTGTACATCTCTTTCATTATATGTTCAGTACTTTAGTTGTAGAGGTTGTACTTGCTCCCGTCCTGACAGGATAACGTTGTAGGTATACTTTTCGAGAAGGAATTGCTATGTGTTACAGATTATGGTACTGCATTGAGGACCTTGCCTTAGCTCCAGTAGAGGCCCCAGCGGGGAACCTTGCTTAGATATCTTTTTCGTGTTTTTGAGACTGAGACTTTGGTATGTTTTTATATTTGGATACTGGACTTTGTCTCCAGTTAGATACTTTGGTTATGTATTATTAAGTCTGTGCTTATGTTACCTTCGCTTATAGATGTTGTGTTGTGATGAACATTTAAATGTAATTTTAGAACTGTTAGTAGCTTAGATCATTTATTGTCTATTCTTAGAACAGCTTACTGCGCTTTAACCAAGCGTAGGCTGGACATGGCTCGGCCCGGCCCAACAATTTGGGTAACGGGTCGTGACAGGTGGATCTCACTATTCTTCTATGTGAGTTGCCTGGTAGTTATTCTTAGTTAGCCTTGTTGTTCCTTCTTTATTTTATGTCTTATGATCATTGTAGATTCTAGTTGTTCTAGTAATATTGTTATTAATTCTTGTCTTATCTTCCTTAGTTTTCGTGATGTGACATGAGTATATTTTATAGTTATGGATCATAGAAGTTGTAGTTAGTATAGTATACTTGACAGCGTTCTACCGCCGATACCGCGGTGTAGGCTGGGCATGGCCCACGTATTCGTACCCGTATATCCGAGTGCGGGCCGTGACAGTGTATGATATAGTGCCCCGTCCCGTTCAGTCAATCGGAGGAATCGAAACGCCGACGACGTTCGGACTTACCTTGCAACGGCTTGCTCGGAGACATCTCTCAGGTGGGATAGTTTCGGTGAACTTGCCTCATCTCAGCCTTCACATAATAAATCGCATGTTTTCAACTTGCACAAGTAGGCTTAATAATAAAAGAGACGAATCCACATAGCTAAGGTAATAATCCCGACGTGTTGAATCGAGTTTATAACATGAAAAACGTCACACGGTCGGATTAGAGTTGGTGCACGACGTGCTTTGAAAATGACACTCGATCCTTCGTCCCGTGGCTTGGGAGAAGAAAAGTTGGTATTCGTCACAAACTATGAGTTAGCCTAAGTCATAGGCGTCGCCCACGTAGATGCTCGATAAAGTATGCACGTTTCCTCGAATGCGAGGCTCGACGTAGCCTTGATCGTCCCACGAGCTAAGTTGTATCGTACGGCTTATGGATTAAGTCTAGGTACCCAAAAGAAATTGGTTGTTCAAGTTGAGCATATGCACGGTCCCACGGTTCTACGGCTGCAAATAGCCATTCGTTCCCACGGTCTTAAGTCTTGTCACATAGAGTGTGACTTGGACGATAGTGTCGTACGGAATATATTGGAGTTCGAGGCGTTCCTATGCACGTTAAGAAGTACGAGGCGGTCCCTCGGTTGGGAGTCTCACGGTCCCGAGGCACGTTATGCCAAGTGTGATTCAGAGCACGAGTTGCTAAGTATAGTTCTAGTCGTACCAACAAATTAGGCCATGCATTTACGTGAGTCTAGATGTCTCGTAGGTGCGTGGTCATTGGACAACTTGTCGACAAGGATTTCTGCCTAGACTGGTTATACGCCGGGGCACCGGGCCCAGTCGTCCTAGGAGGTAGACGTTGTAGCAGCGCACCTATTGCGTGGGTAGTCGAGGGCTTTCCATGGGGCTAGCTACCTTGCATCGAAGGACCCGCCGCCTACCCGAGCTATGTCCACGATGGCTTGTCGTGCCAGTGGCCTTTCATATAGATAATTGGCGTGCTAAGCGGCGAATCCGCATGCACGGTATCGGTCGTAACAAAGGAAGTGTAAGCACGGTATGTGATGTGTTGTGAAATGAGTGCACGGTATGCACATAAGGTATTATAAAGCCTACGATTCGGCTATACGTAAAGACACGTGCTTCGGCTCAAGCATTGTAATCAAGAGATGAGAGAGAGAGCAGAGTGACTTGTAAAATGAGAGAAAAGTGAGCACGAGAGACTTGTCATCATGGCCTTGCGCCTATTGTAATCTGATTGTTCAATATCAATAAAGAGTTCTTTCGAATAACTTGTATTTTGTCTTTAAATTTTCGCTGCATGTTCAATGATTTTGTTTGGAACTTCTGTGCGATGACCCCGTCGCCGCCGATGTAATCGGCCGTTATGAAACTGCCTTGCACGAGCGCAATCTAGGCTCGTGCGGCATCACGGCTTAGCGTGGACGATCGCTCCTACGGGAGCGGGGCGTGATAGGGGGTATGGGCGATCACAATAGTAGCAGCCGAGGGGGGTCGCGCGGATTGGTGCACAGCTGGAGGGGGGCGCGAGGTCGGAGGGTTGTAGGGGGCGTGGGCGTTGCGGAGGAGGGAGGCGCGACGGCGTGGGGCTGCTTGGACAACGAAGGGGCGAGGGCACGGGGCTGCTCGGGTCGGCACGGGGGCGCAAGACTTCTCGGACGGGGGTCGCAGGGGGCCACGGGTGGTACGGGGGCGCGAGGCTGCTCGGCTGGTACGAGGGCAGGGGTGGGAGTCGCTAGGGTGCCATGGATGGCACGGGGGCAGCGGGGTGTGGAAAATAGCAGGTGGGATCGAGGGACGCGGTCATCAGGGGTGATTAGGAGGGGTCTGGCAGCTGCCGAAGGTGGGAGGTGGTGGCTGGAATGGGGGAGGAGGATGGAGATGGATATGGGGGTATTTTAGGAATTTTTTTAATGGAAAAGTTATGTTTAACTAACGGAAGGTATCAAATTAAAAGTTTACAATAGTTGAGGGCATTAAGTTAGTAACTATCAAAGTTGAGGGTATCAAATTATAATTTAGCCATTTATTTTTTGAAAACTTGGAGTCAGAGTCAAACTGTCCATATTCAAATCCATCAGGTGATGTGTTTCTTATTTTTATGTCACTTGGAGTCAAATTGTGTAGATCCAGATTCATTAGATTTATTAGATGATGTGCTCTGCGTGAAGGTCGTGGAGATTTTGAGAGAAGCTTCAGAGTTACATGTGGCTGGAGAGAAGTATGTCCAGATTTGTTATTCCATTAATTTATTTTTTGATCACTTTAATTTTTCGGTCACTTGGAGTCGAATTGTCCAGATCGTCATGTGATGTGCTTCACAAGGAAGTGGTGGAGGTTTGTTTTGAGAGAAGCTTCAGAGTTATGTGTGGCTGGAGAGAATATTCAGTCGATCCACTTGCTAAAGACCCTGATTTTCAGACATGTTTGAGTCATGTTCCCCCAGTGGGATTCATAGTACGAACCGAGATCCTTCCAGGGCAGGGCCATAAGGCTTCGTTATCTAGTCGTCCCCGACAGTTCCACTGCTTGCTAGGGGAAGTGAGAAGGCACTGCCTCAGCTCCGATCTCGTTTGAAGATTTTTTTTTTTTTGGGACAACGGTGAGGAACTCCCTTCAAGGATTGAGAGTCAACCCGATTCTAATTACTGGAATCATGTTACGAGTGAGACCGAGAATAGTGTGTTGGTGCTCTTGCTCCTTGACATGAAGAGAGCTTGCTCTCAACATGTCTAGAAAAGTTTAGTCCCACATTGGAAAAGCACCATGAGTTATCTCAACATATATACTTGTATGTGTCGTTGGGATATGCACATGGGGTGGTGACCCTAAGGAGGGAACCATGTGGGTGATTTTACTTGGAGGTAAGGATAAGGCTCCAAGAAAAGCATTCATGCTTTTTGTTCTTGGAAAATTAATTTTCATTGGCTCGGACTCGGACTCGGGCACATGGGCTCATGAGGCGTAATGTGGCGTTTTGTTGGCGCACTTTGCACTTAACACGTCAGCATCATCACTAGGCACATAGTGCGCTTAAGTTGCGCTCGTTGCTCGAGCCACTTGCGCGCCCACGTTGTGCGGCCCAGTTGCGCTGCCCTGGTGCGCGTCCAGGTTGCGCACGTTCTGACTAATTCGTAACGTGCGATAACTGATCATGATAATTCGGATCTGACATCAAGTCGTTGCGCACATCTCAGATCTGGACAGTTGCAGCAGTGGCTATATATTCAGAGCCTCTCTTCTCTCTCAGAACACTTCTTAGACTTCAGAAATTCACGAAGAGAGAAGAGAGAGCTGCTGCGCACCTTGTTCCTCCTCGTGCAACTGGAGTTCTGTCATTGTCTTTCCGAGCAGTCCGTCGTAGAGCAGATTACCAGAGCGTTCCAGAGTTCCTTTTGAACTTGCTGGTTCCTGGAAGCTGACCGTGTGAGCGGATCTAGCTTTGAGCACTGGTGTTCTTGACACCAGCAGGCCACCACCTTCCATCTTTCGCCTGTCATCTTCGCTGCTGCCTTTAGCATTTCGATTAGTACCTTCTGTTTAGAAGCACTACTATCGTTTGTTACGTTTACGAAATTTTTTTATATTTTCGTAGTCCAGAATCATCCTAGGATCTCTGTTACGCACCTTCCTTGAAGTGTTGCGTTGGTTGTTCTTACAACTATTTCATTCTCTTAGTTTTTCATTAAAATTGTGCCCCGGTTCTAACACAGTGTGGGGAAAACGACGGCACAATTGACCAAAGTGAATGAAAAGTGAGTTGCAGTCATTTAACAGAGCGATGAGAGTTCACCAAAAGTGCATTCACGAAGTAAATTAGAGAAAAAGCCCTTAGGTATCCGGATTAGTATTCGGAGTACTATAGGACAACATAATCATATGGTCTAAATAGTACAAGAGAGTTGAGAGAAGTTGTTTCCGACTTGTAGGTGCTTGACATATAAGTGTGAGCATCCATTTTAAAAAAAAAAAAAAAATATATATATATATATATATATATATATATATATATATATATATATATATATATATATATATATTACTTTCTTTAGAACTAGAAGAAGATGAAGAAAATTCCAGTTTTGTGTTAACAGCTGCAAAAACTAAAGAAGGACAATAACTCCACTAAGCAATGCTAGCTGTTTCTTACCATTTTTTTTTTTTACAGTGGGTCCATGAATTATTGATAGAACTATGGACAGAATATCAACTATAGAACAACTACAAGAATCGTGCCGACATGAGCCGGCCTGGTGGGTCAAAGCCCATGTGCTGAAGAAATAAAAATATGAATTTGTACCCAGAGTTATGGACAGAATTTATAGCTTGTTACAACCATATAACAAGATATAACAGAAGAGAGAGAATGTTAATGAGATACAATCTAACAAATTACATAATATTCTACCGACCAATTACAATTTAAACCAATTTTGTTGAGAGAATTTTGCCATTTTTTTGTGGCAACACAACTTCTTATGATTCCATTCTGATTGAACTAGGGGTGAGCAAATACCGACCGATAGCGAAAAATCGACCGAATACCGATTAAAAATATTTCGAAAATTCGAACCAAAATTATGTACCGATACCGAATTGCCGAACCGACTAAAATATGTTATAATGGTAGTGGTAGCGGTTTGAGTTTAATACCATACCGAAAATACCGAAACGATTCCATATATATATATATATATATATATATATATATATATATATATATATATATATATATATATATATATATATATATATATATATATATATATTTGAAGCAATGGGTACTTGTGCCGAACTCGTCTCCACTGAGGCTCGAACTCCCGACCACTTGGGCCGCATGCATCTCTCTTAACCAGTAGGCTAGAGGTCATTTGCAGCACATATATATATATATATATATATATATATATATATATATATATATATATATATATATATATATAGAGAGAGAGAGAGAGAGAGAGAGAGAGAGAGAGAGAGAGAGAGAGAGAAGGGGGGGGGTGAGGTGCCACCCTATGGGTGGTGGCTATGTGTCACTCCCATGCTATCATCATGCATCGAAAATTGTGCAAGTGCACGATGATAGAATTGACTTTAGTGGACTTGAAGTTATATTAAGAACGCTAAGAATTGAGTTTTTGATCTTTTGAGCTTATGTTTTTGTGCTCATAGAATTTTGAAGTGAATTTTAGTTACTTAAACTTATACTAAAGATTAAACTTAGTGATCGTGTTTGATCTTTTAAGCTCATTATAGGTGTTTGTGACTTGCTACATATTGTTTTCATAATTTTCATTAATTGTTTGGTTGATAGAGTCTTGGCTTTAAAATTTAATGCTTCAAAAAAGTAAAAAATATATATATATTATAGGTTATGAAGTTCTAAAATATTAAGTGTGTTGATTGATCAAATGTTAATTGGTAAAATATTGATACCGAAAAAAAAACCGACCGATTACGGATTGAACCGAAACCGAAAAAATCGATTTTAAATGATATAATATTAATATTGATTTTTTAGATACCGTTTTAAAGTACCGAAAAATTCGACCAAATATCGACCGATTATACCGACGCTCACCCCTAGATTGAACCATGATTGAAGACTATTGTCTGAGCTAAAAATCTAGATTTGTGGTATGAAGATTTTTCCATTTCCAGATGATATTGTTGTCACTTTATCGTGATATTGAGTTGTGACAAAACTGAAAAAATAATTTAAAAAATCCTTAGTTTCTGATTTTGCTACCATTAATAAACCCATGTGCATCTTGTGCAATCATCAACAATAGTAAGAAAATAACGTGCACCATGAAGGGTCCCCATATATCACATATATCACAGTGAAATAAAGAGAAAGGTTTATATTAATAGAAGTGTTAAAAGAAAATGGTAACCTTCATTGTTTCGTCCATGGGAAAACTTCACAAACATGATTTTAAATGGAAGTAATATATGGGAACCAAATGACCTATCAAAATTAAATATTAAAATATATAGTTATCCTAGAAAATGTAAAGCTCATATCTTGTCACCATGATCAATCACCTTCTTCCTCATTTTTTTGTCATTTGGTCCTGAAAATTGTTGAGAAAGAAACGCGGAAACCTTTCCCCAAACTAGAGAGTACCTGCAAGAGAACCGAGCAAACAACGCACAAACCAAAACACCAAATACAATCACGCAGACACGGAGAATTTTTGATGTGGAAAACCCTTGCGGGAAAAACCACGGGACGATCGGAGTCCAACCCTGAGAAGCCTCCACTAATGGAATAGAAGAATTACACCCTCTACAAACTCCTCCCGATCCAAATCGGATCCCCACAACACTTAGAAGCAAGAACAATGATTACAAGGCTACGAAGAACGAGAACGACGAGTAGAGATTACCCGAACGCGATCTCCTTCGAAAACTACCTTCAATCCTCCGTCTTCTCTCCCAAAGTTGCAAATGGCACTCTTGCCTCTTTTCTCTCTCTCATCTTGTTGTGTGCTACAATTGTGTTACGTACTGATTAGGGTTTGGAAATCCCAACTTAACTCCATAATCCTGCAACAAACCTGGACCGTTTGATTAGATTCAATGGTGAAAAATCACCCAGATTTTCGCCTCAGCCCCGACGACACAGAGTTCGGCCAGAACTCTGTGTTGGACAAACAGAACCTACCAGCAACATTCTGGAACAGCCAGACCGAGTTCGGCCAGAACTCGGCCTGGGACCGAGTTCGGCCCGAACTCGGTGGCTCCAGTCCAGAACCTCCCTCTGGATAGCAGCAGCAGCAGCAACTCCTCGTTGCCTACTTCCCGAGCTTCTTCGACATCGAACGGCGCTCGTCGCACTCCGGGATCTTCTCCACATAGGTTGGGAACCCCACCCACTCCAACAAATCTCCCCCTTCACAACTATGGGGAGGATATCGTCATCCCGACGATCTGCCTGCAGTACTCAAACTTTCCTCTTGGTAGAATCTTCGTGAACATATCAGCCCCGTTGTCATCTATATGAACCTTCTCAAGCTCCGCGTCCTTCTTCTCAATCACATCCCGTATCCAATGATACCGAGTCTCGATGTGTTTGGACCGGCTATGAAACGTCTGATTCTTCACAAGGTGTATAGCGCTCTGACTGTCGCAAAGCAAAGTATACTGCTCTTGCTTCAGTCCTATTTCCTGCAGCAGCTTCTTCATCCACAGCAACTCCTTGCAAGCCTCCGTCGCTGCAATGTACTCTGCCTCCGTCGTCGACAAGGCAACACACTTCTGCAACCGCGACTGCCACGACACCGCTCCTCCCGCAAACATCATCACGTAGCCCGAAGTCGATCGCCTCGTGTCTACATCTCCAGCCATATCAGCGTCGGTATACCCAACCAGCTTCGGCTCGTCACCACCAAAAGAAAGTCTCCAACCAGCAGTGCCCTGAAGATATCTTAGAATCCACTTGACCGCACTCCAATGTACCCTTCCAGGATTTAAAAGATACCTGCTAACCGTACCAACTGCATGAGCAATATCAGGCCTCGTACACACCATAGCATACATAAGGCTTCCCACAGCTGAGGCATATGGAACCCGCTCCATATCTTCCTTTTCGTCTTCGGTAGATGGACACTGCTCCTCAGTGAGCTTAAAGTGGGCCGCAAGGGGGCAACTCACTTTCTTCGACCCGTTCATCCCGAAACGCTGAAGTACCCGGTGAATGTACTTCTTTTGGGACAAGTGTAGCAGCTTGGACTCTCTCTCTCGGCTGATCTCCATCCCAAGAATAGTCTTTGCTGCGCCCAAATCCTTCATAGAGAAGGCCGCGCCCAGTTGGCGCTTCATCTCCGCTATCCTAGTGGCATTCCGACCCACTAATAGCATATCATCAACATAGAGCAATAAAATGATGAAATCATCATCGGCAAAATATCTCACAAATACACAGTGATCCGACGTCGTTCGTGCATAACCATGCTCCCCCATAAACAACTCGAACTTCCTGTACCACTGCCTCGGAGCCTGCTTCAGACCATACAAGCTCTTCCTCAACCGACAGACCAAATGTGACTTGCCCTTCTCACATAATCCCTCCGGCTGCTCCATGTACAACTCCTCCTCAAGATCACCGTGGAGGAATGCCGTCTTCACGTCCATCTGCTCGACCTCCAAGTCGAGACCGGCTGCTAATGCTATAGCACCACCCGAATAGACGAATGCTTGACGACAGGCGAAAAGATCTCATCATAATCCACGCCTTTCCGCTGACCGTAGCCTTTAACTACCAGCCTCGCTTTGTATCGAGGGCGAGTAGCATCATCCGTCTGCTTCACTCTAAACACCCATCGATTCTTCAAAGCCTTCTTGCCCTTTGGCAACCGCACCAGCTCATAAGTGGAATTAGTGTGCAAGGAACTCATCTCCTCCTGCATGGCCTCCATCCACTCCTGCCTGTGTTCGTCTTCCATAGCCTCTACAAAGCTTTCGGGCTCTCCCCCGTCAGTCAATAGCACATACTCATTCGGTGAGTATCTTGTAGATGGTCGACGATCTCTGTCGCTCCTTCTTAGTGGAGCCACTGGTGCTAGCTGTATACCGACAGCCTCCTCCCCTTCAGGAACTACCTCCCCGGCATGCTCATCCTCCTGAGGGACACTCTGACCACCATCAGCAGGCTGATGATCAAGGTTGGGAGCAACTCCATGTACTGGCTCCCCCATAACTGGATCCTCTGCGATGTCCTCTGAAAACTGCTCGAAGCGAAATGACTCTAACTCAGGCAATTCCTCAGCCTCAGAAGGCGTCTCGGAATCCTGAGTGTTGGTCATGGTCTGATCCTCGACGAATACCACATCCCTGCTTCTGTAGAGCTTTCTTTCTACCGGGTCGTAGAGTCTATAGCCAAACTCATCCCGACCGTAGCCGACAAAGACGCATCGCCTCGTCTTCGGCTCAAGTTTGGTCCTCTCGTCCTTCGGTACATGCACGAAGGCCTTACAGCCAAACGCCCGCAGGTGATTGTATGACGGCTCTTTGTCGTACCATACTTTGTCAGGCACATCATCCTGCAAAGGAGTACTAGGAGACAAATTAATAACATAAGTAGCTGTGAGAAGAGCCTCACCCCAATAACTGCCCGGTAAGTTTGCTTCTGACAGCAAACACCGCACCCTCTCCATCAGTGTCCTGTTCATGCGCTCCGCTACACCATTGAGCTGAGGTGTCTTGGGCGGAGTCTTCTGGTGTCGTATCCCCTACTCTCTGCAATACGCATCAAAGGGACCGATGTATTCGCCGCCATTGTCGGACCGAACACATAATAACTTCTTGCCCGTCTCTCTTTCAACAGAGGCCTGAAACTCTTTGAAAGTAGGCAGCACCTGATCCTTGGTCTTTAAGGCATAGACCCAAACCTTCCTGGAACAGTCATCAATAAAAGTTACAAAGTAAGATGCACTACCAATAGATTTTACCTTCATAGGACCGCAGACATCCGAGTGAATCAACTCGAGCAACGCCGGCTTCCTTGAACTTAGGTGACTTTGGAAAGATACCCTATTTTGCTTTCCAGCTAAGCAGTGCGTACACTTCTCCAACTTTGTAGACTTGAGCCCTGGAATCACCTTCCTGTTCACCAAGTAGCTCATCCCCTTCTCGCTGATATGGCCGAGCCGCCTGTGCCACAACTCGGTAGACGCATCACTGACTGCGTTCACCTCCTGTGCCCCATGTGCGCTCCCCTCCATATAGTAGAGACCGGACTTCTTGCTTCCTCTGGCAATCACCATCGAACCCCTGGAAAGCTTCCACTGACTATTCCCGAAGAGACCGAAGAATCCCTCGTCATCCAACCTTCCAACCGACACCAGGTTGAAACGGATATCAGGGACATGACGAACATCTTTGAGAACAAGAACTGCGCCCGTCTTCGTTCTCAAATGCACATCTCCAACGGCAACCGCCTTCGACACATCTCCATTGCCCATCTTCAACACTCCACAGTCGCCTGTTGTGTAAATGGCAAATAGTGCCCTGTTGTGAGATACATGTGCTGAAGCCCTTGAGTCCACCAGCCAAGAATTATCATCGCAGGCGAGGTTAGTAATGACCTCATCACCTACGACGATCACATCGCCTCCATGCATCGAGGCCGCCGCTGTAGTGTTCTCTTCTTGTTTCCCCTTGTCGCCCTTCTTCTCTCTCTTCCAAGCGAAACAATTCCGCTTGATGTGGCCCTTCTTGCCACAATGGTAACACTCTGAGTCCTCGTAACGACCCTTGGACTTCTTCCTGCTCTTGTCTCTGCCACCACCTGGACCCCTGCTTTTGCCCCTTCCGCGGCTCTCTGAAACCAATGCCTCTGAGTGATAGGATGTAGATGAAGTGCCCTGAGAACGTCTCCACATCTCTTCATTCAGCACCCCGCTCTTGGCAAACTCCAGACTGACCACGCCCTCTGGAGCAGAAGCGATCATAGATACTCGTACGGTCTCCCACGAGTCTGGCAATGTACACAGCAGCCATAGTCCCTGAACTTCGTCGTCGAACTTGACTCCCATTGAAGACAGCTGGTCAACCACGCCCTGGAAATCACTCAAGTGATCCGTAATAGACGTCCCATCTTTGTACTGCAGACCCATCATCGTTCGGATCAGGAACAACTTGTTTACTCCGGTCTTCTTCGCGTACAGAGATTCCAGCTTATCCCATAACGTCTTCGCGTGCTCAATGTTGGCAACGTGGTTGTACACGTTCTCGTCAACGAACTGCCTGATGTATCCGCACACCTGTATATGCTCGAATTTCCAGTCCTCCTCGGATTTATCACTGGACTTCTCGGAAGCAAATACGGGCAGATGCAGCTTCTTGACGAACAGCAAATCTTTCATCTTACTCCGCCAATAGTGATAGTTGGTGCCGTTCAGGTTCACCATACGCACCGGCTTCGCGTCCATCTCTCCTCTCTGGTTTCTCTGTCAACTACTGACACTCTTTCTGAATTCCAGAACCTGGCTCTGATACCACTCTGTTGGAAAAGAAACGCGAAAACCTTTCCCCAAACTAGAGAGTACCTACGAGAGAACCGAGCAAACAACGCACAAACCAAAACACTAAATACAATCACGCAGACACAGAGAATTTTTGACGTGAAAAACCCTTGCGGGAAAAACCACGGGACGATCGGAGTCCAACCATGAGAAGCCTCCACTAATGGAATAGAAGAATTACACCCTCTACAAACTCCTCTCGATCCAAATCGGATCCCCACAACACTTAGAAGCAAGAACAATGATTACAAGGCTACGAAGAACGAGAACGACGAGTAGAGATTACCCGAACGCGATCTCCTTCGAAAACTACCTTCAATCCTCCGTCTTCTCTCCCAAAGTTGCAAATGACACTCTTGCCTCTTTCCTCTCTCTCCTCTTGTTGTGTGCTACAATTGTGTTACGTACTGATTAGGGTTTGGAAATCCCAACTTAACTCCCTAATCCTGCAACAAACCTGGACCGTTTGATTAGATCCAATGGTGAAAAATCATCCAGATTTCCGCCTCAGCCCCGACGACACAGAGTTCGGCCAGAACTCTGTGTCGGGCAAACAGAACCTACCAGCAACATTCTGGAACAGCCAGACCGGGTTCGGCCAGAACTCGGCCTGGGACCGAGTTCGGCCCGAACTCGGTGGCTCCAGTCCAGAACCTCCCTCTGGATAGCAGCGGCAACAGCAACTCCTCGTTGCCTACTTCCCGAGCTTCTTCGACATCGAACGGCGCTCGTCGCACTCCGGGATCTTCTCCATATAGGTTGGGAACCCCACCCACTCCAACAAAAATAACATCCGTCATCACGAAAAACAATAAGACATTTTGTGGAATTAATTAACTGACTAACAAATAGCAAGTTGAATTCAAGATCAGGTATACGAAACACATTATCAATTTTTAAACCAGGTAAGAGAATTGCAGTTCCAACGTGTTTGAACATATTCATTGTATTAAATTTTCTTATATTTGCAACAACAAAAAAAAAGGTATAGCATACCTGACAAGAAGCTCCACTGTCAACAATCCATGATTCAGTTGAAGTAAATAAATCTTATCTACTGGAATAGCTGAGGAGAATGATATTGGTGGTCCTGGTGTGTCTGTTGTCATCGAGAGAAGCTTTACATACTGCTCATGTGTGAAGAAGGGTGTAGATTGAGAGGGATAGATGCCTTATTCATGTTCTGATACGAGGCTGTGGACAAGTTGAATGCAGCTTGTCCGATCCTTCCTTCGGCTTTAGCGGGTATATATGGATCTTGTAACAAGTGGCTATGGTATGACCATGCTTGTTACATTTTTCACAAAAAAGGTCTAGAACATTTTTGTGAGCTTCTTTCACAATAATTATCTCTATGGAAGCCAAGGTAGCTAATTCGACATGTATATCTGCATTGGAATTCATACCTTGTGGAATTTCTTCGTGTCGCATCAAGTTGTATATCATTTTCTTCGTGTCCTTGCATAAACTCCATGGATCTTGGTAGTGCCTCTCCATCTCGATGTTTCCTGCTCTACACATGCATATGCTAAGTACGAAAATGGAGCCATTTTCATCCAGAAGAGCATTAAGCTTAGTGTACTATGATGCTACACTACACTCATCCCTTCCTGTTTCAGGGATGAAATGGATTGCTTCAATTGATAGATTTTGGGATCACTAGATAATGCAAATTACAGTTTTAACTCCTCCCAGATTGTATGTGTTGAAGCAGCATATATAACACTATTATTGATATCCTCATAAACCGAATTAAGATCCAACTTCCTACAAATTCATCGCCATCGTTTCCAAGCATGAAAATTCTCACGATTGGTAGATTTGGTGATAACTCCATAAAAAAGAATCTATTTATCTTTTGTTGTTAGGGCTTTGGTTATTCCTCACACCCAGGAGGCAGAGTTATCTACTTGAGTGTGGACTGTGGATGGAAAAAAAAAAAATATTGGAATTATCAAATGAACGAATGTGGTAAGGGCCCGAAATAAGATTACCTCCGTTTGAGAGTTGCTCGGGGTCAGATTGGTCGGATCTGCCATCACGAGCTCTAATACCATAATAATGGAATCAGTGATAGAAAATGAAAATTGTGGAAAATATTTTTTGTATTACTCATTGACCGTTATTACACATACTTATAAAAGGGATACAAGTATTACTCATTGGCGAGTAAAAACTGAAGGATGAAAACCCAGAACACCAACCATTGCTTTCTTCTGCATCAGCAAGCAATGACCGCATCCATAGTTAATGCCAAATTAACCAAGTATTATATTATATATATATTATACCAAATTAACCAAGTATTATATTATTTCATCAGAGACCTCAATTAGATTATACCATTCATAAGTTCTCAGTGGCATTATAAAGTATGAACTAGTGCGATAAATGAGATTAGATCATACATAAAGCTTCACAATTAAAGGTATAAAAGCAAGGGAGATGAGTGAAAAGTCAAGGTTGATTAGCAAAGTGCATTGAAAGATGACGCGATTCCTCAAGATTTGCTTATAAGAAGAAAATTGTAAACCTTACCAGCTTCACAATTCAAAATATGACTGCAAAAGTCTCTAGTTTGACTTCAAGGAGAAAACAGGAATATTTGATAACCATGTCAGTGTTTGGTAAGGAAATAAGTTCTCTATTTCTGATGACGATAAAAATCAAACTTAATTTGAGATGTAAATATGGAGTCAGTCTTTTAGTGCTACAAGTTTCTTATCTTATAGTTTCTATCAAACAAACAACATTTTAAGTTGGAAACATCGTTTCCTTAGGTTTCTAGACACCAATGAAAACCAAGTTTCCTAGTTTTAGGGCGAGAAGGTTCACAGCACAGTTGATGGCTCATGGTATAGGCTTCTTTTAATTTCTGTTTAAAAGTTTAATGAAATGCACAGAAGAAAGGGAGGTGCATTATCACATTTTATCTTGCAAGTATTTTTAGTGCTATAAAAAAATTATTGCCCTCGAAAAATTATGTTGCATTTTTTACTTGGTCATGTTCGATATTATACAGGTCTTATTGTTTGTATTGATATTTGTAGAAATGAATAATGGGATGATTTGATTGATGGGCTACTACTTGCTACTTATAGAGGTTCCAACTCCTCTTCATACTACATATTCCAATGTGGGACTAAAGTCCCTTATTGGTTCTCAACACTCCCCCTCAAGATGGACAATAGATATTAATCATCTCCATCTTGTTACATAGCTTTGACAGACTCAATGAACTAAGACCTTTAGTCAGACAGTCTGCAACTTGTTCTTCTGAGCGAACATGGTCAATCTTCAGTATCCCTTGTTCTAGCTTCTCCTTGATGAAGAATCGATCGATCTCGATGTGCTTCGTTCTGTCGTGCTGAACTGGATTGTTGGCTATACTTATTGCAGCTTGACTATCGCTCAGAAGATGTAACGGTGCTTCCTTATCCAGCTTCAACTCTGTCAGCAGTGCTTTCACCCACAGTAACTCTGACACTCCCAGAGCCATTGCTCTGTATTCTGCTTCAGCTGACGACCGTGCTACCACTGACTGTTTCTTGCTTCTCCATGAGACCAGATTTTCTCCTACAAATACACAGTACCCCGTGGTAGACCTTCTGTCGTCTATGCAACTCGTCCAGTCTGCATCGCAGTATCCCTCAACTTCTATGCGTCCATTCTTCTTGAACCATAGCCCTTTTCCCGACGTCCCTTTCAGATATCTCAAGATCGGAAACACTGCTTCCATATGACCCGTTCTTGGATCATGCATGTAGCGACTCACTACACTCATCACAAATGAGATATCAGGACGAGTGTGCCCCAGATAAATCAATCTTTCTACAAGTCTTTGATACCTTTCACGATCAATTGGCTCTCCTGCTTCTGCTCCCAACTTGCACTTCTGGTCAATTGGAGTGACTGCTGCTTTGCATCCCAGCATCCCTGTCTCCTTTAGCAAATCTAGTACGTATTTTTTTGTGAGAGAACAATTCCTTATTCGCCGTCACACACCTCGATACCCAGAAAGTACCTCATCGCTCCTAAAACCTTCACCTCAAACTCCTTCGCGAGTTTTGATTTCAGCTTAGTGATCTCGACCTCATCATCACCTGTGATTACTATATCATCCACATATGCAGCAAGTATAGTAATGTGGCCTCTTGCATGCTGAAGAAAGACTGTATGATCTGCATTTGTTTGATGGTATCCCATGCCAGTAACAGCCTTTCTGAATCTGTCGAACCAGTTCGAGGAGATTGCTTGAGCCCGTATAGCGACTTCTTTAGTTTACAAACTTTTCTACGCGACATCCCTTCGTCTGATTCTGTCGCGTAGCATCCTGGCGGGAGCTCTATGTACACTTTTTCTTGCAGGTCCCTGTGGAGAAAGACATTTTTCACATCTAATTGGTATAACTTCCACCCATAGTTTGCTGCAATGGAGACCAGAGTTCTTACCGTGCTCATTTTCGCTACTGGGACAAACGTCTCATCATAGTCGATGCCATATGATTGTGTGTATCCTTTTGCAACCAACCTCGTCTTGTACCGCTCTACTTTTCCTTCTGGCGTCTCCTTCACTGTGTACACCCATTTGCATAGCACAGTTTTCTTCCCTTTGGATAATAGAACCGGCTCCCATGTCTTATTTTTCTCTAGTGCCCCAAGTTCTTCCATCATTACAGCTTTCCACCTTGGATCTTTCTTTGCTTCCTGCCAACACTTAGGCAAAGAAGTAGAGTCCAACGATGCAATGAATGCTCGATAATTCGAAAAAATGTTAGAATAAGACAAGAAATTGGCAATGTCATGTTCATAATCATCATAACGACTAGGTGCCTTACCCGCATTGATGCGAGAAGATCTTCTTAAGAGAGCAATAGGTGGTGGAGAGATCATACCATCCAAGTCAGAGAGATCCGTATCAGAATCAGAGTGATTCAGTGCGGGGGCAACATCTTCAAGAGTTGGGGCAGGAGTAGACGAGGGACTTGGTACAGTAGGCAATGGACACGGTATAGTACTGGACTTCTGTTGTCTCTTCTGTAGACTTAGAGCTCATTTTCCCTTGTCCCCCCTGCTTAACATACGTATCTTCTTCTTCATTCTCCGTATCAAAGTCACTGCTATCTCTCCCTTTCGTCCAATTTTCTACGACCGGGCACGGGACCGATCCGACTACCACGTTTGGACTTATTATCTCCCCCTCACGTCTAACACCCTCTGTGTTAGGTGTGTCACCAAACGCTAAACCTGCATCCGAACCGTAGTATGGTTCCAGTTCTCTGAATGTAACGTCCATGCTTACAAACATCTTCCGCTCAACTGGGCTCCAACACGTGTATCCCTTCTGAGTCGCTGTGTACCCGACAAATACACACTTAACCGCTCTAGGATCCAGTTTTCCAACTCCTGGCCTATTATCTTGGACAAAACATACACCCAAATACTTTCGGAGGAACAATGTATGTAGTTGCACCAGTAAGCATCTCCAACGGTGTCTTCCAGTCCAATACCTGAGAAGGCATTCGGTTGATGAGATAAGAGGCCGTCAATACAGCCTGCCCCCATAAGTGTTTTGGGACATTCATAGCCAGCATCATCGTCTGTGCGACCTCCAGCAGGTGTCTGTTCTTCCATTCGGCCACACCATTTTGTGCCGGTGTATAGGCACATGAGGTTTGATGTAGTATTTCATGAGTGGATAAATACTCAGCAAACCGCTTATTTGTGTACTCCGTCCCATTGTCAGACCGAAAACACTTAATTTTAGCCCTATATTGTGTTATCACCCGGCGATAAAAATCCTGAAAAGCCTCAAAGACGTCGCTTTTATTCTTCATAAGGTAGACCCATGTCACGCGGGTATAACAGTCAATAAAAGTGACGAACTATCGAAATCCGTTAATACTTGTTGTTGGACAAGGACCCCATACGTCCGAATGCATCATATCAAAAACAGCGAAACTTTTATTTCCAGAGCTCACATAGGAGCTTCTGGTATGTTTGCCCAACTCACATGCATTACAAACTAACTTCTCTTTATTAGCCCTTTGATATAAGAACGGATACATTCGACTAATAACTTTAAAGGAAGAATGTCCGACACGCTGGTGGCGGAGTAACAATTCGTCTTCTACACTGCGACGTGAAGCGTCCGGTTGTGCGCTTACGACCAGAGATGCCAGTGCTATGTGCAGTCCAGTCCTGTCCAAGTACCATAGCCCGTTATGCCATGTGCCAGTCCCTAGTTGTCGTCCTGTCCCCTTCTCCTGAAAAATTTTCGTAGGAATGTCAAAGGAAACAATACAGTTAAGATCAAGGATAATGGCACTAATAGAGATAAGATTGACAGGAAAAAGACGGAGCATGTAAGACATTGGTGAGAGTAAGGGAAGGGGTGCATGCAACAGTGCCTTTACCCATTACAGGTCTGGAGGTACCATCAGCAGTCTAAATGCTCTCCGGCGTCGGTAGGTGAGTATAGTCCTTGAACTCACCGCGGGACCCCGTGACATGGCGAGATACCCCAGAGTCCATAATTCAACCTAGCTGATGGTCAGATACAAGAGCATGCGCAGGTATACCTGTGCTGGTTTGGGCAAAGCAAGTGATGTGATTTCCCGAGGCAGATGATGCCGCATGAGGGTCGAGACTGTCGTCCGATCCCTGCTTCGAGCTGCATAACCTCGCGAGAAACTCTCTCTCAAGAGGGGTTATTTCAGCCAGCTGCTTTTCTTCCCATTCTTCCGCCAGATTCGCTTTCTGTCCTTCAAAAGAGTTTCTCCTTCGACCAGCATATCCTCCTCCACCACCACGACGTACTCTACGGCCCCGTCTGCGATCACTCGACTGATTTCGTAGAGATTTTAGATAAAATCTGATGTAATGTTCGAAGTCACCACAGTTGTGACAAACACCGCCCGCAGAGGGAAGCAGATTGAAGGCGACTGTAACGCCCTAGTCCTAAAATACATATAGGACTAGGATACGATACATGCCATCAACACTTCACCAATGGGCCAAATCTTAAAGTAAGCCCATTAGCGAAATGTTTAAGCTGTAAATCATGATAACAACCCAGCAATACAATACAAGTCAAAGGTCATAGTAAATCTCATCCACACGAAAAATATGACACGATATATCAAGTCCAATAAAATAATACTAAAGAGAAAGATCTGTCCAACATGAAATAGAAATAATAACTGTGCGGGTAAGACATCCAGAAACCACAGTATAAAAAAATAAATAATCAACTACATGTCCACTGAAAAAGGAAGGAAATAAAGTATCAAGTCTAAAAGAGACATGTCACAAGAGAAGTCTTCGGCCACTATCTCGTCCTCCTGCGAAGGTACATCACCTGCCTCGACTCCAGAATCGTATACCTTCGGGAAGTCCTCGTCTCTAACTAAGCCTGGAGAGATCACCAGGTCCTCAGAGGACTAGCAAGACACATAATATACATGCCTAATTTAACAGTTTAACATGCAAGAAAGGATAGGAAATAGTACAAGAAATAAAGACTGCAGAGTAGTACAAGAATAAAATATAAGGAAATGGCATACCGTCAAGGATAGTGCTATCAAGCGTGGCTATAAGTAAGTCGGGGTAACCGCAGCCTGATGGGAGCTCACAGTCCTATAGTCAGTAGCCGATGGGGAATCTCTAACTATAGTAAGGCTCGTCCGCACTCGATGGGAGCTCACGAACAAGGTGGTCAGGTATAATCACGTCTAATAACAGGTCAGGGTCAAATCAAACGATCATGATCGGGTCAAGTCAATCAAGTACCGGTAATCAGACTAAGGTCAAGTCCAAGTCAAACAGGTCAGGAGATCATGGCATGGACAAAACAACACTATCAATAGACATGAACATAATAAGAAAGTAGAACATGTAATATAGAAAAGAGATAAAATCTACGTGCACGTAAAACTAGAACAACCATGATGGAACAGGAGAAATATGGAACGAAGTAAGATATGAAAAACAACAATATGGAAAAGTATGTAAGTACTGTAAAGTTTGGCAAGGTGTACTTGCCTGGTGTCGTGCTGTGAATCTGAAACGTCGCTCCCGCGTCCACGCCGCCGGAACCCGACGCTCCTAGATAATTAATTAACTAAATTAGCCCACTACTCATGAACTTAAAATATACTTAATTAGTCAAGATAATATTTTAAGATTATATTCAATTTCTCCTGGAATCCTTTAGACCCATACAATCACACATAGGCTCCACGAAACACCGAACACAGTTTTTGGGTTTCCAATTCCCAATTAGTCAGTTATGTTCGTACTTCAACCATATACTTCAAAATTATATAAAAATCATAAGAATATTATTTAAACTAATTTTTTATAGATTTATCTCAGAATTTTCAGAATTTATATATCTAAAGAATTGTACTACTAGTTGTCTATCGGGTCGACTAGTCTACTCGAAATTTGTCTAGAACTTCATTAATTATCTAAAATTATGAAAACCCTCAAAAATACAATTTAAACATAATTAAAATGTCTAGATATCAGAATATAAAATTTTGATGCAAGGGTTTCATGGTACTAATGGCTTGGAATCTTCTAGGTCAACAAGTCACCCGAAAATGACTAGTTTTGACCTATAATTTTTCTGACCAGAATTGAATTGATAAATTCGTGGAAAAATGCTTAAAAATCCTAATTTAAATATATTAACCTACATAAAATTTAGTTTTGAAAAATCCCTACAGAAACTTATAGTTCCTTCACAACGTGGTCAGTTTTGGCTCTACCGAAACATGAAAATAGCTATCATAATTCATAAAACTTTTACGGGTAAAAATACTACCCAAGAGACATCAAAACACTATTTCTACAGAACAAATACCATAATTTCTACAGATTTATGAGATGTGTTTGAGAAGAAAAAGTTAGGGTTTCTTACCAAGGTCCTTGCTTTGTGAAGGCTTATTATTGTCAAAGCTCTCTCCTTTGATGATGTCCTTGTTCGTCAATCCTTTCTTGATGAGCTTTGAGGGGTGGACAATGGTTAGGATTGGTTGGATGGAAAAGATGAAATTTTTAGGGTTAATTTGGTGGAATTTGGATAGAAGAAGGATGAAAGAAGGAGCCTTTATAGAGGAGGATGAGTTATGTGATGGAGGGGATGACGTAGTAGAGGGGAGGGGATGCTATTTTTTAAATTAATGGTAAAGAAGCTGCTCTTGGGTGATAAATAAGAGTTTTTGGTGTTAGGGTTAGGGTTTTGATAAGGGTTGATATATATATAGGCCTATGGGTTGCGTTTATATATGTAGGAGGGTGTTTTCATGCATGGCATGGCCCGCCAATGTAGGGGTCTATTTTTGGACGAAAATTACATGAAAATAATCTTTGGTTGGTCATATGTGGGGTCCACATGGATTGGTTTGGTTATTTGATGAGTTGGCTAGTTGATTTGATTGAGCATTTAAATAAAATGTTTTCTAATATGGAACTAGTTAGATTTAAATACAATCTAAATCTGAATTAAATATACAATATATATATTTATTAATATATATTAATGTCCAACATGCCTATATAGGTTTGGGTTGGACTTTGGGTCAAATATAAACTAATGCCAACTAGGATTACACTAGAATTACACGTAGACACTTTCTATAAATAGAAACTTTCCAAAATAAAAAATATTTTAATATTAATAAAATATATATACAAAATATACATCAATATGAAGGTATTTGAGAGTACTACCTGTCTATTTAGATTTGGATTTGGTTCAGGTCAAGTCAGGACTAAATTGGTACAACCGGGTCTCCTAGAAATTCAATAATCTAATAATTAAATAAATAAATCATCGGTGGAGGTTAAGTCGCAACTTGGTCTGGTTTTTCTAGTTAGAACACACCTATGGCTCGGCCTTCCCTACCGTGGCTAAAATACTAGTCAAACCATACGTGTACACTATCCATGTCACAATTCTTAGTCGTCTTGTACTCCAAATCTGAACCATGGCTAAGGTCATCTATAATAATAACTATTTAATCAAAAATATTCATAAATTCCATAAAATCCTATAAATCTAATAAATAATAAATAAGAAAATAATTACAAAATTTTAGGGATATTACAGCGACAAGAGCAGACTTTTCAACAACGGCTTGCTCCCCCTGGAAGTAGCCCTTGTTGGGCATCAACTTCAACCGAGCTTCTTCCTGTGCCATGGCAGCTATAGCCCCTTCTAAGTTTGGAAGCTGGGGTTGGACTAGGAGTACATTCCTTCTCTGCTCAAACACCGGGTTGAGCTCCTTCAAAAATTTTATCATTCGCTGCCGCGAAATATACTCCAGCAACGCCTGAAAATACTTCGCAAATGCAGGTTCAATCCGTGCATCTTCCATCCCAAGAGGATCATAGTGATCCAGATCAGACCAGTACTTCTTCAACAAGGCTGCATACTCAGAGATGGTACGTTCGTCTTGGGATACCCTATCGAGTTCATCCTGCAGTTGGAAGACCCACATAGGGTTGTCCGAACCGGATTACATATCCTTCAAAGTCTGTCATATATCAGCAGCAGCCTCCCCTCCATCGCCTCAACATTATCCGACACCTGGTCGGTCAATGAGGCTGTCAACCACCCCGCCACTACGTTGTTGACAATCTCCCAAATAGCAAACTCCTTTGAGGAGGGATCGACTGGCACCTTGGTTTGGCCATTGACATAGCCTACCAAGCCACGTCCCTTCAGCGTCCGCATCGCCTGCCGCGACCATTTCAAGTAGTTGGAAGTTCCTTCCAACTTCGTCTCTAGCTTTTCCAACTTTCCCATCTTGTAAGGTGACGGATCCACATCAGTATGGATCACACGTGGGGTCGCCTCGGTCAATCGCTTGGACAGGATATCATCAACCAAGGCCTGCATCTCCTGTGTCGTCAGTTTTCCACTGATTGCATCCATGACGTCGTCAATCTGTGTGAGGTCCTGTTGTATCCCAAGTTGTCGTCTTCGTCGTTTGTCGTCTAACTTCTTTGTGTCCCGATCTCTTGTGTCTTCGTAGTCAATTGTTGAGACGGGGGGGGGGGGGGGACAACAAGGAGCCGCCTCACAGATATTCCTCAGGTATACGAGCAACTAGAACATCATTACTCGAACAAGGGGAACAACGATGTGAGTCGTTTTACTCCTTGCATGATCGATTGTTCCAGCACTCCAAGTATAAACAAGGAAAGGAGGGGAGGGGAACCGACACTCCAAGTAAAAATAAGGAAGCGGTAGGAAAGATCCGGCACACCAAGTAAAACAGGAGGCGGGAAGGGGGATCTGGCACACCAAGTAAAAGGAGGCGGGGGGGGGGGGGGGGGGGGGGGGGGGGGGGGGGGGGGGGGGGGGGGGGGGGGGGGGGGGGGGGGGGGGGGGGGGAAGGGTAGGGGGGATTCGGCAACAGCGGGAAGGGGGGGTCGGCGGCAGCAGGGGGGTCGGCAGCAGGGGAAGGGGGGGTGGGGTCGGCAGCAGCGGGAGGGGGGGTGATCTCTCTATGGGATCAGCAACCGGGGGGGGGGGGGGGGGGTCGGCAGCAGGGGGGTCGGGAGCGGGAGGATTTTTTTTGTGTGTGTGTGTGTGTGGAGAGAGGGTGGATGAGTTATGGCTCTGATACCATGTAGAAATGAATAATGGGATAATTTTATTGATAGGCTACTACTTGCTACTTATAGAGGTTCCAACTCCTCTTCATACTACATATTCCAATGTGGGACTAAAGTCCCTTATTGGTTCTCAACAAAAATATATCTCATCTGCAAATAATTTTCTAAAGAAACTAGAATGCATTTAAACAGTTGGTTACTAACTGGCATTAAATGACTAAGAAAAAGAACACCTATAGTAACAAAGTCTATACTTTTTTAAACACCTGTAATAAGTCTATACTTTTTAAAGTCCACACATATGAAACGTGATTATGAAACATACTGGCAAATGATGCTCAAGGAAAAAAAATGGTAGTCAGTCATTTCCTAGAAAATATATGTCTTCCTGCTTTCTTTTATAAAGATCTAAAACAGGAAGGCAAATGTATTAGGAAAAATAACTTTCGTAACTATCAGAAGGACAAATATCAACATAGTACCCTTTGCAGTTTAAAACCAAAAACAATTCCTCCAAGGTAAGCATAGACGCGATGAACTTCAAAGTTGAAAGGCAAAAGGGCCAAGGATGCTGCTACTTGGCCCGCGGCACGTGGCCCCCCCCCCCCCCCCCCCCCCCCCGGCAGGACGTAGACGTGGGCCCCACGCGAATTTGGGGGGGGGGGGGGGGGCAAAGGGAGAGTGCCACGCAGGCGGGCGGGCTGGCCCGCCTGCGGGCAATTTAGCATTTCCGAATTTCCAACTAACATTCCTCATCCTACCTGTAAGATAATCGTCAAACTAAGAAAATACAAGGAACACCGATTGGTCAACCAGACCTACAGCAGAGGGAAATATTGGAATCCTTAAGTTCCCCTTTTAAAAAGACATGATAGTTGCATGTCATCATAACCCAACTCAATTATTTGTTACCAATTGTATATACTTTAGGGATAAATGAACTTTGTATGTACACATCAACAATCTTAAGAATAACTGGTATGATATAAAATCCACACCCTCAAAGGCAGATTCTTTGTACAAACACTCATATAAATTTAACTTTAAAAGAGCTAGGAAAAAAAAAACAACTTTCATGAGACCAAATTTTAACATGGAAAAGCACAAATTTCCCTTGTGAAACTAAAAAAGAACTTACAATGGTTTAAAGTATCGGCCGATACCGATCCGATACGGCCGATACCGATACGGTTTGGCATGTCCCGATCCGATACCAACGATACCGAGACTGACCGATACCGACATTGAGGGTCTCTTTTCCGATCAATTCGGCAAAGAAAATTAAACGAAAAAGACAAATCAGCAAGGGTTATAGTATAATAAGGTTGTAAAAGAAGAAAACCAATCTATTATATGTAAACCAATCGGTAAGGGTGACTATATTTCATTAATTTCAAAACTACTAAGCAATAACACTAAAATACTTAAAATTATGCCTAAATGTATAAAATATATATTTTTAAATGTAAATAATTCATTAATTTTCCAATACCAAAAAATCCGATACCGATCCGAACCGCCAATACTACCGATATCGCCGATACCAATACTCATAGGAATAGTCTGATACCGATTCGATACCGATGCTGTGAATCTTGTCTTCTCTTTTTTTTCAAACAAGGAGGGAATAATTGATATGGTACAAAATCCACACCCTAAAAACCAGATCCTCTGATACAAATCACCCAATAAATTCAATTTATGTGTATATTATATATATAGGTACAGCATCAGTGAATTGATGCACTGCAGTAACTGTCACCTGGATTGCTTCAGTGAATCACTTGCATCACTAGCCATTGACCATTGCCCACGGTTAGGGATTTTACTTTCCCAGATGAATATATCTGTTACATTAACCATGCTCTCTCTGCATCAACCAGAACAAACTCTGCATATAGATTCTTCTGTGCAATCACAAGTGTCATTATCAAAGGACCCATTATTGCTCCCTGTAGTATAAAGACAAAAAATATCCCAGTTAAGCTCTACAAATTATGGTAACCACAGATATAATTGATGAATGCATGATCAGACTAGAACAATATTAGATGTGAAGTAAGATTACAACATAGAAAGACAGCACAGTAAAGAATTTTTTTTGACAGTGTTCATGAAGAAACCAAGGTTCACAATATCGGTATCGGAATCGGTATCGGACCATTCCTATAAGTATGGGATTGGCGGTATCGGCAGTATGGATGGTTTCGGATCGGAGTATCGGATTTTTTTGGTATCAGAAAAACAAATAATTATTAATAACTATTAACATTTTAGAATATATTTTATATATTTGGGCACAATTTTAAGTATTTTCAATGCTATTTCTTAGTAGTTTTGAAATTGAATGAAATAATAGTCACCCTTGTCGATTGGTTTACATGCGATACATAACTTTTCTTCTTTACATTTTGTTTACAACCTTACTATGCTTTTACATCCTTGCTGTTGGTTTTTTCATTCAATTTTCTTTGCCGAATTGACTGGAAAAAAGACCCCAATGCGATCGGTCAGTAGGGTATCGGTTGGTATCGGATCGGGACATACCAAATCGTATCGGTATCGGCCGTATCGGATTAGTATCGGCCGATACTGTGAACTATGGAAGAAACCAACACAAAATAAGATAAGGTAGACAAACTGCCAGACTACAGTGCCCAAGCAGCACCATATGCAAAAGAAAAAATCAATCTTACCAATACGGTATGTCAATATCAAGCTTTGTCAAACAGTTTATGTGTTACCAGGAAACAGAAGAGGAGGTGGGTGTGTGGGTTGGGGGGGGGGGGGGGGGGGGGGGGGGGGTTAGGGGTGGCCACCTAGATCTAGGCGGCCGCTAGGCAGGCTAGGCATAGGCGCCAGGTGCTCGTCCGACTAGTGCCTAGCGCTTTTCACAACCTTGAGCATGTCATAGCAACTATCAATCAAGTAGTTGCCAGTTACCTAGGTCATGGGTGGAGTAACATGGGTTTTCATAGTAGATTGATAGGAGATGATCTTCTTGCCCAACTTTACACCTTTGAGTCATTAGATGCACAATCCACGCATCTTCATCATTGAATGGATAAAATGTTAGCTTTGTTTTGCTTCTTTTACCTTCTCCATGTGGATTCGAGATCTTTCGGTCGTTATTGGGTAAACCATTGAGCAAACTAGAAAGTCTATCTTACTGTTTGTTTAAGGTAGTATCGGAGAGTCTGTATGCATTCATTAAATGGCTAATGATCATAGAGATCGAAAGCAACTCTTATATGACCGATTTTCTAAAAAAAAAAAAAAATCATACATGAGTTGCATGAAAAGTAAATGTAAAAGTGGCAGTTGGATAACAATTTACCCCACCTATCCCTATCCAAATATCCCCTCACTGAAGGAAAGTGCTAAGTTTACTACCAAATTCTTACAAACTTCTTACAACCTCACTCCCACCCTTACACATGGGTCCCACCGGATCCCACCACCCCTCACACCCTGCTACATGGGCTCCACCCGACCCCACCATTTACTCTCCTCCAATCGAAATCCGACACGTGGCGGATTGTAAGAAAGTTGTAAGCATTGGTTGTAGGCATAGCAAAGCTCCTCACTGAACCGGTTCGACCGTATACTTGAGTTACATAGAGGGAGCCGTACAATTTACAAGGTTTTTTCTAAGGGCACCACCCTTTTTGCTAGGGGCTAGCCCAAAATTTTTCAAATTTATTACAAGTTTGCCATCCAAAAATTTTGCTAGGGGCTAGCCCAAGCACACCTATAAATACCAATTTTCATTTTCTCTCTTCTTCTCTTTTCTTTTCTCCCTCAACTATTTTCTTCCCTCCTTCTCTTCTCTTAGGTCAAAGAATTAAAACCCTAATTCTTTTCTTTTCTCCCTACATTTTGGCAAATTGTTCTCTCCCTCAACTCTAGGTCATTGACTTCTCCAAATTTTTGGTAAGTCATCGAACTATAATATGTTTCATGTTTTAAACAAGAATTTCACATATTAAAGTTGAATTATGTGTTAAATATAGAAAAATATTGAACATGGATCAACCGGGATCATCAAACGTTCCCGTCACGTCCGAAGAATACGTCCCCGCCACGTCCGAAGACAACTTTGATGCATCGGAAGCTCTTGGTAACTACATTTGAACTTGAGCTCGGACTTAAAATCGTGATGTGACACAGAGGACTGCCAACACTTTGGCAGTCCAGATCATAGACTAGGACTGCCAGAGTGTTGGCAGTCCTTCACAGAAGAAGGACTGCCAGGACCCTGGCAGTTGAAGGACTGCCAGGACCCTGGCAGTTGAAGGACTGCCAGGACCCTGGCAGTCCTACAATGTAGGACTGTCAGGGTCCTGGCAGTCCTTCTTCTGTGAAGGACTGCCAACACTCTGGCAGTCCTAGTCTATGATACTAGAATGCAGAGTTTTATTGCAGTCCTTCACAGAAGACGATCTTGCTATTAACACAATTTGCTATTTATGGACACCAATCTTATGCACGGGCCTAATCTATGAAACCTATTTACTTTAGGTCTGATCGGATATTAACAATACATTCTTTCGATGTGCGCTCCTCCGACGGACCACGGAGTGTCTAATCTATGTACTATAGGTCTGATCGGGGATCACTTCGTTGTACTAAAGATGATCGCTCATTCTCCGATTCCTCCATTCAACAGTTTGGTACAAAAGAGCACCGGTCGAAGCCATCGCTTGGACCACACCTTTCGTTGAGCAGATCAACCATTGTAAGAGGTTGTTGAAGATTGAGGAGCCAAGAGACTTACCTGCTGACCACTACGACGTCGAAATCGACTAAGTATAGATATATTTACAGTCTAACATTTTGTATATGGAGGACCACTTTTGTATACAGTGAAATATGAAGTCCAGTAATATATATAGAGTAAATTTCGAGTTATATGTGCTTGATTTTGCGTACCTGTGTTATATGTGCCTACCTGTGTACTATATGTGCCTGCCTGTGTGATATGTGTTTACCTGTGTCTACCTGTGTTATATGTGCCGGACCAACCTGTGTTATATGTGCCTACCCAACCTGTGTCTTATCAGTATCAGGACTGCCCAACCCATGGCAGTCCTACACTGAAGTAGGACTGCCAGGGTCCTGGCAGTCCTAACCAAAACTTGCTGTTACAGCAAGTTTTGGATAGGACTGCCAGCATCCTGGCAGTCCTACTTCAGTGTAGGACTGCCATGAGTGTGGCAGTCCTGATTATGAGTCTCTGTGATAAATTTATGTGTGAATGAAATTCACACAGAAACTCATAGCTAGGACTGCCCAACCCTGTAGTGGACTAGATATGTACGACTAGCTAGTACATATCAGACTAGATATGTACGACTCACGCTGCTGGATAATCAACTCTGTAGTGGACCCCCGGTATACGACCATCGTTTTGACTAGCCATCTGTAAAAGGATGGTGGTCAAAACGCATAATTTTATAGTCATGGTAAAGGTTTTAGAATTAGAGTATCATTAGTAGTTGGGACTCTCAAATGCAATTTGGAGCCCAAAATTTCAAAAAAAAAAAAAAAGGTAAATGTACAATGGGGGGTTTGTATGAGAATAGTAGAAAATGATAAAGTGAGATCCGGTCCCAAAAATTGTGTGGTCAAAAATTAATGTAGGAAAAAAATAATATAAAGTTTAGCATCTAGAAAGTTGGACTCCAAATTGGAACTTACTATTCTACAAAACGAATTTCTACAATCTAGAATCTAGAAATTGGGAGGCTCAACCCTTAGCACCCATGGATGGGTTGGGACCAAAATTGTAGAAATTGAGACTATGGATGAGACTTATTATTCTACAAAATGAGTTCCTACATTCTAAATCTAGAATCTAGAAAATGGGAATGGGATGGGCCTTACTAATGATGCTCTTAGGGTTTGGGTTCTAGATTAGGGCTAGGGATACGGTTAGTGTTAGGATTAGGGTTCTGGACTAGGGTTAGGTTAGGGTTGGAATATGCTTAGGGTTAGGGTTGGGGTTGGGGTTAAGGTTAACTAGCTAATAGTAATAATCAAAATAACTTACTAGCAATTAAAATTATACATAGAATAAATTCCAACGTATCTCTTCTCTTCACTCCCTCCTATGCCTCTTCTCTCACTTCTTCTTCACTCCCTCTCCTTATGCTTGTCTCAGTTCTTTTCTTTCACTCCTCCTTCTGCATGTTCCTTCATTCATCCCCTCACCATATATAAACAGGGAGTGAGTTAATATCCCCAACTCTCAACCATTACTCCTCTCTAAAACAAGCCGACCACTCCTCCCCTAAAATCCGACCACCCAGGCCACTACTCCCCTAAAACCTGACCGCACAAGCCGACCAGCCGGCGGAGCCGAACAACGCTCAATTTCCGCCGGACGGTCTGGCGGAAATTGAGCGCTGCTCGTTTGCCGCCAGACGGTCTGGCTTTGCGTATCGTCCTATCTAGTTTCCCAAAAATTCTTATCTTTTAGCAAATTCAATTATCGGTGGAGGAAATTTTCTGATATTTCTATCTAAAATCCACTCCTTTACATTGAAAACATGTGGAATTATGCTAAATTTGGGAAAAAGTCGTAAATTTTAGTTTTTTTCCATGTAGTTTTGTACATAAATTTTGCTCCTCGGAACATGCGAGTTGTTGCTAAATTGGAGCAAAATATGTAACTTTTAGCGGAAACGTGTGGAATCAAGTATTGGAGAAACCAAGTTAGCAAAATTTCTAATTTTTCTTCTTCTGGTATTTAATGTTTTTTGCTATAGTTTTCCTACTACGAAGGTCACTTTTGTATTGAAAACATGTAAATTTCTGCTGAATTGGAGCAAATATATAATAAATTATTTCTATAAAGTCTACTTGTTACACTAAAAAACATGGGCATTGAGGCTAAATTTGAGGAAAAAATTGTAACTTTTAGCTGAAACTGTTTGGAAGCAAGTATTGGAGATACCCATTTAAGCGGAATCATTTTAAGAAAAAAACATTTATGTTTTTTTCCTACACTTTTCCTATTAAAAAGGTCTCCTTTACATTGGGAACATGTGGGTTTCTGCTAAATTTGTAACTTTTAGTTGAATCATGTTTGGAACTACTTCTAATTTTTCTTCTTCTGGTATTTAATTTTTTTGCTAGTTTTCCTATTACGAAGGTCACTCTTTTATATTGAAAACATGTAAATTTCTGCTGAATTGGAGCATATATGTAAATTATATTTCTATATAAAGTCTACTTGTTTACACTAAAAAAACATGGGCATTGAGGCTAATTTTGAGGAAAAATTTGTAACTTTTAGCTGGAACTGTTTGGAAGCAAGTATTGGAGATACCCATTTAGAGGAATCATTTTAAGAAAAGAAAAACAGGAATCATTTTAAGAAAAGAAAAAAACATTTATGTTTTTTTCCTACACTTTTCCTATTAAAAAGGTCTCCTTTACATTGGGAACATGTGGGTTTCTGCTAAATTTGTAACTTTTAGTTGAATCATGTTTGGAACTAAGAATAGGAAAAGCCAGTCTGACAGTCTGCTGTTACTAGTTACCAATGCTAAGTAGCATGAAAATTCTCTATTTCCGTCGCCAACTGTTTAAAATTGTGGAGTTCAAGTATATAAACATCAGTGGGAAATGGGAATCATAATGAACCATGTAGAACCCAGTTAGCTGAAACATGTATCCTTTTGTACGCGTTTTCCTATAATTTCCTATTATAACGGGCACTGGTTTATGTTGAGAACATGTTAGTTTATGCTGAATTGGAGCAAAAAACTGTAATTATATTTCTATATATTGTCCACTCCTTACATTGGAAAGATGTGCAGTGATGCTAAAAATGTAATTTCTAGGGGGAACCCTTTTTTTACCAAGTATTGGAGGACCCATTTAGGTGGATTTTATTTATATTTTTTTGTATTTGTGTTTTTCCTACAATTTTCCCATTATACAGGACACTCCTTTACATTGAAAATGTGTGCATTTAGGCTGAGTTGGAGCAAAATATGTAAATTTTGGTTGAATCATGTTTGGAACTAAGAATTGGAAAAGCCCAGTTTTCTCATATGAGATTTTCTTTTTCCCTTTTCTTGTGAACTTTTCTGATGTGAACAATGCTAAGTAGCATTGAAGTTCTCTGTTTCCATTGCCACCACGTTTGCACTTTTGGGTTTCGAGTATATAACATCAGTGGGAATCATAACATATTAGCTTAGGATGTGCAGGACAGGAGACTTCTCCCTAGTATTGCCCATGTTCATCCGTGCCGGACACTTGTGTTCTCATTTCAATATGGTCTCACGTTCAAAGATATATTGATTTTAACAGCTAGTACTTGGTAATAGTTTATAGAGCTGTCTAACCAACACTGGAAGTCCTAACTTCCTAATAAGCACTCACAAATGCTTCAGGAAACATAAGAATAGAAACTTGCAGTCAATGTTCTAGAATGTTGTCATGCTAGGTGGGTAGGCAACGTAAGTTACATTTTTATTCTTTGATTATGACTTGTCTTGTCCTACTGAATTAATCTTAGATTAATTTGTTTTCCTATCTGGAGTGAATAATATTTCACTGTAAATTATAAAACAAGGTAAATTTCATTTTTGTCGTAAAACAGGTTTTTTTTCCTAGTTGTAATGTAACTGAATCTTCATTTTTACATAGAATAATCTATGATCATGTTGCTGCCTGCTGTGTGTTACTCAAATGTTCTATTAGTACAAGTAGATTATTGATTTTACATATAATTATCACTTCAAATATCATGGTCACCTGCCCTTTTGATTCTGTATGTTTTTTCATTGGTCTTTTGCCAAGATTCATAGAAGCATGTGTTGATTCAGGCAGTTCTTGTATCCGTCCAATGAGGATTTATATAAACTGGTGAGGTTCCTGGTGGAGAGGCTCGCTGAAACATCTGAAGGCAGACAAGGTGCCCATATCGAGAAATTCGAACCTAATTCTGATAATAATGATACTTGTGATAACCAACCAAATAAAAAGGATGATGGAGTTGGAGAGGATCGTAGTGACAAGGCCAGACCATTTTCAGCGATGTCTCAAGTTGGAACAAAGGAAGAACCGTCATTTTCCTCACATAATCTTGCTGAGTCTGTTGACTCTGGTTAGTTTCTTGATCTGGTAAGATTATGATGCAGTCCAGTAACTAGCTTCTGCTTAATCTCTTCCTTTGGATATGCAGGATCCCATGGCAAAGAAAACTCTTGTAGCAAAGAAACTGAGGAGATCCATTCAGAAGAACTAAGGAACACTAAAGAAGTAAGCTTCAATGGACAAAACAAGTTCCTCCCTGAATCTGAACAGAAATTGGCTTCTTTACAAATTCGATCGTCCATGGTAACCATATTAAGAAATAGTCTTTTTGTTAGTATTTTTTTTATGATTTATTCGTAAATCATGGTAAGATTGAATACTTTTAGCAGCTTTTATCACATAATCTATGGATCACTAGATGAAGTGTTGCTAGGCTTTTTTGGGGTATAATCTGGTAAATCATCTTATGGAAGTTTGACTCCGTGAAATTTATATTTTTAATGTTTAGTTCTTGATTTCTCGTTTGATGTTAAACTGCTTTAATAATTAATACTAAGACTTGAACAAGCATCTAACATATCATGGTTACTAGTTGCAACGATGAATTTTGCGCAATACTTCTAGTAAAGGACTTCATAGATCTATTCTGGTTTGGCTAAGATGGCCGCTGTGCATATTTGCGATTTAGTAGCAGTAATCAATTATGTTCAGTTATAACGATTATGCTCGCTTTTTAACATATCACTCACAGTTGCACAAAAGCCTGTTTATCCTCTGGCATGTCTGGTTCAATAATTTTTTTTGCAGCATTTTCTGGGTTTCTGAACTTGTTTGCATCTTTAATGAGTAATGATTTCTTCTCCTAGGGCGAAGTTTCCTTCCAGCCATCCAATCGTCAGTTGCACTCTCTCTTGCCTTCATCTTGTAGCATAGCACAATGCATGGTTGGGGTCGGCAGATGGTGGAGGGAGGGTAGTTGCACTCCTGATAGGAGTAAAGGATCCCATTTTTTTAATCTATAAGACATAAACAATGATTTAACTGTCTTGTTGAATTTGTTGGGAGTTATTTAAATTAAAGTTGTGTTTTATTATGCACGGTTGCATACTCATTATGTGACTTATGAAAGAGTTTTCTTGATGAAGTTGCCTCATCTTTTGGTTACTTATAGGAAAAAGATGAAGTTGACAACTTACAAGATCAAGAAAAGATGTTAATGGAGCGAAACCATGCCAAGAGGATGGAAGTTCAGAAACTACTTTGACTATCCAAAATGTTAATATTCATTAGCATATACTCATTTTCATGAACGGCCGATAAATTCCGAACATAGAATATACATTATTAGTATGTTTTTAAAACATGTACAAATGCTATATTTTCAGTTACCGAAAAACTTTTTGCAGTACAATATTGTAACATTAAGTTCTGATTCAATTACTTATTTTCATTATATATATTTTACTTCCATAAGGTTTTGTCATGCTAGTTGTACTACTATAATTGGAGTAAGTTAACTATTTTGCATCTCATGGACCACTAGCCATTAGCTTTGGGCAACACTCTCTTCGTTACTAGTCCAGTGTTTAATAATGAGTATTCGAGTCCTTAATACTAGGTTATCATCTTCCTTAAATATATAAGCTATAACCACATTTTACCAGCATAAAGTACATTATTAATAATGTGTAAAAGAGGAATTATGTCTGGGTTATTATCTGTTGCAGGACTGCTCTCAAACAAACATTGGAAGAAAGAAAGCAAACTCTTGGGCAGTCAACACATTCTTTAGAACCTGGAGTGCAGGAAAAGCTAGACCAATTGAAAGAAATTGAGCGAGAAAAAGTAAGTTCATTGTTAAATTTGCTATGTGGATTGATGTAGGATTATGCAATGCCTGACTCCACTAAGCTAAAATGAGGAAATGCATAGTTCCTTTCAGAGCTATGCTCTCTAGACAAAGCCAATCCTAAAAATATTGTGCGCCACAGTTTACGAGTAGAGTTCAGAATCAGAAGTTGCATGATCCAGCAGTTTAAGTAATACTGTAAAGTGATTTCAGCTGAACATATCTCAGTTATTGGTTTATAGCAACAATAGATTACAGACAAAAGTAAATTAAATGGTATCTAAGTTCTAGATATAAATTTCTGGTAAATTTTGGAACATAGAACATGGGAAACTCTTCCTTGTAAATTTGGTTGTGTTGCTTGGCGCAGCGAAAGTTTAGTGTTTGCATCGTGGAGATGAGGATTTGAGTACAGCCTCTGTTGGTGCTTTCGTTACATGGAGAGAGCTTGCTCTCAACATGCCTTGTAAATTTAGTCTCACATCGGAAATGCACCATGAGTTATCTCAACATATTACTTGGGTGTGTGTTGAGAGATGCACATGGGGTGGTGACCCTAAGGAGGGAACCATGTGGGTGATTTTACTAGGAGGTAAGAATAAAGCTCCAAGGATTGAGCATTAATGCTTTTGTCATTCTCTAGGATTAATTCCATTTGGAGCTAAGCCCCAAAGGGGCTTAGCGACTCGGACTCGGGCTCATGGGCTCATGTGGCGTTTTGTTGGCGCACTTAGCACGTCAGCAGTCATGCGGTCTTTATGCGGCCATGCGGTCTTATGCGGCTCATGCGGCACATGCGGTCCATGCGGCTCATGCGGCCATTAGGCTCATGCGGCACATGCGGCCCATGCGGTCCATGCGGCTCATGCGGCCATTAGGCTCATGCGGCCAGGCTGCTGCTGCTGCCGCATGGAGGGATCCGCTGACTGTGCAGATTACAAATCAGTTATGGAAAGGCTGAATCAATGCAATTAAATCAGATCCTATCTTTGTGGGATTTGAATTTATTCAGATCCTATCTTTGTGGGATTTGAATTAATTTCGTGGGATTTGAATTAAATCTCGTTGCTATCTTTTGGAATTTGATTCAATCTTTCCATAACTGAAGAGGCGGTTAGGGTTTCCACCCTCTCTCTATAAATACTCTCTGGCCTCCTTTGTGACTACTACGAAAAATAGAAGTCAGAAAAGAGAAAGAGAGAGAGAGTTGCTGCCGCCATTGCAAGTCCATCCGAGGAGTCAGAACAGAGGTGACTTCGAGCGTTCCACAAGTTCTTCAACTTGCTGGTTCCTAGAAGCAGATCGTGTTGGGCGAATCTTGCTTTAAGCAATGGTGTTTTGACACCCCAGCATTGTTCTTCTTCTCATCTCTCTTAGTGTTATTGTAACTCGTTCTGTCCCAATTGCAACACGTTTGCAAGGAAGAACGAGAGATCTTCTCTTCTCCCTCCTTCAGATTATAATTTGGTTTTTCGATATTTTGAACCGTCGTAGATCTTGAGTTTGATCACTGCAAAGTTTTATGGGACATCTCAGATCTCGATTGCATCTGTTTTTCATCTTTGATCAAGCCCCGGGAATAACAATCTCAAAGCAAGATCCGTACAGATGGAAAACATTAATGCTTCGCTCCTCCAATCGGACTTCTGCAAGTTGGAAAAGTTCGATGGAGAGCACTATCAAGTTTGGAAGAGAAAGGTATACCTAACTCTTCAACTGAAAGATGTTGATCATGTTCTGTTGGAGGAAGAACCCTCTGTTCCAGATGAAGAACAGTTTGGCAACTCTAGAGGGGGGTGAATAGAGTATATATATAGAAAAATGACCAATTAAAAATAACTCTTTCACCAATAAAAAATAATCAGAGTAAAGTGCGGAAAATAAAAGGAGATTAAAAGAGCATACGCAAACACAGCAATTTTAACCTGGTTTCCCTCGTGGAGGACTAGTCCAGGCCTGAGAACTCTAGCTCAGGATTCAAATCCACTATTTGTGAAATAGTAGTTTACAACCGTGCCTTTACTTCAGAAGAGCACGTCAACTTCTAACAGAGGATCGCAGTGGCGATTTGCTTGGAATTGTCCAAGCGACTTCTTCGACTCTTGCACAAGAATCCTAACTGAGAGATGCTGAGCACTCGAGACTTAGGAGGCTTGTGGCTAGTAGATGGGAAGGGTATGGCTTATTTCAGCTATAAGAGAGAAGAGAGAAGATTGGATGGTTTAGAATGAGAAAATTCATGCCCTATTTATAGTGTTTTTATAGGCAGAATTCGGCCAGAATTCGGGTAGGAAAATTCAAATATTTGGCCGTTGGACAACTAGCAACCAGCTAACCCTAAAATTAGGGTTCCTGATTTCTAGGGGACAGAGTTCGGCCCGAACTCTGTGTGGAGGCAGAGTTCGGCCCGAACTCTGTCTCCAGAGCACAGAGTGGTTCAAAGGGGATTTTTGGGCAGTGTTTGGTTCAGTGGAGCTTGGGATTTTGGGTAGGCTGTAGACTAAGTGTCAAGAGCTCAGCATGACTCAGAGTACACAAGTCTAGACTCAATGAAAATATAAAATACAGACTCGAAAACACACTGAGAACCGGAGACTGAGCTGTCGTCTGTCTTGAACGGAATGCAGACGTCGTGTGTCGTATTGAATTAATACAGACATTATTTAGTCAATGTAGTCAATATTTGGTTGACTGTGACTTTGTGTCAACAATCCCCCCATATTGATAATTGACAAAATAATATATGTATATTTCAATATTCATACCTGGACACAGTTGATTGTAGCACAGCTCCCCCATAATCGATGCTGAGCTAGAAAGAAGAGCTCCCCCGTGATCAGTGAACGGTGCCGAGCTAGAAGTAATAGCTCTCCCCCGTAAATAATGCATAGAACCTGTGGCCTGATAGATAATATCTCCCAAAAGCAAAAACAAGCACAGATATACGAAACAGATATACGAAACAGATATACGAAAATATACATAGTTTCCCCCTTTTGGCAGTTAGCAATATAGACTGCATATGAATGATAGAACATAGAAACTGCAGTATAGACAATTATGAGTGATGCAACCACACCAAGCAGAGAAGAAACAGTGTATGACTAAACAAAATGAGTCACTAGCATAAAGTAAAACTATGATAAAATGTCATCCACAAAACCAAGTGTCAAACACACAACCAGAGTTTTGAGTACATAAAACCAAGGACATAAAACCATAAGAAACTAAATAACTGAAATCAAAAAGCATCAACTAAGATCATCAGCAGTAGCAGCAGCAGATCGAGCCAATCTCCATCACGGAGCACGAGAAGGTCCTGGAGGGTCTGAAGGACCAGGGAAGGAGCGACGGGGGTCCAAAAGCAGCATCCGGATCCATGTAACGCATGACCCATGGATCATCAATGCGATGGCCCGCGCGCTCAGGATCCCGCTCCATGGGAATGTGCAGATGATGGAGTACCGTATATCATGCAGGGAGTTGCCGAGGGCACTCATCTGTAGAGTAGTACGATAATCCAGCTGGGTCCAGCGCTCGTCCTCAAGGTCAAAACGCTCCCGGAGCATAGTCTGAATAGACTCAAGAGTGGCAGGTGGAAGTGGTGCATCCTGACCGAGTGGAGGGGCGTCAGGCTCCTCATCAGCAGACTGCTCAGAAGTCAGGAGAGGCGACGACTGCCTGAGAACGTCGTGCCTTGGACAGGAAAGCAGGAGCAGGCAAGAACTGACAGTCATGAATAGGAATAATGAACGCACGAAAAACCATAGGAAGATATAAAGGATAAACCAATGCTCGTGGTTTCTTCCTACAATTTATCATCCAGTCCATCATTGTCCTAGAAAGATTAAAGGGGATACGATAATGAAGGTGATACAAAGCAGAGATCTCAAAGTAGGTAACTTCATCAGTGGAGCCAGCTTTTGGCAAGATAGTGTTAAAAATGATTCGATGAAGTTCATAGAAATATGGGTTGAGGTGCTTGGCCATAAGTTTGCGAGGACTTATGTTAGGAGCACATAATTCCTCCTTGAAACCTTCAAGAGAAGTATCGCCAACAAATTGAAGTTGACGAGCTTCCACAAGTTTATCCCAAGCATCGAGATTAAAAAGATCAAGAAAATCCCCCAACTCAGAATCATTGAAAGCAATGTCAATACCGGCAACCCGGGAATAGATGTGGGTTGCATCGAAAGTTAAATTGCAATAAAACATTTGGATTGCGCTACGGTAAATGACAAAGTTTGAGGCAACTAACGCATCCAAACATAGATCACGAAACAATGATTCATATTGAGAAAAGATTGTAAAATTTATCGGATGTCCCCCGAACACCGGACGAGTCCGAAAGTCGCTAAACCATGCATTAGACGCGTCTAGCGACACAAATAATCGCTCGTCATATGTATTCGGATCATGGGGACGAGGCGGGTTGAACAACGGATGAATGGGTTGTTGTTCAACTACTTGCTCAATTGGAGGAGGAGGATTCGAAGAGGAAGCTCCCTCAGTTCGAGTCCTTTTCCCACGATTGGGCAAGCGAGGAGCCATTTGCAAAAAAATAGAGAACTTGAAATGGAGAGAAAGAAGGGGATATACCTGAAATCAACAACAAACAGAGGAAGAGAATGATGAGAAACCCCTTTCCCTTGATTTTGAGAAGTAATAGAGCCTTCTAGATCAAAAACTAGGGTTAGGGTTTGAAGGAAAGAGTTTGGAGAGGTGAGGAAGGAGGTAATAGTGAAGGAGAGAGATGAAAACCCGAAATATAAGAGAGGGTTTTCGTTGGTCGGAAGAAATTCTGACCGTATGATCTAAACTGATCCAACGGGAGGCTGATCCCGACGCTGGACCAATAGGGACCGAACTCGGCCCGAACTCTGTTAGGGGCAGAGTTCGGCCCGAGTTCTGGATTAGTGGTCCAGAACAGAAAACAGGCTGAAAAGATGAAAAATTGGTTAAGTGTTGAAGAAAAATAGAGAGGATTCAAAAGTTTGAAGAATTCAATGAAGTACATAGAGAGGTACACAAAGTCAGAATGAACTCTTAGAAAAATAAATTAGGCAATATTAAATCGAAACAACCCATATAATAAACAAGGAAATATATTGAAATTCAATATTTCGAATTTGCCATAGGTTAGCTGCAGGGGCCGGATCCCAGCTAGCGGTAGTCCTGAGGACTAGTGCACCGTGTCGCTTAGGCTTTTACGCCTTGTTGTCAGAAGGACCCTTTCGGCTTGTACCCATACCAAATTCGTGTAAAAGAATCAAAATATACTCGATATTTACGCAGGTGAGTCTCAACTTATAACTGCTTCATCCAAAATTCCGAGTTCACGACAAAGGAAATTGAAGCGCTCTTCGGATAATGGCTTAGTAAAGAAATCTGCTAGCTGATGATCAGTGTCAATAAACTCTAAGTTAATCGTGCCATTTTGCTGATGATCACGCAAAAAGTGGTGTCTGATCTCAATGTGTTTAGTGCGTGAGTGACAGACAGGGTTCTTAGTCAAATTAATGGCACTAGTGTTGTCACAGAATATAGGAATATGCATGAAAGATAACTTATAGTCTTCAAGGGTTTGCTTCATCCACAGAATTTGTGCACAACAACGCCCAGCTGCTATGTATTCAGCTTCTGTTGTGGATAGTGCGACAGAGTTCTGCTTCTTGCTAAACCAGGAGACTAAAGCCTTTCCTAATAAATGACACGTGCCGCTCGTACTTTTACGGTCGACCTTGCATCCAGCGAAGTCAGCATCAGAGTAACCAATAAGGTCAAATGTGGACTTGGGATACCATAGGCCCACTGTAACCGTACCCTTAAGGTATCGAAAGATACGCTTAACCGCGGTCATGTGTGATTCCTTAGGATTAGCTTGATATCTAGCACATAGGCAAACACTGAACATGATATCGGGACGACTAGCAGTTAAATAAAGTAAGCTGCCTATCATACCTCGATACTTACGTTGATCAACAGGTTTGCCGCTCTCATCTGGTTCGAGTTTGGTTGAAGTAGCCATTGGAGTGCTGATTGGTTTGACGTTGTCAAGATCGAACTTCTTCAGCATGTCCTTGGTATACTTCGATTGACAGATGAAAGTTCCATTAGCCATTTGTTTCACTTGCAGGCCAAGAAAGTAGTTGAGCTCTCCCATCATGCTCATCTCAAATTCCGTCTGCATACACTTGGCAAATTCTTGACAGAGGGTTTCATCAGTAGACCCAAAAATGATATCATCAACATAGATTTGAATCAACAGAATAGTGTCTTTAAAAGATTTTATAAACAGTGTAGTGTCAATTTTCCCTTTTGAAAAACCTTTCTCAAGTAAGAAGCTACTTAGCCTTTCATACCAAGCTCTGGGGGCTTGTTTGAGGCCATAAAGCGCTTTCTTTAGCTTGAACACGTGGTCGAAATTTGTGATTTTCAAAGCCAGGAGGTTGTTTTACATAAACTTCCTCCTTAATAAAACCATTCAAGAAAGCACTTTTCACATCCATTTGAAATAATTTAAAGTTTTGAAAATTAGCAAAAGCACAAAGCATCCGAATGGATTCTAGTCTGTCTCATCGTAGTCGATACCTTCCTCTTGGTTGTATCCTTGAGCTACTAGACGAGCTTTGTTACGTGTGACTGAACCATCTTCATTTACTTTGTTTCTAAAAACCCATTTAGTACCAATTATCGAGTGATTAACCGGTTTAGGAACGAGTTCCCATACTTGGCTTCTCTCGAATTGGTTGAGTTCTTCTTGCATAGCAGAAATCCAAAATTCATCATTAAAGGCTTCAGAAATGTTTTTAGGCTCTACTTGTGAAATGAAGGCAGTGCTAGCAACGGAGTCTCTTAGTGATGATCTAGTAGTTACTCCACGTGAAACTTCTCCTATTACTAAATTTTCTGGATGAGAAGGTTTGAAAGAGAATTTCTTAGGCAAACCCTCCAGAGAATCAGTTTCGGTTGAAGTATTCATTGGAGTAGAAGTTGATGGCTCAACATCATCAAGAGTACTTACTGCACTGTTATCTTCATCAAAAGTCACATTTGTTGACTCTTCCACAATAAGTGAGCGTTTATTAAAAACTCTATATCCCTTACTCTTGGCGGCATAACCAAGAAAGATACCATCGTCAGCTTTGGCATCAAATTTGCCTAAGTTGTCTTTGGTGTTAAGGATAAAGCATCTACAACCAAAAACTTTAAAATAAGAAACATTGGGGGTTCTCCCAAACCAAAGCTCATAGGGTGTTTTCTTCGTAATGGGACGAATCAGCACCCTATTTAAAATGTGGCATGCTGTACTGACAGCTTCTGCCCAAAAGTATTTCGGAAGTGAAAATTTATTCAACATGACTCTGGCCATATCGCCGAGAGTTCTATTCTTCCGCTCCACAACACCATTTTGTTGAGGAGTTCTAGGACAAGAAAATTCATGATCAAAACCATTTGCAACAAAAATTTTCAAAATCATAATTTACGAATTCGCCTCCATGATCACTTCGGATTCGAGTAATCATGTAGCCTTTTTCGTTTTGAACTTTCTTTACAAAAACTTTGAAAACAGAAATAGCATCGCTCTTATTAGCGAGAAAGAAAACCCAAGTAAATCTCGAAAAATCATCAACAATAACAAATGCATAAAGTTTGCCACCGAGGCTAGCTATTCTACTAGGACCAAATAAATCCATATGAAGTAGTTGCAAGGGTCTAGTAGTACTTACAGAGTTGATGGAATGAAATGAGGATTTAGTTGCCTTGTTTAGTTCACATTCGGCACATACCGTGTCCTTTTTGAATGTGATATCAGGCAATCCTCTCACTAGCTTCTTGGTAGACAGCCTGGATATAGCATCCATGTTGGCATGACCAAGACGCTGGTGCCAAAGTAGTCGTTCGTCTTTGTGGGCATATAGACATCTACCTGCATTGTTAGTATTTATAGAAAGATAGAAAATATATATGTTGTCCTCTCTTTTCCTTCAAAAGCAATGTCTCCTGTTGACCTATCATAGATGTAGCAACTGTTTTGTCCAAAGTTAATATCATATCCATGATCAGCAAGATGACTAATGCTGAGCAGGTTATGCTTTAACTCGGTCACTAGGCAGACATCCTTTATTACAGGAGAAGGAGGATGACCAATGATACCATTACCTATTATGTGCCCTTTGAGATTGTTACCGAAGGATACATATCCTTCTCTCTTCATCGATAGTGATGCAAAAAGATTTGCGTCTCCCGTCATATGTCGCGAGCATCCACTATCGAGAATCCACTTACTTTCAGTTGAAGAGGGAAGGTCCACCTACATCAAAAGTAGATGTGACCTTTGGTACCCGAGTTCTTGAGGGTCCTGAAAAGTTAGTCTTTGGAAACCAAGTATATATCTTTTTATCTACAAGTCTTCTAAATTTGCACTGTGGAGAGATGTGTCCATGTAATCCACAGTAAGTACAGATAGCATTCTTATTTATACTAGGAGCATGAGAATAATATCTATAAGCAACAGGATGAGGATGGTCATGATGTGAAGAGTTAGCATGGTGATGATGATTATGCATAGTGGCATGGTGATGATGTCTATGAGGCATATCATGATGGTATTGTCTATGATGTGTGACATGCTGATATTGTCTATATGGCATGGCATGATGATTTTGTCTATATGGCATATGATGATCTTGTCTATATGGCATTGCATGATGATCTTGTCTATATGGCATGGCATGATGATTCCTATGTGTGGAGTGATGTTGATTGTGTCTTTGTGCATGATGATTGTGTACTGAGTGAGAATTATTCTTCCGTGCACGTGGTTTGTGAAAGTTTGTGTATATAAATGCATGGTTATGTGCTGCATGAGAATGACGTGGTTGACTAGCATGAGTGGTGTTGTGCCCATGAGATTGGGTTTGAGGTTGAACAACCTGTTTACCCAATTTGGTTTCTAATCTTTTAGAAACAGCTTGCAGTTCATCAACCTTAATATTTAAGCCATATATCTTAGTCATGGAAATCTTGTGTCTACTCTTTTCTTCAGCAAGCAACGTGTTGAGTGTAGTGATTTCTTGAGTTTGTTGCTCAATACGTGCTTCAGCATCATGTAAGCTTAATTTAAGCTTGGATACTTCATCAGGGTCATTAGTGGGTGTCGTGTTTCTAACATTATCAAGAAGTAAGGAAATTCTTTGTATCTCATCTTCAAGACTTTTGATTTTGTCCTTGGCATGTTTGTATTTACCGATGACCTTTTTGTGATCATCGAGTAAATCAGTGAAAGCATCGCCAAGTTCATCAAAAGAGAAGTCATCAAGAGTTTCGTTAGCTACCTTGTTGGAAGTTGCCATTAGGCACACATTTGCTGTATCTTGAGGAGAGCCTTTTTCTTCCTCGGAGTCACTCGCTTCACTTTCATGCCAAATTCCTGTGTTGGCATATTTCTTTGATGAGTTCTTTTTGTATGGCTTCTCATAGCGGTTGCTCTTCTTCAAGAATGGGCAGTCTTTTCGGACATGTCCAGTCTTCTTGCAACCGTAACAGGTTGGCTCTTCTTCATCATCTTCTTGTGAATCCTTCTTCCTTCGATTGAAGCGAAGGAATTTTCTGAAGTTGCGAACCATGAGAGCTTGGTCTTCATCATCCGAGTTATCGTCTTCGGTCTCATCGTGATCAGCCCTTCGTCGATGAGCTTTGAGTGCGATCTCCCTGGTCTTCGGAGCAGGCTCTTCGAAGTCCTTGAGGTCAAGCTCGTGAGTCATGAGCTTACCCATCAAGGTCTCCATTGACATTGATGTGAGATCGTTTCCTTCTATGATGGCCGTCACCTTAGGGTTCCAAATCTTTGGCAACCCTCTGAGTAACTTACGAATCTTCTCGTGGTTTGAGTACTGCTTACCAAGCGAGGATAGAGGATTGATGATGTCGAGGAATCTTGTAATCATTTGAGTGATCGTCTCATTTGGCTTCATCTTGAAGGCTTCGTATTCTTGAGTGAGACGGCTTATTTTAGATTCCTTGACTTGTGTGGTTCCCTCATGCGTCACTTCTAGAAGTCTCCATACTTCATGAGCAGTGGTGCATGTGGAGACCCTGTTGAATTCATTCCTGTCTATAGCACAGAATAAAGCATTAATAGCCCTAGCATCTAGACTTGCCTGTTTCTTCTCCTCGACAGAATATTTGTCGTGTGGTTTCTCAATGAGGTCACCATCGACAACTATCCTGACGGGCTTTTTGTAACCGTCAGTGACGACAGTCCACAGGTCAAAGTCTAGAGACTTAAGATAGAAGCTCATCCTTGTTTTCCAATATGTATAGTTAGTTCCATCAAATAGGGGAGGCCTATGAGTGGACTGACCTTCACCATGATTGGAAATCAAGGATTGTGTGGTTGCCATGGATCAGCTCTTAGGATGTTAGTCCTTAAAAAGAGAACAGAGCTCTGATACCAATTGAAGAACAGTTTGGCAACTCTAGAGGGGGGTGAATAGAGTATATATAGAAAAATGACCAATTAAAAATAACTCTTTCACCAATAAAAAATAATCAGAGTAAAGTGCGGAAAATAAAAGGAGATTAAAAGAGCATACGCAAACACAGCAATTTTAACCTGGTTTCCTCGTGGAGGACTAGTCCAGGCCTGAGAACTCTAGCTCAGGATTCAAATCCACTATTTGTGAAATAGTAGTTTACAACCGTGCCTTTACTTCAGAAGAGCACGTCAACTTCTAACAGAGGATCGCAGTGGCGATTTGCTTGGAATTGTCCAAGCGACTTCTTCGACTCTTGCACAAGAATCCTAACTGAGAGATGCTGAGCACTCGAGACTTAGGAGGCTTGTGGCTAGTAGATGGGAAGGGTATGGCTTATTTCAGCTATAAGAGAGAAGAGAAGAGAAGATTGGATGGTTTAGAATGAGAAAATTCATGCCCTATTTATAGTGTTTTTATAGGCAGAATTCGGCCAGAATTCGGGTAGGAAAATTCAAATATTTGGCCGTTGGACAACTAGCAACCAGCTAACCCTAAAATTAGGGTTCCTGATTTCTAGGGGACAGAGTTCGGCCCGAACTCTGTGTGGAGGCAGAGTTCGGCCCGAACTCTGTCTCCAGAGCACAGAGTGGTTCAAAGGGGATTTTTGGGCAGTGTTTGGTTCAGTGGAGCTTGGGATTTTGGGTAGGCTGTAGACTAAGTGTCAAGAGCTCAGCATGACTCAGAGTACACAAGTCTAGACTCAATGAAAATATAAAATACAGACTCGAAAACACACTGAGAACCGGAGACTGAGCTGTCGTCTGTCTTGAACGGAATGCAGACGTCGTGTGTCGTATTGAATTAATACAGACATTATTTAGTCAATGTAGTCAATATTTGGTTGACTGTGACTTTGTGTCAAACACCAGACACTGGATCTACTGCCGCCATCAACGCGGCTACCAAACTCCAGGCCAAGTGGAGAAGGAAAAATAGCATCTGCAGGCTTATCATCCTGAATGCTATGGAGGACTCCCTGGCAGAATCCTACTCGAAGAAGGAACTTGCCAGAGACATATGGGAGTCTGTGAAAAATCTGTATGAAGAAGACAAGAACAGGAGCAAAATGTTGTGGTTGAAAAATATCACTTGCTCTTTGAGGACGAAAAGTCCATGCTGCCACAGGTGAAGGAATTTCTGAAGCTGCGTCAGAAACTGGAAGACGAAGAGATGCCCCTTCCCGACAAGTTTGTTGTCGGAGGGATCGTCTCAAAACTTCCTGCTGGATGGAGTAGCTTCTATGCAAGGATGCACAGAAAGAAACTAGACATTAGCCTGGGAGATCTACTGCAAGAGATCCATGTTGAGGACGAGATGCGTTCCCAACAGAAGGTGGACACTCTGTCCAAACAGTTGGCTAAAGCCATCTTGTGCAGACGAGAGATCCCAAGGGGAAGCAGGCGGCTTCTCATCCCAAGAAGAAGGACTTCACTAATCTAAAAGTGAAGGGTCCTTCTTTCAAGCAACAGAAGACTAAGTCCCACGTGACTTGTTACAATTGTGCAAGAAAGGCCACTACAAGAGTGAATGCAGATCTAAGCCTAAACAATCAGAGAAAGGTGAGCCTAATAAGGTTTCATTGGTTTCTAACTTTGTTGCTATGATCGCACAGGTCACAAATGTGGGGGTTGACTCTGACTGGTGGATAGACACTGGTGCGACTTGCCATGTCTGTTCTGGCAAGGAATGGTTCGTCACGTACCAGCCAATATCTGAGAAGGTTGTCATGGCGAACCAGGCCCAAGCTGAAGTTCTGGGGATCGGGACCGTGGAACTGAAACTCACTTCTGGGAACACTCTGACGCTTCAAGGTGTGAAGCATGTTCCGGCGATTGCCAAGAACCTGATCTCTGGAAGCCTGCTCTGCAACGCAGGCTTGAGGATGGACATCAATGCTGGTCAGATGGTGATGTCCAAGAAAGGAACATACTTCGGAAAGGCTTATCAAACCGAAGGAATGTTTAAAATTCAGCTTGTTAACCAGTTTGAAGACATAATGCAGTTGCATTTTCTGATTATTCTCTTGAGTTGTGGCATAATAGACTAGGACATGTTCATTGTAAAAGAATTAACAAAATGTCTAGTCTAGGACTTATCTCCAAATGTGGGGGTAAGGTGGAGAAGTGTGAGGTGTGTGCTCAGACGAAGATCACAAGGAAACCCTTTCATCGAGTCAATCGAAGCACAGATCTTCTGGAGTTGGTACACTCCGATATCTGTGACTTCAAACATTTCTCCACGAAGACCGGGATGAAGTTTCATAACCTTCATCGACGACTTCTCAAAATACGCGTTCGTCTACTTGCTCAAGTCTAAAGACGAAGCTTTCGAGAAGTTCAGAGAGTTCAGGGCCGAAGCTGAACGGCAGACTGGACAACAACTCAAGAGGTTAAAGAGTGATCGAGGTGGGGAGTACAGGTCTCATGAATTCGCATCATTCTGCAAAGAACATGGAATTATATGCGAGACTACTGCTCCATATTCTCCTCAATCCAACGGGAGTAGCAGAGAGGAAGAACCGGACATTAACAGAAATGATGAATTCTATGCTGCTTACTGCAGGCCTTCCAAAATGCTACTGGGGAGAAGCTGCATTGACGGCCACTTTTATTCTAAATAGAGTGCCGTATGCAACTTCGGACGTAACTCCTCATGAACTCTGGTTCAAAGTCAGACCAAACTTGAATGTCATTCGAGTGTGGGGGTGTCTGGCGTATGTGAAACTCCCAGATCTGAAGATTCAGAAGCTAGGGACAAGGACTACGAAGGCGATCTTGGGGTATGTCGAGAAGAGTGATGCTCGGAGATTTCTTGATATTGAGTCAAATCATATCATCGAATCTCGCGATGCTGAATACTTTGAAGACAAGTTTGCAAAAGACAAAAACATTGTTCTTTCGGACATTCCGAAAAATGATGTAGGTGCAAATGAGACTGAAATCTCATATGAGCCAGTAGTCCAAGAAGAAGTTTGTTGAGGAAACAACTCTTGTACCAGAACTCGCAGAGCCGTCAGCTAAGCGATCGAGGAGACCGAAAGATTTCGGAGATGACTTTGTCACCTATCAGTGGAAGCAGATCCGCTTACCTATGATGAGGCGATGAAGACCAGAGATGCTATCTTCTGGAATGAGGCAGTGAATGACGAGTTTGACTCTATCACCTCCAATAACACATGGGTGTTGGTAGATCTACCTGAAGGAGAAAAGCCCATCGGATGTAAATGGATCTTCAAGAAGAAGATGAAGGCAGATGGAACTATTGACAAGTTCAAGGCCAGGCTGGTAGCCAAGGGATTTTCTCAGAAACAGGGGATAGACTACTTTGACACGTACGCTCCAGTAGCCCGGATGACCACCATCAGGATGTTAATCGCTCTAGCAGCTATACATAAGTTGGTGATACATCAGATGGATGTAAAGACCGCATTCCTGAATGGGGAGCTGACCGAAGAGATTTACATGCAACAGCCAGATGGATTTGTCGTCAAAGGTCTTGAAGACAAAGTCTGCAAGTTGGTAAAATCATTGTATGGTTTGAAGCAAGCTCCCAAGATGTGGCATGAGAAGTTTGACAAAGTTATTAGGTCAAACGGCTACAGAGTCAGCAAAACGGACAAATATGTTTACACTAAGTTCGCTGATGGAAGAGGAGTCATCGTTTGTCTATACGTGGACGACATGCTAATCCTAGGTACGGATATAGGCTGTGTCACAGAGACAAAGAAGTTCCTCTCAACCAAGTTCAGTATGAAGGACTTGGGGGATGCAGATGTCATCTTGGGCATAAAGATCATCAGGACAGACACTGGAGTAGCGCTGTCACAATCTCACTACATTGAGAAGATGATCACGCTATGGGTATAAGGATCTTCCAGGGATCGTACGCCATACAGGTGTGATCAGAAGCTGAAGCCAAATTCAAGGGAAAGCGTCAGGCAGCTGGAGTACTCTAGCGTTATCGGAAGTTTGATGTACGCAACCACTGCCACAAGGCCTGACATAGCTTTCGTCGTGGGAATGCTGAGTCGGTTCACAAGCAACCCAGGGGTTGAGTACTGGAAAGCTGTGAAGCGGGTGATGAGATATCTCAAGAAAACTCAGACATGCACTGCACTACAACGGGTATCCGACAGTAGTGGAAGGCTTCAGTGATGCTAGCTGGTGTTCAGAGGTGGAAAGCGAGAGATCCACAGGTGGATATGTCTTTTCCTTGGGTGGAGCTGCTATATCGTGGAAGTCGAAGAAGCAGACTATACTCTCTCGTTCCTCCATGGAATCTGAATTCTATGCACTTGAAACTGCAGCAGATGAAGCAGAATGGTTTCGGAAGCTCATGTATGATCTTCCAGTGGTTGGGGCTCAGATACCGGCGATACCGATATACTGTGACAACCAGGCGACTGCGGCGGTGGCATCAAATGACCTCTTCAACGGGAAGAAGAGGACTGTGCGGTTGAAGCATAGGGCAGTACACGATTTTATCAAAAGAGGTGTAATTGCAGTGGTTGATGTTCGGAGTCAGGAGAACCTGGCAGATCCGTTCACAAAGGGCCTCAAGCGCCAGTTGGTCGATGACACAGCTTGTAAAATGGGCTTGAAGGCATTCTGATAGTGTGTCTTTGTAATCCTACCATAAAGTTTTATGCTATTAGTTCAAAGAGAAATCTACTAGGCATCTAACTTTTGGTTCAAAGGAGGATCACTGACTGGAAACTATCAGGTAGCAGTGGGTACTTGTTCTCTGGAACATGGAAGGGATACGGACCCATAACCAGTTGTCTACTATGTATTTTTTCTGCGAAAAAAATTGATCCTGTGGAAGGTTGGCTTAAACGCCTTAATGAGTTCTCAGGCAGAGTGAATGCCTGGTGTGCTTTACAGGAAGCACGGTAGAGCAGCACTACAAGGAGTGAAACTCCATGCTACAGTGGGGTGACTCAACCATGAGGTTCCCAGGTAGGGGTAATGCCTCGGCTTTGCAAGCCAAGTCACAGCGGCGTAGCACCGCAAATAGGCAGGTAGCCTAATGCTGTAGACGTAATTAAAGAGTTGTAGACAGCACTACAAAGGGGAAGGATGGCCCCATGTTACAGTGGTACGACACCACGATGAGGTACCCAGGTAGGGGTAAAGCCTCGGCATTGCAAGCCATGTCGTTGCGGCGTAACACCGCAAGGAAGCCTAAGACTTCATGCTGGGTAGTTTGGCACTACAAAGAGGCTTGTGACCTCATGCTACAGTAGTATGACACTACGATGAGGTTCCCAGATAGGGGTAATGCCTCGGCTTCAGGCCATGTCATAGCGGCGTAGCACCGCAAGGAAGCGCAAGGCTTCATGCCATATCTCTTAATAAAGAACTCACCTATAGTGTATGGAAAGAGATATCAGGCCGTCTCTTGAGGGTAAACTGTAGACGCCCAAAATTATACACTGAAACCAGGCTGGCACAGGGCCTTTAATGTGCAGCCAGAAGCACACGTAACTACACTTTGTGAGTGGAAAGAATTACAATTGTGGTGCAGAATTCAAGGCGTAGTCCATTCTTGTATCACATTGTTATTTAACCCATGCGGGAAGATTCAAGTCGTCAGCGACATCTATCCTAATACAAAATGGACAGTTACTGTGGGGAACGCTCAACCCTGGACACATATATATGTTGTGATATGTGGGGGATTGTTGGTGCTTTCGTTACATGGAGAGAGCTTGCTCTCAACATGCCTTGTAAATTTTAGTCCCACATCGGAAATGCACCATGAGTTATCTCAACATATATACTTGGGTTTGTTGTTGAGAGATGCACATGGGGTGGTGACCCTAAGGAGGGAACCATGTGGGTGATTTTACTAGGAGGTAAGAATAAAGCTCCAAGGATTGAGCATTAATGCTTTTGTCATTCTCTAGGATTAATTCCATTTGGAGCTAAGCCCCAAAGGGGCTTAGCGACTCGGACTCGGACTCGGGCTCATGGGCTCATGTGGCATTATGTTGGCGCACTTTGCACTTAGCACGTCAGCAGTCATGCGGTCTTTATGCGGTCATGCGGTCTTATGCGGCATGCGGCTCATATGCGGCCTCATGCGGCTCATGCGGCTCATGCGGCCAATGCGGCACATGCGGCACATGAGGCCATGCGGCTCATGCGGCACATGCGGCTCATGCGGCACATGCGGTCCATGCGGCTCATGCGGTCCATGCGACTCTGCGGCCCATGCGGTCCATGCGGCTCATGCGGCACATGCGGTCCATGCGGCTCATGTGGCCATTAGGCTCATCGTCCAGGCCGGCTGCTGCTGCCGCATGGAGGGATCCGCTGACTGTGCAGATTACAAATCAGTTATGGAAAGGTGAATCAATGCAATTAAATCAGATCCTATCTTGTGGGATTTGAATTTATTCAGATCCTATCTTTGGGATTTGAATTAATTTCGTGGGATTTGAATTAAATCTCGTTGCTATCTTTTGGGATTTGATTCAATCTTTCCATAACTGAAGAGGCGGTTAGGGTTTCCACCCTCTCTCTATAAATACTCTTTCTGGCCTCCTTTGTGACTACTACGAAAAATAGAAGTCAGAAAAGGAGAAAGAGAGAGAGAGAGTTGCTGCCGCCATTGCAAGTCCATCCGAGGAGTCAGAACAGAGGTGACTTCGAGCGTTCCACAAGTTCTTCAACTTGCTGGTTCCTGGAAGCAGATCGTGTTGGGCGAATCTTGCTTTGAGCAACGGTGTTTTGACCCCAGCATTGTTCTTCTTCTCATCTCTCTCTAGTGTTATTGTAACTCGTTCTGTCCCAATTGCACACGTTTGCAAGGAAGAACGAGAGATCTTCTCTTCTCCCTCCTTCAGATTGTAATTTGGTTTTTTGATATTTGAACCATCGTAGATCTTGAGTTGATCACTGCAAAGTTTTATGGGACATCTCAGATCTCGATTGCATCTGTTTT
>JANAVB010004796.1:9628935-9701435 GCA_029216955.1 Iris pallida
CTTAGGATCATTTTTTATGACCAACGCCTAGCCCATTTTATGTCTTTAGACCATCCTGCTTGCAACATCAATTTAACTCAACAATTAACCTCAAGTCGTGTTTGCCTTACGACTTAAAATCAGAGATGCAACTACGCGATAAGACTCTATTCCCATGTGACCGTGCTACAAACCCTTGCTGAGGCTGTGCCTCGCAACTCAGTAAAACTTAACCATATCGCCGTCTCGCGGCCCTTGTTACCTTGATCATCAACTGACCCAATCAAGACTTGTGAACTTAGTGTCACTTAACCAACTTGCCTTGCGGCGATTCCTGACAAACCCGAAATGACTCAATCCAACTTGTGCAACTCTATGCCAACATCTTAAGACTCGACGCCATAACTCGTGTCGAAGTACGACGCCTATGTTGATGCCAAACTTAGGCCCAAACATTCTTGTGTGTCTAACTGTACACACATTCAACTCGACTCAATCCAAAGGCATACATGCGGATGGCCTCTATTTTGCCGACATCTATATGAACTTGGCCACTAGCATCATAAGCTATCCTTACGACGTATAGCTTGGTTAAATCGGGGTCCTTTCAACGCAAGTAGCTAGCTCCGTTGCAAGCCCCCGCTTTAACCCGTGCTAAAACCTAATGTACGACTATACCATGTTTCATTCCAGGCCGAGTCGGTCCCATGGCCCAGGGTTGCCATTCGAGAAAACTTAACCCTTGTCGACAAGTTGTCCAATGACCATGCAAGACTCGACATAAACTGACGTCTCACACAGTCATTCCTCTTATAATGTTACCGTCTCTTTCAAAACTAAGTTCAAGACTTCTATCCTTGAGACCCCTCGACGACCCACGATCGTGAGCATTCTTTCTTGTTACCCTATCATTTTGTTCAACTCATGAACGCCTATTTGATAGTCCTTTCTCAAAACTCACTTTGAATCAATTGTGGTCTTTTGCCTTAATACTAAGTCCGTGCACCGTGCCTTAAGCCAATTGTGCTCTACACAACACTTCTGCCTAAGTCAACGGGCATAACTTTACCTAACTCACTTCGCAACAACTTAACGAGCAATGGCTGCATCAGCTTTGCCTTAATGGATCGTGCCGTGCACGCATTCGACTTGAACGACTAAGTCACTCGGTGTCTAGACTTAGGTTACAAGCCGCTCAACGTAACTTAACTTATGGGCAAGCCAAGGCTATGCCAAGCCTTGGAAGATGGGACCGTGCATGCTTTATGAAGCATTCATGCGGGCGACGCCTATGACTTAGGCTACGATCATAACTTCGCCTACTCAACCAACTTTCCTTCTTCCCAAGCCACGGGACGAAGACGAGTGTCATTTTCAAAGCACGCCGTGCACCAACTCTAAGCCGACCGTTGGACCTTTCCATATTCTAACTCAATTCAACCCGTCGGGATTATTCCCTTTTAGCTATGTGGATTCGTCACTTTTATTATCAAGCCTACTTTGCAAGTTGAAAACATACGATTTATTATGTGAAGCTAAGATGAGACAAGTTCACCGAAACTATCCCACCTGAGCGATGTCTTCGAGTCGTCATTGCAAGGCTAAGTCCGAACGCCGTCGGCGTTTCGATCCTCCGATTGACTGAGCGGGCGGGGCACTACAATATGGAGCCATCTGAATGCTCGACTGATAACTGTTGTTATACGCCAACTCCGCAAGCGAAAAATGTGTATCCCAACTAGTCTTTAAATCGATCACACACAGACGCAACATATCCTCTAAGATTTGATTTACCCTCTCCATCTGACCGTCTATTTGGGGGTGGTACGCCGAACTAAAATTTAGTTTGGTCCCCATCGCCGCTTGTAGGCTCGTCCACAAACGCGATAGGAATCGTCCGTCTCTGTCCAAAATTATTGAGGCTGGTACCCCGTGCAGTCGAACAATCTCGTCGATGTAGATTTGCGCTAACCGATCGATGCTCCATCCTACTTTAATTGCGATGAAGTGCCCTTGGTCAATCTATCAACAATGACCCAAATCGCATCATTCCTCCCGGCGTCTTCGAAAATCACACAATAAATCCACCAAGATGTTGTCCCACTTCCACTCGGAATGACGAGGTTCTGCAGCTCTCCGCCTGGCCTTTGGTGTTCCGCCTTCACTTGCTGACACGCCATGCACTGCGACACGAAAGCCACGTCTTTCTTCATGCTGTGCCACCAAAATTTATGCGCAAGTCCTTGTACATCTTGGTGCTTCCAGGATGTAACGACTACTTCGCATAGTGTGCCTCCGTCAGAATTTCTTTTCTGAGTTCGACAGTTTCAGGAATGCAGAGCCTTCCTTTTAGTCGCATCGTCCCGTCTCCGGCTTCCGCAAAGTCAGTCGCCTTCTTGTTGAAATCAACTCGTACATCTTCTTCAGGAATGAGTCATCCTTCTGTGTTGTCTTTATCTTGCTAAGCAGGCTCGATCCTAACTTCAACTGAGCTAGGTGCAGGTATCGATACTCAATTCGATTTCGATACCCATCGCTTCAAGGTCTCGTTGTATCTCATTATTTATGGCCAGTGATCCCATAAACATTCTGCTAAGCGCGTCGGCTACAAACGTTTTCCTTGTCCGACATGTACTCGATCGTTAGCTCATAATCTTTATGATTCAGCCAACGTCGCTACCGTAGGTTGAGTTCTCGTTGCGTAAACAAGTATTTCAGACTTTTATGATCTGCGTAGATTCTGCAAGCCACACCATTGAGGTAGTGCCGCCAGAGTTTCAACGCAAATACGATCGCCGCCAATTCTAGGTCGTGCGTCGGATAGTTTTTCTCGTGCTGCTTCAACTGCCATGGAGCGTAGGAGATAACTTTATCTCTCTGTATGAGTACGCACCCGAGGCCAGTTCCCGATGCGTCGCTGAATATCTGAAAGCCTTCTGGACCGTCTGGAAGTGCAAGGATTGGAGCTGAGACGAGTTGTTGCTTCAACTCTTGAAAGTTGTATTCACAGTCGTCACTCCACTCAAAACTACTCCCTTCTGGGTGAGGTGAGTCAGAGGCACGCTAGTTTTGAAAAGCTCCGTACGAATCTTCTGTAATAGCCCGCTAAGCCTAGGAAACTCCGAATATCGCTAATCGAGGTAGGTCGTTTCCAATCTACCACCGCTTCAATCTTCTTTGGATCCACGCGACACCTTCGGCAGATATTACATGTTCGAGGAATGTCACACTACTCATCCAGAACTCGTATTTACACTGCTTGGCATATAATTTGTGTTCACGCAGAGTCTATAATACTGTCTTCAAGTGTTCTGCTGCTCTTCTCGATTCTTTGAGTAGATAAGGATATCGTCGATGAACACGACTACAAGTTTATCGATTTGGGGTAGGAAGACTCGGTTCATCAGATCCATGAAAGCGGCTGGGACATTCGTCAAATCGAACGGCATGACTAGGAATTCGTAATAATCATATCGAGTGCGGAAGGCAGACTTCGATACATCGTCGGACTTGATCTTCAACTGATGATAGCCTGAACGAAGATCGATTTTTGAAAATATTGCTGTGCCTTGCAGTTGGTCAAACAAGTCGTCGATTCGTGGCAAGGGATACTTGTTCTGCACGGTCGCCTTATTAAGTTTTCGATAGTCGATGCATAGCAGCATCGATCCATCATTCTTCTTCACAAACAGTACGGGAGCTCCCCACAGAGAGATGCTAGAGCGAATAAATCTGCGGTCTAGCAATGCTTGTAATTGCACTTCAGCTCCTTCAGTTCTGTTGGAGCCATTCGGTAAGACACTTTTGATATCGGTCGCGTATTCGAAAAGGTGTCGATGCTGAATTTTATTTCTCGATCCGGCGGCATCTCGAGCATCTCATCAGGGAAAACATCAGGAAAATCTTCCACAACGTCAGTCTGTATTGTATTTGTATTATCCTTCCGTGTGTCTCGAACTGATGCCAAGTATTCCGCACAGCCGGAACGCAATATACGCCTCGTCGAGATTGTCGATACCATCATTGCCATCTTCGAGACCGTACCGCACGAATATGAGAAATCTTCTCGCCAGGTAGACGAAACACACTTCTTCTCCGTGCACTCGATCGTTGCATGACAAGCTCCCAACCAACCAATCCATGCCCAGGATTATATCGTACTCTTTAATGTCTAGTACGACGACATCCAAGGATAGATTTTTTCCCCGATGCAAATGTGGTCATCCCTACAAATAAATTTCGTAGGCATATCGACTCCCGATGGAGTGATAACGCTAATGTCCATATCTAGTGATTGCATGGTTATTTTTTTTTATTCGCAAAATCAGCAGATATAAAACTATGCGTCGTACCCAAATCGAATAGTACTCGAGCAGGTATATTTTTGTAGAATGATATACATGTTACAACAGTATCGGACGTGAACGCCTCATCCCGAGTTAAAGCATATACTCGACCTTGAGCTCCATGGCGTTGATTCTATGGGTTGACGGGCACCGCATTTGCGCCTTGCAGTATAGGCACTTTATGCTGATTCGGAACGTTCCTTGGTAGGTTGTGTTGATTTGGAACATTTTTCGGACAAAATGTAACTATATGGCCTATCTCGCCACACTTGTAGCAAGATCTCGTGACGTAATCGGTGGCTCGGTGCCCATGCCTATTGCATCTGCTGCAGTGTTGTCTGCCATGGCCCCGGTTATCAAATGTGTTCGAACGTTATGATACTCCGATCCCCCGACATCGTTAGGACGCTTGTTGAAGTGGTTATGGACGACAGGCACGGCTCTATGCAACATACGGCCAAAGACACGCTCACTATCGAGAGCAGCATCGTAGGATTCGTGGTAGGTTCGACACCTTTAATTCATGACGTCCCTTCGCAGTTCGTTGTTTAGGCCTTGTTGGAAGCGTTCACACCATGCTTCCTTATTGGACAGGAAGCGCGACTGTAGGTCCTAAAAATCAAGTTACATCCATCAACAAAATCATAAAATCAAATTATACATCCTTCAAGTGAACTACGCAGAAGACAGATTGTGTATCAATTTGATTGCACAGACTGAACTGCGCACTTATCCAAGTGCGCATGCTGACATGGCCTTGTCATCATTACCTGACAGAAAATCAGATCTTCTGACAACTGACAGCACGGAGAACGAGGAAACTATTCGTTTATCGTGCAGCACAGTGCTCGAGGACAGCTGTACATGCGGTGCAATCCGCATGCACCGTAATCCCCCAACGCCGTCCATCTTAGCGCAATCCGAAGCCAGCGTAATTCAAGTGGCGCACTCCATCACTACAACTGAAAAGTACACGTGGCCTTCATGCCATCAATGACTCATTACGTGGTAACCGTCTGTACACGATCATGCCATTTCAATCAAATAATGCCATGTGTCCAATAGTTGGCCCACGATCAAACAACTGCCTGCGCAGTTCATTGCCTGCGCAATCCAAAGCGTGCGCAATCCAACCTACGCAAGTCCAGAATAACTAAAAAGTAGTTATTTCCAGAACTCTATAAATAGAGTTTCAAGTCCTTTCTAGAGGAGATGATACACACATACAGAGATCAGAGAGTTCAGTTCTTGCCAAAGTGCTGCTGCATTCTTCAGAGGCTTTTGCCTTAACTTCAGAGGCTACCATCTTCAAAGTTCACATCGTCCAAGGGATAAAGCGATCGTCTTCTGATCGATTCCTATAGTTTACTTTTCTAGAATTCTTGTAATCTTCTTTACAAAGTTTGTTGAAATAAATCAACTTTTGTTTTTGCAAACAAAATGGCGACTCTGCTGGGGACGACTTTCTCCTCCGACAAGAAGTGACAACTCAATGTGACGTTGCGTCTATCGGAAAGACGCAGAAGACGCTGGTTGTGAAGGTCAACCAGACGGCCTACGAAGCCATGATCAACTCCAGGACCACTCCTCGCACTGCGACAACTTCTGCCACGAGCAAAGTGCGCCCAGTGTGGGTCCCCAAGACTGCTGTGCAGTCTGTTGATTCTGCCACCAAGACTGCTGCGCAGTCTAAAGTCTCTGCTGCTAAGACTGTTGCACAGTCTGTTGTCTCTGCTGTTGCACAATCTACCTCTACTACTCATTCACAGTCTGCTGTTACCAGTGCATAAACCACTTTATATGCTGCCCTGTCAAAGTGCAAGACTCCTGTTTCTCTGGCGCAGTTGGCTGCCACTCTGCCTGCGCAGTCCACTACTCCAGCAACCAGAGTGCAATCCAAACACTCTGGCAACAAGACTCCTGCTGCACAAATCACTGAGACTGTGGCCAGAAGACATTCTGCCAGAACTCCTCATGCGCAATCTGCCAGTACGCATCAACCCACGCGCAAGCTATGCCTGCACAACCCAAGAGAGACAGCCCTTTGGCTAATCTCTCCTCTTCCCACAGCAAGGGGAAAAGTTCTACTCTTCCTCTCCAGCACCCTGTTGCTCCTGTGCAATCCACTGGGGGTAGTCTTTTGGCTATTCCTCCTCCTCCCCAGAACAAAGGAAAAGGCCCGTTGGTCTTTTCTCAAACTTACTCGTCCCATGACTTGGAAGACAACAGAGGGAAACGCTCTTTAGCTAACCCTTCTTCACTAAACAAGGAAAAGGCCCTTTGGTCTTTTCTCAGTCTTCCTCGGTTTTTACCGTAGAAGATCAAACTGAATGTGCTCCGGCACCAGTCAGTACAAGAACCCTTTCTCACAAGGATTCTTCTTCTCTCCTTGCCAAAGGGAAGTGTACTGATCAGAGAGGTATTCTGCCTACTCCGGTAGCAGAGTTCCAAGATCTCCCAACCCTCAAGATCTCCCGTTCAAGACAGGGAAAATTGCTGGTGTCTCAGACAGAAGCCCCTGGGGTGAGTTTGCTGATTTAAGAACTTATCTCAATCGACCAACTTCGGTGAAACGCAAACAACCAATGCCGAAGACCAACCAGCATCAGAAGCAAACTTCCAGGATCAAAAATTCGACACCTATGCCAATGAAATGAGTACTTTCCTGTATACTCAGGGGACAAAACATTTGAAGAACCGGAACCATGTTCCGAATATTGTCAAAGAACATGTCCCTCGAACTTCTTCTCGTCCCGTTGCTGTTCCCGATCTCCGAGAACACCTCAAGCAAAAACGGGACAACATCTCAACATCCCCAGTACCACTTGGACACTATTGCAATCACAAGGTTGTCATCAAGTGTTGTTGTCAGACAACAAGACGATCTGTCTTCGATCGTCTGAACTTTTCAAACTCAGAACCTATGTCGGAAGATGAAGACGAGGTTTTGTACGCTTCTGTCAACATGACTTCCCGAGACACTGGGGGTAGGAAGTGCTCCAAGCACGACAAGCCTCGTAAGCCAAGCCAACGGTATTTGGATCTACTCCAAGAATCTTCTGAAGGGGTATTCCAATACCTGTTCCCGAAGCCGAGATACAATCGGTCAAAGGAATCTTCAAGATCCTTCCGGTCATCTTCCTTTTTCTCACTCAGGATGATTCCTTCTCGACTACGATGCATACAGCGAAAGCTCGGAACAGACAGTGTCCTCCACTGTACCCAGAGAAGTGACAGCTTATGTTGTCAATGAAGATCCTGATGCTTCCAGTTCAGCAAGTCAAGAACAGCGAATCGCTGTATTAGAAGATAAGCTGAAGACCATGGCTGAAATGGTCGCAAGTATGCATTCCATTATTGTGGCTCAGCATACAGTCCCACCGACCGTATCTCCTGCAAATCCTGAAATCATAGCATCGTCGGTGCCTGTCAATGCAGGACTGGGGGTAGCATCTCTTCCAGTACCTCCTGTATAGGTCCAACCTACACCCAGTCAGTCAGGTGCTGGGGGTAGTGCCTATCATGCTGTTCCTCCCCCCAACACTTTGATTTAGCCTGTTCCTTCTACATCAGTGGAAGATGCCAATGAAGCTGTCAAGCTCCTACGCACTCAGTTCGAAGCTTTCAAGGAGAAGGACAACTTGCAGAGGTTGGGGATCAAGCAACCTTACCCAGTTGAATGGAAGGAAGTCCTTTCCTCCGAAGTACAAAATCCCAACAATATCGCTGTTTGATGGCAGCACTTCTCCAGTCAGTTCATCAACCATTTTGAAGTTATGACTGTCCAACTTCAACCAAATGACGCTCTTCTTACCAGAGTATTCGTCGGTTGTTTAGCCGGCGTAGCATACGATTGGTACAGAAGTTGCCCGATGTTGTATCACCTCCTTCTCTGGCCTAAAACAAATCTTCTTGGAATTTTATGAAGGGATCAATGATATGACTATGTCAGCCCTCAATAAAATCAAACAAAGACACAATGAAACTGCTGAGAGTTTTATTGAAAGGTTCCGCCGGGAAGCTTTAAAAATGCCTCCTGGAACTTCAGCTGCTGTCACCATAGACACCTGCAAGGCAAATCTTTTGCCTATCATCAGCATGTGGACGGGATCTACTCAGTTCCAAGATTGGCCATCCTTCATTGTCAACGCTAAAGCAGCTGAAGTTAGCGCCGACAAATTCAAGCAACTAGGGGTACAAATGTCTAACCCCGACCGGGACGACACCAGACATCGGGTGGTGGCAATCGCCAGAACAACCGCAAGAAAAAGAAACTTTGAACATTAACTTGACGAATAAGAACAAAGAATCTTTGGCGGTCAACGTAGCTCCCCTACGTCCACTTCTACTCCTTCAGCACCTCCACCAAGGGAACCTCGTCCGAAAGTAGAATACTCTTTTGACGAGAATGACACAGTGAGCATCTTTGATTGCTTGATCAAAAGTAATAAGCTCCAGCTCCCATATCCCAAGAAGCTGATGAAGTCGGTAAGACTGATCATCCTAAGTACTGTGTCTATCACAGGTTCATCGGGCATCCCACTCGAGCATGTTATGTGCTCAAAGGCAAAATCCAAGAGCTGGTCAACGCTGGTCTTGTAACTCTGCAGCAAGACGAGAAGACTGTTACCGCAAACATGGTCTCCGTTCAATTCGGTGACTTTCCACCGCAGATGGTATGGCATGGTGTCATTCCTATCCCCAAAGCTACTCTTGAATCGAGAATCTCCCTCCTCCATGAAGTGAAGGTCTCGTCCCCTTGTCTCTTGACAATGGTAAAATTATGTGGATTCATCCGGATCTTGCTTCAGAGTTTGAACTTCCCTCTTCCTCCAAGAAGAAAGACCGCTCCAAGGACAAAACAAAGACTTGCAATATGGTGTCTTTTGACCCCATAGTTGACGAGGAAATCCTACTGGGCACCAGATCGGGGAAAGCCTATCTAAAGGATTACCCCAAAGTTCAAGAGAATCCTGCTTCTTCTTCTTCTGAGCCTGCTCCAGTGCAGCCTACTTCCACTGAGGATATTCCTACTGCATCCTCACCGGTTGTAGTGTCCATTCCTCCCAAGCCGACGGTAGCCGACAAAGGCAAATAGCAAGTCCGCTTCGACAAACCTTTGAAGTATCATTCCCTCAGGACTTGAAAAGCCTTATAACTTTGATATTCTGGCTCAACTAGCCAATACACCGGCCCGGCTATCCATCTTCGAGCTCTTGCGCCTCTCCAAAGAGACTCGGAAAACTCTGAGTGAGGCTCTCATGCAAGCTGAAACTTGTCTAGCCCTGCTAAAGAAGCCAAAAGCAGAACCAGTCTCTTGCCTCCATTGTCATAGTGTGTTGGAGTTAATTCCAAACATAACTTTCACACAGGATGACATGTTGATGGAAGACAACAGACGACCGTCCTCTCTACTATACAGGATATATCGACTCGATGAAAGTCGATCGTATTCTGATAGACCCAGGGTCTGCTCTTAGTATCATGCCGAAGACAATGTTAGATGCGCTGAAGATCCCAGTGCATAGTCTTTCCAGTACAATTACAACCATCCTCGGGTTCAATCAGGGAAGGAGTGAACCTCTGGGCAAGATTCGCCTAAAACTCCAAATAGGCAATCTTCGTACCAAGGTGACCTTCTACATCATTGATAACCATGGTTGTTCTTACAATGCTCTGTTGGGAAGACCATTTCTGCATGAGCATAACATTGTTCCTTCGACTCTCCATCATATTTTAAATATGTTGATGATAATGGAGAGGTACAAAAGGAGGTTGCTGATCTTTATCCTTTCAAAGGCGTCGAAGCATACTGCAACGATGCTCGTATGTACAAGGATAAATTCATGAAGGTTGTCCTGTCTTGGACACTGAAGAAGAGCAAGAAACAGTGCCTAATGATACCCTTCATACCTGTCAAAGGGCGTGTTTCTCGTCCTCAGTCCTTCAAGCCACTGGCTATTCTTGCCAGTCCAGAAACAACCAACTGATGATGATCATGATCAAAGGGAGCTCACCTCTTCTGAGCCGCTTGTTATAGATTTATCGTAACAATAAAAAAGGCAGCTCACCTCTTCTGAGCCACTTGTTATTGATTTATCTCATAACAAGGAAAAAATGGAGCTCACCTCATCTGAGCCGCTTGTTATCGACCTCCGTCGTAACAAAGCCAATCCTCCTCCACGTTCTTCTTCTTCCCCTCTTGTAATCAATCTGACCAAGCCTGATAAGGCTAAAGGTCCTGCTGTAAATACAAATATACAAATCAATGAAAAAGTATCTACTTTCCAGTATACTGATGTCGTTTATCATGCTAAGTGCTATTTGGATATGTTAGATAGCTTTCAATCATTTACAATGGGAGCTGTACAATCTCTTCAAACAGAAGTCTCACTCGAACTTCCGAAGGATTCATATCGTATTGTTCCCGCTCGTAAGAAACGAGAATCCAATACTTTTTAGTAAAGGACCGGAACAACAATTCAGCTATACGGATGATAGCAAAAGTAATGATACGGAGCATCTTCAATTCCGTCGTTACAGTCAACAATCAAAAGAATCATCCGAAAGATGGGTTATGACTTCAAGAATGGCCTCAACTACGGTAAGGGTAAAAGAACTCCTATCCGTACGATGTTCCGAAGGGAAAGTCAGAGATGTATTACAGCAGGACCAAAAGAGGTCTCGGATATGCTTCACCTCCGGTATTATCTCCAGCAGCCTCTGAATTCGATAGTGAGGAGCACTCTAATTCTTCTGATTCCAGATCATGAGATTCTGACACCAGCATCGTCAAGTTCATCGATTGACTGTATCTTCTAACATGGTCTCCGTCGAACTTCCAGAAGGCTATACGAGGATATTGAAGAAAGTTCTGAAACAGATCCTTGGGCTCAACGAATGGATACTCAATGGGAACTCCGATTCGAACAAAGGGAACCTCCTACTGAAGACCAATTAGTTCAAATTGATGTGGGAGAGAGCGGGTCACCTCGTCCAATATTCATCAGCAAGAATCTTCCAGAGGCAGATAAGCAAGAATTAATTCTTCTGATTAAAGAATACATCGATGTCTTCGCTTGGAGTTATGAAGACATGCCAGGTCTAGATCCTAAAGTTGCTACTCATAAACTGAATATTTTGCCGAATGCAAAATCGGTCAAACAAACAACGGCTTCAAGCCAGAAATGATGTACGCAATCGACGATAAGTCAAGAAGCTCATCGCTTGTGGCTTTATTCGAGAAGAGCAACATCCTGATTGGGTAGCTAATGTCGTCCCAGTTCTAAAGAAACCGGCAAAGTTCGAATCTGTCGACTTTCGGGATCTTAATGAAGCATGTCCAAAAGATGAATTTCCTCTCCCTATCACGGACGTCATGATGGACAACACCTGTGGGTTCGAAAGAATATCTTTCATGGACGGATTCTCCGGATACAATCAGATTCGGATGAATCCTGAAGATGAAAAGCATACTTCTTTCCGCACTCCTCGCGGAGTCTACTGCTATACTGTAATACCATTTGGTCTCAAGAACGCTGGTGCAACATACCAACGAGCTATGAGTACCATCTTTGAGATCATCTGCGTAAGACTGTCGAATGCTACGTCGACGATATTGCTGTCAAAAGTCGTCTAAAGGAAGATCACATCCAAGACCTGAGAACTATCTTCAATCTCATGCGCCAACATCAACTCAAAATGAATCCCACCAAGTCATTCTGGTGTCTCTAGTGGTAAATTTCTTGGCTTCGTCATTACCTCTAAGGATATACACGTGGATCCCGAGAAGATCAAAGCCATTCAAGAGATGCGTCCTCCACGCAACCTAAAAGAGCTACGAGGATTCCAAGGTCGACTGCGTACATCAGAAATTCATTTCGAATCTGTCTGGACGCTAGACCATTCACTCAACTAATGAGGAAGGGTGTATCTTTCGTTTAGACTGAAGAATGTCAACGAGCATTTGATGACATAAAGCGATATCTCATGAACCCACCAGTCTTGGTGCCACCAATCTCAGGCATACCATTCCTAATGTATGTCCGTGCTATGGACCATTCATTGGTGCTTTACTTGCCCAAAAGAACAAAGAGGCTATGAACAAGCTATCTATTATCTCAGTCGTACTATGATTGGTGCTGAACACCGTTATAGTCCGGTCGAAAAAAATGCCTTGCTCTTATGTTTGCTGTTCAGAAGACTCGGCATTACATCATTGGCCAAACTATTCATGTCATATCCCGAGTTAATCCTCTTCGGGTATTGATGAAGAAGCCTAGCACACTCAATTCTCGGCTGACTACATGGGCCATTCTACTAGCCCAATATGATATGGTATATGTTCCTCAAAAGTCTGTCAAAGGTCAAGCACTGGCAGATTTTTAGCAGCTTATCCTGTTCCAGAGACGTCCAAACTCTATGATAAAATTCCAGACGAGACTTTGAAATCTAATACAATCTTCGAAGAATTTCCTACTTGGCGTCTATTCTTTGACGGTGCATCCAGGATTGGACCCAATGGTGCCATTGTCGCAGGAGTTGAGTTGTCCTTTTCCAGACGGGTCAGCTGTCCAAAGAGCGTACTCCCTAGATGAGCCTTGCTCCAACAACGTGTCAGAGTACAATGCCCTACTCATTGGCCTTCAGTTAGCCAAACAACTTGACGTCAAGTATCTTGAAGTCTATGTGACTCTAAGCTGGTTGTTAACCAGGTTAGAGGGACTTATGAAGTTCGTCATCAAGATTTAGTACCTTACTATGAAGCGGCAATCAACATGGCTACATCATTCAAAGCCTTATTTATTGAATATGTACGACGAGCTTGCAATACTGAGGCAGATGTTTTGGCTAATCTTGCAGCAGTTTTAGCCATCCCTATCAAAAGACAGCAGGTGGTGGTCATCTCTAATCGGGAATGTTCTGCGTCGAAAACAATCGTAATATTGAGTTCAGTAATCTTACTGAAGTCAATGTTATCAATGAAGATTGGAGAACTCCTTTCATTGACTTCGTGGTCCATGACATACTCCCTGAAGATCCTAAGGAGGCTACGAGTATTCGTCGGCGGTCTCTGCGGTTCTACTACAATCAGACCACCAAGACTCTCTACCGGCGGACTTATGACGGCCTACTCTTACGCTGTCTTGCTGGTGACGAAGTGAAGCAAGTATTGCGTGAAGCTCACGATGGTGTCTGCGGAGCACATCAGCCCGATCCTAAACTACAGGATCGCATCCGACGCATGGGTTACTACTGGCCCTCTATGGTATCTGATGCTATCGAATATGCGAGGAAATGTCGAGCTTGTCAAATCCACAGATTTCATTCATCAACCGTCGGAATTTCTTCATCCACTGCTGCTTCCTGGCCTTTTGAAGCTTGGGACATGGACATCATAGGTCCCATCAATCCTCCTTCTTCTAGAGGATATCGGTTCATACTGGCGATAACCGATTACTTCTCCAAATGGACTGAAGCTATACCATTGGCTGAGTCAAGACCAGCAGCGTCATCAACTTCGTCAAACACTATGTCATCTATAGATTTGGTGTACCTCGAAGGATCATTCATGACAACGAACCTCAATTCATCAGTCAGAAGTTCACAAGGTTCTGTACGATCACCGGATTGACAATGTCGCTTCGACAGCCTACAATCCTGCTGCTAATGGCTTAGCTGAAGCTTTTAACAAGACTATCATCAAGCTCCTCAAAAAGTTTGTATCCACTAACAAACAAACTGGAGTGAAAAGCTTGGAGAATATCTTTGGGCCTACCTTAGTACTCCGCAACCCTACAGGCTGTACACCTTTCTCTTTGGTGTACGGCTGTGAAGCAGTTCTACCCCTGGAACTCCAAATTCCGTCTTTGAGGATTGCTATCGCCAATGAACTCACGACAGAGAACAATGATCTTCTCCGACTTCAAGAGTTAGAAGCGCTCGATGAGAAGCGGCTATTGGCTCAACAGCATATTGAGTTATACCAATCCCGTATCTCAAAGACTTTCAACCATAAAGTTAAGGTCAGAGCATTTCAAAAAGGAGAGCTCGTTCTAACCGTCAGACGTCCTATGACTATGACTCACTCAAGCAAAGGCAAGTTCGATGCGAAGTGGGGTCCATATATCGTAAGCAAAGTTTTCTCAAATGGAGCCTATCAACTCACAGAGCTAGACGGTCGAGTTGTAATGATGCCCATCAATGCAAATTCCTCAAGTACTATGTATAAATGTAACAGACATTGCTTGTAATTATCAGACAAGTTCATAAATAAAATTCATTTTATTTCATCTTGAATGATAGTACAAAATATCAAGGAAGGTCACTATCATCCTTCTCAAAGTTAGGACGCGGGCCACTACGTCCTTATCAAAAACATGATCAGCAAGAGAGTCGAGAACATTCCTGCTGGAACCCGCCAAGAACTTGCAAGCAGCTATCCTCATGGCTTCTTCTTCTTCAGTCTCCCTGGTTCGAGAAGGAAGTCCAAGATGTCCTTTGGCGGTTTGGGGGCAGATGAACCTTCGCCCGCTGCTATCTGCTTTGGTTGAGCCGACTCGACTGGACATTCTTCAGTACCCGCTTCCACCTTCGGCGATCTCAGCCTTCTTGGATGCATCTCCAGACGACATTTTTATGTTGAAAAGTGAAAGTGACCATCCCATCTGATTTTCTGTTCTATTTATAGACAGAGAGTCGTAAGACTATGAAGCAACACATCCATCCGATGGTTTACCCGTTCATTCATCACATTCATCTGACGGTTCGTCCGTTCACATTCATCCGACGGTTTACCCGTTCATTAATCACATTCATCTGACGGTTCGTCCGTTCATCATATCCATTTGACGGTTCGTCCGTTCACACTCATCCGACGGTTTACCCGTTCATTCACTACAATTATCCGACGGTTCACCCGTTCATTCATCATATTCATCTGACGGTTCGCCCGTTTATCATCCGACGGTTCGTCCGTTCACACATCCATTTGACGGTTCATCCGTTCATCATCTGACGGTTCGCCCGTTCATTACATTCATCGACGATTCATTTCGTTCATTTACCTTGACGAGTCATCCAGTTCGTTCATCAGCAACTTCATCTTTGATTAAGTTGTCTATTGAAATAATGATATTCAATAAATTATATTTGCCACGTCCATATTACCTTGAGCAGATATAATTGAATATATTATTTTCCAGAATCATGAAATATATCATGTCTTGTACCTTTGAATATATTTTCTATCGCTATTATTTATCTGAATAAGATATGCAACAAATAATAGAGCCACAAAAAATGTCTTTTTATTGATCAAAGATGAAAGACGTTACAAAGACATGTATCATAAAAAACAAGAAGATACAAAAGATCCTTCTACTCAGCCGGTGGTGTCATCAAATTGGTCATCTGCTGCTTCAAAATTTGTAATCGTTCTTCACGAGATTCCATCACTCGTTTCCTAGCTTCTTCCATCCCAGATTTATCATCGAAGGTTGGCAGGGTTACTAGTCTGCGAGTAACTTCAGCTTGGTGAGCTGCAGCATATTCATCTCTCTCTCGAGTCAACACCAAGTTGTTGAATTGCAGTTTGATGTTGGGTAGCCTCATCTTCCAGAGTTGATTGAGCAAGTTTCAGTTCTTCCTGAAGACGGGCAATTACCGCTTGCAATTCAGCAACTCTTCTTTCTTTTTCTTCAGCAACAGAGGCCACTGTTTCTACTTTGGAGTTGTACTCAGTGGACTTGGCGGTGAAAGTATCCAAGAGAATTTGGAAGTTAACTTTCTCAACCGCGGCCTCTTGAGACATCCGTTCAAATTCAGCTTGCACCAGAAGCTCTACCTCTCCCTTTCTTAGCTCTTTATAGCTCTTAACTGAAGTCTCCAACTCATCTAATATATGCTCAAGGAAAGTAGCCTGAGCTTCATCCCCTTGACTGCGGATGGCATTAATCAAGTAAGAGGTTGGACCTCTAACTGTAGAGAAATCAGCTTCTTCCTTCTCTATCACCCGATCTATTAAGGGTCCCAACGAGTTAAAGAAAAAGCTGGTAAAAAAGCTGATGACAAATTGGTTGGTGGCCAAAGCACCCGGAGTAGCAGCGACTCCTGTTGATGATAAGCAGTAGGACGTTCAGCCACTTGGACGGGAGGCTCTTTAAATAAGGGAGCTAAAGTAGAGCTGGTCGCTCCTCCCGGTTGTTCCTCTGCAAAAAAAACAGATAAACTTTATCATTTTGTCTATCATTTGCAGCTATTGAAAAGATAAAAAGTAAAAGCAATCTTACTATGACTTGTCCCAGTCAAGCCTTTCATCTGCTGGCCCAGATTCCAGTCTAGCAGAAGTAGCTTCAGACATTACTCTCTGGCTACTGCCTGCCTCGGAGCCACCTGACAAATGACAACTGCTGCTAGCTATCGTCGTCACAGGTACTATATCCGTGCACACTGGAGGAGCTGGAGATGATTCATTTCTGCATGGATCAAAGATAGAGATGTCAGCTATTAATCTATGAAAAGAAGATTAATAATTTCATTTTATACCTTTGGGATCAACAGTAGGAGTTTCCTCCAGGGCCACTTTCTCATTTGTAATCTTTTCGGGAGATACCTGCACCTCAACATCCTTTTCAGGATCTAAAGTGTCATCAGCTGCTTTGGGAGATATATGGACTTCAATGTCCTCTTCAGGATTCTGTGTCTCATCAACAGCCTTGATGATGTACTCTCCTCACTATCCTTAGGCTTCTTCGCTGGCAGTAGCAGCAGCATGATCAGCATCTTCTTGATAACCGAAGTCACAATCATTTAATGCCTCGATCATTAGACGATCCTCCTCTTCGCGGACTGTTCCTGGTGTGACAGGAAGCTGAGTAGTATCTACCGCTGGCGAAGGAGATCGTAAAGCTTCATCTTTCCTAGGCTCTGCAGCCTCCTCTCTCTGTTTAGCCTCCTCTCTCTGTTCAGTCTCCTCTCTCTCGTTCTGGACTAGGCTCAGAGGCAGGAGTAGAGATGACATAGTAATCCCAGCAGCAACATTCACCACCACCGAGGACGGGATCACCTTCTTTCTCTTTCTAATAGCCTGCTTCTTTCTATGAAGAGGCCTTTCTGGGCTCTCCACATCCACTACATCAACCGTCTTTTGAATAGAAGTCGGCGTGGTTGCCTCTTCTCGTTGAATTGACTCGGCCATCTGCCGAGATTGTGATCTAGTAGTAACTTTCTCTGGTTGATCCAGGATAAGTTTCTTCTTTGCAGCTGGGGAAGAAGGTCATCAATCCTTCTTTTTCTCTCTCTGACCGGAGATTTAACAACTTTCAGAGAAATTCTCAGCGGTTGATTTACTTTCTCAGGGAAGTTTGCTTCCCTGGAAGCTTCCAATAGATCATCTACCGGTTCATGTTGTTCATCATTTGCTGGAGCTAGTGTAGTAGTGGCTCCTTTCTTCAGACGTGTCGCTGTTGCGAAGCTATTAATAAGACTAAAGTTCTCAGCAAATGTGTTCGCTGCTGTATAAAAGAGCGAATATGTATATAACATTCTTGGGCCATTATCATTCTTGTTGGGCATCGAGAACACTGTCCTAGTGTCTCGAGCGTTGTAGTAGGCCCATGCTCTCGCACCATCAATCAAGTACCCCTTTCTTGTAGGCAAGTTATAACGTTGCCTACATGGAATTGGTCGTAACCAAATTGACGAGCGAAGCGACTCGGCAGATATGGTTCCAGATAGCACTCCTCCTCAAATCTGTATACCAAATGCGATGGTCTGATCGCCTTCAGCCAGTCAAAAGCTGCTCGGCCCAGTGGCTGCCTCTCCAGATCAACCAGATTTGTTGCCATGAATTCGTAACCAGCTGGAGGAGCGAAGCTATAAAAATTCCATCCCTTGCCAAGGTTCAGGGCACGTCTGCAGTCCTTCAGACTAACGTACACCCACTGCCCCGGGAGAATCTACGCAGAAAGTTGTCGCTAACTGCCCCCATGTCGGGGTTCATCAGAGATGGATGATGCAGAAGCAACCACCCGAATAGATAGGTGTAGGGCAACTCCAGTCTAGGGAAGTTCCCCTTCTCACCCCTCCATTTGATCATGGAGTCGACATACAGACGAAGACCTGTATTTATTCTACAAGTCATCGCTGATAGCAAATCCATCCGGTAGCCGAAGACTAACCGGACGGCAGCGAAGAGTACGCCACGGTGGAAGCGGTCCACGGCGCTGGCTCCTGGTACGACGAATCGACGGAGCCAGTATATCAAAATCCTGCCAACTGAGCTTCTTGTGACATGGACCTGTAACCCATTCTTATGAAGCTTTCAATAAAATCTCCGGGTTTGAGCGGAGGATATTGGTGTTCATCAGTAACTTTGATATCCATCTTCTTATTCTCTTCCATCAGTTTTATTACCTCACTGTGGCTGAGAGATTGAAAGAAAGTTGGGTTGCATGAGTCACGATCTTTGGTCTTTTTCTCAACGATATGGTTAAGAAAAAGATACCAACCACTTCGATGAATAACATGTGCCGGAAGAGCCGCTCTTGTAATACAGATAGCATATGTTATAATGGCATAGTAGTTCGTCGAAAACTGCTACCATCTCTGCATTTTCTCGATGCAGTCTATCTAACTCGTCGTTTGTGGAACACATACTCCTCATATGGGGAGTCTCCTGTTGGTAGGCATGAGATATACTTCATCTCATGGAGCGCCAATCCCATCTCCCCGCAGGGCGTCATGAACGTCCCTTCCTATAGTTATACCTCTCCGCCAGGGCTAGAAACAGATGAGGGTTTGGGTGGAAGCCATACACGGTAGCATATACCGCATTATAAAGCTCAATCTCTTTAAGTTTATCTTCAAACTGAGCCAATACCCAGTTGGCTATGCAGTTCCACCTCCTGTTCTCCGGTTTACCAAACCGGTCAGCCGGATGTCTTGATCCGGATATCTGGCCTCCGCCTTTGCATACTCATTAGCAAAAATCGGTGTTCTTACTGGCAGCAACAAAGACGAGTTCTCAGGAGGGATACAGCCTGGCTTCAACCCTCTTAGTAAAGTGTTGTGTCGCTCAGAAGAGCTATAGAACATGTCTCTATTATTTGGACCTTTCTTGACACAGATCTTTCCCGTCCGTGCATGTTGAAGGGGAGTAATGTCCCAGTCCATCCTCCTGGGATGGCTTGCATGAGCATATCGTGCTAGAGGGAGGCATCTAGCTATGTCTGGTAACTGGATCAGTTTCTCCTTCCTTTGAAAGTTCTTGACTCAACACGGGGTCTAGGTTGAGAACTCTTGTCGATGGCTTCACCAAATAGGAACATGGGCTTCTTGTGGGTGATGGCGTCAGTAGACTGCAAGGGCTGCCCATTCATCAGACTTAACAAAGTCTCATTGTCCTGAGCTATCAAAATAGCTTGGCGGGAGGATGGCAATGCATATTGTGGGAAGAGCAAATGGGATAAGTCTTCTTTGAATTCCGGCTCAGCAAGGGACCCTGTAAATATTTCATATTCAGGATCCTCTCTGATGTTAACTGCATTAAACAGAAAAACAGAATTCAGTACAAGTCAAATCAAAGATTCTGTCAGCAGATTGCACAACATCAGATTGCGTAAGCATCCAATTGCACAACCATCAAATTGCACAATAATAGCTTCTATGCGCAAACTATCCAGTGGCGCCAACTCATCCACTTGCGCAAGCCATCAGATTGCGCTGAATAACTCGCGCAAAGTATCAGTTTGTGCTGGATAGCCATGCGCAAATCAGCAGACTGCGTGACTTTTGCCAGCGCGTTCTAACCGATTGTGCAAGAAAATAATCTTCATAAAAATGAAGATTATTGGTTTTGTGCAACCGAAACCCTAAACAGGGTGGTGCAACGAAACCAAATCTCTAAAAAGAGATCGGTTTTAAGGTGCAGCAATGGCGAAGAACCCTAAAAAGGGTTTTCAATCGGATGTCTACCTTGTAGTGCTAGGTGAGCCACCTCATGACGTGAAGGGCGCGACGTAGCACGAGTCGAGGACTCGGCTGGGGCCTTCCCTTTCTCGACGGTGGATCGTTTTGGGGCCATGGAGATCGACGGAAAGAAGAAAGAGAGTCGAGAGAGCTCGGGAAATTCTTTCTTTCAAATGATCAGAAGCAAGTAAAGAATGACAGAGAAGAGAAAGGAAACTATTTATAGTTTTCGAGAATGAACAGACTCCTCAGATTGCGTCGGATAAATAGGAGCTAATTCCTCCAATTGCGCAGACAGGTCATCATATGCGCAACTTGATTTTTAAATCAAAATTCAAAGTATTTCGAAGATTTGACTATTTTTAAACTTCGAAAACTTTGAAGGGGGTCTTGTAGGTCCTAAAAATCAAGTTACATCCATCAACAAAATCATAAAAATCAAATTATACATCCTTTAAGTGAACTGCGCAGAAGACAGATTGCGTATCAATTCGATTGCGCAGACTGAACTGCGCACTTATCTGAGTGCGCATGCTGACGTGGCCTTGTCATCATTACCTGACAGAAAATCAGATCTTCTGACAACTGACAGCACGGAGAACGAGAAAACTGTTCGTTTATCGTGCAGCACAGCGCTCGAGGACAGCTGTACATACGGCGCAATCCGTATGCAGCGTAATCCAGCCCAGCGCCGTCCATCTTAGCGCAATCCGAAGCCAGCGCAGTTCAAGTGGCGCACTCCATCACTACAACTGACAAAGTACACGTGGCCTTCATGCCATCAATGACTCATTACGTGGTAACCGTCTGTACACGATTATGCGCATTTCAATCAAATAATGCCATGTGTCTAATACAGTTGGCCCACGATCAAACAACTGCCTGCGCAGTTCATTGCCTGCGTAATCCAAAGCATGCGCAATCCAACCTGCGCAAGTCTAGAATAACTAAAAAGTAGTTATTTCAGAACTCTATAAATAGAGTTTCAAGTCCTTCCTAGAGGAGATGATACACACATACCGAGATCAGAGAGTTCAGGAGTTCTTGCCAAAGTGCTGCTGCATTCTTCAGAGGCTTTTGCCTTCAACTTCAGAGGCTACCATCTTCAAAGTTCACATCGTCCAAGGGATAAAGCGATCGTCTTCTGATCGGATTCCTATAGTTGTACTTTTCCAGAATTCTTGTAATCTTCTTTACAAAGTTTGTTGAAATAAAGATCAACTTTTGTTTTTGCAAACACCGACAAACTTCACCAGTTTTGAGAAGCTCGAGTCATAATCGTCGACTGACATATTGCCTTGTCGCAACATCATGAACTCGTCTTCTTTTTGACGACGGACGGTGCGAGGAACGTACTGTTCAAAAAATGCTCCCTTAAATATTTTTTAGGAAATCATGGTGTCCGTATTGGCTTCATAGATTTCCTGTTTCTTAGCTTCTCACCAGTAGCAAGCCCTCAGTTGCAGCTGTAATGCCGCACATGTTTCCCTCTGGGACCCTTCAATACTAAGCAGATTAAAAAAGTTCTCAATCTCCACGAGCCACCCCACTATCACATCAGGCTCTGCTCGGCCGTTGAATTTTGGTAGATTCATCTTGCAGAACTCCTTTGCTTTGAACACGGAAGAAGAATTTATCATTTGCGGTTGAGCTTCTTCATCTTGAATATCTTGTTTCTCCTCGGGTACCACGACCGCTGCTTTGGTATTGCCCACCATCTTGCTCACGATCTGCGTTAGGTAATCCGTTTGCTTCTGCTGTGCATCAAATTGGGCTTTGATTTGCATCTAAAGCTGTTGCTGCTGCAGTTCCATCAACTGTAGCATTTTCTCTATAGTCGTCTCGGCCAGTACTCTTTGTGCTCGACGTACTATCCACATTTTGGGTTGTTATGCCGGGATTGTTCCTATTTCTCTTAGTCATTCCTATAAAACATAGTTAATCCGTTAGTATTTTTCAAAAAAATCTACGGGCTTACCTGTATGGAACTTTTATTTCACGCAGCATATCGACAAGCATTCAATCGAGCCATCGCAACGAACATTCCAACAATGAAACATCTTTCAAAAATCCGAGAAACATAACTATGCTCTGATACCAATTTGTCACGCTCCGAGTCGACAAACCGTTCGTCCCTGATGTTATTTTGCCGAATCGATCGTCCTCGCTAAGGCGTGATGTCGTACGAGTCTGGAATTGCACTCGTACAAGGCAAGAACGTTATGTTAATTTTTATATTAAAACGCCAAGTTGAAACTTCACAAATCACATAAAATTGAGATGCAGTATAGGAAGATAGAAATATGCTTTTCATTCATAGCTTACAACGAAGTGCAAGTCGTAATTACATTGGATGCCGTTGCGGCTGTAGGAACAAAATAGTAAAGCGTAATACTCTAAAGGGGGGTGAATAGAGTTGGCAGCGGAATAATGCTAATTAAAAATGTTAGCAACACAATCACAGAATATTAATCACAACTAAAATAATGTAAAGGCAAAGTTAAGAGAGCAAACGCAAAGACAGCGATGTATACTGGTTTCCCTTTGTTGAGGACTAATCCAGTCGGTAGAACTCTTGCTACCAGTTGAATCCACTATTGGAAAAACCACAAGTTTTCTTACGAAGTCCTTGTAACTTCTACAACGCAAGCTTTGATACGAAGAACTCGTCCAACTTCAAATGTGAAGAGGTATTCTTCAATCAAGCCTTCTGATTACAATCTCTCAGAAACTTCTAGACCGTACCGCACTGGCAAATCGACTAGAGGATTGTAATTGGCTTGGGATCTAAAATTTAAAGCTCAAGAAAACTCTTTGGAAGACTGAATGCTTTAGATATAGAGAAGATTGAAAGTGAATGAGTGAGTTGAAATGATCGAAATCCTTCTCTATTTATAGGTGTTCCAAAGACAGACTTCTGACAGAATTCGGGCAGAATTCGGGCAGAACTCTATGAGCAAATCTCGGTCAAATCCGCAACTGCAGGAGGACCAAGTAACAAGGATTCAAAAACACAACGGCCACCAACCGAACTCTGGCCGAACTCTGGCCGAACTCGGCCCGAGTTCTGTCAGAGTTTAGTTAGGGTTTAAAAAAGCTTTTTGGTGATTTTTGAAAACCTTTTTGAAAATCTTTTTGTAAACCCTTTTGAGAGGTCATTTTAAAAATATTTTGAACTCATTTAAGGGTAGCCTATTTGCCAGTACGACTCGGTGTACAACATATTCCTAGACTCAAATAAAATAAAAAATATATTGCATAAGGAATTACAAACTCGAGTAGGCAAACAGATCTTCGGTCTTGAATTCAATGGATAGCCATTCTTGATCATGTCCAAGAGTCCGAGATGTCCCGACTAGCTTCGTATATCCAGACAGAGTTTGATCAATTATTAAAATCAGGTTGACCATATGACCAATGGGCCAACAATCTTCCCCATTTTGATAATTGACAAACTATGAATGATATAACATTAAGCTTGTTCAAAATATCAAAAAGTAGAATTGTTCATATCCTGTATTATCTCAAAAAAAATGTTAGATCTTTAATTTTCTCCCCCTTTGTCACTTAGCAAAATAATTGCAAAGATAAAGCTCCCCCGCAATCAATGCATAAGTAACAAATAGTGAGAAAACACATATAAAAGAAATCAGGCAGAAATAAAAGAGAAATATCACAGGCATGTATTGTCAAAAAAAATCATCACAGGCATGTAATTTCACAGGCAGTTATAAAGAATGAAGCAATATAAGAGATAGTGCTATCATAAACTGAAACTGAAACATAGTGCTGAAATAAACTGGAATGCCATAAACTGAGGCATAATAAACATGTCCATGAAAATAATAGAGTACTGAAGCAAACTAGAAAGTGCTAATAATAATCAAAAAGTACTGATAATAACTTGGAATGTCGGAGCATTTTCAAGTGCACAATAAAATATCACTCAAAATCATATAGTCACATCTCCTCCTCATCATCATCAGCTCGACCAGCATGTCCTGAAGGACCAGCTCCATAGGTACCAGCGCCAGAAGGATGAGGAGGGGCACCAGCATAGAACTCACCAACAAAGTCACGAGATGGAGCACGGTCAGGACGGTACCAATCATAGGCGTTACCGGGCTGGAAGTAGGCATGAACAGCCTCATCCCCACAGCGGTAACCAGAGAAAGCTGGATCTCTAGGGATGGAACCGGCTGAATGACCAGTCTGGGCGAAACGAAGATCAGCTAAGGAATTTGCAAGTGCCTGATAATGGGTGACGTCGCGGAACTCACGCTCGTGAGCCATGTCCGTCATCGAGACGTGCAAAGCAGATAAATGCTGATGTATGCCCTCAAATGTCATAGCATACTGATGAGGTGGTGGAGGAGGTACAGTAGGAGGATCAGGAGGTGGAGCTGAAGTAGTAATGCTACGACGAGATAACTGAAAAAACTTGGGCTCAGGGTCCTGAGTACAAGTCGACAGATCGATATCGAAGCGCTGAAAGATGCGTGGGAGAATCATCGCGTAAGAGAGATTTCTATCTCTTGCACGACAACGACCCATCATCTGAATCATGGTCTTAGGGGCAGAAAATAGAATCCCCTTAAGAATGTGGTACATGGCGGACAGCTCAAGAGAAGTCACATCATCCTTGGAAGTGGATTTTGGAAGGATAGTGAAATAGATGATGCGATGCAATTCATAGTTAAACAAGTTCAGGTTGTTAGCCTTGAACTTTCCAGAGCGTACTCTATCAGGTGCACAGAGTTCCGCTTTGAAACTGGCGAGTGTCGTGCCTTCGAGAAAATCAAATTCAGTGATGTCAACTAGCGGTTCACCTTCGTTAGGGATACCAAGGATCTCCGCTAAGAGGTCATCATCAAAATTGATATCAATACCTCCAACACGAGTGCTCACATCAAAAGTGTTTAATATGAGATTGCAATAAAATAATATAATGGCATTAGTTGCTATAGAAAAATAGAGTTTAACAAAAAGATGTAACCCTAATGCCTCAAAGAAATGGCGGTGGTCAGGAAATACAGTCCATTTGACTGGAGCGTCTGTGCATATGGATCTTATGGAGAAGTCTCCATACCATAGTAGGGATTGGTCTAGGGTTTGGAAGAAAAACCCGTCGAACGCGCCGTCACTCGTTTGGACCGGCGAGAAGAGGGAATCCGTATGCGGATGCGAAGATGACCCTTCCTCACTGGGGGTCGTCTTCTTCCTCTTTGAAGGATTGAATTTGGGTGCCATTTATGCAAATTGAAGTAAAAATGCACTAATTGAAAAGTGAAGAAAGATAGGGTTATACCTCCCGAAATCAAAGTATGTCGAAGAGAACGACGAACTCCGCACGAATCCAAATTTTGGATTGATTTCACCACTTGGATTGGAAGAAAGAGGGTGGTAAAGAACTAGGGTTTTGGGACTCCTTCGCGGCAGCTGCTGCTGTTATGATGTAGTTTGAAAGCAATGAAGAAGAAAGGCTCTCGGGCTCTGGCTATATAACCTGAAACCCTCAACCGAACTCGGGCCGAATTCGCCTAGGGTTCTTTATAGTTGATTTTTGCCATTCTTTTTCATTGTCTCATTTCAAATATTTAATTCAAAGATTAGTCATTTCAACTTCAATTAACATAATTAATATTATTTTATAGATTAAATGTCGTTACACAGCGACTGTTTCAGATTAGCTGTAGGAGTACTGTTCCAGCTGACGGAGGTTCATCGGGGAACTCTTAAGTACCGCTTCGCTTCAACCGTAGTTGTGGTGACAGACAGACTCTTTATTGGCTTGTCTCTAACACAGTTTTTGCGTAATGATATATAATCATAAAACAAAATTAATTAATATTATTGACGTCCAAAATTCCTAATTCTCGACGTAAATAATTGAAACGATCTTCCGCTAGAGGTTTAGTGAAGATGTCAGCTAGTTGATTTTTAGTATCTATGTACACAAGGTCTATATCTCCATTTTGATGATGATCTCTAAAAAAATGATGTCGAATCTCGATATGTTTAGTACGAGAGTGACATACTGGATTCTTAGTCAAATTAATGGTGCTCGTATTATCACAGAAAATAGGAATATGTGTGTAAAATAAATCATAGTCTTCTAAGGTTTGTTTCATCCACAAAATCTGAGCACAACAATGTCCTGCGGCGATATACTCAACCTCTGTTGTTGATAGGGCTATATAATTTTGCTTTTTACTAAACCATGAGACTAAAGCCTTGCCTAAGAAATGACAAGTGCCGCTGGTACTTTTTTTATCAACTTTGCATCCAGCAAAATCTGCATCCGAATAACCAATAAGGTCAAAGGACTTAGTTTTGGGATACCACAAGCCAACAGAAGAAGTGCCCTTAAGGTATCGAAAGATACGCTTAACTGCGCACAAATGTGATTCCTTTGGGTTAGCTTGAAAACGTGCACACAGGCAAACACTAAACATTATATCTGGACGACTAGCAGTTAAATAAAGTAAACTATCAATCATACCTCGATACTTACGTGTGTCGACTGGCCTGCCTTGTTCATCTGAATCAAGCTTTGTTGAAGTTGCCATTGGAGTGCCAATAGGTTTGACATTGTCCAGATCGAACTTCTTTAGCAAATCTTTTGTGTACTTGGCTTGATTTATGAATGTCCTATTGTTAGTTTGTTTGATTTACAATCCGAGAAAGAATTTCAGCTCTCCCATCATGCTCATCTCAAACTCATTCTGCATACACTTAGAAAATTCTTGACACAGAGATTCATCAGTAGATCCAAATATAATATCATCAACATAGATTTGAATTAAAAAAAGTTTGCCATTAAAAGACTTAATAAACAGTGTAGTGTCAACCTTGCCTTTTGAAAAGTCGTTGTCAAGTAGAAAAGAGCTTAGACGATCATACCAAGCACGAGAGGCTTGTTTCAAACCGTATAAAGCTTTCTTCAACTTGAAAACATGATCAGGGTTTTTGAAATCCGTGAAACCTGGAGGTTGTGCTACAAAAACTTCTTCTTTTATAAAACCATTTAAAAAAGCACTCTTGACATCCATTTGAAATAGTTTGAAATCATGAAAATATGCAAATGCACATAACATGCGAATGGATTCTAATCTCGCAACTGGGGCATAAGTCTCATAGTAGTCGATACCTTCTTCTTGATTGTATCCTTGAGCTACGAGTCGAGCCTTATTACGAGTCACTAAACCATCCTCATTTAGTTTATTTCGGAATACCCAACGGGTGCCAATGACCGGACGATCAATAGGCTTGGGAACAAGTTCCCAAACTTGATTCCGTTCAAATTGGTTTAATTCCTCTTGCATAGCATCTATCCAAAAACTATCACTACATGCTTCATCAATGGATTTGGGTTCTAGCTGTGAAATAAATGCAACACTAGAAACAATATCTTTACTAGATGTACGAGTACTTACTCCTTTGGTAATGTCACCAATTACCAAATTCTTTGGATGATCAGCTGTAAAATTTAATTTTTTCGGCGGACTCTGAAGGTAGCTGGTTCCTGGATCTTCTCTAGGAGGATCAGCTAGTGCCGAGCTTGGTTGAGAATCAGCTGTTGTTGAGCTTGGTACAGTTGGATCTTCGTCATTGTCATCGATCGTCATCTGATTTAGTTCATCAAAAGTGACATTGATTGACTCTTCGATGATCATGGTTCGTTTGTTGAAGACTCTGTATCCTTTGCTCTTGGCCGTATAACCTAAAAAAATACCTTCATCGGCCTTTTCGTCAAACTTTCCCAAATTGTCTTTTGTATTAAGAATAAAATATTTACAACCAAATATTCTAAAATATGAAACAGATGGAATTCTATCAAACCATAACTCAAATGGAGTCTTCTTTGATTTGGGTCGAATTAGAACTCTATTGAGAACAAAGCAAGCTGTATTGACAGCTTCAGCCCAGAAATATTTGGGTAGACTAAACTGGTTTAACATTACTCTGACCATTTCGGTTAGAGTTCTGTTCTTACGTTCCACAACTCCATTTTTTTGTGGAGTCCTAGGGCAGGAGAACTCGTGTATGAAATCGTGTGTGTCACAAAATTGCTCAAAATCAGCATTCTCGAATTCGTCTCCATAATCGCTTCTGATTCGAGTGATAATGTAACCTTTTTCATTTTGTACTTTCTTGCAAAAGGCGACAAATTCGGATAATGCATCATTCTTGCGTGTCAAGAAGTATACCCACGTGTATCTAAAGAAATCATCTACAATTACGAAAGCTAAAGCTTACCTCCGAGGCTAGCAATTCTGCTAGGACCAAATAAGTCCATATGAAGCAATTGTAGAGGTCTAGTAGTACATACTGCATTTACTGACTTGAATGTAGATCTGGTAGCTTTGTTCTTTTCACATTGGCTGCATACCGAATCCTTCTTGAATGTAATGTCCGGTAAACCGCGTACTAGCTTCTTTGTGGATAATCTTGAGATCGTATCCATATTAGCGTGACCGAGTCTCATATGTCACAGATGACTCTCATCACTCTTGGCCATTAAGCATCTACCTGAAATGTTAGTTTCTTCTAACAAATAGAAAACATATATATTATCTTCCCTGATACCTTCAAAGATAGTACTACCAGTTGAGCTATCAACTATAGTACATTTGTCTTTGCCAAAGTTGATGCCATAACCATGATCAGCTAGATGACTTACGCTGAGTAGATTATGTTTCAACTCGGTAACCAGACAGACATCTTTAATAACAGGATAGGAAGACTTACCAACATCACCGATACCAATAATATACCCTTTTAAGTTATTACCGAAGGAAACATAGCCTTCCTTCTTTTTCTTCGACAGTGTTGCAAATAGTGTAGCGTCACCGGTCATATGCCGTGAGCAACCGCTGTCGAGGATCCATTTGCTTCTAGCATGTGAAAGGTGTTCCACCTACAAAACAGTTTGCAGATGAAACTTTTGGTACCCATTTCTTGTAGGGTTCTGAATTGTTAGCTTTTGGTATCCAAGCATAAATATTTAAATCAACAAGCTTTCTGATTCTACATGCAGATGAAATATGACCAATGAGGCCACAATAATGATATTGTGCATGTCGAGTGTTGAAAGCTGAGTGGTGTGCATGATTGGTAGGTTTAGGTTTTCTATTATAGAAGAAAGCATGCCTATAATCTTGTTTGGGCTTAACCTTTTGGGGTAAAGGTTTGATAGGGTTAGGTCTGACAGTGTTTGGCTTGGGAATGTTTCGATTTTTCGGTAAGTGACACGTGTTAGGATAGGAAGCAGCAGGCTCAGGCTATTTTTCTAACCTAATTTCCAATCTTTTGGAAGTGTCATACAACTTAGTATAATCAGAAGTGAGTGTTTCCATTCTGATTTGTGCACTTTGAAGACTTTTCTTCTCTTTAGAAAGTTCTTCCTTGAGTTGGTCAATAACTTTGTCTTTCTCTTCAGATGACTTGGTAGTCTCGTGTAATAAGAGCTTTATTGAAGAAAGCTCACCAGACTCACTAACATTATTTCTAACCTCAGCTAGTAGGTCGGTAAGTCTACCTATTTCACCTTTGTACTCTTTGAGTACCTTCTTAGAGGTCTGATACTTGCTACGCAGTTTCCTGTAATCAGTCATCAGGTCACTGAAGGCATCTCCTAATTGCTCAAAGGTGAAGTCATCATAAGTATCAACTACAGGTTCAGTGGGTACCTGATCGGATGCCATAAAGCATACGTTTGTAGCGTCTTCTGATTGTTCGTCTTCTGAGTCGCTGGCTTCACTTTCATGCCATATGCTGGTATTGGCATATCTCCTAGATGTTGATCTCTTCAGGTTCCCTTTTTCATACCTGTTGCTCTTCTTGCTTGATGATGAGTTTGTAGGACAATCCTTCTTCATGTGTCCCTTTTTCTTGCAGCCGTAGCAGACAGCATCATCTTGATACCAGTTGTTGCTGCTGTTATTTTCTTTGGCTCTCTTCTCATATCTCATGAATCTTTTGAATTTTCTTGCCAGGAGTGCTTGATCTTCAGCATCAGATTCACTGCTGTCTGAGTCACCTTCAGCAGCTTTTCTGTGCTGAGCCTTGAAAGCGATCGTCTTTTCCTTTGGTGCAGGCTCTTCAAAATCTTGTAGCTCCAGTTCATGAGTGAGTAGCTTACCCATGAGTACTTCGAGGGACATAGTTGTGAGATCGTTCCCATCAATGATTGCAGTAGCCTTTGGATTCCAGTTCTTGGTGAGAGCTCGCAGGAGTTTGCGAATCTTTTCATGGTTACTGTAATCTTTGCCTAGGGAGGACAAAGGATTTACAATATCCAAGAACCTCTCGAACATCTGAGTAACTGTTTCGTTGGGCTTCATCTTGAACACCTCATACTCTTGAGTAAGTCTGCTGACCTTTGATTCTTTGACTTGAGTCGTGCCTTCATGTGTGACTTCAAGTAGCTTCCACACTTCATTAGCCGTTGTGCAGATAGACACCCTGTTAAATTCAGTTCTGTCTAAAGCACAAAAAAGAGCATTAATGGCACGTGCGTCAAGACTGGCCCTTTTTTTTTCTTCCTCTGTATATCTGCTATGGGGTTTTTCAACTAAAACTCCATCAACATTTATACGAGGTGGATTTTGATAGCCATCAAGAACAATGGACCATAAATCAAAGTCAAGTGATTTCAAGAAGAAACTCATCCGTGTTTTCCAATAGGTATAGTTCGTACTATCAAACAGTGGGGGTCTGTTTGTGACCTGGCCTTCACTTGTGAATTTTACAGTTGCCATGTGTTGTGCTATGATCTATATAACAGTTAATGAATAAATAATTGTACTGTTACCTTGCTTTACCTGGAACATCCGCTCTGATACCAATTGTAGGAACGAAATAGTAAAGCGTAATACTCTAGAGGGGGGGGTGAATAGAGTTGGCAGCGGAATAATGCTAATTAAAAAATATTAGCAACACAATCACAGAATATTAATCACAACTAAAATAATGTAAAGGCAAAGTTAAGAGAGCAAACGCAAAGACAGCGATGTATACTGGTTTTCTTCTGTTAAGGACTAATCCAGTCGGTAGAACTCTTGCTACCAGTTGAATCCACTATTGGAAAAACTGCAAGTTTTTTTACGAAGTCCTTGCAAATTCTACAACGCGAGCTTTGATACGAAGAACTCGTCCAACTTCAAATGTAAAGAGGTATTCTTCAATCAAGCCTTTTGATTACAATCTCTCAGAAACTTCTAGACTGTACCGCACTGGCAAATCGACTAGAGGATTGTAATTGGCTTGGGATCTGAAATTTAAAGCTCAAGAAAACTCTTTGGAAGACTGAATGCTTTAGATAGAGAGAAGATTGAAAGTGAATGAGTGAGTTGAAATGATCGAAATCCTTCTCTATTTATAGGTGTTCCAAAGACAGACTTCTGACAAAATTTGGGTGAGAACTCTATGAGCAAATCTCGGTCAAATCCACAACTGCAGGAGGACCAAGTAACAAGGATTCAAAAACACAATGGCCACCAACCGAACTCTGGCCGAACTCGGCCCGAGTTCTGTCAGGGTTTAGTTAGGGTTTTAAAAAGCTTTTTGGTGATTTTTGAAAACCTTTTTGTAAACCTTTTTGAGAGGTCATTTTAAAAACATTTTGAACTTATTTAAGGGTAGCCTATTTGCCAGTACGACTCGGTGTATAACATATTCCTAGACACAAATAAAATAAAAAATATATTGCATAAGGAATTACAGACTCGAGTAGGCAAACAGATCTTCGGTCTTGAATTCAGTGGATAGCCATTCTTGATCATGTCCAAGAGTCCGAGATGTCCCGACTAGCTTCGTATATCCAGACAGAGTTTGATCAATTATTAAAATCAGGTTGACCATATGACCAATGGGCCAACAGCGGCTACATTGATTGAAAACAAAAGAAAACATACTCGACATATTGCCTGAACTAACACTTGTCGTTTCATACATTCGCCCCTTTATACATAAGCCTTCGATTGAATTGGCTTCAAAATACTTCAGCATAGGAAAAACTTCAAAATGCCTCTCCACACTTCAGCTTCAGTTTAGAGCACCCGCCGCACCTGGGGAATTGGAGGAGGGGATTAGCACACTTGCTAAGTGGACAAGACGAACCCACTCGTCTAAATTGACTCTGATTGTTAAGATATGCATGCTTTAGAGTTGTCTTTCTATTTAGAACTAAATGAATTCAGTTCATATCGATAGCCATCTTTGAAGTAATAAAGCATACAGTAGAACATAACGATGTATCACATTTCTTACCACGGCCGTGGTCGTTCCTGCATAAAAACATAGATAATACTTACTACCTGCATAAGACAATATGTGAGCATGCTACTATCTTATATGCACGGTCATTGGTGTTACACACCACGTGGGACTATCTCAACGATATTTCGGCCCGTTCAGTCTAGGTTGCAAGCCTGACTGACTCCCGCAATGCATCAGTGTCGAAGTACGATTATTCATTCCCTATAGGTCGATTCGATTTCGATGCCCCGAATACCGATTCGAGAAAAATTAACTTGTGCATAAAATGTCCATAACTATGCCAATGTGTGAACAGTTTAATATATGCAAACAGTTTTGTATAGCGCGGACAGTATTGAACGGCATTATTATTTCTCCCAACTCATGTAACGATTCAATTTCCCCAAAGCCATACTCCCGATTTAGCATCCAGTGGGCACAAAATTGTCCGAGGCATCATAACCTACAATCGACGTTTCATATTATTTTGCAGTACGTGAAATAGTCTATCTTTTTACTAGAACCTTAAACTTTTTTGTTTATGTGAGAAACTTGTATTTTTCAGAGAAGATTACTCTAAATCGATACGTTTTTTCCGAGTTCTTGACCTTAGTGGATTGGCATGCATTTAACTTGGCATCGTCGATTTGAATAAATTCGAGGCAAAGAAAATTTTGTTTGCAGGACAGAGTAGAAAAGAAGGAGCCGAATCATCCACCAAGTTCTTTGAACGTGCCGACCGTCGAAGCGCTTCGCAACGTTCAAGCTTTAGTTACGCGAGCTTCTGCAATGGCACCAACACTTTGTTAGGATTCCTTCTTTTTCCCTTGCTTCAAAATTTGTAGATTGTATCCAGAAAAACGACGCGAAAGCACTTCATCAAAATCCAGCGACAAAAGCTCCAAGAAAACCATACAGCAGTCCGGTCCCGTTGAAGGGACTCTTATATAGAGCTCACTCGCCGAGACGCAGCCCGCTGCATCTATGACTTATTCCAACAGAAGTCGTTCCATTAGTTGGATCGATTCTCGTAACATCCATCCAAATCGATTTGATCGATGCCGTAATATGTTATCGTTTACCAAGCTCAGCGATCGAATCAGATGGCCATCTAAGTTTTCGGCCGATCTGATTCGACGCAAGCATATTATGAATTCCGTCGCCTATCGAAAGCGGGACACTACAAAAAAGTTGTATGAAAAAAAGAAAATTTCATAGCATACAAACTTTATTGCTTTTGACTTTAAACATAAATGACATGCAAGTCTTTATAAAATACTAGAGGCTATTTTAGGAATTCAAAAGTTTCACCACCAAGTTTTCATATTATATAGTAGAATATATATGAATTTTCTTATTCTTAATTAACATAAATAAGTTCATCACTTAAATAATTAATTATTAATTTATAAGTTCATCACTATTTTATTATAATCTTAATTAATAATATATTAATCATAACTATAATAATAATTAATAATTTATTATTTAATAATTAATATATTATTATAATTTAATTATTGATTTAATAATCTTAACTAATAATTTATTAATAATAATAATTATTATAATTATTTATTTATTTATTTTATTAAATAATGTTTTGCTATAATCATAATTAATAATTTATTAATCTTAATTATTAATATGTATTATAAATTTAATTATTATTATTTTATTATAATCTTAATTAATTAATATTTTATTATAATCTAATGGCAAAATTTATTTTCCTATCCAAACAATGGATTTTGATTTCAACCAAATCCAGTGGCAAATAGTTTACCAAACAATGGATATATATTTAGAAGTTCATGATTTGGTTTTGGATTTGAAGTTTGGATTTCAAATCCAAATCACATTTACCAAACAAGCCCTTAGGGCGATGAGTGAGATTGAAGGAAGTGTTATATATTGGAAGTATGCAATAGGTTGCGGTTGGTGGTCACTGAATTTGTTGACGAACATTTATAAGAAAAAAAAATCTTTTGAGATGTCCGACGTTATTCTGTGCATATTGTATTGTATAATTTTTGAGTTCACTGTTTCCAACTTTTACCATGTTTTATAAATGAAAAAAAATGGTTATCGATAATCCATTAACGCAATCAGATTACTTTAAGAATTGGAAATAGACGATTGGATGTTAGAAAAATAATCTGAATGAGTCAATTGATACCTCAATGTTGACTGGCTCATCATGAAAAATAAGGTTCTAGGGACTGGTTGTTCGTTGAGGGAAAAAATGTGGACGTTAGAATGTCGAAAGACATTTTGTTTATATCTATTATTGGTGTCAAAGAAAGAACTCTTATGAGTCAACCCTTGTACGAGAGGAATGGATTTGGATAAACGTACGTTGACCGATTATTATGTTAATAGTAACATCTGACGACTATTTTGTTATGGAAGAATCGAGCTTTTGTTGGATTTTTTTTAATTTCAATTGCTCGTTTTCTAATGTATCACACATTCATCCTCACCTAACTCACCCAATGCGAATCTCGTTTTGACCCGAAACTATCATTTTTGTTCATGTCTCAAATTAGACTTATGGGTAGATTTTTTGACTATCCCATCCATTATGGACACATTGGTAATGTATATTTCAGCATCTGATGATGTTTGTGCATATTTCACTTTTTAGGCTTTTTTTGATCTAACGATTTCGTAGCTGGAATATCCTCCAAACTTTCTCCAAATCCCAAGGAAGTATACCTTGCTACATCTATTGTCTTTATCTATATCTAGTATGTCTTACTTTATATTTATATTGTGTTTATCTGTTGTATAGATTGTGCATCCGAGCTAGACTTGGGTGCGATTGACGAAGTTCATCGATTTACGCGATTCTTGTTTACTTTACGCATATTGACTTAGTTGTTAGTAGATTGTTGTATGTTTGTGAAATATTCTCATATCTCCATGACCTTGACTGTTACCACCACAATTCCATGTTGGACTATTTTTGACCAAATAAAAATGTTGCCATTAGTGTGCAGTCCTTTGTAGTCACCTTACTAGAAATTAGAATTAGAAATTAAACCCAATTAATCATGCCATGACTAGTTGAGTCCGATTAGCTAGCCCAAATCCATTTCCACCAAATTCCAAATGAGTCCCTTAGTTAAATAAATAGATTAGAGTATTGGAGGGGGGCATTGTAACTCCACTTTCCGATTTTGAGAAAATAAAATTTGATTTTTAATAATAGCAATTGATTGATTTAGGTTTCAAATAAAAAGTTAATTTTTATTTATTTTAAATAATAATATGGTGATTGATATTTTGGAGGAAAATAAATTGGGAGCAATTTCAAATTTGAAAAGTTGTTACAACCAATTTAGTGGTCCCCTTATTTTTTTTAAGATTCTAACTGATTTTCAAACAGTTTTTTGTAATTAATGAAAAGGCAGAGGTTTTTTTATAAAAGTTTCTGGGCGGAGGGTGTCTTTTGCAAATATTCACAATTGTTTCTTTATAATCCAAAGCTGGGAAGAGAGAGAGAATCATAGTTATATTTTTTTTATTCCTTTTTTTAGCTTTCTCGTCTTCCCAATTACTTTTCGAGCCAGCCCTAATTTGGCGACCACGACGACTTCGGCGGTGGCGACCACGACGACTTCGGCGGTGGCGACTACGACGACTTCGGCGGTGGCGACCACGACGACTTTGGCGGTGACGACCACGACGACTTCGGAGACGGCGGTGACAACGATGGGTACTACTTCCAGCGTTTGATCTACTCGAGGAAGGCTGCTGCAACAGCAAGCTCCGAAGACGCTCGATCTAGATCATCGGATGGATCGTCCAAGTTTTTGACCTTCTGCTCAACGAAATCGACTGAGGTGAGCCGATTGATTTCGGATTTCATTTTTTTTCGAAATTGTCGATTTATCACTGAGTTTTCGGGAATTTGAAGTTTGAATCGGTCTAGATCAATTGGATCTCTGATCTCTTCGTTTCTCATAAATCCTTACATATTTTTCTCCAGATTCGATCGATTTACTTTGAGCTGATTTTCTATACAAATTCAAATCCTCAACTTAGTTTCGGTAAGAATTGATTTCGATTTATCAATTTGAATTTCTGAGTTCAAAGGAAATTCGTAGTCTGGAATTGGATTGATGAAGCAATTCGTGGGAATCTGAACAATTTCTATATTCTATTTGATTGTGGGAACATGGAATTTGGATCAGTTTGTAAGCCGCTGACCGTTACGTGTTCGACGTTTTGTCCGAGCCTGGGACACAACAGTGAACGGGACACGTTAGGCCGTGTCTGCTTCGTGAGAGTGTCTTGATTCCATGTGGACTCAGCACCACCAGGTACTAATATGTCCTCTTGCTTACTCTTGGTTAATTAGTAGTGAATAACGGAGTTTAGTTTGGGTTGCAGTCAGTGTAGGAGCGGTCGTGTCCGTGTCCAGAGGAATGGGATGCGGGGAGTTTCGAATTGATGGATTTCAATTGTAACTGGCAATCGTGTCCGATTTTTGAAGTGGTGTGTTCAGATCAGTTCGTGTGCATGTGTCCAGTACTGTTGTATCCACGCAGTGTGTGTTGATGCAGGAATGGGTGCGGAACTCTGCTAGGTTGATGCAGTGATTGTTTTTCTTTGTTTTGTTTTTAATTCTCGATTTGGTTGTATAATTGTTTCCTTTGATTTTTCTTCATAAATTGTCTGTATACTTAGTTGTAGTTTCCTTTGATTTTCCTTCTCAAATTGTCTGTATATTTAGTTGTAGTTTCCTTTGATTTTTCCTTCTCAAATTGTTTGTAAATTTTAGTTGTAGTTGGGGTTGTTTGAGTATACAATTCTTGGATATGTTGTGATCCTTTCTCCTAATTGCTGTGCTACTAATCCGGAGATATCAACTTGGAGAAAGTCAGTAACTTGGGGGGGTTAGTTGAGTATGTGTTGATGGCTGAATTATTGCCAATGGGCCGGACCTGCGATAAGGTGGGATTAGGATGGTGATCTCAGTTCAGTTCAACTAAACTTGAGAATTTTTGTGTCACTGCGAGTTAATGAGTCTATATCGAGCCTAGCTGCATTTAGTATTCCTGGGTTTTGGTTGAGGTGTTGAGAAGTGACTTGATACATCCTGTTTTTCTGAACTGCAAGTCCAGATTGGTTTATAGTTCAAAACTCCTTTTATAACCACTCTTTAAAACTTCCTTTGTTTAAATAAGCTGAGCTTACTATCTGCTGTTAAACTGCTATAAGGTTAGTATGAACGGTATAATACAGTACATATTTTTATCAACTACATTTTTGTAATGTAAATCTGTCTATAGGTAGTAAAGTTGAACTTATGGTTTATACCAATATATGTATATATATAGAATTTGCAACCTAGATTTCTTACTAGCTTAGATTATAGATTTTTATATTAATAACTCTATAGCAAGGTATGTTAGAAGTTGTAATCCCTAAACTAAAACTTGTATAGATGTTAATCAACTTGTACACATTATTAAATACAGGAGGACATCTAGCTCCGATCTTCACCCGTACTTTCCTGGAGCAAGGCAAGTACACTCTACGGTCTTGTATATTTTATTATATCCTGTGCTTCCTTGATTGACACAATGCAACACGACATGTATTTCTGGTGCTCATGTTCCTTGTTCTTATTACTTGTACCTGGGGAGGAAAAATATACTATTTATGTGACCAAACCCAAGAAATAACTCATGTGTGTTTAGCTTAGACCTCGCATCGTGCACGTGGATCCTAAGCCGTACCATTCATGTGCTTTCATGTGTTTACCCCTAGCCGGTCACATACTTAGTTATATTTCAAATATTGTACACACATGTTCAGAAGATATATCATGTACTTAGTTCCTATGATTCCTGAGATACCATGTTCTTTCATGTTCTTACATACCATGTTCTTTCATGTTCTTACATACTATGTTCTTTCATGTGCTTATACACCATGTTCTTTCTTGTACTTTACATACCATGTTCCTTTGTACTTTCATATTATGATGTCTTGTTCATTACCTAGAACTGTACTTTGCTCCGTTCCTGAATATGATATGTTGCAGGTGAGTTGGAGGCCCTGTGTGACACGTATTTGTAGAAGCATGGAATTTCACAACCAGAAAGCCCATGCGCCATACACTACATGCGCTAAAACTCAGACGAAGAACTTCACAGCAAGATCAATAAAGATAGACATTCGAAAGAAGACTTTTTTTTGATATACAGAAGTCTATTACATGTCTAAGAAAAGGTTGTACAAAGGAGAATTTCTACAAAAGGAAAGATCCTAAGTCTACAGCCAGCGGCCACCATGCGCCTCCAGATAAGCGCAGCAGCCACCATGCGCCATCAGTCAGGCGCAGCAGACATCATGCGCCTCCAACCAGGCACATCCCACCATATCTTCAGCAGCTCAGTCATGTGCATCCAGCTCAGTTATGTGCATCCCTTCAGCAGCCCAGTTATGTGCCGCTCTTCCAGCCAGGCTCACCTGATAAGTGCCAGGGGAGGCTTCGAAAGAGCCTCCAAAGGCGAAGGAAGACCGTGATCGAAACCGCGGCTAAAGGAGCAGCTTTCAACACAACCAAAGTGGGCAAACCCCACTTTGAAGGAAGATAGAGCCTAGCACCGCCATTCCGATCTACGGCTCTTCCGGAATAACGGAGACAAGGCCCGAGCATCCCTATCTTTGGATGCAACAGACACCTTCCGCCTGCCTCGGAAGCCCTCGACTCCGTCTTTTGGATGTAACAGTCACCTTCAAGTGCATCGAAGACAACACAGCGTCTCATCTTCACCCTCGGGAGCACTTCGTCAACAGAATGCACCCGCATGTTCAAGTTCATGTTGGAAGTACGTGAGGGAATGAGAAGCAAATCTTCTCTCCATGCCACTATTTATAGGCCGGGCAGATCAAACCCACGTGCCAAGTGGATGGCCCTCCGAATTCCGTGCAATGAATTTACATTAAATGGATGAACCGGACGCCTCGAATTCAGCCAAACGGCTATTTATAGCACTCGAAGAGCGAGACAGCCGCATCATTAAAAGACATGTCCGATGTGCCAGCCAGACAGCGCATCACACGGACGCGCCCTACAGTACTCGGCACATTACAGAGGGTGCGCCCCCACACATCTCCATACCGAGTAGAACGCCAACCGACGCGCCCACTCAGCTGTCCATCGAACGTCACCAACATTAAATGCTGAACTGACAGAGTTGGCAGCACGCCTCCCAAAGTCTGAACAGTTGACAGCTTTTTTAGAAAACGAAGCGTCGACAACGTCAGCATTATCATGACTTTATTTCGACGGCTACTGCCACGTGGCCACTCAACCAACCGCATGCGCCTCTACGGCCATGCGTCCAAATCAGCATGCGCCTCAAAAGCCATGCGCCCCAGGCTGCTCTCTGAAAGACAGAAGGAAAGTCGCCTGCATGCGCCTCAAAAGCCATGCGCCCCAAATGGTTTGTAACTCCTAAAGGTTATGAGCCGCAGCCTCCTCCTGCACCCAATCCAAGGCGCAGCTCACCAGATCACTCCTCTCCACCAAATCCGAGATCTTCGAACCATGAGTCGACGACACGTGTCTTTTGACTCAACTCGTCCAAGATTTCAGCAACGGAAAGATCTTCTCTCTGCTACGTGCCGGCTCACAACAGCAGTATGAAGAGTTCTCCCCCTCGATCAGGGCGCAGCATCCGTGCGCCTCCATCAGCAACCTCCACGTGGCATCCCCACACCGGCGCATCCTGCATGCGCGCATGAGCAGCCAGCCTGCAAAACTATAAATAGAAGGATCATCTCCTTCACACAGGGAGACTCACAACACAGAGAGAATCCACAACAGAGAATCACCGGAGAGGCAGTTCTAGACACTCAACGTCTTCCTCCTCTCAGCAAGCTCCAGCACCCAGAGCAATCAACACCTTCAGAGAACCGATAACCGTCGTCAGCCGGTCAACGGAGTCAACGCATTACCACTCGCTCCATTGGCACTAAGGACCCAGCTTAAACAAAAGTGTACTCCTAGGACTACATCTAAGTCCTATATTGTATCACTGTTCTGTTTGTATTAAAATTTCAATCAAAACAATTTTAATGGCAAACAAGCTGGCGACTCTGCTGGGGACTTCTTTCTCCTCTACCGAGAAAGTCGTGTCACAGGCCGACGACGTGAAGGTGGGCTCCTCCCACAAGACGCTGGTAGTGCGCCTCAATCAACAGGCGTACGAAGAGTTCATTTCTGAAGGAAGTACGAGTCCTTCGAAGCGGCTGTCGAAGCCGAAGAAGACCCGCGCAGTCTGGGTGCGCAAAGTCGACGCCTCGGGCACCACCGTTGAAGGGGATGCGCCCGTCCAGCCTTCCCTTCCTGCTGACGTCCTCAGCAGTCAAGGTGCGCCCGCTGATGCAGCGTATCTCTCGGGGAAGCGTGCGGCTGACCACGTTCTCCAGCCATCTTCCTCTCAGGCGAGGAAGATACGTCGACGGAGCAGGGGCGCAGCCAATGCCCCGCGCATCACTTCTGATGCGCCACAAAGAGCCTCTGTCTTTGACAGACTCACTCGCTGTAATGGCGAGGAGAATTTGGATGCTGAGTACTATGCGCCCCAGCGGGCTGGTACGAAGAAATCCAAGGCGGCACGGGCCATGCGCCACAAACGTGCTATGCCAGCAGCCGGCCAGAGGCACGCGCTTACAATCACACGCGCTGCCGATGGCAAGCTGTACAAGGTTGACTCAAGTGCTTCTGCACCGGCAACGAGTCGACCTTCAAAGTCCTCATCTCGCTTGGGCGCATTCACTGCGTGCACAACCAAGCCGAGAGAGGCAAACTCAGTGGTCTTGAACTCCCGCGCCTCCTCTGGTTGTGCGTTTGAGGTCCGTTCAAGTCACTTCAAATGCTGTGGTTCCCCCACTACTGATCGTGATGCCTGCTTGGTATTAGATCAGGGGGCACAGCACTCACCCGACCACCCCGGCGCTTGGCCCTGCCATGCGCCTGAGAGGGGTGTGAGGGTAGCACTTTCCTCCAACGACCTGCGCAACGTGATCACTCACAAGCGCCGGTCAGGAGAGTTGACCAACAAGCACGATGCGCCTCTCACGGGGCACACTTGTGCAGTGGTCACCATCAACTGCTGTTGCAAGACGGCAGTACCGCCAAAGCAGTCGGTCTTCCAATGGCTACAATTATCGACACCCCTCCGACATCGCCTTGGGACGAAGGTGTCAGCAGAAGAGGAGCTAAAGGTTGCTTCATGCAACGTGATCTCCAACTCCTCATCTGTCCGGAAGACGACTGCCAATTCCTCGTCTTTATCCAAAAGCCAGCCGAGGAAAACCAAGGCAGCTGTCTCGACCTCTGGAGTGTTCGAAGGCACTCGGTCGAGGAAGAAGTTCTTGGAGGAAGCTGGGGGTAGCCAGACCCTTGTCGAGCCTCCTTCCGAAGACGAAGATGTCCAAAGCACAGTTGCGGCGGATCTTCATCAAGGCGAAGATGGCCTCCCTGAAGCCCCTCAAAATGACGATGTCCTCCAGGACACCGTCGGGGGTAGTGCTGGAAACGAAGAGGCCCTTCAAGACAGAGCTGAGGGCAGTCAGGCCCTTGCAGATGCGCCTGTCGAAGACGAACTCCAGAATGTGGCTGGGGGTGGCCAAACACCAGGAGAAGTGACTCCCCCACATGAGAGCGAGGCTGAGAGCGAAGCCTCAACTAATCCATCCACTTCCGGCCATGTCATGACAGTATACATGACCGGGGGTGATCTTGAGACTGATGCGCCGCCATAGGACATTGTCCAGCGCATAGACTCGCTAGAGGGAGGACTCAAAACCCTCTCTGCCTCAATGCAAGCACTGACTCAAGCAGTATTTGAGATGCGGTCGGCCTTGATCAGGACACCTTCAAATGGTCCCGACCCAGGAGCCAACGGAGAGTCGAGTGTGCCCCTCCAACGGACACCCTCAGACACAGAAGCACCCCGGACGTCGGAGCCCTCAAACGCTCCACTCCGGGTGGTACCTCCTTCCCCGACTCCTAGCTCCACGGAGGACGTGGTCGAAATGATCAAAGATCTGCGGGAGCGCTTCGAGTCCAAGAACAGGCAGGAGGAGCGCCAGAAGATGGGCATTCCCCAGCCTTATCCCCTTGAGTGGAACAAGGTGGTTTATCCCCCAAAGTATAAACCACAAACACTTACGCCGTATGACGGGAAGGACTCTCCACGACGGTACCTGACGTACTTCCAGTCGTAGACAGGACATCTTCCGAAGGAGGACGCGCTCCTCACCAGCATCTTTGTTGGGGCCCTGAAAGGGGTGGCGTATGACTGGTACTACAGCCTCCCCGATAATTCCATATCGTCCTTCGACGACCTGACACGCCTCTTCCTCGACCGCTTCTACGACGGTGGGAAGGACATGACGATGGCGTCTCTCATTGAGATACGCCAGAAGGACAAGGAAACGGTTCGGGCATTCATCGAATGCTTCCGTCAGGCCTGCTTCAGGCTACCTCCAGGCATGCCAGAGCATCGCTTCTCTCCGCTTGCAGTATGAACATGCTGCCTGCAGTAAAGCTCTGGCTTAACTCTACTCCCCCTCCCGACTGGAGCTCCCTAATCATCGAAGCTGAAGCTGCAGAGAAGAAGGCGGCCAATGCACGTCTTCTGGGTGTTAGCTTCCCCGCCTTTGACGATAAGGGGAAAAAGTCCGCAATCAACAACTCCGGACGAGAAACAAAAGGGAAACAGGCATTGACTGTTAATGCCTCGAAGGGCGCATCTGCGCCTACTCAAAATCCTCCACTGGCACCGAGACCCAAGGAGGTTTATTCATTCAATGATGACGACACCCTGCAACTCTTTGAGATACTGAAGCAGGGTGACAAGATCAAGCTTCCGGACCCGAAGCGGCCCGATGAAGTTGGGAAAGTGGACAACCCGAGGTACTGTCACTACCATCGGTTTGTCGGACACCCGACCAAGGACTGCTACGTCCTCAAAAATTACATCCAGCGCATGATCAATGCGGATGTAATCTCCGTCGACTACGAAGAGAAGACGGTGTCAGCTAATGTGGTGTCACTTCAGTTCGGCACCTTGCCGCCGACTACCACACAAGATGGCGTCGTCCCCATCCCTAAGGCGACAATGGAGGTGGTGAACTTGCCACCCACCCGTGACAATGTGAGTGGACTTGTCCCACTCACCACATCTCGAGGAGAGGTCCTCTGGGTTCACCCCGACCTCGTCTCCGAGGTAACTCAACCGGAGGTACGCCCTACCTCCAAAGCAAAAGACAGGAAGATCAAGTCTTGCCGCACGGTCTCTTCTTCAACGGAAGAGGCACTTCCTGTACAGACGCGTGCACAACAGAACTCCCAGCCCGGTGAAGCTGTCGCCGAAGTGGTGCCTCCTGGCACCATCCCTGAGGAGGGTCCATCCAAGCCCTCAACAGCCAATAAACAAAAGCAAGTGGAGGCCCGTTTCGACAGACCTCTACGGAAAGAAAATGCTTCGGGGCTAGCCAAGCCCCACAATTTTGACATTCTGGCACAACTGGCCAGTACTCCTGCACGCTTGTCTTTGTTCGAGCTCCTGCGTCTCTCCAAGGACTCCCGAGAAGCTCTCTGCGAAGCTCTGAAGGATGCCGAATCCTTTCTCAGTCAAATCAAGCAGCCTGAAGACCTCCCAACTACTTGTGCACACTGTCATTGTGCGGATGAAGTTATCCCAAACATAACTTTCACCCAACAAGACATGCTGCTCAAGCATCACCGACATAACCGACCGTTGTATTACACAGGGTACATCGGTTCGGTAAAGGTGAGCAGGATTCAGATCGATCCGGGGTCTTTCCTAAGCATCATTCCAAAGGCGCTGCTATCAAAGCTGGGGATCCCAATGTACCGGCTGGCGCCCTCCAATACGACCATCAGTGGCTTCAACGGTAGCAAGAGCGAGCCACTGGGCAAGATCCGGCTGAAGTGTCACATCGGCAGCCTCAAAACTGAGGTGACTTGTTATGTGGTGGATGCCGAGGTCAACTACAACATCTTACTCGGACGACCATGGTTACATGAGTACATGGTGGTGCCCTCCACGCTCCACCAATGCATGAAATATGTATCCACCAACGGCGTCATCCGGACGGAGTTTGCATATATCGATCCCTTCAAAGGGATTGAGGCCTACTTTACCGATTCCGACTTGTACAAGCCACTTGACGAGGAGGAAGCCAACGACGTCGATGATGAAGCAGAGACGGCAACAGAGCCGGACTTGGAGCCCGAAATGACTCCCGACGCCCCCTTGAAAATCCGATTGAAGGGCAAGCCTCCCCAGAAGGCGCCTCCAATGAGCATCAAGCTATCAGGGAAAGCACCGACTCACGAAGCTCCCCTGAAGATACGCCTCAAGGGAAAGCCACCTCAAACAGTGGCTCCCCAGGTGGTAAAATTACAAGGGAAGGTGCCACTCATCGGAGGCGCAACCGAGGCACCTCTCAAGGTGCGTCTTAAAGGCAAGCCGCCGCAGTCATCCAAAATGCCGGAGAGGGCTCACATAACCCTCTCAGACCCCAAAGTCAGAGCGGTAGAGGACTCTCCTGATCCGGCCCCAGTGCTTACAGATGAGGAGATTGGCGAATATATCTCTGCTGATGTAGACGCACCCTCCTTAGACAATGTAATCCCACGGGATAAAATCTCGTACTTTATCAATAATAGAGTGTCTTTCAATTATTCGTGTCTTCCACACTGGAATGCCATGTATACATTAGACAACGCTCTACGGTCGTTGCAAACACAAATAACGACCGTCCACCATAATCGAGTGGCCCCGTCTCAAGGAGTCTTCATAATCTCCCCACGAAGCCGAGACGAAGGCACCATCATCTCGGGCAAAGTCGAGCGTCATCAGGACCTCCCGTCAATCGAGCCCGAACCTGATACCGGCAGAGTACAAGTCTATCGGTACACGGATACGGCAAAGCGCATCATCCAAAAGATGGGCTACGACCTGAAAAGCAATAAAGGCCTAAACTACGGCAAGGGTCGGCATCTTCCTGTCCGGCTTTCGATGCCCAATGGAAAGCCACAGGATTACTATAATCGGACTCGACGGGAGTTAGGCTATGTCACGCCGCCATTAACTCCAGAGAGTTCAGACGCAGAAGACATAGAACATTCCCACTCGTCTGAAGCATCGACGTGGGATTCCGATACCAGTATCGGATCAGTCTTCAGGAAAGTGCTGTCAGCTAACATGACATCGGCGCAACCTCAGAAAGATGAAGGCGAAGACCAACCGCTGGAACCCTTCGAAGAGGAACCCTGGGCTCAACGCCTAGGAGAACAATGGGAGTCTCGTTTTGAGTTACGAGAACCTCCCACCGAAGACGAAGTCGAGCAGATCGACCTCGGGGATGGGTCTTCTTCTAAACCCATCTTTATCAGCAAAAGCTTGGAAGGAGAAGACCGAGAATCTTTAGTCCAACTGGCTAAAGAGTATATTGACGTCTTCGCCTGGAGCTACGAAGACATGTCGGGTCTCGATCCACAGATCGCGATGTATAGGTTGAACATCTTACCAGATGCCAAACCTATCAAACAACAACAGCGACGCTTTCGCCCGAACATCATGAATGCCATCGATCAGGAGGTGGACAAGCTCTTGACCAGTGGCTTCATCCGTGAGGAACAACACCCGGACTGGGTAGCCAACGTCGTCCCTGTCACCAAGAAGAACGGGAAGATACGAGTCTGTATCGACTTCAGGGATCTCAACTCTGCTTGCCCGAAGGATGAATTCCCGCTCCCAATCACCGATGTAATGATCGACAACACATGTGGCTTTGAACGCATGTCCTTCATGGACGGGTATTCAGGCTACAATCAAATCAAGATGTTCCCTGATGACGCAAAACACACGTCATTCAGGACTCCGAAAGGTGTTTTCTGCTACACAGTAATGCCCTTCGGCTTGAAGAATGCCGGTGCAACATACCAACGAGCGATGAGTACCATCTTCCGTCAACATCTTCGTAAGACAGTTGAGTGTTATGTTGACGACATTGCAGTCAAGAGCCGCCTCAAAAGAGATCACCTACAGGACCTGAGGACGGTCTTTGATCTCATGCGGGCACATCAACTCAAAATGAACCCCGCTAAATCCTTCCTGGGGGTTTCTAGCGACAAATTCCTGGGCTTTGTCATCACGGCAAAAGGCATTCATGTCGATCCCGAGAAGACTAAAGCCATCCTCAACATGGACCCTCCGAAGAACCTTCGAGAACTTCGGGGCTTACAGGGACGTCTGGCATACATCCGGAGGTTCATAGCAAACCTCTCCGGTAAATGTCAACCCTTTACTCAGCTCATGAAGAAGGGAGTCTCTTACGTCTGGACAGAGGAGTGCCAAAAGGCTTTCGACGACATCAAGGCTTACTTGACAAACCCGCCAGTCCTAGTGGCACCTGTCGCTGGCAAACCATTCCTCCTCTACGTCCGCGCCATGGATCATTTCCTCGGCGCTTTACTGGCTCAAAACAGCGATGCAGGCTACGAGCAGGCAATCTACTACCTCAGTCGAACACTCATCGGGGCCGAACACCGGTACAACCCCGTTGAAAAGGAGTGCTTGGCTTTGGTGTTTGCCATTCAGAAGACTCGTCATTACGTCTCGGGCCAGACAATTCACGTCATCTCCCGAGTCAATCCACTCATAGTTCTTATGACGAAGCCAGGGTCATTAAACTCCCGGCTGGCTACATGGGCGATCCTACTAACGCCATACAACATGGTGTTTGTCCCGCAGAAGGCGGTCAAGGGTCAGGCTCTGGCTGACTTTTTAGCTGCACACCCCATCCCAGAATCTTTAAAACTCTATGAAGACATCCCGGATGAAGTCCAAGAATCAAACGTCACTGAAGGAAGCCCCGTTTGGCGGATGTTCTTCGATGGCGCTTCAAGAACGGGCCCCAACGGCCAAATCATCGCAAGAGTGGGGGTAGTCTTGGTCTCCCCCGATCAGCTGGTCATCCAGCGCGCATACTCTCTTTCGAAGCCGTGCTCCAACAATGTTGCTGAGTACAACGCACTCGTCATGGGACTCCAGCTAGCACAACAGCTGGGGGTAGATCATCTGGAAGCCTACGGCGACTCAAAACTCGTCGTAAACCAGATTCGGGGGCAATACGAGGTTCGCCATAAAGATTTGATCCCTTACCATGAAGTTGTATTGAACATCATTTCAACCTTCACTGGGTTCTTCATCGAACATGTACCCCGTCTACAAAACTTGGAGGCTGACGCTCTGGCTGGCCTCGCAGCCTCATTGGCCGCGCCCCTTGGGACTCAACACTATGTCACGGTAACTGGCCGAGACTTGATTTGTCCCAGAAACAACCTATGTTTGCAAATGGCTCACACCGGGCCGACAAACACCGATGTTAATGTTCGAGACTGGAGATTCCCGTTCATCGACTTCGCCGTCTACGGAATCCTTCCGGAAGACCCGAAGGAAGCCGTCTCAGTCAGGAGACGCTCTCTTCGATTCTACTACGATACAGCCACTAAAACGCTGTACTGACGCTCCTTCGACGGGCTTCTTCTTCTTCGATGTCTGTCTAACGAAGAAGCGGCCGAAGCTCTTCGAGAAGCTCATGACGGAACTTGCGGAGCTCACCAACCAGGTCCTAAGTTGCAAGAGCGACTGCGACGTATGGACTACTACTGGCCAACCATGGCCGCCGACACAGTGGAATATGCTAAGAAGTGCCATGCATGCCAACTTCATGCAGACTTCATACATACACCGTCTGAACCTCTACATCCTACAGTCGCCTCCTGGCCATTCGAAGCCTGTGGCATGGACATTGTAGGACCAATCACCCCTCCTTCATCAAGAGGACATCGTTTCATCCTGGCCATCACCGATTACTTCTCCAAATGGGCGGAAGCAGTCCCACTAGCGGAAGTAAAAAGCTCCAGGGTGGTCAGCTTTATCAAACACCATGTCATTTACCGTTTCGGAGTACCCAGGCGAATCATTCATGACAATGGTCCCCAGTTCATCAGCCACATTTTCAGCAGGTTCTGTGACAAGAATCGTATTCAAAACGTGGCCTCAACTGCCTACAATCTGGCAGCAAACGGATTGGCCGAGGCGTTCAACAAAACTATCATCAGGCTGCTCAAAAAGGTCGTGTCATCCAACAAACGCGACTGGGACGAAAAGCTCGGCGAATGTCTTTGGGCCTACCGCACAACGGTACGGACCCCAACAGGCAACACACCATTCTCCCTGGTCTACGAAAGCGAAGCGGTACTGCCTCTCGAGATCCAGATCCCCTCACTCCGAGTAGCGATCACAAACAAACTCACAGAAGAAGACAATCAACGTCGTCGTCTGCGGGAACTGGAGGCACTTGACGAAAAGCGTCTCCTAGCCCAACAACGCATCGAACTTTACCAAGCCCGTATATCACAGGCTTTCAACAAGAAGGTCAAGCAAAGAACTTTCCAAGTTGGCGACCTGGTTTTAGCAGTCAGAAGGCCAATGGTGTTAACTCACAAGACACCAGGGAAGTTCGAGCCCAAATGGGAAGGACCCTTCATCATTGAGACGGTATACTCAAACGGTGCTTACCGCCTCGCCAAACCCAATGGGGACTTGTTCATGATGCCCATCAACGGCAAGTTCCTAAAGAAGTACTATTCTTGACATCCTCCAAGACATGTATTTCCCCAAACAACCTCTTTTCACAAAATCAAACGCTTCCGGAACCCAGCTGTTCCGTGGCATCCTTCCGTAGAAAGATAACCACATCCACATTACCTCTGAGTTGTCTCTCTACATCCTATAAAGCGCAACCTTACATTTCGTGAGCTTACACTATCCTTCATGTTTACCACGTCCATATTACCTCTGAGTAAACATCCCGTACAAACAACTCCTGTGTTGTCGTACATTGATCGCAGAACTTCCACGTCCACATTACCTCTGAGTTGTTCAGCGTATCCCCCAGGATCATTCCTACCACGTCCATAAATACCTCTGAGTAGGAAGATTCTATCATTTGAACCTAATGATTGCCATGTCCACATTACCTCTGAGCAAACATGTTGGTTCCTTCAAACTTATTATCTGTACCTAAACACCAAGGTGCGCAAAAGATAATAGGTCCACATAAATCATCTAGTTCATGAGATCAAAAATGAACACATCACAAAAAAAAAAGATAGTGTATTTCTTTATTTTTCAAAAAATGGAGTACAGAAATACGCTATTTCCCCAGCAAGAGTTGCAAAAACACATAAAAAGAAGAGAAACTACAGTCCCCGATCCTCTCCAGGGTGGGATGAGAGCTCTTTGACTCGACGTCTCAGGTCGGCAGTGCGAGTTTCCACAGTCGCCTGGACTCGGAGCTCGGCTTCTTGACGCATTAATCCGACAGCCTCAGCGGAAGTTTTACTCTCATACTTCTCATCAAGCTGTCGTCGCTGCTGAGCCAAAGCAAGGGTCCGCTGAGTAAGAGTTGCTTCCTCCTGCTTGAATGCCACGTGTTCAGCCAGGACACGATCAGCTTCTAGTTGAAGTTGGGCCCGCTGGTCTTCAAGACGGCGCATCTGAGCATCAACCTCTGCGATGTTAGCATCCACCGCAGCCCGCTTCTCCGTCGTCTTCTTCATAGATTGAGACAACTGCTCCGCCGTAGTCTCAGTCCCAGCTACTTCATGCTCCCAACTGCTCACATCGGCTCGATGGGAAGCCTCGATTTCAGTAATCAACTTCCCTATCTCTGCATCTATCAAGACAGAGAGGTCATTTCGTTGGATGCGCTGCAGTTCCGCGAGCCGCTCGTCCAGCTCAATCACCGAAACCTCCAGAATTTCGGCCATATGGTCATGGCCTTGGTGAACGCGGATCAGCTCGATACAAGGCATTGCCAAAGCTTTTGCTGTCGTAAAGCTCCCCTTGGCATCCATCACTGCAGATACATCTTTCTCCAGCATTTTGTACACTCCCTCGATGAGGAACTTCACATACTCGTCGGCATCCGCCAGCACCTGCGGCGTCATAGCAGGAGTTGGGGGAGCTACTACAGTTTGCGGACCGAAGGAAGATCCGCCAACCTCGATCTGAGAGGTTTGAACCTCGGCAGCAATAGGCTCTTCATCAACAGGGGCCAGACTGCTAGCCCTAGGAGCCGAAGGAACAGAAGGAGCCGGTACATGCGTCATAATAGTACCCCAAGTGGAAGGAGCAACAGAGGGTTCCACACCCTTACCCTTCTCAAGCTCGGAGAAATCACCGACGTCGACGGCCACCTCTTCTACCCCCGACGTTCTATCAGCATCAGCTACCTCCACCGACAAAACGGGGAGATCAACATTTATCTCCTGGCCAGCCCCAGGAGACAAGACCGGCAGAAGGGTCTCATTCTTCTCAAGACCCTCTACAGGGACAAAATTTGTCGCTACCGCCTGATCGGTAGCCATCTCTATGTCCATGGTTGAAGCTAAGGAAGGATTTGGCAATGATTCAGCCGACCTCCCTTCATCATGACAAGAAGGGGAATCAACCCTCTCCTCTATCCTCACTGCTTCTGCTGCCCCCCGCAACAGACTCCTGCAGCTCCGGAGCGATGTCATCGGAAGATGATGAACTCCATTCCTCTTCATCACCAGGAAGCTGTGCACTTGCTAAACCTTCGATATGTGAAGCCTCCGCTGTGGCCTTCGTCACCTCGGAAGCTGCTGTACCCTCAGGTTCCCTCCTGACATAACCCGGGGATACCGGAACCTCCACGATGACAGTATCCTCCGGATCTTCCTCCATGAGAGACATCATCGTCGGCGGGATACGCAATCCAGACGAGCTCGCCATCTCTTCTCGCCTACTCCCACCCGACTTTGGGGTACGAGGTTTTCTTTTTAGCGGCTCCTACAAAAGAAGATGGGGCCTCGTAAGTGGCGGAACCAAAATCAGATTTAGTAGGATGTCCTTACCTCTTCGGACGCTGAATCCGATGACACCGTCGGTAACGATGCCTTCTTCTGCTTCTTCGACACAAGAGATTCAGCCCCTGTATCTGCACATCGTTTCGATCGATCGCCCGAGGGTTCTACTTGTGATGCGGAGGGGGCACTCCATTGACCCACCCCTGACAGACGATGCGGCCGGGCCTTCACTGGCGTATCCCCAGTCGCTGCTAACTGGGTGCCTGCGATAAGGCTGGTCTTCCTGTCATATCCGGAGGGCGGGGCAGCCATAACACAGTAAAATTTGGCGGCCGAGTAAAGAATGGGCGGCCGCGGATCGGGGACGGGCAATGTAAAACGAGCTTCGGTACATCCGGCATTATAGTAATGCCAAGCTCGTGCACCATCCAACAAACTTCCAACATACCCCAGGGTAATACTGGGGTTATCCAACATCATCTGAGCATAACTAAATTGCCGCGCAAAGCGGCTCGGCAAGTACGGTTCCAGGTAGCACTGATTCCTGTTCCGGTACACCAGATGGGACGGCCGGATACTTTGCAACCAGCGGAATCTCCATTGAGGCAGAGTGGTGGTACCTTCGCCCAGGTCCCTTAAATCCTCGTTGGCCTCAAAACCTAAATAGATGGGACCAACTTTGGTGATCTCCCAACCCTGAAGACGGGATAAAACCTTTCTACAAACTGGGACACCAGTATACGACCAGCTCCTCCGATGGAAACGACGAAGGAATGCATCTCCAGCCTTATAATCTCCTTCCGAGCCCGGGCTCATCACACTGGGATGATGCAGAATCAGCCATCCCATCAAATAGTGAAACGGCAGTTCGGCACGCGGGAAGTTATTTTTTCTGCCTCTATCATGAATCACATTTCCAGCAAACTCTCGCAAACCTCGCTGCAGGTTACATACCATTGCGGGAAGGAGAGCCAAGCGCCGGCCGAAGACCAATTTTACGGCTGGCAGGATTAAGTTTCGAGTCACCCTCTCGACGGCACCGGATCCACCTGCGAACACGCAATCCCGGAGCCATATCATCAGATAGGCGACCAAAACCGCCTTGGATGACATTGGATAAGCAAGGTGCCAGAAGCAGCTGTAGGAGCGTGCATCTGACTGCTGGTCTTCATTTCCTCGGGGATTCTTCTCCCCTAACGTGCTCATTTCGGACAGCACCTCGCTACGAGAGAGCGCCGACGGAGTAGAAAACTTCGAAGAATCCTCTGTCTTGTCTAAAGACATAATCTCTCCAAGCGGTCACATGGGGCTGCGACCCGCTTTTATCCCTTCTCTGCACATAGTAATGATGACTCGCCACTTCCTTGAAGATGGCCGTCATCTCATCAGCTCTGTCCCCCAGGACCTGAAGTTCCTCATTGGTTGGAAAGTACTCTTCATAGGGCTCCGACCCCCAAGGGAGTTTAGACACCTCATATATCTCATGAAGTGCGAGCCCTAACTCCCCTACCGGAGTAAAGAAGGTCCCGGTATGAATATCAAACATCTCCAGGAGTGCGAGGAACATGTGCCTATTAAGGTCAACACCCGCCTGGGTAGCACGGATCGCGGCAGTCAACCCGATCTCTCGGAGCTCAGTCCGAAATTGCGACAAGATCCAGAGCGTCAGTTTATCCCATTTGGAGACGTAATGGCACCAACCCTCCACCCGAAACTCTCCTGTCGGGTATGAGCGTTCCATCAAAAACATACGATGTGTAAAAGTCGAAGCACTATAAGCAAGCGTATCAATGGGTACATCACTGTAGAGGCTCCCAGGACGTAAAGTCCGCCAAGTGTAAGAAGACCCAGACCGTACAACGGTCAAAGCATCCCTTTGGTCGGAAGTAGAATCAATTTGGATGACACCAGTCACCGCTCCCCCCTGAGAAGGGGTAAGCTCCCAAGACATCCTCCTCTGGGAAACAAGACGACAGAAGGACGTCAAAGGCCACTGACGTTCAAGTTGTTTAACAGTCATATGCACTCCATTCGCAGTAAAGAACCAGTCCTCCTTGACCTTCAGCACTGACGAGTCAGTAGAAGTGAGACGGTCTCCAAACAGGAACTCAGGCTTCAGGAAGGTCACTTTATCAGATGTGGAAGATTTAATGACTCCACGCTCTATCATCCGTTTGAGGAACCAATACTGCTGTTCACGGATTAGGGTCATTCTCTCAGGAGGCTGATCCAGCATAAGAGCATCTTGAGCAGGGTTTATCACTTCTTCGTTATGCTCTACTCCCATTTGGTTGAAGGCAGCCTCCAAGAAAACTTCACTCAAAAGCGGGATTGCCATCGACACTAGCAAAAGATCAAAAAAAGTCAGAAGAGAACACACAATGTGTCTAAAGGAGAAAACTGCGGCGCATCATCAGGGATTGAACCCATGCGCATGGCCTCGGCACATCATCAGGGTTTGAACCCATGCGCGTCAGCAGTATAGCCTCGGCACATCACCAGGGTTTAAACCCATGCGCGTCGGCGGGCAAAGACCGCGGCACATCATTAAAGACTCAAGGCCTATGTGCGTTGGCGTACGAGACTTACCAACCACCTCCGGTCGAACTTCGACAGGCCGACGGGGAACGACAGCCGCCGCAACTTCCGCGGACTCCCTCGCTTTCTCCTTCCCCTTGCCGGCAGCACCACGAGGAGTCTTGGGAGCCATTCTCTCGAGGAAGAAGAAGTTAGGGTTTTGAAGAAGAAACTCTAAAGAAGCAGAGGCACAGAGAAGAAGAACCCTTTCTCTCTCCAACTCTTACCTATTTATAGGGCTTGGTCGCACGCGTGAACAGATGACGTGTGATCTCAGCCGTCGCCTCGGGTTCTGTGCAAGGATAGCAGCAAATAAAACCAAAAGATCATCATTAGTCTTTTCGGTTACCGAGGCACCATCATCATTAACTGAGAAGAGCATGCGCCCGAACAGGCATGCACCCAGAAATCATGTGCCCTGACCTCCATGCTTCTTATTCAAAGTATTCCAAAACTTATTCAAAAGTTTTAAAAACTTTGAAGGGGTCTTGTAGAAGCATGGAATTTCACAACCAGAAAGCCCATGCGCCATACACTACATGCGCTAGAACTCAGACGAAGAACTTCACAGCAAGATCAATAAAGATAGACATTCGAAAGAAGACTTTTTTTTGATATACAGAAGTCTATTACATGTCTAAGAAAAGGTTGTACAAAGGAGAATTTCTACAAAAGGAAAGATCCTAAGTCTACAGCCAGCGGCTACCACGCGCCTCCAGATAAGCGCAGCAGCCACCATGCGCCATCAGTCAGGCGCAGCAGACATCATGCGCCTCCAACCAGGCGCATCCCACCATATCTTCAGCAGCTCAGTCATGTGCATCCAGCTCAGTTATGTGTATCCCTTCAGCAGCCCAGTTATGTGCCGCTCTTCCAGCCAGGCTCACCTGATAAGTGCCAGGGGAGGCTTCGAAAGAGCCTCCAAAGGCGAAGGAAGACCGTGATCGAAACTGCGGCTAAAGGAACAGCTTTCAACACAACCAAAGTGGGCAAACCCCACTTTGAAGGAAGATAGAGCCTAGCACCGCCATTCCGATCTACGGCTCTTCCGGAATAACGGAGACAAGGCCCGAGCATCCCTATCTTTGGATACAACAGACACCTTCCGCCTGCCTCGGAAGCCCTTGACTCCGTCTTTTGGATGTAACAGTCACCTTCAAGTGCATCGAAGACAACACAGCGTCTCATCTTCACCCTCGGAAGCACTTCGTCAACAGAATGCACCCGCATGTTCAAGTTCATGTTAGAAGTACGTGAGGGAATGAGAAGCAAATCTTCTCTCCATGCCACTATTTATAGGCCGGGCAGATCAAACCCACGCGCCAAGTGGATGGCCCTCCGAATTCCGTGCAATGAATTTACATTAAATGGATGAACCGGACGCCTCGAATTCAGCCAAACGGCTATTTATAGCACTCGAAGAGCGAGACAGCCGCATCATTAAAAGACATGTCCGATGCGCCAGCCAGACAGCGTATCACACGGACGCGCCCTTCGGCATCAGGCGCATCACACAGACGCGCCCTACAGTACTTGGCGTATTACAGAGGGTGCGCCCCCACACATCTCCATACCGAGTGGAACGCCAACCGACGCGCCCACTCAGCTGTCCATCGAACGTCACCAACATTAAATGCTGAACTGACAGAGTTGGCAGCACGCCTTCCAAAGTCTGAACAGTTGACAGCTTTTTCAGAAAATGAAGCGTCGACAACGTCAGCATCATCATGACTTTATTTCGACGGCTACTGCCACGTGGCCACTCAACCAACCGCATGTGCCTCTACGGCCATGCGTCCAAATCAGCATGCACCTCAAAAGCTATGCGCCCCAGGCTGCTCTCTGAAAGACAGAAGGAAAGTCGCCTGCATGCGCCTCAAAAGCCATGCGCCCCAAATGGTTTGTAACTCCTAAAGGTTATGAGCCGCAGCCTCCTCCTGCGCCCAATCCAAGGTGCAGCTCACCAGATCACTCCTCTCCACCAAATTTGAGATCTTCGAACCATGAGTCGACGACACGTGTCTTTTGACTCAACTCGTCCAAGATTTCAGCAACGAAAGATCTTCTCTCTGCTACGTGCCAGCTCACAACAGCAGTATAAAGAGTTCTTCTCCTCGATCAGGGCGCAGCATCCGTGCGCCTCCATCAGCAACCTCCACGTGGCGTCCCTACACCGGCGCATCCTGCATGCGCGCATGAGCAGCCAGCCTGCAAAATTATAAATAGAAGGATCATCTCCTTCACACAGGGAGACTCACAACACAGAGAGAATCCACAACAGAGAATCACCGGAGAGGCAGTTCTAGACACTCAACGTCTTCCTCCTTTCAGCAAGCTCCAGCACCCAGAGCAATCAACACCTTCAGAGAACCGATAACCGTCGTCAGTCGGTCAACGGAGTCAACGCATTACCACTCGCTCCATTGGCACTAAGGACCCAGCTTAAACAAAAGTGTACTCCTAGGACTACATCTAAGTCCTATATTGTATCACTGTTCTGTTTGTATTAAAATTTCAATCAAAACAATTTTAATGGCAAACAGTATTATGACCGAGAGCCAGTTGATGCAGGAGAGCTAGCTGGAGTTGCTCTCGACTTAGAGGCTGTAGAAGCCTAGAGCTTTACCATTAGCACTTTATATTTACCTTGTATTTGAGACTAGTAGACTCTGTCTTTCATTTTGCTGGAATGTAATAATTTTGAGACTTGTACTTTACTCTGGGTTTGGGATACATTTATAGATACTGTGATTTCATACTTGTTCATGATTATCTGGTTAGATTTTCCTAGTTTGGTACAGCTTACTTCGTCGTGTCTAACGACGAAGGCTAGGCGTGTCCGACTCGTGTCCGATTATTCGAGAGCGGGTCATTACATGTTTTTAGTGGTGGCCCATGCAGGTCTATCCTAATAGTACCTAGGTATTAGAGTACTATTGGGGGACTTGATTTACACTAGGGAAACTTGATCACAGCATAGGAAAAATCGGGAAATAAGGGTATATCAGGTTTATCAGGTACTTTGATATTATAAAAACATTGTTTATTAGGTTTTAGGATTTGTCAATCAACGAAGTTTCTTTCTATTACAGGATGGTCACTACGAGGAGGACCGCGGATCAGCCCGGAGTTGCAGACAGTTCGGATCAGGCCGCACCAGACGTTCCAGCAGATCAGCTTCCACCACTGCCTCCGATCTTTCCGCCGCTACCCTCGACGATGATGTTTGACGGCGCTCAGGTGATGGCGATGTTTCAACAGTTTATGGAGGCCCAGAATCACCAGGCTGCGCAGTTCAGGGAGGCTCAGAGTCAGCAGGCCACACAGTTCAGAACGACTGTCGTCGACGCACTCAGGACCAGAGAGCCGGCAGCGCTAGCACCAGTAGCACCATGAGCACCGAGACCAGGGACGGCCAAGGAGTACCAAAATCTCTATCCGATGGACTTTTGGGGCAACGAGGGGATCGTCTATACAGACGAATGGCTGGAAAATGTGAAGAGGACCTTGGAGATGGCACAGATCCCAGATAACCTGAAGGTGGAGGTGGCTAGTATACGACTTTTTGACTTGGCCAGAGCTTGGTACCGGGAGAAGCCCCAGTTGGCGGAGCACCAGGTGTCTTGGGTAGATTTCAAAACTCTGTTCAAGGAGAAGTTTTTCCCCGATGTGGAGCGGGATGAGCTGAGGATGCAGTTCGAGACGCTACAGCAGGGGACTATGACGGTTGTGCAGTACACTTTGGAGTTTACTAGACTCAGCAGGTTCACGGAGAACCTTGTCAGAGCACCGGAGGACAGAGCTTGGAGATTCAAGAAGGGTCTCACCAAGGAGCTGCGACCCGCGGTGGCGATTAGTCAAGCGACGACGTATGTGAGCATCCTTAGGATTGCTCAGGCTGTAGAGAAGGAAGCAGATCCAAGGCTGAAGAGGGACTGGGACATGGGCAGCAGCAGTTTCTAGGCACCAGCGAAGAGGGCCCAGACTCAGATCCAGGCTAGGCCACAGTAGCAGCAGCAGCATCACCATCCAGCCAGAGCTCCTGCACATCAGCATCAGAGACAGCATCTGGCGACTAGTTGTGCCTTTTGTTATCGCCCCGGATACGATATCGACGAGTGCCGTAAGAGGCTGGGACTTTGCCTCTTTTGCGGATCAGATGCACACTAGATGAGGGACTGTGCTCAGGCTACAGCTCGACTAGCATGAGGACCCCGAGGAGCTGGAGGACCACCACCTGCACCACCCAGAGCATTACCAGTTGTACCACAGAGGGCACCGGCTTTACCCACTCAGCACCAGCAGTTTGTACAGCGTCAGTAGAGGAGAGGACTACAGCAGGGACGTGCTTAGGTCATGGCTGCAGTTGAGGAGGACGAGGCAGTGCCAGATGTGATCACAGGTTCTATACTTTTACATACTTTCCCTGCCATTGCATTATTTGATTCTGGAGCCACCCATAGATTCGTATCATATGAGTTTCTGCATAGACACGACTTCACACCCAAGCCCACTATGAGGAACTGTCGGATTATGACAAGAGAAGGGTAGTGCCAGTGAGTGAGATGGTGGAATGCCCTATCAATGTTGTTGGAAGAGAGATTAGGGCTTGACTTCTAGTGATGCCACTACCCGGATTTGATATAGTCCTCGGCATCGACTGGATGAGCGATCAGTTTGCCGTAATAGACTGCCATGAAGGAAAAGTGATCTTCAGCTCGCCAGGAGTTCCACCGTTCGAGATCAGCAGAAGAGTTACAGAGAGGCCAGAGGGAGTCTACTTCGGAGCAGTTGCAGAAGACCAGGAGTTGCCGCATCCGCTGATTGCAGAGTATCTTGACGTCTTCCCCGAGGAGTTGCCAGGATTGCCGCCAGATCGAGATATGGAGTTCAGCATCTACTTAGTGCCCAGATCAACGCCGAAGTCCCAGCATTGCTACAAGATCAACCCAAAGGAAGATGCAGAGTTGAAGGCCCAGATTGATGAGTTGGAGGGAAATAGTTTTATTCGGTCCAGTGCTTCACCCTGGAGAGCACCGATACTCTTCGTGCCCAAGAAGGATGGGACTGTGAGGATGTGTATTAATTATCGTGCACTCAATAACATCACCATCAAGAATAAATACCCTTTATCGCAGATTGATGAGCTGTTTGACCATCTTAGTAGAGCGAAGGTCTTTTCCAAGATTGATCTTCGGTCGGGATACCATCAGATGAAGGTTCGAGAACAGGATATTCCGAAGATAGCTTTTAACACCCGATACGGCCAGTATGAGTTCCTGGTGATGCCGTTCGGACTCACCAATGCCCCAGCAGTGTTTATGAACTTGATGAATAAAGTTTTTTACAAGTATTTGGACAAGTTTGTCGTAGTCTTCATTGAGGACATCTTGATCTATACGAAGTCCGAGGAGGAGCATGTGGAACACCTGCGGATTGTGTTGGAGATTCTGCGGAAGGAGAAGCTGTATGGGAAACTCTCAAAGTGTGAGTTTTTCTTAGACATAGTGGAGTTCATAGGGCATGTGGTGACTGGAGAGGGGATTCCTGTGGATCCTAAGAAGATTGAAGCAGTTGAAGCATGGGCACCTCCCAAGTCAGTAGCAGAGATTCATAGTTTCCTGGGTCTAGCAGGATACTATAGGAAGTTTGTGAAAGATTTTGCCAAGATCGCAGAGCCTATGACCAAGCTTATACGAAAGGACGAGGAGTTCATCTAGAGCGACGCCTGCCAGTCAGCATTTGAAGAATTGAAGAGAAGACTCACGACAGCACCAGTTCTAGCTTTGCCATCAGGATCGGGAGGATTCGTCACCTACAGTGATGCTTTAGGAAAAGGCTTGGGATGTGTACTTGAGCAGAACAAGAGGGTTATTGCTTATGCTTCTAGACAGTTGAGGCCTCATGAGAAGAATTACCCTACACATGACTTGGACCTTGTAGCAGTCATTTTTGTCTTGAAACTATGGAAGCACTATTTGTATGGAGAAGAGAGTGGACATCTTCACGGACCACAAAAGCCTGAAGTATGTTTTCACTCAGAAGAAGCTGAATATAAGGTAGCACAGATAGCTGGAACTCATGAAGGATTTCGATATCAATCTACAATACCATCCTGGGAAGGCGAATGTGGTAGCAGATGCTCTCAGTCGATATACTGTTGCTATATTACTCACTATAGACCGACATCTTCTAGAGGACCTTGAGAGCCTTGGAATCGAGATTGTTCTACCAGGAGTAGGAGGGCAGTTGATGCACATGCAGATACAGTCGGGACTGTTAGAGAAGATCAAGGAGACCCATTTTCTTGATGAGGGACTCCGATATCTTAGAGCTCAGGCGGAGGCAGGATTGCTTGACGACTTCACTATTGCGGAGGACGGATCTTTGAGGCACGGGAACCAGTTGTGTGTGCCCAAGGACTTGCGGGAAGAAGTGATGCAGGAGGCCCACCAGTCACAGTATTCTATTCATCCTGGGTCTACCAAGATGTACAAGGATCTGCGGAAGTATGTTTGGTGGTATGGGATGAAGAGAGAGATTGCTAGATTTATTTCCAGATGCCTTGTATGCCAGCAAGTCAAGACGAAATGCTAGAGACCAGCGGGATTACTCCAGCCTTTACCTATTCCGGAATGGAAGTGGGAGCATATCACCATGGACTTCGTCTCTGGATTTCCGCGTACTCCCAGTGGCAAGGACGCTATTTGGGTGATCGTGGACAGACTAACGAAGTCTGCTTATTTCATTCCGTTTAAGGTTGGGTTGTCGACCGAGAAGCTTATAGACCTCTACATGCGGCAGATTGTGCGGATTCATAGAGTGCCAGTTAGCATCATTTCAGACAGAGACAGCCGTTTCACTTCATATTTTTGGATGAGCCTGCAGTTGAGCTTGGGGTCGCGGTTGAAGTTCAGCACTGCCTATCATCCACAGACGGACGGGCAGTCCGAGAGGACCATTCAGACACTGGAGGACATGATGCGGGTTTGCGTACTTGATTTCGGCGGTTCGTGGAAGGATCATTTGTATCTATTAGAGTTTGCCTATAACAACAGTTATCAGGCTAGCATCGAGATGACCCCGTTCGAGGCACTGTATGGGCAGAGATGTCACACGCCTCTATCTTGGGACAACGTTGGCGAAAGAGCTTTGCTTGGGCCAGAGATGGTGGTAGACTCAGCTGAGAAAGTCAGACTGATCAGGGAGCGTCTCAGAGTTGCACAGGATCGGCAGAAGCACTGGACGGACAGCAGCAGACGGCCACTGGAGTTCACGATTGGAGATAGAGTGTTCCTGAAGATCTCACCGACTAGGGGTGTCATCAAATTTGGTATAGACGGGAAGCTCAGTCCGAGATTCATCGGGCCTTTCGACGTGACTGCGCGGATCGGCGAGGTGGCATATCGACTGGCACTTCCAGCTAGCTTGGAGGGAGTACACGATGTTTTCCACGTGTCTCAGCTGCGACACTATATTTCGGACTCGAGCCATATGGTGGACTTTTCGGAGCTAGAGGTGGGTCCGAGATTGACCTACGAGGAGCAGCCAGTGGAGATCCTTGATCGGAGGGAGAAGCGCTTGCGGAACCAGACTATCCCACTTGTCCACGTCATGTGGAGACACCACTCTCCGGGAGAGTCCACATGGGAGCGCGAGGACGAGATGCGGGAGCGCTATCCCAGTTCGTTTGTTTGAGTGTACTGTGATATTGAGAAATTTTTTTAAAAATACAATAAATGAATTGTGTTTGAACCTTCTTGAGATTTGCTTTGAGTTTGTTTTGTTGTCTTTCAAATTTTGAGGACGAAATTATTTTAAGGAGGAAATATTTGTAACTCCATTTCCCGGTTTTGAGAAAGTAAAATTTGATTTTTAATAATAGCAATTGATTAATTTAGGTTTTAAATAAAAATTTAATTTTTATTTATTTTAAATAATAATATGGTGATTGATATTTTAGAGGAAAATAAATTGGGAGCAATTTCAAATTTGAAAAGTTGTTTCAACCAATTTAGTGGTCCCCTTATTTTTTTAAGATTCTAACTGATTTTCAAACATTTTTTTGTAATTAATGAAAAGGCAGAGGTTTTTTTTAGAAAAGTTTCTGGGCGGAGGGTGTCTTTTGCAAATATTCACAATTGTTTCTTTATAATCCAAAGCTGGGAAGAGAGAGAGAATCATAGTTATATTTTTTTTCATTCCTTTTCTTTAGCTTTCTCGTCTTCCCAATTCGTTTTCGAGCCAGCCCTAATTTGGCGACCACGACGACTTCGACGATGGCGACCACGACGACTTCGGAGGTGGCGACCACGATGAATTCGGCGGTGGCGACCACGACGACTTTGGCGGTGACGACCACGACGACTTCGGAGACGGCGGTGACGACGATGGGTACTACTTCCAGCGTTTGATCTACTCGAGGAAGGCTGCTGCAACAGCGAGCTCCGAAGACGCTCGATCTAGATCTTCAGATGGATCGCCCAAGTTTTTGACCTTCTGCTCAACGAAATCGACTGAGGTGAGCCGATTGATTTCAGATTTTATTTTTTTCGAAATTGTTGATTTATCACTGAGTTTTCGGGAATTTGAAGTTTGAATCGGTCTAGATCAATTGGATCTCTGATCTCTTCATTTCTCATAAATCCTTACATATTTTTCTCCAGATTCGATCGATTTACTTTGAGCTGATTTTCTATACAAATTCAAATCCTCAACTTAGTTTCGGTAAGAATTGATTTCGATTTGTCAATTTGAATTTCTGAGTTCAACGGAAATTTCGTAGTCTAGAATTGGATTGATGAAGCAATTCATGGGAATCTGAACAATTTCTATATTCTATTTGATTGTGGGAACAGGGAATTCGGACCAGTTTGTAAGCCGCTGACCGTTACGTGTTTGACAGTTTGTCCGAGCCTGGGACACAGCAGTGAACGGGACACGTTAGGCCGTGTCTGCTTCGTGAGAGTGTCTTGATTCTATCTGGACTCAGCACCACCAGGTACTAATATGTCCTCTTGCTTACTCTTGGTTAATTAGTAGTAAATAACAGAGTTTAGTTCGGGTTGCAGTCAGTGTAGGAGCGGTCGTATCCGTGTCCAGAGGAATGGGATGCAGGGAGTTTCGAATTGATGGATTTCAATTGTACTTGGGAATTGTGTCCGATTTTTGAAGTGGTGTGTTCAAATCAGTTCGTGTGCGTGTGTCTAGTACTGTTGTATCCACGCAGTGTGTGTTGATGCAGGAATGGGTGCGAAACTCTGCTGGGTTGATGTAGTGATTGTTTTTCTTTGTTTTGTTTTTAATTCTCGATTTGGTTGTATAATTGTTTCTTTTGATTTTCCTTCTCAAATTGTCTGTATATTTAGTTGTAGTTTCCTTTGATTTTCCTTCTCAAATTGTATGTATATTTAGTTGTAGTTTTCTTTGATTTTTCCTTCTCAAATTGTTTGTAAATTTTAGTTGTAGTTAGGGTTGTTTGAGTATACAATTCTTGGATATGTTGTGATCCTTTCTCCTAATTGTTGTGCTCCTAATTCGGAGATATCAACTTGGAGAAAGTCAGTAACATGCGGGGGGGTTTAGTTGAGTATGTGTTGATGGCTGAATTATTGGCAATGGGCCGGGCCTGTGGTAAGGTGGGATTAGGATGGTGATCTCAGTTTAGTTCAACTAAGCTTGAGGATTTTTGTGTCACTGCGAGTTAATGAGTCTATATCAAGCCTAGCTGCATTTAGTATTCCTGTATTTTGGTTGAGGTGTTGAGCAGTGACTTGATACATCCTGTTTTTCTGAACTGCAAGTCCAGATTGGTTTATAGTTCAAAACTTCTTTTATAACCACTCTTTAAAACTTCCTTTGTTTAAATAAGCTGAGCTTACTATCTGCTGTTAAACTGCAATAAGGTTAGTATGAACGGTATAATACAGTACATATTTTTATCAACTACATTTTTGTAATGTAAATCTGTCTATAGGTAACACGTGTAGTAAAGTTGAACTTATGGTTTATACCAATATATGTATATATATATATATATATATATATATATATAGAATTTGCAACCTAGATTTCTTACTAGCTTAGATTATAGATTTTTATATTAATAACTCTATAGCAAGGTATGTTAGAAGTTGGAATCCCTAAACTAAAACTTGTATAGATGTTAATCAACTTGTACACATTATTAAATATAGGAGGACATCTAGCTCCGATCTTCACCCGTACTTTCCTGGAGCAAGGCAAGTACACTCTACGGTCTTGTACATTTTATTATATCCTGTGCTTCCTTGATAGACACACTGCAACACGACATGTATTTCTGGTGCTCATGTTCCTTGTTCTTATTACTTGTACCTGGGGAGGGGAAATATACTATTTATGTGACCAAACCCAAGAAACAACTCAGGTGTGTTTAGCTTAGACCCCGTATCGTACATGCGGGTCCTAGGCCGTACCATTCATGTGCTTGCATGTGCTTTCATATGTTTACCCCTAGCCGATCACATACTTAGTTATATTTCAAATATTGTACACACATGTTCAGGAGATATATCATGTACTTAGTTCCTATGATTCCTGAGATACCATGTTCTTTCATGTTCTTACATACCATGTTCTTTCATGTGCTTATACACCATGTTCTTTCTTGTACTTTACATACCATGTTCCCTTGTACTTTCATATCATGATGTCTTGTTCATTACCTAGAATTGTACTTTGCTCCGCTCCTGAATAGGATATGTTGCAGGTGAGTTGGAGGCCCTGTGTGACACTTATTATGGCCGAGAGCTAGTTGATGCAGGAGAGCTAGCTGGAGTTGCTCTCGACTTAGAGGCTGCAGAAGCCTAGAGCTTTACCATTAGCACTTTACATTTACCTTGTATTTGAGACTAGTAGACTCTGTCTTTCATTTTGCTGGAATGTAATAATTCTGAGACTTGTACTTTACTCTGGGTTTGGGATACATTTATAGATGCTGTGATTTCATACTTGTTCATGATTATCTGGTTATATTTCTCTAGTTTGGTACAGCTTACTTCGTCGTGTCTAATGACGAAGGCTGGGCGTGTCCGACTCGTGTCCGATTATTCGGGAGCGGATCGTGACAGGCATTTAGGCATCAATTAGCCAGTAATGGCAGCCATTGGGGCCGGTCGCTATATGGAGCAATTCCATTCATTCTTCTTATTTCTACGAGTTTCTCCATCCTTTCAATTTCTTCTCCAAAAATTCCTTTAGAGCTCAAGCCCCCAAATTCCTTCTTCATCTTCAATTTGTATTATTTTCCAACCTGTAATATCCCAGTCCCAAAATACTTAGGACTAGGTACGTATCCATGCCAGCTGCATACATATGAAGTATACTCCAATATATGGAAACCTCGTATGAATACATAAGCTGTAAAATGCAGTAAACCAAGAGTAATCTAATCTCATCCACACAAAATAAAAGAATAAAAGATATCACATAATCAACTATAATAAGTCTTTGTACAATACGTTGGGCGGAGACAAATTCACTACCAACAAGTAAGGAAAAATATATATGAAAACGGAAATGATTTGGCGGTTGTAGCAAATAAAGACCCAAAATACGTCATCTCCAAATGAATAGAAAAAATCGCGACCTCGACTAGAACACCTGTAATATCACAGAAGCACACACCTGGAGAGATAATCAGGTCCTCAGAGGGACGTAATAAGATACAGGAAGAACATGCCATAAATACTGATTACAAAATATGCCACAAAGAATATAAGTGACAAGACAACAATAAGGTAATCTAACCGTGCTACGGTGTTTATGCAGTTAAGAACAAACCTACAAAGCATGGGTATCTGTCTCAGTAGCAGTAACTCAGGTATGATCCCATCAGGATACCAGGGACCTCAAAGCATAACATTCCTCGAATGTCAGATGCCAGCAGTATCAGTAATCTCAGGTATGGCCCCATCAGGATACCAGGGACCTCAAAGCATAACATTCTTCGAATGTCAGAGGCCAGCATTATCAGTAATAGGAAAGTGCATAAGGACCCATACGTTAAGGAACTGTTCTTCCCACCCAATGCCTAACAGAGTCACATCCATGTCTCCTATACCTCTACTAACTGCTAAGTCTCCTAACATACCTCTATTAGCAGTTAGCCCTAACACATGCACATGGGGGATTAGCCCATACGCAAGGACCTCTACATGCTACTCGTCTCACACATCTTCGTGGTACAACTGTGTCGAGGCATATACAATACACTACAAACGGTAGTCCCCTAACTCTAGGTTCATATGCAATCAAAGGATAGTAATAAAGTAACTAATAATCACTGAGCATGTAGTAAATCAAGAACTGTAATAACTGGAAATAATGAACAGTGATATATAATAAAATGCAGACTGAATGTAAACAGTATAATGGCAAGGTATCTTGCCTGAGGTTATGTGCAAAAGGGAATACTCCAGTAGCTCGAACAGACAAATAAACGAAGAAAGAAAAGCCAAATCCTGCAGATGACTCCGGATGCTGCAACAAACATCACGAACGAGTTTGGAATATAAGATATGCCTAGGAAATGCCTGTCCAAAAGTCAAATTCTGGAACATGGGCAAAATTATAATTTCGGATCAAAACGATGTCTGCCGTTGGACCCGCTTTGCACTGAAATACGTGCCAATATCTACGGTCTCTAAAGTCGTCAAACTATATGTCTACAGATTTGTTTTGATGAGACGAACCCAACGGTATATCCAATTTTGGATTTCGATGGCCCGTGCACAAAATCGTCCTTTGAGTGGGATTGTGGGCCCGCCGTCCCGATCAACCTTCTCAGAATTGAACCAAACTTGGCTCACAGGACCAGAAAAATATTTTGAGTCCAATGGCGCAAGTTTCGTCGCGATTTGATGAGTGTACACGGAGTTGTGACTTAATTTGCAAAGGGTCGATACGGGGGTATCTCGACGGATACGCACTGATTTCGTCGTGCATGTGCAACGAAATCGGGTTCCGTCAGTTCCCACACGTTGACAACATCCATATGCGTCTTTCGATGCGCATAGTGCGCGACCACGTCGCCCGGTTTGTCGGGACGCACGTCGTATCGGGTGTTTTTCTACTTTTTTTAAAAACAGAATTTACAATTTTTCGTAAAACTTTAACAACGTATAACTTTTTACACACTAGATGAAAGGTAAATCCAGAAGGTGCGTTACAATCTCGGTTATGTTGTCTTTGACTGTTTTTAATTAGTTTTTACAAAATCCTATTGTACAAAAAGAAAAGTGGCCGACAAGTTGGTATTTTAAAACAGTTTTTAATATTCCAGAAAAGTGGTTTTTTCGAACAAGTTGGATGGCCATGTCAAAATATTCCTGGAGGATCTTGAAGAGGGTAATGTGGGCTTTCTACACGAATTTACGGATCGAAAATTGGAGTAGAATTGACAGAGAAATTGATCGGGGAAGTGGGATACCTTAAAGTGGGAATCTGTTATTTTATTGTTGTTGTTGTTGTCGTTGTGACGATCGGGAGGCGGAGATGCCATCCCTCCGGCGAGGCTGGGCACGCACGTCGAGGAGAGGGGGAGGAAGAAGAAAGGAGGAAAGAGGAGGAGATTAGGGTTTGTATATATATATATATATATATATATATATATATATATATATATATATATATATATATATATATATATATATATATATAACTATATATACATATGTTAAAAGGAGGGAGGGGGTCGGCCTATATTAGCAACTACTGCTACTCCTGCTTTGTTAAAGGGGGTTCGGCCCCTTCATGGGGCGCATAAGAGCTGCTGCTCCTTTGTGCAAATATGGTCGGTTCCCACATGGTAGGGCCGAGTGGGGCCGACCATATGATTTGTTTTTTTTTCTTTTCTTTTCTTTCTCTTATTCTTATATATATATATATATATATATATATATATATATATATATATATATATATATATATATATATATATATATATATATATATATATATATATATATATATGAGGAAAATGTACCTAAGGTCGACCTTAGGTAAGTTACCTAAGGTCGACCTCATTTTCCTCACTTTACAATATTTTTTTCTTGAATTTTTTTTATGGGATTCATCTACACCTTATTGATTGGCAACATACCAAATTTCAAGAAAAAATAATATTGTTTAGCCCCCTATCAATAAGGTGCAAAATCGACGGTGTAGCAGCAAAGTTTTAGACCGTCGATTTTGCAAGGGATAGATAGGGGGCTAAACAATATTATTTTTTCTTGAAATTTGGTATGTTGCCAATCAATAAGGTGTAGATGAATCCCATAAAAAAAAATTCAAGAAAAAAATGTTGTAAAGTGAGGAAAATGAGGTCGACCTTAGGTAACTTACCTAAGGTCGACCTTAGGTACATTTTCCTCTATATATATACCACATAAATCTCCATAAAAACCAAATAACAAATTTAATGTTATCTATCCAAATATTGAATACATATTTAAACATATCTGCATGTATATACAAGTTCAATTCAAAATAAATCCACTCAAAATAATAATAATATCTTTAATAGAATAAACATGTTTAATAAATCACCACAAAATAACTTTAATAATAATAAATTAATAAAATTGTCCTACTGGGTGAACTTATACCGCACACCCTTATCTGGGTCCAAAAATTTGTGCAAATATTGGGAATATTATTTTAATAATAAAATACCAATAATTGTACACATAATTAAATAATGAGAAATTGTACATAAAATTCTAAAATAATTTAGAAAATATTTCTACGTACATAAAATATATCTACATGGCCACCTTTGGTCATACCATATACCTACATGGGTTAAATTTTGGTTCGGGCCCAGTTCCGGCTGAATTGGTCAAACCGGGTCACTTAAAAGTCGAAAATTAAATAAATAAATAAATAATTTATCGGTGGAGGTTAAATCGCAATTTGGCCTGGTTTTTCTAGTTCGGCCTTCACCATGGCTAGGCTTTCCCCAGCATGGCTAGTACACTTGTCAAAACACACTGCTACATCTTCCGTGCCAAAATTCATGGTCGTCTAGTGCTCCAAAACTCATCAATGGCTAAGGTCATTTTTAATAAAAAACCATAAATTGTATAAATTCATTTTAAGTCTAATAAAATAATAAAAATAATATTAAAACATAGGGGTTTTACACAACCTCTTCATGAAGATTCATGGCATCGAGAGCACGAGTGGAGCCTAGAATGAGCTAGCTAGAAGAAGGATTGTGTCCGAACCTCCGTCTTCGATTCATGGCATACAAGTTGATGAATGGGCGCTTACTTACGTTAGACATGATCGCAAGAATTGGGATTCAAGTTGCAAATTGGCAGTGTGTCTTCTACAGACGGAGCAATGAGACGATGGGTCACCTATTTTTTGTTTGCAGTGAGACATGAAACATTTGGCGGAGACAAAGAGAGAAACTTCATTTGCAGTCGTCAACTGTAACCCCTCTTCCCAAAATTTTGATAATATATTTTATTTATTTATTTGGATTAAATGGTGACTTTTAGAATTTTTAAAAATAATTACCTAATTAATTATTACGATAGAGGACTTTAGCCATGGTGGAGTTTTGAAGTACAAGATGATTAGAAATCGTGGCACGGATAGTGCAATAGCGTACTTTGACTAGTGTATTAGTCCTGATAGGGAAGGTCGACCCATAGTGATGTCCTAACTAGGAAAACCAGGCCAAGTTGCAACATAACCCATACCGAAGATTTATTTATTTATTAATTATATTATTGAGTTTTAAGGAAATCAATTGTACCGAACTAGTCCAGATTGGACCCAAGCCCAAGCCATGTAGTCATACGGTACGTCCAGTGACATTTGTGTCGAGGTATTTTGGTATGATTGTATTGTAGTCCGTTTTAGTGATCTAATAATTCTAAGTATTCTTCATTAAATATTATAAATATTATTATTAGTGATATTCAGTGACTTTTGTATAAAATAGGTACTCGTATATTTTAGGATTTTTAGACTGTACATATTGGTATATACGCCTTTATTTGGTTTATTGAATTTTATTATTATTATTATTATTATTATTTTATTGAGGTTATTATTATATAATATTATTTAATTATTATTGGTTATATTAATTGTCAAATAAATGTTATATATATATATAAATATATATATATATATATATATAAATATATATATATATATATATATATATATATATATATATATATATATATATATATATATATATATATATATATATATATATTCGTATATATATAAACATGGCCTACACTAGGAATAGAAAATATTGAGATTTGTATTTCTATATAAAAATATATTTATTTAGATTTAGGGAGATTTAGTATATATATATATATAGAAATATGAGTATATATATATATATATATATATATATATATATATATATATATATATATATATATATATATATATATTTTAACAAAAGAGCATTTTATTGATAGCTAAAAGTAGCTCATGAAGAGCATTACAGACGGGTACTGGGCCTAAGACAAAAGGGCCCTGAGCAACAGGTACAAAAAGCAAACAGAAAATTACAACCATAGCAAAATTTCACAAAATAAAATTTCCAAAATTCCAAACAAGTCAACTGACGGGACTGTGTGGGCGCGAGGCCCTGGGGGCACCCCGCCCGAAGCGAACGGTGCACGAATTCTTTTTTTTTTTTTTTTTTTGGGAAAAAGGTGGGTTTTTTTTTTGTGAAACAATTCGAAAATTTGAAATTTCAAACAGAAATTTCAAAAGTCGAAAGCAGGGGGGGATCATCCCCACGTGAATGGGCACGAGGCCCAAGGGGGGAGACGAAAGCGTGGACCGGACGGCGCTGTCCACGAGGGGGGACCTCGGGCCCCGCACCAGCGCACCAACCGAGGCGGGCGCTGGCCACGAGGAGGTCTCGGGCCCCGCCCCGGCACGGCTACCGAGGCCCGCCGCAACGAGGGGGCGCGGCGCGGGAGACGGAGGCCCACGACGGAGGACATGCCAGGACGGCCCGGAGGCGGGCGACGTCCCAGAGCCGAGATCTCAGACGGGGGGGGGGGGAAGGGGGGGCGAAGCTGGGATCCGGCAGGGGGACCGGCCCGACGAGGCGAGGACGGGGACGGGACATATATATATATATATATATATATATATATATATATATATATATATATATATATATATATATATATATATATATATATATGAATAGACTTATTAATAAGGAAAAAAAGGAAAAGCAACAGCAACAGCTCACGAGATATTAGGGGTCCAATATCTCGTGAGTCATACAAAGCCCCAAACCCGCGAGTGTCCCCAGCCCAAACCAAGAGCATCACATATATGCGGATATATATATATATATATATATATGTATATATATATATATATATATATATATATATATATATAAGTCAGCGATAGAGATGGAAGGGATTTCGACCAAAAACTCAAACCCTAATCCAACTTCCCCCTGCCGCGCGCACCCCAGCAACCAGGGCGGCCACCGGCGATCCCGCGCCGCCGCTCGAGACCAGTTGTTACCTTCCAACAAATTTCACATGCAAGACATAGACGACTCCACCTTTATGTAGACATATTATGTCCCACTCAAACACGTCCCCTTGTACCCTATTTTTATGGTACAACTTTCAGGTTAAAAGGACTAGCTATAACCCTTACCATAATATCCGTATACTTCTCGACTACAATTAGAGTCACAACTTTGACTCGAATCTTTCGACCCAATATATGGTTGTGATCGAATCGAAGCCCACTACGCACGTGTCACCAGTGTGCCACTCAATTGTGCCTTCTCGTGCTACTTAAACACAAAAGTCATTGAAGGCACATTTTTGGGCTTTAGAGACCTAGCTAACCAACCTGACTGGCAACTAGCTCAACCAATTGGGTCGAAACCTATTCTAGATTACCCTAACATAGTATAAATGGTTTTACCATTGGGATCTTGTCTAGTCAATATAGATTGAAATCCAGGGTTCATCCGACCAACGAGTGATGTCAAATCAGGGAACCCATTAAGACCCAGTAATACCCATTCATACATACCACCGTAATTGGACTATAAAATCGAACTTTCTGAAATAGGTCCTATACCCATTATGTTATCTCCCCTTCTTAGAATGTGAAGTCATTCGTAACCCTTATTTCATCTACCTGGAAGTTGTGATACGATCTTGCATTGCATTTATATCCCTTGCTCGTGTGTTTAAATGACCACGAAAAAGATCACAATCTTGATTTTCCAAATTCCGTTCTATTATGGAACCATGTTTAGATTAACTTCGCGAACGAAACTTCTGTATTGCACAGATTGGAAGACCCTCTGAGAAACGAAGGGTTCTTAG
>JANAVB010004796.1:9706435-9833356 GCA_029216955.1 Iris pallida
ATTTCATAGTCAACTTATTTAAATCTCTAGAAGCTCATGAATTTTTACACATATAGTTAAAAGGAATGTTAGTTAACTCATAATGGCAGGACAGCAGCGCATTGTTGCCATTTATTTAAATTATAGAGACTATGGATTCACTGCAGCTAGCAACGCACTGGTGAGGCATGACCCCTAGAGTTAAAATTAGTTTAAAAAATATAGGTTATAGAATATTGCTAAAACTATGACTAGTAGTCCTCTTTTGATCGTAGTTACCCTTGTGTCAATATAAGGTGGAGTATCTGAGAGCATGTCACATCTGAATCACGAAACCAAGGGTTTACCACAGCCAGAGTATACGGGCGAGGCATAATCCCCGGTGAAATGACTTCAGACATGACTACAAGTTCATGATACTATAGAGGACATGAAATACCCTGTGTGTCCCATAAGATCCAAAACCAATACTAGTAAAAGTTCTGTGAGTTGGGTAGCGTGTCCCCCAACCTAGCATTCCGTGGTTTTTATTACCTATTGACGAGGTAATTGACTGACGCTAATAGGTTTACCTGGAATATGGAATTTAGAGGTCCATAACCCATTAGTTGACCAAGGTCTTATGGATAAGAAGATAGTAGGAATACTGTATAAGCAAGAACACCGGATAAGGTTTGATTCTCACAAAACTCGAACTACTTGTACCTCCTTTCAAAAATCTCGCATACTTGTATTTTTTTTGACTATTTTGACCAATGCTGCTATTATAGCCTAGTTTTGTAAGGTTACTCTTTTATCGAGCTTGATTCAAGACATGTTTATTGGGGACGCCTACTAACATATTGTCTGATCAGAATCGATGTATTACGGTCTGATCAACCGTAGTGCACCCGATTCGCTCTCTCTTTAATTATCCTACGTAGATTGAGATATCAAGGTATCTATGATATCATCCGCTACTGCATTGACAATTTCTCTTGAATTATACATTCGCCTTTGAATCACGAAATTGTATTCAGTAACATCTTCCTTGAACTCTTTACTGTTTTTGTCTTTCACTGATTTGGAAAGACGAAAGCTCGTGATTGATAGATAGAATACAGAGTAACCCCCATAGCTATGATAGTTGTATACACAAGTGTAGCTACCATCAGCCAGCCATGTGGTTGAGTTATTCGTTCTTCTCTCGACCCTCAAACTACTATTGGGACCTTCTAGCCATCTGAATTTGAGAATGATTAGGGTTTTACCCTTAGTCGAAATGCTAACCCAGGAGATTATCTATTCTCAAGAAACAATTCATTGTGTGTCTCTAAATATTTTCTTGAATATTACCTTAACTAGAAATCCTTATGCCTTGACTCAACCGTTCCTCGACCAAAGCCCACAGTTTAGACATGACATGAATAAACAAGGGTAAGGACAATCATTTACCATGACTATGGTAGACACTCATTCCGAGATTAGTTTTCAACAAATATTATCCTAGTTATATAAATTTTATTATTATGACCTAACTAGTGTTGGAACACCACAGTCACTAGCTTAGCCAATACCATAGCTTAAATACCCTGTCATATTATGATCTACCAGCAATACATGATCACTCCAGCCCATACCACTAGAACCCTTGTGACAATAGTCTGGCGGGATTAATACAAATAGTAAACTTACGACTCAGTTGTTAGAAATCTTCTTATATGATTGTGCCTTAGAGTTGGTTACCCCGTCGATAACTCTTGTATACTGTAGACGAGTAGATCATTCTACTTTTTCGACCATGTGTCATTGCACACACTCGTTTTCTATTTATTGAGGAACGATCCTTGACTTGACTATATCTATCGTATCCCGTTACGCCGTGCTTATTCTTTATTAACAAGAGTCGGGGTACAGTATCCTGACTTTGGAAATTCTTCTAACCTCATTATCCCTAAAACCATGTCCTAGCTTCTAGGGTGAGTAGACTGTAAGCCTTCTAAAATTTTAGGATATACGAGGATTACCGATTGATTAGAATAATTTCCATTAGGATGATAATTAGTGCCCCATGGACTCCCACTTTACATTTAGATCATTTTGTGTCCCCGGTCGTGTCATTAATAATCGGAGCTCGAGACCAGCTGTTACCTTCCAACAAATTTTACATGCAAGACATAGACGACTCCACCTTTATGTAGACATATCATGTCCCACTCAAACACGTCCTCTTGTACCCTATTTTTATGGTACGACTTTCAGGTCAAAAGGATTAGCTATAACCCTTACCATAATACCCGTATACTTTTCGACTACAATTAAAGTCACAACTTTGACTCAAATCTTTCGACCCAATATATGGTTGTGATCGACTCGAAGTCCACTACGCACATGTCACCAGTGTGCCACTCAATTGTGCCTTCTCGTGCTACTTAAACACAAAAGTCACTGAAGGCACATTTTTGGTCTTTAGAGCCCTAGCTAACCAACCTGACTGGCAACTAGCTCAACCAATTGGGTCGAAACCTATTCTAGGTTACCCTAACCTAGTATAAATAGTTTTAACATTGGAATCTTGTCCAGTCAATATAGATTGAAATCCAGGGTTCATCCAACCAACGAGTGATGTCAAATCAGAGAACCCATTAAGACCCAGTAATACCCATTCATACATACCACCATAATTGGACTATAAAATCGAACTTTCTGAAATAGGTCCTATACCCATTATGTTGTCTCCCCTTCTTAGAATGTGAAATCATTCGTAACCCTTATTCCATCTACCTGAAAGTTGCGAGACGATCTTGCATTGCATTTATATCCCTTGCTCGTGTGTTTAAATAACCACAAAAAAGATCACAATCTTGATTTTCCAAATTCCGTTCTATTATGGAACTTTGTTTAGATTAACTTCACGAACGAAACTTCTGTATTGCACGGATTGCAAGACCCTCTGAGAAACGAAGGGCTCTTAGACTTAGCAAGTGACTGGACTAGAGTAGCCCAATCTAGCAAAATAGGTCAATGGCTCATAAACTTTCTTTCTATCTGCATCTTTGGATACTCTCTACCACTCTTGAAACTTCATAACTGCTCTCAATTATTCTTCCTTATCTTCCAGTCCTTCCTATTGCAGAGAGACGAAGGTCATGCTTATTAGAATTCACCAATATTTCTTAGTTACCTGTGTAAAATTGTTGCTTGTTAAGTTTTGGATTACTTGATAGATAGGAGAGGATTATAGATGCAATATACACTACCAAAATAAGTGGTTTTAGCGACGCCCAAAAACGTCGGAAAAACAACAAAATCCGTCGCTAATATGTATCACCGACGTATTTACCGACGTTTAGGTTTTGTCGCCGTTTCCTTAGTCGCTGATTACAAAAACGTCGCTGAACGTCGCAATTACCGACATTCAGCGACGTTACAGTACGTCGGTGAGTTATCGACGTTTATCGTCGTTCCGTCGGTATATTAGCGACGTATATGTAGTCGCTACACGTCGGTAAAGACCTGGAATAGTTACCGACGTCTACCGTCGTTTCGTCGGTAATATAGCGACGTGAATTTTGTCGCTAGACGTCGGTAAAGGTCCTGTACATTTTTGCAGCTAGTGTCGGTAAACGTCGGTAAATACGTCGGAGAGCTGTACTTTTTTTGCAGTTAGTCGTCGGTAAATGTCGGTAAAACGTCGGAAAAATATATTATTTGCAGCTTGCCGTCGGTAAACGTCGGAACACGACGTCGCTAAACGTCAGTAAGCGTCGCTAAACGTCGCTAAAGTTGTAAAAAAAAAAAAAAAAAAAACACAGATTCTATATTACCACTCACAATTCTATAAAACACATATAGGTACACATTCAAATCCCCACTCACAATTCCAAATCACAGCGCATTCAAACCCCCACTCACAATTCCAAATCACAGATAGCTTTAATCTAAGTTAATTAACATCTAATCCAAACACAATTAACATTTATCGACGAAGGAATTAACATCCAATCCAAACAAGTCACAAGTCAATTCGATACAAACACAACTAACATCCAATACAAACATCCAATCATAAGTCACAAACATAAGATGATACAAACACAAACAAAAGTCCTAACTAGGACTACTAGTGATCTGGTGCAGGAGGGGCACCGCCGCGACGAAGGCGTAAAAACTCCTCATACTCCGCAAGTGAAATCGATACAGATGGAGCGCCAGGCTGTGACGTCGGTGGAGTCGGTGTCGAAGAAGAAGGCGGTGGAGGCGGCGGAGTCGACGACGATGAAGGCGCACCCAGAGTACCAGCATGCTCCAACGCTGTAAGTCGCTGGTTGTATGAATCCATGATAGATAACATTCTACCACTGCTCTGGACCATCGAATCCTGCGCCAATCTCACCGTCTCGGCCATGGTCACCTGTCCTGTCTGCAACTCCGTCACCGTGCGCTCTAACCCTCCAACGGCGCGCTCTGTCCTCTCAGTCGTCTCCCTGAGGTCTATAATGCCGCGGTCGAGCGCATCCAATCGTGCTAGCAGTGCAGGATCGTCCGTAGGATGCTGAGACTGCTGCTCGATCCGTCGTAGCAGGTCGTCACGGAGAGACTCCATCATCTGGTGGACTCGGACAGACTCCTGGGACGGCTGTGGACCATGCACACTAGCAGGAGATGTCCTAGAGGACTGGGTCGCAACTAGGGCGCCATAGGATCCCGTACCGTAGTACGTACCCCTACGGAGGCCACCAGCGGCGGTCATCCACAGCTCGTCCGCCGACGGAGCTTGAGTGGGCTGCGAGGAAGTACCGGCCTCCCCTGCATCAGGTGCACTAGCAGCCGCCCGTTCCCGCAGCCTCGTATACTCGGCCTAGAAAGTATGGATAGTACTCTATGATTTCTAATTTCTAATTAATGTACTTATTTTTACTAACTTCATGAATATTTATTTGCATCATATTTACTAAGTTATATTAAAATGGACACGAAGTATTAAATTAAGATAACGTATTGTAATACTTACATAGGTCTGCTCGGCCCTCTCGTCAATAAGGACTCCGCCCTTCCGATGGGTGGCCAGGAAGACGGTCACCATGTCGGCGTTACCGACCTTCCTTACCTGTAATTAAATATATTATCTTAGTAATAATTTATCGGATTTGCATTAAAATAATATTTCTAAAAGAGAAAGACATACCAGACGACGGAAATGTTCCGTCATCGGAATCGACCCACCGCACCACTTCGAGGCATGTTGCCTAGCCGCCTTAGCCTTCTCCGACTTCTCCTTGTACCTTGGCTCGTTGAATCGAGCCTTCATCGCATTCCACTGATCAGGGGTGATCCAACCTTTGATCGGCTTTCCGGCACGATCACGTTCCTTCTGATCATTAATAGAGTCGCAGATCAGCTTAGCAGCGATGGAAGGAAACATCCCCTCGATCTGCTCGGCCCGGTGTGGCGGATAGTAAAACATATCCTAGAACAGTACGAAACCAAATATTTATCAGTTATATATAATATGCATAAATTAAATGATTCATGTTAAAAACAAATCTATTTTAACCTTGAAGCGCGTAAACCAGAAGTTCTTCCTTTCGTCTGGAGCATCAGAGTAGTTAATCCAGGAACCACCATAATTATGCCTCAGCATATCGCCTAGGCGTCTCTGTACCCCTGGAGGACGATATCTATACATACATATTATATTCATGAAAAAAGTTAATTTATGATAAAAACAGAAGAAAAAAAAAATCATAAACCAAAATACCTACTTTGTACCGTCGGCCCAAATCTCCGTCCTCCCCTCCTCCGGAGGTGCGCACGCATCATCTTCATGATGCTGGTCGGCCGTCGGCGCATCCTCCTCGGCCATCTGCTCATCCGTCTCCATCGTCGTATCAACATCAGGAACGCTAGACGGGGGAGCCCTCTCAACAGGTCTGGAACTACTCGTTCCAGGAGATATGCCACGTGACGTCGTCCCAACCGGCCCAGCTACTGTCCGATATGGAGGAGTAATCGGCGACGAGGATCCAGAGCCGGTACCAATAGGAGGTACCGAAGGCAAACTCCGTCTCCTAGCAGTACCTGTAGGAAGTACCGGAGGATCCCGACCTCCTCGTGGCCCTCGCAAATGTCCGCGATGACCTGCCATACCTGATAACAGCATATGATAGTACAAGATATAATAGAGAATAGAAATATGACAGTACAACAAATAATAGAGACTAGAAATATGACAGTACAACAAATATTATAGACTAGAAATATGACAGTACAACAAATAATAGAGAATAGAAATATGACAGTACAACAAAGATAATAACCAAGGTAACATATGATGATACATTCTACAATAAACATCTAAGTCCAGATAATATATTCTAGAAGAAACATCTAAGTCCAGATAAGTATATCTCTCTCAATCATCTTCAGAATAATCATCTTGTTCGTCTTCCTCGACCTCATCTTCCTCTTCCTCCTCATCTTCACTTTCGTCTTCACCTTCGTCGGCTTCGTCTTCCTCTTCGGATAATTCTACATCTTCTACATTATGTGTCGTGTAATGCGTAACTTCCGTGGAGTCCACATCGACAATATTGGTTACAGGAGGTAGCTCGTCCTCCTGGTAAGCTTTTTCATCAACATCAAAAGTATCTCTAGCTTTAGTCTTGCATACTGCCCACCAGTCAGACTTCGTTGCTCTCCGTCTCGGATAAGCTGTGAAATACACGAGCTGAGCCTGAGTTGCTAGGACAAACGGTTCGTAGCCTTGATATCTACGCTTGTAGTTTATATCCACAAGACCATGCTTGTCAATTTTCCAGCCTTGATTTTCAATCGGATCGAACCATTCACACTTGAACAACACGATCTTTACAGGTTCTCTGCCATAATTATATGACAACTCCACAATCTCTCGCAAGATGCCAAAGAAATCATTTCCTGGATCGACGTCTTTGTAGTTCGAAGACTTGATACACAAACAACTGTTCTTCGTGGAATCAAGATCCAGGAAGCTGTCTCTGATCGGAGCATTTGTCGACTTGAACCGAAAGCCATTGACACAATAACTTGGCCATGTTTTAACAAAAGTAATTGGTCCCTTGGCAAGAGTTCTAATTAATTCAATCTCGGGTGAAATTAGACGATCGACCTGAATATCAAAGAAGAGATAATAAGTTATTTATTGCGCAGTTGCATTAGAAGAGGCCAGTAAATATTACCGAACTGCTTACATATTCGCTCAACCAAGAAGGAAAATGACGTCTCATTTCTTGTTCTAATGCTTCGTCTGTTAGGTAGGGTCTAACCAGCCTCAACTCATCATTATATGTGCTGGAAAACAACGAAGCATTAGAACGATTAGTACAATAATATTAGCTTATACTATTACATTGAGATGACGTAAACTCATCATTCCTTACTTACCCCTCTAGCTTCTCCACTTCATCCTCGTCGTAATTGAGTAATACATACAACTGAGCAGCCCTTAGCTCTTCGTCATTCAAATATCTCTTCTTCATTTTCCCCGAAGGCTTTCCGGACGCATTGAATACTTTCAGTATTCCATTATTAAATTCTTGATATCCGTCGTCGTTCCTCGGAGCCCTCGTTCTATTCGTAGCAACATGAGGTTTGAAATAGGAGGAGCAGAAATTTGTAATCTCCTCGAGAATATAGGCTTCACAAATAGAACCCTCGACCCGAGCCTTATTTTTTACCTTTCTTTTTAGGTGATTCAAATGTCGCTCGAATGGGTACATCCATCGATATTCGACGGGTCCACCAACACGTGCCTCGTAGGAAAGATGAATCGACAAATGCTCTATAGAGTCGAAGAATCCAGGAGGAAACACCCTCTCTAGCTTGCACAGTATTACCGCAATGTCCTTCTCTTGCTTTTCTAGACGATCAACGAGCAATTTCTTAGAACAAAGGTCCCTGAAGAATATGCTAAGCTCCGTCAATGGATACCAAACTGCCTGCGGTAAGAATTCCCGAAATGCAATCGGAATTAACCGCTCCATGAATACGTGACAATCATGGCTCTTCATACCTGTCAGTTTGTTCTCCTTGAGGTCGACGCATCTTCTCAAGTTTGAAACATACCCATCTGGAAATTTCAGACCTTGAATCCACCTACAAAGCCTCACTTTATCCTCCTTCTCCAGTGAGAAAATTGCCTTAGGCTGCTTCAACTTCCCATTCCCGTCCTCTATCAAATGTAATGCAGGACGTCTACATATTTCTTTCAAGTCCAATCTAGCCTTAGGATTGTCTTTCGTCTTTCCCTTTACGTCCATTACAGTATTAATTATGTTGTCAAACACATTCTTCTCAATATGTATGACATCAAGGTTATGTCTAATCAGATTGGTGCTCCAGTATGGCAGATCCCAGAATATACTCCTCTTCGTCCAGTTATGAGTGCGACCAAATCCGTCACACTTGTAGCCCGTAGCAGGCTGCTCAATAGCACTTGGTAAATCTCTAACCTCCTCCCATATCGTGGCTCCGCACCACCTTGTCGGTGGATCACCCTTCTCCACAACGCCAGCACGAAAAGCATTATTGTTCCTCCGGTACGGATGATCCTTCGGCAGGAATTGTCGATGACAATCGAAGAAGCACGGTTTGCCTCCGTGTTTCAAACGGAAAGCCTTAGTGTCGTCCATGCAACACGGACATGAAAGACGACCATGCGTGCTCCATCCAGATAACATTCCATAGGCCGGAAAGTCGTTGATGGTCCACATAAGTGCTGCCCGCATCTGGAAATTTTGTTTTCTAGATACATCGTACGTGTTGGAACCTACTTCCCACAGCTGATTCAACTCATCGATCAATGGCTGTAAATAAACATCGATGTTCCTTTTCGGATTGTTCGGACCTGGGATAATAACGGTGAGGAACATATATGGAGTCTTCATGCACATCCAAGGCGGTAGATTATACGGGGTGACGATCACAGGCCAACACGAATACTGGGATCCCGAAAGTCCGAATGGGGTAAAACCGTCAGAGCAGAGACCCAATCTAACATTACGCGGATCAGAAGCAAAATCTGGATACTCTCGATCAAAGTGCTTCCATGCTTCTCCATCAGATGGGTGATCCAACACTCCTTCGGTATGTTCCCGCTTATGCCAACTCATGTTTTCTGCAGTTTCCTTCACCATAAACAACCGCTGCAAACGCGGCGTCAACGGCAAGTAGTGCATCGAAGAGGTAGGCTTCCTGGCACCGACAGACTTTCCTCTACCACAGGCCTTGTAGCGATCGACACCACAAAATCTGCAGGCGTCTTCATCCTTGTCGTCTTTGTAGTACAACATGCACCCGTTGCGACAGGCATCGATTTTTTCATATCCCATCCAGAGCGATCTAACCATCCTCTTAGACCGGTAGAAGTCTTTAGGCAACTTCGCACCCTCAGGCAATATTTCTATAAGCAACTCCATAATACGGTTGTAGCAATCTTGCGACATGTTAAAATCGGACTTGATGCTCAACAATCTTGTAACCACCTCCAACGGTGAATGATCCTCACAACCAGGATATAATGGAGTCCTTGTATTCTCCAGCAACTCCATGAACTGTGCAACATCGGGGTTCGGTGCCTCCTCAGGTGCATCATGATCATCCGGATCGAAACTAGGCCCGGCCGCGTCAAAAACCATGTTCACCAACCCATCGTCGTAAGGAGCGTTGTTGTGGACATCCACATAAGGCTCGTACTCCGATGCTAAAGACACAAGTTCTCCGTGCTCGCTCCACTGATAGTAATTCGGCGTGAAACCCTTCGAGTACAAATGATACGTGACATCCACTTCTGGATGATATTTCAAGTTGCGACATCTCACACACGGACACTTAATTTTGGTACCGTCCATGTACTGAGGGAACGCCTTGGCAAACTGCAGGAACTGGTGTACACCCTCTATGAATTCATCCCGCACACCGCACATGTCATCAGGATGACGGTTGTACATCCAAGTACGATTCCGCAGATAGTAATTCAGCTCCATAATTCTGTAAGATAGATACATCAAGGTAGTGAATGATATGCAAGTGTCAAAGCTTTTCCGATGGATTGCATTTATCTTTTCATCCATTCATTCATGCATTGCATTTATCTTTTCAGTTTTGCATATCATTACCTACTATTATACATGCATACTTTATACATGCAAGTGAAAATCTGTATCGTAAGACAAACTAAACATAATTAGTATATAATCATGTAACTGGTGGATCCGCTAGCTAGTAAGCCGGATGTACTTAATATCAGAGAGTATCAGATTAGTATCAGTATATAGATTAGGTAGACCGTATCAAACGCATATCGGAATAGTAGGCCGAATAGGAGGCCGAGATAGTCGAATGAGAAGAAGGGAAGAAGGGAGGAGCAGATGGGTCCAGAGCCATGGTGGAGGAGGAGAAGTAACATGAGAGCAGTTTCCGCCGTAACATCTCCAGTGGCTCTGCTGGCAACTGAAGTCCAGATGCTACAAAGGACGATCCTTCGCTGAAATCGACTACAACACCCATCAGTTCAAGTTCATTCCTATATGAGTATATTCCAATGCCATAGAGGAAGGTCAACAAACTGATGGCTTCTATGGCATTGGAATCTACTCATATAGGAATGAACTTGAACTGATGGGTGTTGTAGTCGATTTCAGCGAAGGATCGTCCTTTGTAGCATCTGGACTTCAGTTGCCAGCAGAGCCACAGGAGATGTTACGGCGGAAACTGCTCTCATGTTACTTCTCCTCCTCCACCATGGCTCTGGACCCATCTGCTCCTCCCTTCTTCCCTTCTTCTTATTCGACTATCTCGGCCTCCTATTCGGCCTACTATTCCGATACCGATACTTTGAACCTTGATCTTAACACAAACCTATATACTGATCGATACTAATCCGCTATGCCCGATACTAAGTATATACGGTCGATACTGATAGCGATAGTCCGATACCGATAGCGATAGTCCGATACCGATAGTTCGATCGATACCGATAGCGATAGTCCGATAAATGGAATTGTAAACTCGGAGGCATACCCTTAAGGGTTGAAACCAAATAAATTTTGACATTCGGAAAGGGGTTATTTAGAAGGTTCTCTTGCAACATAACATGTTCCCATGGGCTTGTGGGGAGAAAACATGGCCTAATGATTTAATTCGTTAAATGAGATCTTAGGGAAATGCCATGTTTGGTTCGCAGAATTAGAGCTGTGGAAAGGAAAGTGATGGATTCATTTTTCCCCTCTAAGATTCACTCTCTCTCCAAATATCTGTTGTTTTTCCAAACATAGGAATGGAAATGGATTGAAATTCTAATTTCACAAAGCTTACCTTTCCGCGAACCAAACGAGGCCTTGATAGCTACTTTGAGATTGAGAAAATGTAACACAATGTGAGGAGAAGCTCTACTTCAATCGATCTTCAGGTGATTGATGTAATAGGGAAAATAGATGGAGGTAAGTCCAACAAACTTATAAATAGCACACACAGTCATTCGAAGAAGACTGCTCAGGTCTTGATAGCTACTTGAGATTGAGAACCGCGATAAAAAAAAGCATCTAATGTTTATGATTTCCTTCTTACTGGCTACAATTTTAGGAAAGGAACAAATGTTTGCAGGTTATAAAGAGAGTACAACTTTGCAGAAGTTGCAGCAATAGATCATTATTGCTTAAAAGGAGAATTTCTCTCCAACTCGTAAGATTAATGGATCTTTCCAAATGCTCTACTGGCCTTCTCTCTCTTTTTTGTCGGGGTCACGAAAACATCTCAAAGCCTCCTTCGAATTCTCAGACGAAGCCACTGACCAAGGCTTGAAGGTTCGGGGATGAGAAACCAAAAAAATTATGTATGCATTATATCGTGACTTCATCAATTACGTCACAGCAAAATCTCATATGTTTGCATGCTAATTTGTAAGATCAGGAGAAAATTAACTTGGCTCGAGATAGAGAATGAAGGAGTTAGGGTTAGGGTTTACCAGCCTTGGTCGGAGTCGCGTCGAGATCGTCGGGGCTGGAGCAGCGGTGGAGTCGGGTTGGCGTCGACGAGGGGAATCAACGGTGGAGGGGGACGCCGGAGAGAAGGGGGTCGCTGCAGGAAAGGGGGGAAACCGCGGGGAGGGGGTAGCCGGAGGGAGGGTTCGCCGGAGGGAGGGGGTCCCCGGAGAGGAGAGAGAAAGGGGCAGAGAAATTTGGGGAGCGGGAGATTGAAACTTTTTGGTGAAAGAAAAAAAAAGATCGATCGGGTGGAACCCTATATAAAATATTTTAGCGACGTCCACAAAGGACGTCGCTAAACATCGCTATTCAATAAAAACCTGGCGACGTCCCTAATGTGGAGTCGCAAATCATCGCTGAATTAAAGAAAACAGCGACGTTCTGCGACTAGACCGCGACATCAGCTTTCCAAAGCATAATGTGTGTCGCTAACGGTCGGTAAACGTCGCTGATGGTGACGATCAGCGACGTTTTTATATAACGTCGCTAAATTCACAAATATTACCGACGTATATGACTTGCGTCGCTAAATTCGTCGCCAATATGACTTATTTTGGTAGTGATATAGTAGGTATCTATTGGTAGAAATTTTAGCAATTAATTGGAAGATTATAAAGTTAGCGACATGAGATTTGAGGGAGTAGTGTGACCAAAGGTGGGTAAAAACTCTCAAGGATTCGTAGTACGAAATGACCATGAGAATAGATGATAGCTAATGGAAACCATCTTCTATCATAGCTGATGGACTCTTCCCTTAAATTTCGAGGACGAAATTATTTTTAAAGTGGGTAAATTTATAACCCCTCTTCCCGAAATTTTGATAATATATTTTATTTATTTCTTTGGATTAAATGGTGACTTTTAGAATTTTTATAAATAATTGCCTAATTAATTATTACGATATAGGACTCTAGCCATGGTAGAGTTTTGAAGTACAAGATGACTAGAAATTGTGGCACGGATAGTGCAATGGCATGCTTTGACTAGTGTATTAGCCCTGATAGGGAAGGCCGAGCCATAGTGATGTCCTAACTAGGAAAATCAGGCCAAGTTACGACTTAACCCATACCGAAGATTTATTTATTTATTAATTATGTTATTGAGTTTTAGGGAAACCGATTGTACCGAACTAGTCCAGATTGGATCCAAGCCCAAGCCATGTAGTCATGCGGTACGTCCAGTGACATTCGTGTCGAAGTATTTTGGTATGATTGTATTGTAGTCCATTTTAGTGATCTAATAATATTTTTAAGTATTCTTCATTAAATATTATAAATATTATTATTAGTGATATTCAGTGACTTTTGTATAAAATAGGTCCTCGTATATTTTGGGATTTTTAGACTGTACATATTGGTATATACGCCTTTATTTGGTTTATTAAATTTTATTATTATTATTATTATTATTATTTTATTGAGGTTATTATTATATAATATTATTTTAATTATTATTGGTTATATTAATTGTCAAATAAATGTTATATATATATATATATATATATATATATATATATATATATATATATATATATATATATATATATATATATATATATATATATATATATACATATATTCGTATATATATAAACAGGGCCTACACTAGGAATATAAAATATTGAGATTTGTATTTCTATATAAAAATATATTTATTTAGATTTAGGGAGATTTAGTATATATATATATATAGAAATATGAGTATATATATATATATATATATATATATATATATATATATATATATATATATATATATATATATATGAATATACTTATTAATAAGGGAAAAAAGGAAAAGCAACAGCAACAGCTCACGAGATATTAGTGGTCCAATATCTCGTGAGTCATACAAAGCTCCAAACCCGCGAGTGTCCCCAGCCCAAACCGAGACCATCACATATATGCGGTTATATATATATATATATATATAAAAAAAAAAAAAATAAAAAAAAAAAATATATATATATATATATATAAGTCAGCGAGAGAGAGGGAAGGGATTTCGACCAAAAACTCAAACCCTAATCCAACTTCCCCTAGCCGCGTGCACCCCAGCAACCAGGGCGGCCACCAGCAATCCCGTGCCGCCGCACGACCGCCGGACGATGGCTGAAACCAGGCGGATTCAACATCAGCAGTAACAAGGCGAAGGGATGTTTTCGATAAGCGATAACTCAACGATCGTTCGATCGTTTCGCGTTCTGTAATCTCTGGTACGATCACTATATAACCATCTTTAATCCGTATTAATTAGTTTAAATTCTAGTGACCCAAAACTCGAGAGAAATCGATTTGAAGTTGCCGAGAAACCTGTTAAAAACAGGACACATGAAGCAGTCCAAACCCAATATTGGAAGGCAGATTGCCGCCAAGCCGTAGCGATATTTGGAAAACAATTTACAGGCAGTCCCGGCCAACCTATAGGGCTTCGAATCCCTTCTTGTAGAATCGGATTTCATAGACTGTGCGTCGAGAAATCGGACGTCCAAAACGGATAAAAATTTGTTTTAAAATATTAGAAATTTTTGAAAAATCCCTCGATATGACGTGCGTCCCGCCAACCCGGACAACGTGGTTACGAAGTGAAAGCATCGAAAGGTGCGTAATGGCTTCATGGACGTGTGGGCTTTGATGGAATTCAAATTGTTCGCGTGTGCACGACGAATTTGATGCGTATCCGTCAAAATTCACCGTATCGACCTCTGTATAAATTTCTCAATTACTTTGTGCACGCTTGTCAGATCAAGATAAAATTTATGTCAGCAGGACCGTATCATTTTTATAGTCCTGTATACCAAGTTTGGTCCGATACTGAGACAGTTGATCGGATCACCGTTTTGTGGGCCCCACGGTCTGACTCAACGGGCAATTTTATGCACGGCCCACCGGAATCCAACTCTGGATATACGGTTGGATTCGTATCATCAAAACGAATCCGTAGACATGTAATTTGATGACTTTAGAGACCATTGATTCTGGCACACTTTTTGGTGCAAAGCGGGTCCAATGGCGGATACCGTTTTGACCCAAAATTACCGTTTTGTCTCTGTGTCCAGAATTAGACTTAAGGATAGGCAATTCTAGCTATTTTGACTATTCTGAGAGCATTGGTAATGTTTATTTCATCATCCGGAGATCGTTGTACGAGTTTTGACTATTGTGGCACACCGAGTAGTTTGGATTATCGGTTTCACTAGCAAAGGACCACAGGCGAGTACAATTTATTATTTGTTTTCAGTATTGATCTTTACTATACATCAGTGTTTAGTCGATAGATATGTGATTTTAGTTTTATGTTGATTTTGTTCCTTGTTGTGTCGGAAGGGTGAAGTACCAACGATGTGTGATCTGACTTTAGACCGTGTAGACCACGATTATTATTACATTTATATCGTATATACCGTGTAGACCATGATCATTATTGCTTTATACAGTATAGACCATGAATATTATTACTTTATACAGTATAGACAGTGTTTCTTTATTGTATTATACAGTGTAGACCGTGTACATTATACAGTGTAGACCGTGTAACTTTAGACCGTGTAAATAGTGTAGACCGTGTCACATAATTGTCCCGAGACCGATCACATATCAAAGGTACTTCAGTCGGTCAGTTGATGAGTATTTTATTGTATTTCATTTTTTATTCTTAGTATTCAGTTTTATTCTGTCTTTCTTTATTTTATTTTATGAATCATATGTCTAAAGGCTAATCTCTGTTATATAGTCATTTTCATATATTGAAACTGCATTCAGTAAATTGTACTCGTTCTATTCCTGACTGGAAACCAATATTTTTCAGGTTAGCCATAGATTCACTTAGCATTGGGAGCTACGGGTGTACTTGCAGATGAAAGCCTAAAGACTAGCTAGATAGATAAGTTGTAGTCATTCCAATATTTGTACGAGTTTATATTTTTTGCAAATATAAAACTTGTGAATATTGTAAGTTAAATTAGTTTTATGAATGAGCATTATTTTATTTATTTTGATCATCATGACCGTGACAGCGTTCTACCGTCGACTCTGCAGCGTAGGCTGGCTTGGACACGTCTCGTATCCGAAATAAAAAAACGGGTGCGGGTCGTGTCATCAACTGATTGGTCCTTTCAGGGAGAAGTGGATAACATCCAGGGCAATAAGAGCAAATGGAAGATATGGTATTCGGAGGCCAAAGTCAGACTAGCTTCATCAGTATGGCACGTATGGTAAACGAGTGTTTAAAGGAATATCCACTTCATTAATAGGTTTCTCTAATAATATAGAGGTAGATGTACGTATGACGGTGAATACGGGCACCTAATTGGTGATCCACTTGTACCCAGTTACTCATTCGATTAGTCAATATATTTACCTTTTCCCTATATATATATATATATATATATATATATATATATATATATATATATATATATATATATATATATATATTCTTTTTTTGTACCTTTTCTCCAAGCCGGGCCGTGGCTATATAAGCCACCCAATCGCCTGAGGGGGGATAAGGGGTATTAGTTATAGGCATAAGGTGTAGGTAATGGCATATGTAGACAAGTATATGGATAGTGCATAAAGGATATGGGTTCATAGGAGTATGATTATATATATGTGTAAGGATATACAAGTATATGGATACTAGTATATGTATATATAAGGGTGTATAGAATATGCCTAGGATAGGTAGAAATGGTAAATCTTGATTTTTTTTATAACTATTGTTGCCTAGCTACACTCCTACACCTAGCTCTCACAACTGTGCTACACTGCTCACCCCTACACCTAGGTTAGCTACACACACTGTGCATACACTTAACTGCACCTGCACACTGCTTACACCTGTCAAATGACCTAGTTGCGCACACTTAACCCGCCCTCTTGATGTCGCCCAGAAGACAGTAGTGTCTTCAGTCTGCATTTCAGACTCCAGTCTGCATCCTATATGAAGACAGTGGTGTCTTTAGAAGAATAGTTACTTTACTTCCAGACTCCAGTCTGTCATTGCTCTCAACTTCTTTTCTGTGTGAAAAAATCATCTTAAGGTATATTCTTCCTCTTTTTTACTTTGATAACTGATCGAAACACTGATCATGTTCTTTATTTTTTGATAACATGACCGCGAACATTATATGCATGACCGCGAACATGTTCTGTATTCAAACATACACTTAAACAATCTAATATTTAGTCTACCTAATCTTTCTATACTTTGATAACTGTCTGATCTTGTTCTTTTTTTCGGTTTCAAGAAAGGAAATAGTCATTCATCATCATTCTATCAGTTTTTCGTTATCAGCTTTGCTTGCTCCTTAATTAGACTAGCAGTACTTACTTGGTTAGGTCTTCATTCTACATTATGTAGACTACGTATAAAGTAATTAAAGTTATCTTATTTCTAAAGATAAAAAATGGAAGATAACTTGTGTTTCATTTACTATTTCAGGATGCAAAGTTTTTTTCTCTCTAAGGCGTCGACGCCAAATTCTGCAAATGTGAATGCTTCTCCAAGAAATCAATAAGAAGTTCATCACTCCACTCCTCCTATGATTCCTCAGATTCCTCGTGTAGAGATCAACTTGATCGATTGAGCGTCTTGTCGATCCTGGATAAAGAAAAAATATTCATGGATATGCTATCTTTTAGTATGTAATTTTAATTTTGGACTTTCTTTACGTTTACGGTTAAGGTCGAAACCACCCCCTCTCTTAAATTCCTGCGTCCGCCCTTGTCACGCCCCGTTACCCAAATTGTTGGGCCAGGCCGAGCCATGTCCAGCCTACGCTTGTTAAAGCGTAGTAAGCTGTTCTAAGAATAGACAATAAATGATCTAAGCTGCTAACAGTTCTAATATCACATTTAAAGGTTCATCAAAACACAGCATCTATAAGCGAAGGTAAACAAGTACAGACTTAATAATACACTTCCAAGTATCTAAATGGAGACAAAGTCCAGTATCCAAATATAAGTACAGACCAAAGTCTAAGTCTCAAAACACATGAAAGATAACTAAGCAAGGTTCTCCGCTGCGACCTCTTCTGGAGCTAAGGCCAGGTCCTCAAAATTAATGCCATAATATGAATCACATAGCATTTCCTCCTCGGAAAGTGAACCTACAACGTTATCCTGTCAGGACGGGAGCAAGTACAACCTCTACAACTAAAGTACTGAATATATAATGAAAGAGATGTACAACAAGAAACATGGTGTGATAAGTCTATAAAATAGAAAATACTGAAAACATGGCCTCATGGTACAACTGGGATCACAGTATCATAGTAACATAGGGAACATGGCATATCTTGATTTATTCAGTTTTAGATACATTTCATCATGGCAATACATATTCATTTTAAAGTTTAAAACTGTAGTAGGTGAGTGATCAGTCAATAGGTAAAATAGGATGTACAGTGGTATATATCAATTTTCTGAAGCATACATACGTACCCTTAACGGCATCGGTGTATATCCATACAGAAATACGGGATCAGACATACGACAAAGTTATATATAGAATATAACAGTGCTCGATAAATACATACGGAGAAGGGGGGCATGATCACGTACACTACTAACAGTTTCCCCTTAACCCGTTTTTATTAACATGTGAGTGATACGAGAATAGTATAAAACATGTGAAAGATACGAGAACGGTATAAAACATGTGAAAGATACTGGGAGTAGTATAAGCATGGTGGGTACTGGGATCAGTATAAAACATGTGAATACTCAGAGCAGTATAAAGTATAGTGAAACATGTACTGAGAACCAGTACGAAGCATGTGAAGATATAAGAACTGTCCTAAGCATGTCAGGTACTGTAAGTAATACAACATGTGAAGATTTAACTTGCTACCTCAAGGATCAATATTTTAACATGGTTAATACATGTTCTAGCATTAAAAGACAGTAAATGAGTTTGCAGATGTACTTACCTCGAGCAAAGCAAGAATACTAGTACGAAGATATAGATGTCCGGTGTCCTTTCAATAATGATATACAAACTCAGTTCTAAGCTATGTTCAATATTACACTAGTGGTGTGACACGACTCCTAACTGGATACTAACCAAGTGGGGACCTAGCATAAAAGTCTAATGTACAGTGCCACTATATCCAAACTAATTTTCTAGGGCCTTTATACTAGTGTAGGGGGTGGTCCAATACTACAATAACTCAAAACAACACAAAATATTGCAAGTCGTAACTATTCAATAAATAAATCAAACTGTACACTATGTTCCAACAATTTTTAAGATAGACAAAAAGCTCAATTATACATAAAATAAAGTACCAAAATGATCCTTGTTAATTATAGAAATTTATACTTTTTTTTTCTGGAATTTATAAACCCTCATAAATATTTATTAAAAATCAGCAAACACATGTATTCTGAAAATGAGTTCTATTTTTCTATTTTTATAAAATACCAAAATTAATTATTAAATATTGGAAAAATTATAATAAATTAGCTAAATTAACATAGTATCTCAATATAATTTATCCCAGATTTTTACCAAAATTAAAATATATATAAAAATTCAAAAACAGAAAGTAACAATTTCTGGAAAAATAATTAATTATAAATTAAGGATGATACATAAGCAAAATCTACAGATGTTGTCGGATGATAAAATAAATATTACCAACGTGTCCATAATGTTCAAATTAGCTAGGATAGCCTACCAAAAAGTCCAATTTAGACACAGAGGTAAAACGGTAATTTTGGGTCAAAATGATGTCCGCCGTTGGACACACTTTGCACCGAAGAATGTGTCAGGATAGAAGTCTACAAAACCTAGCAAATTATATGTCCACGAATCCAGAATGATGATACGGACCCAATGGTATGTCCGAAATAGGATTCCGATGTGCCGATCTCAAAATGACACGTTGACGCGGACATTTGAAATCCAATTTGCACCGAAATACGTACCGGAGCAAATGTCTTCAAAAATTAGCAAATTATATGTCAACGAGTCCAGAATGACGATACGAACTCAACGGTATATCCGGAATTGGATTCCGATGAGCCGATCTCAAAGTGACCCATTGACTCGAAAAGTGGGACCCGCTTTGCACCGAAATACGTGCCAGGGCCCACGTTCTCCAAATCAAGCAAATTTTATATAAAAACAAGCCAGAACGACGCCACGAGTCTACTGGTGGTGTCAGAATTTGAATCCGGAGTCCCGGGTTCAAAAATGGAATTTTACAAGTGCAAATTAAAGAATTCGGACGGCCAACTTTGGCGTCGAATTTGACCAACCAAACGTGGTTATAATGAAACGAAACTTAAAGGAGGCAGGAAGAGGGTTATACCAGCTACGCATAAGAACTGGTAGCGTGCCAACCGGAGCTACGATGGCGGAGTTACGAGCTGACGAAGTCGGCTCCACAAAACTGTCCAAAAACAGTTTAATTTAAAGTGTCAACTTGGTGGCCAGTTTTGAGGTATCAAACGACAAAATTAACGGACGAAAATTAAGGGGAGTGAAGTGCTGCTATATACCAAGATTGCGACGGAGCAAAGAGTTCGTCGATCCAACGGTCGGATTGACCAAAAAATTCGTATGAAGTCGCTGCGACGGGACACGAATTTTGAGTTCCAAACTCGTGCGCGCCGATAGGATTCCGTTCAAAATGCACGAATAGGCTATTCGACGCACCGGAAAGGAAGGCGGTGGCCAGGGGGTGGCTCGCCGGAGTGAGCGTGCAGCCAGGGGGGTCCTTGCGGTGGTGGACCGGCCACGTGGTGGCACACAACCACGCTGCAGCGCGCATTTGTGTGCGCACGCATGCGCACTGTTGCTGCTGCCGCGTGCTGCAGCGTACGCGTGCGGCTGCGACGGCGCGGTGCGGCGACGGCGACGGCGCATCATCGGGGCACGGCGGGGTGGCTGTACGGGTGGTGGTGGCAGAGGGTGTGCGGTGGAGGAATGTGGTGTTGGTTCGGGTGGTGATGGAGATGGTGATAATGTTGGTGATGGTATTAATGGTGATGATGATGGTGTTGAAGAGAATGGTGGTGGCTGTGGGTTGATGGAGAGAGGAGGGAGGAGAAGGAGGAGGTGGGTGGTTGCTCGGCTGTGGAGGGGGGTTCGGCTGCCATGGGGATGGGAGTGTGTGTGTGTGGTTTAGAGGAGAGAGAGAGGTGTATGTATATATATATATATATATATATATATATATATATATATATATATAGAAAGAGTGAGAGAATGAGAGAGATATTTGAGAGAGAGGGAGAGAGAGAGAGAGAGGTCCAAAGGAGGGGGGTGTGTGTGCTGGAGGTGGGGATGGGAGAGTGTAGGTGTAAAGTGAGAGAGAGAGATGTTTATATATATAATATATATATATATATATATATATATATATATATATATATATATATATGTAGGTATATATAAAGAGAGATAGAGAGATATTTAGAGAGAGGGAGTGAATGAGAATAGAGAGATGAAGAGGTCGGTTTTGGGGGGGGGGGGAGTGTTCTTGCTGGTAGAGAGAGGGGGAGGGTGTGAGGTGGTGTGGTTTAAAGTGGAGAGAGAATGAGAGTGTGATATATATATATATATATATATATATATATATATATATATATATATATATATATATATGGGATATTTGTAAATTAGAGAGAGGAAGTGATATTTCCAAAATAGAAAAAAGAGAAATATTGTGTGGGATATTTGGGCAGTCATGGGAGAACAATATGGAGCTTGGGTTCGGGTTCGGTCGAGCCAGGTCGGGTCAAAATCGGACAGGGGACAATAATTGAATAAAAATGGGTATCTATAATCATGGGTAAATAAATAACAAGCGGGGACTCAGATAAATAGGACACAAGTTTCATGTGGGTAGTAGGCTTCATATGGGCCACGTCCATACTTTGGGTCGACTAGGTTGGATCGATGTCGGATCCCGAAATTAAATTGGAAATTAAATCAGGTTTTACGGTAGAAAATAAATCGGCCTAAATTGACCCGAAAATTGTGCGAAAAAAATGAAGCACAAAATAGAGTGTCTAAGTGGGACAAGAAGGTCATGGGTGAAGAGCGTCTCGAGTAGATCATTCATGAGAAGTTGGTTCTGAGAAAATGATTGGTCTGGTGCTCCTAAATTAAAAGTCACGGTGACGTGCAAACGAAGATCAAAGATAAAAGTGGGAATAATTATTCAATAATTAATTGGTCTAAGTTGACCCGAAGTTGCGCGATACAAAAAGAGCACAAGGGAACGAGTTTAAGTGGGACATGATATATCAAAACAAAAATAATCTTGTCTACTTCAAAACTCGTAAAGAGAGTTTACAGAGATTGGCATCCCTGACGCTCCAGAAGTCAAAGTTACGGAAGGTACATTAATGATCAAAACAATTAAATAATAATATATTTAGGGTGCATTTGATTGCAAGGTAGAAAATATGTGAAAAAGAAATTAATTCCATGGAATTATTTTCCAAGGAAAAAATTTTCATGGAATTTTTAAAAAAAATTATGGAAAACTTAATTTGGGTATTTTATTCCCATTATTTTCTATGAAAAATGATATTTTCCTATGGGTTAGACAAGTTTCATTTTCTACCATTTTAAAAGAAAATATGAAAAAAAATATTTTTTGGAAAATAATTTCATGGAAAATATAAGCTATCAAACACAACAATTGGTGGAAAATTTGTGATGGAAATATTTTCCATGGAAAAAAACCCAATCAAACACAACGTTATTGAAAATAATTCATTCAGAAAATTTAAAATAGCCCTGAAATTCAGGGGGCTTACATCCTACCCACCTTATAAGAATTTCGTTCTCGAAATTAAAAATCATCCAATAGGTCAAACTATAACATGTAGCTGCTCTGGCTACGATACTCAATCTACTACCCTTGTAATCATCTCTTCTGTTTCTCTTTACAATCTTTTTGGTTCAGGTTCAACAAAGGTACTTCTATCATAAACTATGTCATATATCCTTTAGAATCTTCCATACTAACATGGAACCTTAACGTATACCCTAAAATATAGGTCATTCTCTGGACATGTCTATAAGCCTAAAATGCTTAATCATCAATCATATTTCCAACCTCAATTTATAAATACTTGATTTCCTTATCACATCCTAAGTATCTATATTCTATCAATCCACAGTTCCTTTGTATCATTTGTCGTCAATCCTTTCGTACAGTTTCTCCTTGAAATTATACGTTCAATTCTTATCCTTGGTGTAGAGCCTTCTTCTTTTTACTCAACAAGTCCTCCGAATATAAATCCTCGATTTCAAGCTCCCGATTTATTAATTACCAATGTACATATGTCTCTGTCTTATTTCTTGTCTTTTCAACTGATATCTTTTCGATCTCGTACGCAATACGATAACTCATTCTAATTTATTCTATACCATTCCACATATCGATCTACCCTCTAATCACATGTAATTAGCTATAGATAACCAACTAAAATTCTACAAATGCTAAATCCTCAAACTGCTATGCACAAGATTCTAATCCTCAATCCATAGTCACAATAATATACTATCTCATTTCTCCATCTTAGATATCCTATCATCAATTTATACTATCAATGCAATCGTTCTTAATGGTTTCCAAGTCTACTACCGTCAGTCACCCATACTCGTCCTATAAACTTAATCTAACCAATCCCTAGGAAAAGTATTTATCACAATCACACAATACATTTATAGTTATACTACAGGATCAGTTAACAAGGTTTGGCTATTTCGGTCGTCTATCAAATAGAAGGTAACAAAGCCTAAGACTGGGTCAAGCAATCCATAACAGTGTCCAAACAAGTTAAAGGGTCAAGCAAGACAGAAAAGTTTATCGGAATATCTCCAAGAATGATACAAAGACAACGAGATGCATAACGAGAAGAATTACCCAAGAGGTTAACAAAGAAGAGTTTAGTCAAGTCATAGGAAAGATGGAACACAAAAATAATTATGTCCAAAAGATAACATGAAAGCAATCATGTTGGAGAGTCCTAGAGAACCTATAATCCTAGTTGTAGATGTAGATAGAACAGAGTTAATCAAGACGGAGAAGAATGATAATAAGAATTTATTTTTGCTCATTCGGTCAAAATAAAGTAAACCAAGTTGAGATATGATCTGATAACCATAAATGTCTTCCTGAAATCATGTTGCCAGAATTTTCGCCCCACCAGTAAGCTTATATGCAATAAACGATAGAGTCAAGACTAAGGTATAGACCCTAAAATCATATTATCTAGAATTCTCGCCACGCCAACAGATATGGCTGCGAGAAAATCTAAATTCCATGACTAAGATAAGTATCCCCAAAATCAGGCCCTATGTTTTTGTCATACCAGCTAATATGGCTGCGATAAATTCTAAACTCCATAACTAAAGCAGATATTTACCTTATCAGGATATATCATAATTCAATCCACAAAATTTATCACGATGCAAGATCAAAGTCAATAACAAGAATCAGAAATCAATTTCAACATCGAATTAAGAAAGAGCAAATGGCAATAAGTGAAAACAGATTTCGAGGTAAGATTTGAGTGAGATCTTCAGGGGGCATCCCAAGGGTACTATCCTGGTCAAAATTGTAACCCACTGAATTTTAAGCAAGATACTAAATACAGTTAACGGTCCTATGCTGTGATGAGTTCTTCTATGTTACAATCCTAGATATCCTCTAGGTGTTCTAAATGTTATTCCTAGTGTTAACAAGTTTTTCTAAGATCCTAATTGCAGGCATGCTTGGTACAATAACGTAACCAAATAACTTAAGTCTGGACCTGCATGGGCCACCAAAAAAAATATGTCACGACCCGTTACCCAAATTGTTGGGCCGGGTCGAGCCATGTCCAGCCTACGCTTGTTAAACCGTAGTAAGCTGTTCTAAGAATAGACAATAAAGGATCTAAGCTGCTAACAGTTCTAATATCACATTTAAAGGTTCATCACAACACATCATCTAGAAGCGAAGGTAAACAAGTACAGACTTAATAATACACTTCCAAGTATCTAACTGGAAACAAAGTCCAGTATCCAAATATAAGTACAGACCAAAGTCTAAGTCTCAAAACAAATGAAAGATAACTAAGCAAGGTTCCCCGCTGGGGCCTCTTCTGGAGCTAAGGCCAGGTCCTCAAAATTAGTGCCATAATATGAATCACATAGCATTTCCTTCTCGAAAAGTGAACCTACAACGTTATCCTTTCAGGACGGGAGCAAGTACAACCTCTACAACTAAAGTACTGAATATATAATGAAAGAGATGTACAACAAGAAACATGGTGTGATAAGTCTATAAAACAGAAAATACTGGAAACATGGCCTCGTGGTACAACTGGGATCACAGTATCATAGTAACATAGGGAACATGGCATATCTTGATTTATTCAGTTTTAGATACATTTCATCATGGCAATACATATTCATTTTAAAGTTTAAAACTGTAGTAGGTGAGTGATCAGTCAATAGGTGAAATAGGATGTACAGTAGTACATATCAATTTTCTGAAGCGTACATACGTACCCTTAACGGCATCGATGTATATCCATACACAAACGCGGGATCAGACATACGAAAAAGTTATATATAGAATATAACAGTGCTCGGTAAATACATACGGAGAAGGGGGACATGATCACGTACACTAGTAACAGTTTCCCTTTAACCCATTTTTATTAACATGTGAGTGATACGAGAATAGTATAAAACATGTGAAAGATACGAGAACGGTATAAAACATGTGAAAGATACTGGGAGTAGTATAAGCATGGTGGGTACTGGGATCAGTATAAAACATGTGAATACTCAGAGCAGTATAAAGTATAGTGAAACATGTACTGAGAACCAGTACGAAGCATGTGAAGATATAAGAACTGTCCTAAGCATGTCAGGTACTGTAAGTAATACAACATGTGAAGATTTAACTTGCTACCTCAAGGATCAATATTTTAACATGGTTAATACATGTTCTAGCATTAAAAGACGGTAAATGAGTTTGCAGATGTACTTGCCTCGAGCAAAGCAAGAATACTAGTACGAAGATATAGATGTCCGGTGTCCTTTTAATAATGATATACAAACTCAGTTCTAAGCTATGTTCAATATTACACTAGTGGTGTGACACGACTCCTAACTGGATACTAACCAAGTGGGGACCTAGCATAAAAGTCTAATGTACAGTGCCACTATATCCAAACTAATTTTCTATGACCTTTATACTAGTGTAGGGGGTGGTCCAATACTATAATAACTTAAAACAACACAAAATATTGCAAGTCGTAACTATTCAATAAATAAATCAAACTGTACACTATATTCCAACAATTTTTGAGATAGACAAAAATCTCAATTATACATAAAATAAAGTATCAAAATGATCCTTGTGAATTATAGAAATTTATACTAATTTTTCTGGAATTTATAAACCCTCATAAATATTTATTAAAAATCAGCAAACACATGTATCCTGAAAATGAGTTCTGTTTTCCTATTTTTATAAAATATCAAAAGTACTTATTAAATACTAGAAAAATTATAATAAATTAGCTAAATTAACATAGTATCTAAATAAAATTTTTTCCAGATTTTTACAAAAATTAAAATATATATAAAAATTTAAAAACAGAAAGTAACAATTTCTGAAAAAATAATTAATTATAAATTAAGGATGATACATAAGCAAAATCTACAGATGTTGTCGGATGATAAAATAAATATTACCAACGTGTCCAGAACGGTCAAACTAGCTAGGATAGCCTACCCAAAAGTCCAATTTAGATACAGGGACAAAACGGTAATTTTGGGTCAAAATGATGTCCGCCGTTGGACACACTTTGTACCGAAAAATGTGTCAGGATAGAAGTCTACAAAACCTAGCAAATTATATGTCCACGAATCCAGAATGATGATACGGACCCAACGGTATGTCCGAAATAGGATTTCGATGTGCCGATCTCAAAATGACACGTTGACGCGGACATTTGGAATCTAGTTTGCACCGAAATATATGCCGGAGAAAATGTCTTCAAAAATTAGCAAATTATATGTCAACGAGTCCGGAATGACGATACGAACTCAACGGTATATCCGGAATTGGATTCCGATGAGCCGATCTCAAAGTGACCCATTGACTCGAAAAGTGGGACCCGCTTTGCACCGAAATACGTGCCAGGGCCCATGTTCTCCAAATCAAGCAAATTTTATATGAAAACATGCCAGAACGACGCCACGAGTCTACTTGTGGTGTCAGAATTTGAATCCGGAGTCCCGAGTTCAAAAATGGAATTTTACAAGTGCAAATTAAAGAATTCGGACGGCCAACTTTGGCGTCGAAATTGACCAACCAAACGTGCTTATAATGAAACAAAACTTAAAGGAGGCAGGAAGAAGGTTATACCATCTGCGCACAGGAACTGGTAGCGCGCCAACCGAAGCTGCGACGGCGGAGTTACGAGCTGACGAAGTCGGCTCCACAAAACTGTCCAAAAACAGTTTAATTTAAAGTGTCAACTTGGTGGCCAGTTTTGAGGTATCAAACGACGAAATTAACGGACGAAAATTGAGGGAAGTGAAGTGCTATATTCCAAGATTGCGATGGAGCAAAGAGTTCGCCGATCCAACGGTCGGATTGACCAAAAAATCCGTACAAAGTCGCTGCGACGGGATACAAATTTTGAGTTCCAAACTCGCGCGCGCCGACGGGATTCTGTTCAAAACGCACGAATAGGCTATTCGGCACGCCGCGGAGGAAGGCGATGGCCAGGGGGTGGCTCGTCGGAGTGCACACGTGGCCAGGGGGGTCCTCGCGGTGGTGGGCCGGCCACGTGGTGGCGCACGGCCACGCGGCAGCGCACGTTTGTGCGTGCGCTCATGCGCACTGTTGCTGCTGCCGCGTGCTGCAGCGCACGCGTGCAGCTGCGACGATGCGGTGGCTGCGGCGGCACATCGTCGGGGCACGGCGGGGTGGCTGTGCGGGTGGTGGTGGCAGAGGGTGTGCGGTGGAGGAAGGTGGTGTTGGTTCGGGTGGTGATGGAGATGGTGATAATGTTGGTGATGGTATTAATGGTGATGATGATGGTGTTGAAGAGAATGGTGGTGGCTGTGGGTTGATGGAGAGAGAAGGAAGGAGAAGGAAGAGGTGGGTGGTTGCTCGGCTGTGGAGGGGGGGTTCGGCTGCCATAGGGATGGGAGTGTGTATGTGTGGTTTAGAGGAGAGAGAGAGGTGTATGTATATATATATATAGAAAGAGTGAGAGAATGAGAGAGATATTTGAGAGAGAGGGAGAGAGAGAGGTCGGTCCAAATGAGGGGGTGTGTGCTGGAGGTGGGGATGGGAGAGTGTAGGTGTAGGTGTAAAGTGTGTGAGAGAGAGATATTTATATAATATATATATATATATATATATATATATATATATATATATATATATATATATATATATATATATATATATATATATATATGTATGTATATATATAAAGAGAGATAGAGAGATATTTAGAGAGAGGGAGTGAATGAGAATAGAGAGAGGAAGAGGTCGGTTTTGGGTGGGAGTGTTCTTGCTGGTAGAGAGAGGGGGAGGGTGTGAGGTGGTGTGGTTTAAAGATGAAAGAGAATGAGAGTGTGATATTATATATATATATATGTATATATATGGGATATTTGTAAAGTAGAGAGAGGAAGTGATATTTCCAAAATAGAAAAAAGAGAAATATTGTGTGGGGTATTTGGGCAGTCATAGGAGAACAATATGGAGCTTGGTTCGGGTTCGGTCGAGCCGGGTCGGATCAAAATCGGACAAGGGACAATAATTGAATGAAAATGGGTATCTATAATCATGGGTAAATAAATAACATGCGGGAACTCAGATAAATGGGACACAAGTTTCATGTGGGTAGTAGGCTTCATATGGGCCACGTCCATACTTTGGGTCGACTTGGTTGGATCGATGTCGGGTTCCGAAATTAAATTGGAAATTAAATCAGGTTTTACGGTTGAAAATAAATCGGCCTAAATTGACCCAAAAATTGTGCGAAGAAAATGAAGCACAAAATGGATTGTCTGAGTGGGACACGAAGGTCATGGGTGAAGAGCGTCTCGAGTAGATCATTCATGAGAAGTTGGTTCTGAGAAAACGATTGGTCTGGTACTCTTAAATTAAAAGTCACGATGACGTGCAAACGAAGATCAAAGATAAAAGTGGGAATAATTATTCAATGATTAATTGGTCTAAGTTGATCCGAAGTTGCGCGATACAAAAAGAGCACAAGGGAACGAGTTTAAGTGGGACATGATATATGAAAACGAAGATAATCTTGTCTACTTCAAAACTCGTAAAGAGAGTTTACAGAGATTGGCATCCCTGACGCTCCAGAAGTCAAAGTTACGGAAAGGTACATTAATGATCAAAACAATTAAATAATAATATATTTATTGAAAATAATTCATTTAGAAAATTTAAAATAGCCCTGAAATTCAGGGGGCTTACAGCCCTTGAGCGCAACCTTCTATCGTTCACGTTGACAATTTTTGATTCGAGGGATTGAATCTTTGCTGCAATCTGATGGCGTGTTCGGAGCGAGAGAAGGGATTGGATGGTACACCGAGACGGCCGAGAGAGATGGAGAGCGAACTCGTTGACGCAATCTTTGACTTCGTAGGCCAACTCCCTCACCTGTTTCGCCTACTCCCTTGCTACTCTGAATCATTTCAATTATTACTTTGTCTTTTATTTTGTATTTATTATTTTGTATTTTGCATTTTACATTTTGCATTTGCATTTTGTATTTTGTATTTTGTATTTTGTATTTTGTTTTTTGTTTTTTTTTGTCTTTTTGTCTTTTTTTTTTGTTTTTTGTTTTTGTTTTTTGTTTTTTGTTTTTTTCATGTTTCTTGTTTCTTGTTTCTTGTTTCTTGTTTTTTGTTTGTTGTTTGTTGTTTGTTGTTTGTTTTTTTTGTTTTTTGTTTTTTGTTTTTTGTTTTTTGTTTTTTGTTTTTTGTTTTTGTTTTTGTTTTGTTTTTTGTTTTTTTTTGTTTTTTGTTTTTTTGTTTTTTGTTTTTTGTTTTTTGTTTTTTGTTTTTTGTTTTTTGTTTTTGTTTTTGTTTTTGTTTTTTTATATTTTATATTTTATATTATATATTTTATATTTTATATTTTATATTTTATATTTTATATTTTATATTTTATATTTTATGTTTTGTATTATATATTTTTTTAAGTTTTTGAGTTTTTTTGCTAATTTTTATTTTTTTTGATTTTTTAGTTTTTCTATTTCTAATTTTACATTTCTAGTATCTATATATTCCGGCAGACCTCGGCGCAAATATTTGTCTATATCAATGGGAACTACAAATTTAAGAAATCTGGGTTGTGCAGGATGTGCTTCTACGATCCTCCTCACCATATCCACCTGCTCGAGACTATTTGAATCAACTTTGACCTCCTTGAGGTTAATGAGCCCTTCACATCCTAAAATGGTTTCCAAATTGCCACAATTGCCTATATGAAGCGATTGAAGTTTGATCATGGCTCCGCCTAGGAATTCGAGTGTTTTAAACTTTAACTCCCAAAGTTTCAGCACTTTGAGGCTTCCAAATCCTCCACCAAAACACAAGTGGTCCCCAGTGTAGGATCCTTTCCGGAGCTCAAAATGATTTAGGTTTGGCAGAGCTTGGAGGAGTTGCAAGCCTATGCCATCATTCCCTAATTGAGTCCCTGCGAGAATTAGCTTAACCATCTCGGTGAGTGAGCCAACCCAGCGAGGTAGCGCAACCAAAGGGCCTAGTAGTTCTAGGTGTTGAAAGAGAAGAGGAGGGGAGGAGCTTATATGATCATCAAGAGAAATCACACTATCGATCTCAATCCTTAAGGATCGAAGGCAACTAAGCTTTGCAAGTGAGGCACAGAAATCAATCATATCTTGTCCAGTTAGGTCACCAGAACTAACACCCAACTTTCGCAACTCGGACAGTTCTCCCAACTCTTTTGTCACATCAGCTCCAAGGGCCACCTCATTCAATGTCTTCAAGGATTTCAGCCTCCTTATCCCATTAGGAACCACAGTTTTGAAATTACGGATGAAAAAGACAATGCCACTTTCCTTGCAAAAAAATCCTGCCCCATAGATGTGACGCAGCAGTTGAAGCTCACCGATCCACTCAGGTATCTTTCTTATTTCAGTACCTCTGATGTCCAACACTTCAAGGTTGCGAAGTTTTTGGTACGACTTTGGGAGCACCGTTATATATGTGTATCTCAAGCTTAAGTATTTCAAATGACGTAATTTACCGATACTTTGATAGTCACGATGATAGTCGGGAGAGCCACACCCCTCAAAATTCAGCACCCTCAACATCCTCATCGGACGGAAAACGAAAAGTGAACCGCATCCGTGATTGAACAAAGCCGATGTCCGAACCCTCGACAAGCTCATGCCCTCTAGGGTACTGCTTTTCAGAGAATCATTAGGATCACAGTACACCGACAAGCGTCGAACCACATCTCCTGACATCCAAGAACTTGTGTGCCCCAGCTCCCGCAGGATAACTGTGTTCATCTCCACGGATTTTGATATGATAACTTCGAGCATAATACCATGGAGTCGGAAATTCTTCACCTTCCCATTGGCACTGATCGCCGATGGCAAGATCATATGCTTATGTTGTTGAGCTCGTTAAAATAGGATTCCGCAACCTCTTCTTTCGTCCTGTCGCCGCCGCGATGCTCCCCTATGAACCCTTCGGCAATCCACATCCTTTGCAAGCGTTTGCTATTGATCAGGTAGTCCTCGGGGAATATACTCAGGTAGAGGAGACAATGCTTGAGATGATAAGGAAGATCATTGTAACCAAGGTTAAGCACCTGTTTCATCCCCTCGAGGCTTGGGTTGATATCGAGTTCGGAACCGAGCTTGAGGCGCAACAACAAGTTACGCCATTCTTCGCCCGTCTTCTTCGGCTTGCTGGCGAGAATACCGGCTGTTGTCACGATGGCCAGCGGCAAGCCGCCACATTTCTTCAAGATTTCTTCGGACAACTGCTTGAGCTCCGGAGGGCAGTCATGGGTAGGGCCAGGAAAGACCCTCTTGCGGAATAGCTCCCAAGAATTTTTGGACGACAGGAACTCAAGTTTGTAGGCATGATGATGACCATGACTTGTGCAGCACGTGTTAGCCACCTCTTCGTTACGTGTTGTTATAATGATCCAGCTTCCAAACCCGTTCTCCGGGAGTGCCAGTTTTAGGCTTTCCCATGCAGAGATGCTCCATACATCATCAAAAACAATCAAGTACCTCTCCTTCTGCAGTGGGTTTCTTAGCTCCTCAACTAGTTGGGCCGCGTTCATTTGGTCCATCTTTGCCGGAACGATTCGGAGGAGTTGCTTCATCATCCCTCTCAAGAGCAGCTCGGCGTTGAAAGATTGCGACACGGTGACCCAAGCACCGCAATGGAAGTGCCCGCCGATCAATTTCGGGTTCTCATAGACCTTCCTGGCATGGGTGGTCTTGCCTAAACCGCCCATCCCGAACACAGAGATCACGCCGACTTGCTCACGCTCCTCCAGCAGCCACTTGACGATCTCGTCCCGCGGCCCATCGAGACCCACGAGCTGCGCCTCCTCCACGAACATGGCGCCCATCCGAGGATCGTGTTGTGCTCCGAGACCGGGAGTAGTAGTACTTGATGCGGGAGCGGCCGTACTCTTCAGGTCGTAGCGCAGCCTTCTGTTGCTCACGTCGACGATTTCCGATTTGAGGGATTGGATCTTTGCTGCGATCCGATGGCGTGCTCGGAGCGAGAGGAGGGATTGCATCGTACACCACCGAGACGGCCGAGAGAGATGGAGAGTGAAATCGTCGATGCAATCTTCGATTTCGTAGGCCAACTCCCTCACCTGTTTCGCCCACTTCCTCGCTACTCTGTTGCTCTCCTGCTCGACCTCTTCGGCCCAGGCGAGAAAGGCCGTCATTATTTCCAGCTCTTTCTTGATGTATTGAACCTCTCCGGCCACCCTGCGCAACAGCTTTAGCTCCCCTGATATGCTGGAAGCTAGCTTCTTCGTAAGCATGTCTCCCAGAAGACCAGCCTTTGAAGCGGCGATGCTCGCAGCAAGCTCTGCCATCACTCTTCTCTTACAGTTTTGAGTTGAAGCAGCAGCTAATTATTAGTTGCAAACTCCCAAAGAAATATATATGGACAACAATATACTATGCTAATTAAATAACCAAATGACAAATATATATAGATGGAGAATGAATGTAGACGCTACTTTTTCTTGTTGTAGATTCGCTGCTGTTGCTGCGACGCAAAGAATACATGCTTTGCTCAAGTTTTGAACGAGCTTCAATTCATGTCCGTGAAAGAATTAATGCATGCTTTGCTCAATATGCGACGAAAAGAATACATGCATGCTTGCTTTGCTCAGTCAAGATAGGATCTGGTCTCATGCAAGTGTCGGAGTCCTTAAGACTCGGACACTTGATGTCCTTTTGATTAATTTAGACATGGTTAGATGGACGATGACAGGAATATAAGGTGTACCAAGGGTTTCCAAATTGGCCACTCTGCCTAGCTTTGATGCTACACAGGCAACAACATTTCCAGTTGATAACAGATCAAGAGAGATCCTAGAGTACTAGCTGTTTTGGTTAATTTAATTAATTTGCTATGTGATTATTTGCTCCTACACATATTAATATTACTCGCGTTTGCCTTTTGGTTTATGATATTCTAATGTTTGTTCTAATTGGCATATTATGGGGGTTAGGAAGCCAACAATTCGATTCTATTCAGGAATATTAATTAATTCAAACCACCTTCAGATAAAGCTCATCACTGGTTAATTAATTACATCGATATGGAAGTTCAGGAATATTGCTATAAGTACTTACTGTGTTCTTTACACTTTAAGATTTTTTTTTTTAATCTGAATTTTCAAATTATTTGCTATGCTATGGCAAAGTATACCAGTTTCAAGCTTCATAGAAATGAGTGTATATACTCGAATACAGATCAAAAGAGTCGAAAAGGAGAAGAGAGATCCAAAAAAGTTATAGAGATGTACTCAAGATTCAAAGTCTGCTCGCTCCCCGCAACAGTTTCAAACATAGCATTTAAATATTAGTCGAAGCAAATTTTTTTTACTTTCTCATTTCCTATTTACAAATGAGTGATGTTATATGTACCTCCAAAAATTTTATTCTTCCATGTCCTTCCGTCACGTGACACTCCCTTATTGACCCAAGCAAATAAAAGAGAAGATTGGGGGAAGATATAAACGAATAGGAAAAGGCCACGTGACAGGAGGGACACGGAAGAAAAAGATTTTGGAGGTACATAAAGTATTTTTCTTTACAAGTAGAACCCACAGTGTCCCTGTAGGTCTGTAAATAAAACCCTAACAACATGTCAACTCCAGTGGGCAGTGGCATTCTCACTCATAGAGTGGGCAGTTGTCCCCTTTGATTCCCGGGGCAGTAGGACAGCTATCCAGCGCACAATGGTCATCTAGCTCCAACCCCCACCATGCAACCCCATCGATGTTCTTGATCCGCAGAGCAAAGTAGGTGAGTATAGCCATGAAAGCCACACCGGCATCCAGCCCCAGGGAGGCAAATGGAAAGAAGGGATTTAAACAATCTTTTGGGATAAAAGCCCTTGTCTTGTTGTTGTACCATTTTTTTTCTTTTGGAAATTGGTGATAAATATGTTTTAATGTTTTTCCAATATCTCAGCCCAAATATCAATTCTCTCTAGAAAAACTGGGTTTAGTTCGGTCTACAAAGTTCAAACTAATAATTGGGCTAAAATTTTGTTTTAGGACATGATATCATTCAGAATCCAAGTTGGTTTAAGTTTAAAAAAAGTTTTGGCAGCGAAGAAACAAACCAACGAGCGAACGCATCACCAACTCTTTACCTCTCCCTCTCTACCTTTCTTAGGTTTTGGAAGATCTTAGGTTTTTGCAAGGATGTTTTACTCTTACCTATCCAATTCAAGTATATAGTAACAAGGAGCGTTTCAGTAGTTCTACTTTATAAATTCGTTGGTTTTTCAGAGCAGATCGACAGAAATAGTCAAATTTTGCTTTGAACAACGGTGATCTTCATCACCCCGTCACCCCGACGAGGATATGTTTCTTCGGTATCATTCTTCCTCTCATTTGTCTACTGTAGCAATTGTGATTGCAATTTTTTTAGTACGTTCTATTTCCAGCAACTTGTGATTGCATGTTTTTTGTTCTAGAGAGTTCATTTGTAATTTGGTTACATAAGTTGAGAGAGCAGTAATCAGGTGTGCTTTCTCAATTTGTTTCACGTACGTTTGTACAATCTTTGTAACACATCAATAACAAAATTACCATTTTGTAGGTGAGAGGAGAAGCAAAAACATATAAGATGAAGTATTATGTTCGGTTAAGTACGGAGAATATTAAAAATCTATATAATCCATGTCATCCAAATATTCTGGTATTTAGATTATATAATAGTATATATGGGAGGTGCTTTTATTTTTATTTTCTCTTCCTTTTTTTTGGGTCCATTATGTTCATTTGAGGTTACGGATCTCGTTGAAAATTTTGTTACATGGTACAAAAAATCACGCCTCCTTCTTGAGTTCACCTACAAGCGATTCCAGCCCATGCACGATCTGACTATCGACGTCGAGTTCGGGGCCAGGATGATCATTATCAAGAACAAGCGCATCAAGTTGCCCTTGTTATATATACTAGTAACGTGCACGTGCATTGGCATATAAAAATTTTTATTAAAAAGAAACATTAATATGAATGTACTATAAATACTCATGTCCCTAGGAATTAATCTCTGACAACCAAGAAGAATGCCTCCCACTTTAACCTCTAGAGTTGTTTAGTCATAAGTAAATCATATTAGCTTTAACCTCTAGAGTTATTAGTTATAAGTAAATCGTATTAGGTAGTTAAATAACTAGTTATTTTTTAAAAATAATTAATGGATTATTTACAAACGGCTTAGGCGGTTCAATTTTGAACCATTTCCAAGCCAACTTATATTAGTAAAGATGTCACCACATTGTGCTTACTTTCTATACTTTGATTTTATTTGAAACTACACCAGAACTATATACTTATGATGATAACGTCGAGGTTCGGTTGAGCTCTATAGTTTTGGTATAGAATCTGCTTGAAACATTTGTCCGTGACAAGGTTTAGACAGTCCTTGGAACTGAGCCGGAACGCTATTTTTATGATTAGAGTGGGCGTCGAAGGGTTATATATTGGGAAAAGCATGGCGTGAGGGGCCCCAACACACACACAAACAACATTTGAAGGAAAAAAAATTGTGTTCAAGTTCTTGGCCCATTCATGGAATATAACATTACTACATTAGAAAGATGTGATTTCCACATATTTTAAAATATTAAGTTCTAGGTTGTAAACTCGTGTACATATTATGTAGATTACGTATGTATTTACTTGTATGTCGAAGAAGAGACCTAATGTCTTGGTCCCGGAGGACCAAGTTCTACTTGGTGACATAATGATGTCTCGTGCGGATGACCAAGGTCATATCATCCACATGTGGAAGTGGCCGAGAAGATGAATTGGTATAGAACGGGAAGATTGATCTGTCCACCCAGGGCCGGTCCTATTGTTTTTGGGGCTGGGACAAGATTTAGAATTTGGACTCCTTCTCACATAAATAATTTTTTTATAGCATTTTATAAGCAAAATCATCAATTAAGCTATCATAATCAAGTTTTTCTAGCATATCTTTTTCAATAAATATCAGAACTAAACAATTTAATCTTTCTTGTGGCACATTTGATCTTAAATAAGATTTTATTAATTTTAGTTTTGTTTCCAGATAAGAATTTTGTGTTAGCTTTTTTGTTGTGTCCATATTGGGTCTTTGATTTCAAATTTTTTAATTTTTTTTATGATATATTTATTCTAATTTAAAATTATGGAACCTTCCAAAATTGGAGGTCTATGGCGGTCGTCCACCTCCCCCGTGCTCTTGGCCGGCCCTGCGTCCACCATCACTTCTTCTGTCTACTATATGTGAATCTAAATTGTATGAAAATGAGACATACTACACTTATAACAATCATGTATGTTTTCGGACAAAAAAATGTTATTCTTGTTAAGGAAAACTTTTACAGCATTTATTACGAATAATTTGATTACACCTAATACAGAAATTATAAGAATAAGTTGTTGAGATTCTGGAGAGTATAGCGATGGAGATCGGCTCGACGTATGGTTCCTTTACTCCGTTCATGATCCGACGAACTTGCAAAATTTCTCTCAATGCACACAACACTAGTGGACAGAGAGGACTGCTGCTGGTCAAGCTTATATATATTGTTCTTGTCCAAAATATGCTTATATATATTGTTCTTGTCCAAAATAAGATACTAATGAACAATCAAAATATATGACCAAAGCTGTAGCTTCATAGCCGAAATCTTGCTGGTCTCTACAGACCTGAATAACCAACAGATAGCCACTAGCCTAATCACAATGAGTGTCTAAACAAATTGTTATTTCTCCAAAGATGTCAGACAGTATCTTTTATTGCAAGGATATATATAGCTGGAACCAAATTAAACATTGTGTAGTAAAAGATAATGACTTTGTTTAGAAAATCAACAAACACAAGAAAGGAGAACAAGACAAGAGGGATGATATTTGACAAATTCATTTTGAATGGAGTCACCTGGCTTGAGATATTTCCTCTCTCAAGATTTCACATTGGGGCCCTTACCATCCTCATTAACTGTGGTTTGCTTTACATTTTTTTATGGTTGAGGAAGTTTAAAGTACATGTTTAAAAAATCTTGGTTGCACAGGATGTGCCTCTACGATCCTCCTCACCATATCCACCTGCTCGGGACTGATCGATTCTATTCTGACCTCCTTGAGGTTGATGAGGCCTTCACAACCTAAAATGGTTTCCAAATTGTGACACATGTCTATATGAAGCGATTGAAGATTAATCATGGCTCCTCCTAGGAATTAGGAATTTGAGTGATTTTAAATCTAAGTACCAAAGCTTCAACACTTTGAGGCTTGCAAATCCTCCACCAAAACACAAGTGGTCCCCAAAGTAGGAATCGAGCCCGAGCTCAAAACGAATTAGGTTTGACAGAGCTTGAAGGACTTGCAAGCATATGCCATCACTCCCTAATCGAGTATCCCAGAGTATTAGCTTAACCATCTCACTGAGTGAGCCAACCCAGCGAGGTAGCGCAACCAAAGGGCCATTTAGTTGTAGGTGTTGGAGGATAAGAGGCGGGGAGGAGACTTCATCAATATCAAGGGAAGTCGCGTAGACACGACTGGTAGAAATTTTTAAGGATCGAAGGCAACTAAGCTTTGCCAGTGGAGCACAGAAATCCATCCTATGACGCTTGGTGAGGCCACGAACACCCAGCTTTTACAACTCCGACAGTTCCCCCAGCTCTTTAGTCGTCATATATCCTATCTCCACAACAGACAAAGTCTGCAAGGATTTCAACCTCCTTATCCCTTCAGGAACCACAACCTGGCGAAACGCACCTTCAATATACTTTCCCTTATCTACTCCAGCATAGATGTGACATAGCTGTTGAAGCTCACCGATCCATTTAGGTATCTTTTCTATATAAGTACCTCTGATGTCCAACACTTCAAGGTTACGAAGCTTTCGGTACGACACTGGGAGCACCTTTATAAATGTGTATCTCAAACATAAGTATTTCAGATGATGTAATTCACCCAGACTTGTAAAGTCAGGATAATTGTCGGGATAGCCACACCCCTCAAAATTCACCACCCTCAGCATCCCCATTAGACGGAAAAGGGAGAGTGAACCCCCTCCGTGATTAAATACAGCCGATGTCCGAACCCTTGACAAGCTCATGCCCTCTAGGGTATTGCTCTTCAGAAAATCATATTTTGGATCCTTGTAGACCAGCGACAAGCAGCGAACCACATCTCCTGATTTCCAAGTACTTGTGTGTCCTAGCTCTCGTAAGAAAACTGTATTCATCTCCATGGATTTCGATATGATAACTTCAAGCATAATATCATGGAGTCGGAAATTCTTCACCTTTCCATTGGCACTAATCTCCGATGGCAAGATCATGCTTATGTTGTTCAGCTAGTTAAAATATGATTCAGCAACCTCTTCTTTTTGTCATGCCCCGATGCTCCCGTATGAACCCTTCAGCCATCCACATTCTTTGCAAGCATTTGCTATTGATCAGGTAGTCCGCGGGAAATATACTCATATAGAGGAAACAATGCTTGAGATGATAAGGAAGATCATATTGTAACCAAGGTTAAGTACCTGTTTCATCCCCTCGAGGCTCGGATTGGTATCGAGTTCAGAACCAAGACGTGATAGGAAGTTACGCCATTCTTCGCCCGTCTTCTTTGGCTTGCTGGCAAGAATACCAGCTGTTGTCACGATGGCTAGTGGCAAGCCACCACATTTTTTCAAGATTTCTTCGGACGACTTCTTGAGCTCCGTTGGACAATTATGGTTAGGGCCAGGAAAAACCCTTTTGCAGAATAACTCCTAATATTTTTCTGGTGACAGGAACCCGAGTATGTAGGTACGATGATGACGACTTGTGCAGCATGCGTTAGCTACCGCTTCAATACGTATTGTTACAATGATCCAGCTTCCAAATACATTCATTGTCAGTTTTAGGCTTTTCCATGCAGGGATGCTCCATAAATCATCAAAAACAATCAAGTACCTCTTATTCTGTAGATGGTTCCTGAGCATCTCAACTAGTTGGACCTTGTTCATTTGGTCCATCTTTTTTGGAACATTATTCATTTTGACCACCTTTTCTGGAACAATTCGGAGGAGTTGCTTCATCATCTCTCTCAACAGCAGCTCCACATTAAAAGATTGTGATACTGTAACCCAAGCACGGCAGTGGAAGCGCCCACCGGTCAAGTTCGAGTCCTCATAGATCCTCCTGGCAAGAGTGGTCTTGCCTAAACCGCCCATCCCGTACACAGAGATCACGTCGAGCTGCTCGTGCTCCTCCAGCAACCACTTGACGATCTCGTCCCGCTGCCCATCGAGACCCACGAGCTGCGCATCCTCCGTAAATATAGCGCCCAACCGAAGGTCCTCGTGCTGTGCTCCTCCGAGACTGGAAGCACTTGATGCATGAGAGACCGTCTTCAGGTGGTAGCGCAACCTTTTATTGCTCACATCGACAATTTTAGATTTGAGGGATTGGATCTTCGCTGCAATCCGATGGCGTGTTGGAAGCGAGAGAAGGGATTGCACGGTAGACCGAGGCCGAGAGAGATGGAGAGCGAACTCATCGATACAATCTTCGACTTAGTAGGCCAATTCCCTCACCTGTTTCCCCCACGCCCTTGCTACTCTGTTGCTCTCCTGCTCGACCTCTTCGGCCCAGGCGAGAAAGGCTGTCATTATTGTTAGTCCCGGGGCTTGATCAAAGATGGTAAAACAGATGCAACAGAGATCTAAGATGATACAAAACTAAATAACCCGATTACAATATGGAGGAGGAAAATAGAGAAGAGAAGATCTCTCGTTCTTCCTTGCAAACGTGTTGCAATTGGGACAGAACGAGTTACAAAAATCTAGAGAAAGATGAAAAGAAGAAAAATGCTGGGGTATCAAAATACCGTTGCTCAAAGCAAGATTCGCCCTACACGAACTGCTTCCAGGAACCAGCAAGTTTGAAGAACTTATGGAACGCTCGAAGTCACCTCTGTTCTGACTCCTCGGATAGACTTGCAATGGCGGCAGCAGCTCTCTCTCTCTCTTTCTCCTTTTCTGACTTATATTTTCGTAGTAACCACAAAGGAGGCCAGAAGAGAGTATTTATAGAGAGAGGGTGGAAACCCTAGCTGCCTTTTCAGTTATGGAAAGATTGAATCAAATCCCAAAAAGATAGCAACGAGATTAATTCAAATCCCACAAAGATAGCAACGAAATTAATTCAAATCCCACAAAGATAGGATCTGAATTAATCGTATTAAATCAGTCTTTCCATAACTGACTTGTAGTCTGCACAGTCAGTGGAACCCTCCATGCGGCAGTAGTAGCCTGGTCGCATGAGCCGCATGGCCGTATGGACCGCATGAGCCGCATGGACCGTATGAGCCGCATGAGCCGCATGGGTCGCATGCCGCATGAGCCGCATGGACCGCATGAGCCGCATGGACCGCATTCACCGCATGAGCCGCATGAGCCGCATGGCCTCATGGGCCGCATGAGCCGCATGAGGCCGCATATGAGCCGCATGCCGCATAAGACCGCATGGCCGCATATAAGCCGCATAAAGACCGCATGACTGCTGACGTGCTAAGTGTAAAGTGCGCCAACAAAATACCATATTACGCCTCATGAGCCCGAGTCCGAGTCAGAGTCCGAGTCGCTAAGCCCCTTTGGAGCTTAGCTCCAAATGGAATTAATCCAAGAGAATGACAAAAGCATTAATGCTTAATCCTTGGAGCCTTATTCTTACCTCCTAGTAAAATCACCCACATGGTTCCCTCCTTAGGGTCACCACCCCATGTGCATCTCTTAATAACACACCTAAGTATATATGTTGAGATAACTCATGGTGTATTTCCGATGTGGGACTAAAATTTTACAAGGCATGTTGAGAGCTAGCTCTCTCCATGTAAAGAAAGCACCAACAATCCCCCACATATCACAACATATATATATGTGTCCAGGGTTGAGCATTCCCCACAGTAACTGTCCATTTTGCATTAGGATAGATGTCGCTGACGACTTGAATCTTCCCGCATGGGTTAAATAACAATGTGATACAAGAATGGACTACGCCTTGAATTCTGTACCACAATTGTAGTTCTTTCCACTCACAAAGTGTAGTTACGTGTGCTTCTGGCTGCACATTAAAGGCCCTGTGCCAGTCTGGTTTCAGTGTATAATTTTGGGCGTCTACAAGTTTACCCTCAAGAGACGGCCTGATATCTCTTTCCATACACTATAGGTGAGTTCTTTATTAAAGAGATATGGCATGAAGCCTTGCGCTTCCTTGCGGTGCTACGCCGCTATGACATGGCCTGAAGCCGAGGCATTATCCCTACCTGGGAACCTCATCGTAGTGTCATACTACTGTAGCATGAGGTCACAGCCTCTTTGTAGTGCCAATCTACTCAGCCTGAAGCCTAAGGCTTCCTTGCGGTGTTACGCCGCAACGACATGGCTTGCAATGCCGAGGCTTTACCCCTACCTGGGTACCTCATCGTGGTGTCGTGCCACTGTAACATGGGGCCATCCTTCCCTTTGTAGTGCTGTCTACAACTCTTTAATTATGTCATACAGCATTAGGCTACCTACCTATTTGCGGTGCTACGCCGCTGTGACTTGGCTTGCAAAGTCGAGGCATTACCCCTACCTGGGAACCTCATGGTGGAGTCACCCCACTGTAGCATGGAGTTTCACTCCTTGTAGTGTTGCTCTACCGTGCTTCCTGTAAAGCACACCAGGCATTCACTCTGCCTGAGAACTCATTAAGGCGTTTAAGCCAACCTTTCACAGGATCTGTTTTTCCACAGAAAATACATAGTAGACAACAGTGGTTATGGGTCCGTATCCCTTCTATGTTCCAGAGAACAAGTACCCACTGTTACCTGATAGTTTCCCAGTCAGTGATCCTCCATTGAACCAAAAGTTAGATGCCTAGTAGATTTCTCTTTGAACTAATAGCATAAAACTTTATGGTAGGATTACAAAGACACACTATCAGAATGCCTTCAAGCCCATTTTACAAGCTGTGTCATCGACCAACTGGCGCTTGAGGCCCTTTGTGAACGGATCTGCCAGGTTCTTCTGACTCCGAATATCAATTACTGCAATTACACCTCTTTTGATAAGATCGTGTACTGCTCTGTGCTTCAACCGCACAGTCCTCTTCTTTCCGTTGAAGAGGTCATTTGATGCCACCGCCGCAGTCGCCTGGTTGTCACAGTATATCGGTATCGCCGGTATCTGAGCCCCAACCACTGGAAGATCATACATGAGCTTCCGAAGCCATTCTGCTTCATCTGCTGCAGTTTTAAGTGCATAGAATTCAGATTCCATGGAGGAATGAGAGAGTATAGTCTGCTTCTTCGACTTCCATGATATAGCAGCTCCATCCAAGAAAAAGACATATCCACCTGTGGATCTCTCGATTTCCACCTCTGAACACCAGCTAGCATCACTGAAGCCTTCCACTACTGTCGGATATCCGTTGTAGTGCAGTACATATGTCTGAGTCTTCTTGAGATATCTCGTCACCCGCTTCACAGCTTTTCAGTGCTCAATCCCTGGGTTGCTCGTGAACCGACTCAGCATTCCCACAGCGAAAGCTATGTCAGGCCTTGTGGCAGTGGTTGCGTACATCAAACTTCTGATAATGCTAGAATACTCTAGATGTCTGACGCTTTCCCTCGAGTTTGGCTTCAGCTTCTGATCACCCCTGTATGGTGTATCGATCCCTGGAAGATCCTTATACCCATAGCGTGTGAGCATCTTCTCAATGTAGTGAGATTGTGACAACGCTACTCCAGTGTCTGTCCGAATGATCTTTATGCCCAAGATGACATCTGCATCCCCCAAGTCCTTCATACTGAACTTGGTTGAGAGGAACTTCTTTGTCTCCGTGACACAGTCTATATCCGTACCTAGAATTAGCATGTCGTCCACGTACAGACAAACGATGACTCCTCTTCCATCAGCAAACTTTGTGTAAACACATTTGTCCGTCTCGCTGACTCTGTAGCCGTTTGACCTAATAACTTTGTCAAACTTCTCATGCCACATCTTGGGAGCTTGCTTCAAACCATACAATGATTTTACCAACTTGCAGACTTTGTCTTCAAGACCTTTGACGACAAATGCATCTGGCTGTTGCATGCAAATCTCTTCGGTCAGCTCCCCATTCAGGAATGCTGTCTTTACATCCATCTGATGTATCACCAACTTATGTATAGCTGCTAGAGCGATTAACATCCTGATGGTGGTCATCCGAGCTACTGGAGCGTATGTGTCAAAGTAGTCTATCCCCTGTTTCTGAGAGAATCCCTTGGCTACCAGCCTGGCCTTGAACTTATCAATAGTTCCATCTGCCTTCATCTTCTTCTTGAAGATCCATTTACATCCGATAGGCTTTTCTCTTTCAGGTAGATCTACCAACACCCATGTGTTATTGGAGGTGATAGAGTCAAACTCGTCATTCACTGCCTCCTTCCAGAAGATAGCATCTCTGGTCTTCATCGCCTCATCATAAGTAAGCGGATCTGCTTCCACATGATAGGTGACAAAGTCATCTCCGAAGTCTTTCGGTCGCCTCGCTCGCTTGGCTGACGGCTCTGCGAGTTCTGGTACAAGAGTTGTTTCATCAACAACAGCTTCTTCTTGGACTACTGGCCTATATGAGATTTCAGTCTCACTTATACCTACATCATTTTTCGGAATGTCCGAAAGGACAATGTTTTTGTCTTTTGCAAACTTGTCTTCAAAGTATTCAGCATCGCGAGATTCGATGATATAATTTGACTCAATATCAAGAAATCTTCTAGCATCACTCTTCTCGGTATACCCCAAGAAGATCGCCTTCGTAGTCCTTATCCCTAGCTTCTGAATCTTCAGATCTGGGAGCTTCACATACGCCAGACACCCCCACACTCGAATGACATTCAAGTTTGGTCTGACTTTGAACCAGAGTTCATGAGGAGTTACGTCCGAAGTTGCATATGGCTCTCTATTTAGAATAAAAGTGGCCATCAATGCAGCTTCTCCCCAGTAGCATTTAGGAAGACCCGCGGTTAGCAGCATTGAGTTCATCATTTCTGTCAACGTTCTGTTCTTCCTCTCCGCTACTCCGTTGGATTGAGGAGAATATGGAGCAGTAGTCTCGCATATGATTCCATGTTCTTTGCAGAACGATGCAAATTTATGAGACCTGTACTCTCTACCTCGATCACTTCTTAACCTCTTGAGTTGTTGTCCAGTCTGCCGTTCAGCTTCGGCCCTGAACTCTCTGAACTTCTCGAAGGCTTCGTCTTTAGACTTGAGCAAGTAGACGAACGCATATTTTAAAAAATCGTCGATGAAGGTTATGAAATACTTCATCCCGGCCTTTGTGGAGAAATGTTTGAAGTCACAGATATCGGAGTGCACCAACTCCAGAAGATCTGTGCTTCGATTGACCCGATGAAAGGGTTTCCTGGTGATGTTCGTCTGAGCATACACTTCACACTTCTCCACTTTACCCCCACATTTGGAGATAAGTCCTAGACTAGATATTTTGTTAATTCTTTTACAATGAACATGTACTAGTCTATTATGCCACAACTCAAGAGAATAATCAGAAAATGCAACTGCATTAATGTCATCAAACTGGTTGACAAGCTGAATTTTAAACATTCCTTCGGTTAGATAAGCCTTCCCAAAGTATGTTCCCTTCTTGGACATCACCATCTGACCAGCATTGATGTCCATCCTCAAGCCTGCATTGCAGAGCAGGCTCCCAGAGATCAGGTTCTTGGCAATCGTCGGAACAAGCTTCACACCTTGAAGCGTCAGAGTGTTCCCAGAAGTGAGTTTCAGTTCCACGGTCCCGATCCCCAGAACTTCAGCTTGGGCCTGGTTCGCCATGACAACCTTCTCAGATATCGGCTGGTACGTGACGAACCATTCTTTGCCAGAACAGATATGGCAAATCGCACCAGTGTCTATCCACCAGTCAGAGCCAACCCCCACAGTTGTGACCTGTCCGATCATAGCAACAATGTTAGAAACCAATGAAATCTTATTAGGCTCACCTTTCTCTGATTGTTTAGGCTTAGATCTGCATTCACTCCTGTAGTGGCCTTTCTTGCCACAATTGTAACAAGTCACGTGGGACTTAGTCTTCTGTTGCTTGAAAGAAGGACCCTTCACTTTTAGATTAGTGAAGTCCTTCTTCTTGGGATGAGAAGCCGCCTGCTTCCCCTTGGGAACTCTCGTCTGCACTAGATTGGCTTTAGCCAACTGTTTGGACAGAGTGTCCACCTTCTGTTGGGAACGCATCTCGTCCTCAACATGGATTTCTTGAAGTAGATCTCCCAAGCTAATGTCTAGCTTCTTTCTGAGCATCCTTGCATAGAAGGTACTCCATCCAGCAGGAAGTTTTGAGACGATCCCTCCAACGACAAATTTGTCGGGAAGGGGTATCTCTTCGTCTTCCAGTTTCTGACGTAGCTTCAGAAATTCCTTCACCTGTGGCAACATGGACTTCTCGTCCTCAAAGAGCAATTTGTGATATTTTTCAACCACAAATATTTTGCTCATGTTCTTGTCTTCTTCATACAGATTTTCCACAGACTCCCATATGTCTCTGGCAAGTTCCTTCTTCGAGTAGGATTCTGCCAGGGAATCCTCCATAGCATTCAGGATGAGAAGCCTGCAGATGCTATTTTCCCTTCTCCATTTGGCCTGGAGTTTGGTAGCCGCGTTGATTGCGGCATTAGATCCAGTGTCTGGAACAGAGGGTTCTTCCTCCAACAGAATATGATCAACGTCTTTTAGTTGAAGAGTTAGGTAAACCTTTCTCTTCCAGACTTGATAATGCTCTCCATCGAACTTTTCCAACTTGCAGAAGTCCGATTGGAGGAGCGAAGCATTAATGTTTTCCATCTACACGGATCTTGCTTTGATATTGTTAGTCCCGGGGCTTGATCAAAGATGGTAAAACAGATGCAACAGAGATCTACGATGATACAAAACCAAATAACCCGATTACAATATGGAGGAGGAAAATAGAGAAGAGAAGATCTCTCGTTCTTCCTTGCAAACGTGTTGCAATTGGGACAAAACAAGTTAAAAAAAATCCAGAGAAAGATGAGAAGAAGAAAAATGCTGGGGTGTCAAAACACCGTTGCTCAAAGCAAGATTCGCCCCACACGAACTGCTTCCAGGAACCAGCAAGTTTGAAGAACTTGTGGAACGCTCGAAGTCACCTCTGTTCTGACTCCTCGGATGGACTTGCAATGGCGGCATCAGCTCTCTCTCGCTTTCTCCTTTTCCGACTTATATTTTCGTAATAACCACAAAGGAGGTCAGAAGAGAGTATTTATAGAGAGAGGGTGGAAACCCTAGCCGCCTCTTCAGTTATGGAAAGATTGAATCAAATCCCAAAAAGATAGCAACGAGATTAATTCAAATCCCACAAAGATAGCAACGAAATTAATTCAAATCCCACATAGATAGGATCTGAATTAATCGCATTAAATCAGTCTTTCCATAACTGACTTGTAGTCTGCACAGTCAGCGGAACCCTCCATGCGGCAGTAGTAGCCTAGCCGCATGAGCCGCATGGCCTCATGGCCGCATGGACCGCATGAGCCACATGGACCGCATGAGCCGCATGAGCCGCATGAGACGCATGCCGCATGAGCCGCATGACCTCATGGCCGCATGAGCCGCATGAGGCCGCATAAGACCGCATGACTGCTGAGCCCGAGTCCGAGTCCGAGTCGCTAAGCCCCTTTGGGGCTTAGCTCCAAATGGAATTAATCCAAGAGAATAACAAAAGCATTAATGCTTAATCCTTGGAGCCTTATTCTTACCTCCTAGTAAAATCACCCACATGGTTCCCTCCTTAGGGTCACCATCCCATGTGCATCTCTCAACAACACACCCAAGTATATATGTTGAGATAACTCATGGTGCATTTTCGATGTGGGACTAAAATTTTACAAGGCATGTTGAGAGTCGCATGGACCGCATGGACCGCATGAGCCGCATGAGCCGCGTGACTGCTGACGTGCTAAGTGCAAAGTGCGCCAACAAAACGCCACATTACGCCTCATGAGCCCGAGTCCGAGTTCGAGTCGCTCTGGGGGTTAGCTCCAAATGGAATTAATCCAAGAGAATGACAAAAGCATTAATGCTTAATCCTTGGAGCCTTATTCTTACCTCCTAGTAAAATCACCCACATGGTTCTCTCCTTAGGGTCACCACCCCATGTGCATCTCTCAACAACACACCCAAGTATATATGTTGAGATAACTCATGGTGCATTTCCGATGTGGAACTAAAATTTTACAAGGCATGTTGAGAGCTAGCTCTCTCCATGTAAAGAAAGCATCAACACCTGTTTCCCCCACGCCCTTGCTACTCTGTTGCTCTCCTGCTCGACCTCTTCGGCCAGGCGAGAAAGGCTGTCATTATTTCCAACTCTTCTTTGATGTATTGTACCTCTCCTGCCACCTTGAGAACAACTTCAGCTCCCCTGATATGCTGGAAACTAGCTTCCTAGTAAGTATCTCTCCCAGAAGACCTGCCTTTGAAATGGCGATCCTCACAGCAAACTCTGCCATCACTTTTCTCTTGCTATCTCAGAATGAATAGTTAGCAACAGTTTTGAGCTGAAGCAGCATGTTGCAAACCAACTGAAATATATAGAGAGAATGTAAGGTACTACTTTTTGTTGTCGGTGTGCTGCTATCCACGAATTCTAGTAAAAATAACGAAAATGATATTATGTATAGAAAGTGTGCTAATTAGCCACAACAGATAACACACTATCTAATTTGAATGTTCTCTCATGTCAAGAAGAGAAAGTGTAGTATAATTTGAAGATCCCGAAGAAGTTTGTTTGGATATCGATGTAATCATTTGACATCATTATATTGTATACTAGATAATATCCGTGCGATGTCCCGATTTTTTTAAAAATAATATATATATATATATATATATATATATATATATATATATATATATATATATATTTTTTTTTTTGACGAAAAAAGGTGAATTTTATTAGCCAATCGGCCTCTGGACAAAGCCACGCCAGAGCAACAAGCCTGGGCAGACAACAAAAAAGAAGAAACAGGCTAGCAAAGGAAAGCAAAATGCCTGAGGAACAAAATTACAGGCTAGCAAAAGTAAGCAAAATGTCTGAACAACAAGAAACAAGAGTATAACCTAGAAACTACTCACCCCGGGGGGTTAGACCATCTCCAATGGTGATTTCTAAAATTGAGTTCTTATCCTACTTGGCATTGTACTTTAAGAAAATTTCTATCCTAGTTGGAAGAGTTTCTACATAGAAATTGTACACATACAAAAAATGCTCTCCAATGGTTCTTCATTTCTATCCTATGTGTCACATAGTAAAAGGACTAACTTAATGGTGTGGGGTCCAATAATAATTGTCATGAGAGATAGGAGAATTTCTATGAGAGTTTCTACATGTAGAAATCCTCCTAGAAAGTTTCTATCCTACATCATTGCCACCTAGGATAGAAATGGTGATAGAAACTACCATTGGGAGAAGTTATTTCTAAAATGGATTTCTTCCATAGAAATAGGGAAGATAGAAACCCCCATTGGAGATGGTCTTAGGGGAGCCAAAAACGCGATTTCTGAATCATGTGATATATATATATATATATATATATATATATATATATATATATATATATATATATATATATATATATATTAAAGTTTAGTATTTGTATTATATTTATATGTATTTCTAACACAAACTAAAGTAGGTCTAGTGGTGAGTGGGAGTTATAGTGTATTAGAGCATCATTAGTAAGGCCCATCCCATTTTCTAGATTCTAGATTTAGAATGTAGGAGCTCATTTTGTAGAATAATAAGTCTCATCCCTAGTCCCAATTTCTACAATTTCGGTCCCAACCCATCCATGGGTGCTAAGAGCATCATTAGTAAGGCCCATCCCATTTTCTAGATTCTATATTTAGAATGTAGAAGCTCATTTGGTAGAATAATAAGTCCTAGTCCCAATTTCTACAATTTCGGTCCCAACCCATCCATGGGTGCTAAGGGTTGGGCCTCCCGATTTCTAGATTCTAGATTGTAGAAACTCGTTTTGTAGAATAATAAGTTCCAATTTGGAGCCCAACTTTCTAGATTCTAAACTTTATATTTTTTTTTTCCTATATTAATTTTTGACCACACAATTTTTTGGACCAAAGCTCACTTTATCATTTCCTACTATTCTCATACAAACCCAACCCATTCTACATTTACTTTTTTTTTGAAATTTTGGGCTCGAAATTGCATTGGAGAGTCCCAACTACTAATGATGCTCTAAGGGTTGGGCCTCCCAATTTCTAGATTCTAGATTGTAGAAACTCGTTTTGTAAAATAGTAAGTTCCAATTTAGAGCCCAACTTTCTAGATTCTAAACTTTATATTATTTTTTTCCTACATTAATTTTTGACCACACAATTTTTGGGACCGAAGCTCACTTTATCATTTCCTACTATTCTCATACAAATCCAACCCATTCTACATTTACCTATTTTTTTTGAAATTTTGGGCTCCAAATTGCATTGGAGAGTCCCAACTACTAATGATGCTCTTAGGAGATCTTTGGTTAAAGTTCTCTCATCGCCTTTACAAATATTATTTTTAATGTATATATTTATTTAAATATTGATCGGGTTTTACGGACCTGAAAATCAAATCCAGTCCGAACCCGCTTAGGTAGTGGGTCGGCCCTGGTCGGCCCGTTTATCGGACTCGGACCGACCCAGTCCGAGTTTGACCGTGTCGGGTCCGAGCTGGATTCCCGGCCGGATTGCGGGCAGTCTGGCCCATTACACACCTTGAACTTGACATTTGTCTAGTTCGAATTTTATTCCTAGCAGGCAGTTTGTATCTTGAATTTATATGGATAATTGCTATATGCAACCAACAGCCAACAACGGTGTGTGTGTGTGTATATATATATATATATATATATATATATATATATATATATATAGCCGTAGTCCTTTGGGAACGGTGGAGGCCGTAGTCCTTTGGGAATGGTGGAGGCCGTAGTCCTTTGGGAACGGTGGAGCACCCCCGCGCAGTACGCGGGTTCGAGCCCCCTTGGAGGCATACCTCCAAACACCATTAAGAAGTGGACACCCTCAAAAAAAATAAAATAAAAATAAAAATAAAAATAATATATATATATATATATATATATATATATATATATATATATATATATATAGGATGAGGGAGGTGAGGTGCCACCCTATGGAGGGTGTCTACTTGTCACCCCTCACATGTTATCATCATGCACCCATGTGCATGATGATAGCATGGGAGGGTGACAAGTAGACAACCCCCCGTGAGGTGGCACCCTACCTCCCTTATTCTATATAGATATATAATCATTTGTTTCTATTAATGGTCAAGGTGTTAGGTGAGCAGATCCTAGGCCGGCCTAATCCAATTTGATCCAGTCCGAGTCTGACTTTGACTGGAAATTCCAAAACCAATCAAGCCCACGATCCGGGTAGAGCCGGTCCAGACCAAGTTCGGGTTGCTCACTATTCAAAAAAAAAATGATGGTGGACAGACTATATATGGGCTGAACTTAGGGCTGTGCACAATTAAGTCAAATCGATCAAATCGAACCAAGCCAAACCGAACCGATTGGTTTTAAACCGAACCGATTGGTTTTAAACCGAACCGATGGTTCGGTTGGTTTGGTTCGGCTTTAATTTTTTCAAAACCGACCGGTTCGGTTCGGTTCACGGTTTGATTATGCCAAAAACTGTCTAAACCGAACCGAACCAAATCTTTGTTAATTAATTAGGGTTGGCCGGTTGGGTATGTGTTCATTGGGTTGTATTATACATGTTTGGTTCATTTATTCACATCACAGCCATTTATCAAGTTAAAGTTGAAAGAGATCTCTCTCTCTCTCTCTCTCTTTCTAGTCTCGAAGAGGAGTGCTGATGGCTCCTATTCTTTTCTAATTGCTCATGTGCACATGAAAGGGGCTTTTGGTTGATTGTATATCATTTTTTTAATGTATAATTGGCATTTTTCTCCACCTGCAAAGCGCAAGTTGAATTGAAGCTGCTGAATTGTATTTACTGTTGCAAAGTGGAAGTTGACTGAGGTTTTACAAAAGAAAAAAACATACAGCCCATTTTTTTATGTGATCAAAATCGACCAAGTCGAACCGATCCAAACCGAACCAAGTCGGTCGGTTTTAAAACCGAACCGAACATTTGGTTGGTTCGGTTCGGTTTTGTTTATTTTCAAACCGATTAACTTCGGTTCGACTTCGGTTGTGACCAAATAGGTCGACCACCGACTGATGCACACCCCTAGCTGAACTTGTCTATGCTTTTGAATCATGCCCAATTTCACCATGTCATTTTATAATATTTGAGCCTTTTCGGATTACTATCTTCTTTTTTTCTTTCTTTTAGTCAAGTAAACTTATAAAAAAATTATATTATTTTTTTGAGAAATTTTATATTAACAAACCTTTGGCGCTTGGTGTATATTGAATGTAGAAATTTGAAATTACATTAGGCTTCAAATTATATTGAGGCACGGTATTTTGATCCAATTAATATAATTATTTTGTAACTTACAAATTATAATTATATATAACATAGAATGAATGAATAAATAAATAAAAACACGCAAAAATAGTAGTAGATAAAAAAAATATTAGTTAAAATATAACATTTTTTGCAGTCTTGAATACAACACATAAATATAAAGACAAAAAATTTGATATATTGATACTTCATAAATGTGACTACATAACTTTAGAGTACTAATAACTAAATAAATTAAAATAGGCATTTCGTCAAGATGCAAATTTTTTAGAGCTCCGTCATCCATGTCCCATGTTCCTTGTCTTACTCAAGAGTGTATATATATATATATATATATATATATATATATATATATATATATATATATATATATATATATATATATATGGTATTGCCATTTAGGTACTCCTTTTATCGAGTTTTACTTTGCATGCATTCAAGTTGCACCCTAACTATTGTAAAATTATTATTAGAAACACCACTAAAGTGTTCTCGTATACTAGATGAACTCTAAGAATGAGCTAGGCCCTACTCTGATCTGTGGGCTTGTAGCCCTAGCGGTTGCGACGTTTGAGGTTGCAGGCCTTGCAGTGCTTGTTGTCCATTATCCACGATATTTAGACTAAGTAGTTACTACTAGAAGTATACAAGTAGAATCTCTAGAGGTAAAGTGAATAAAAGAGGATAAGAAAATTTTGAGTTGTGAATTTGTAGGTTTAAGATAACTAAAATAACCTTGTAATATAGTCATTTATTATTGTTATGGAGATATTTTGATCATTTTCAGTATAATGACAAGTATCTCTAAAAAACGTCCTTAAACGACTAAAACATGGAGAAATTTTTATAGAAGACCATAGTACCAGTAACATGGTTGTTTGGGGGAGATTTTTGCCAACATGTTGCCCTAAAATATCAAATGGTCATTGGAGATAACTTGATAAAACATCCAACCCCTCCCAACAATCACAGATCAAGTACGTGGACAAGTGGCGGAGCCCACATCAGCATGTGGAGATCAGGCCTAGTTCGGATCTTGATCGGTCTTTTCACCAGGCCAGCCTGAGTCTCCGGGTTCGGGGGCAAAATCTAGCCCGATCTGGTAGGGGATCGGGTCGAACCGGGTGAAGGAAAGGGGAACCCAATCCGACCTGGATGGGGGACCTTGTGAGGCCCGTCTTCCAGTATCGATAAGTGTTCTAATGTATTGGAATGACTCATATATTGTATTTCTGACAAGTAGCTCGTATATCAAGATATCTTAATTAGTTTTCATAATTTTTGGTATCATAGTCTAATGTTGTGGTTTCTCACGAGGCTAGTCCTTGATCATCGCTATTGTGCCTTGACGACAGTGTTGGATTTCTTGTCTTAATAGATTTTTTAGTTTTCGTAGATTTTCTTGTTTTGCGTGCATCAAGGACTGCACAGGTTAAGTTCTTGAGATACTCAAAGTTTTTAAATTTATTAATGAGTTATGCAACCAATAATAGTTTCATAAATTTTATCAAGTAACAAGCTAACCAACAGACTATCCGAGATATGTAGAGATTGTTGGTGCTCTTACTCCTTGACATGAAAAGAGTTTGCTCTCAACATGCCTAGCAAAGTTTAGTCCCACATTGGAAAAGCACCATGAGTTATCTAAACATATATACTTGTATGTGATGTTGAGATATGCACATGGGGTGGTGACCCTAAGGAGGGAATCATATGGGTGATTTTACTAGAAAGTAAGAATAAGGCTCCAAGGAAAGCATTCATGCTTTTTGCTCTTGGAAAATTAATTTTTATTGGGGCTAAGCCCCGTAGGGGCTTAGCGACTCGGACTCGGACTCGGACACAGACACAGACACAAACACAGACACGGACTCGGGCTCGGGCCCATGAGGCATAATGTGGCATTTTGTTGGCGCACTTTGCACTTTGCTCGTCGCTAGGCGCATAGTGCGCTTAAGTTGCGCTCGTTGCGCGACCACGTTGCGCACCCAGGGTGCGCGGTTGTGCCAGGTTGCGCGAGTTGCACCAGGTTGCGCTGGTGCGCCAGGTTGCATCCGGTTGCGCGAGTTGCGCAGGTGTGCCAGGTTGCGCCAGGTTGTGCCCGGTTGCGCCCGTTGGTTGGTTGAAGACACAGCAGGGAAGATGGTTGAAGACACAGCATGGAAGATGGGGTTGAAGGCATTCTGATAGTATGTTTTTGTAATCCTACCATAAAGTTTTATATTATTAGTTCAAAGAGAAATCTACTAGACATCTAACTTTTGGTTCAAGGGAGGACCACTGACTGAAAAACTATCAGGTAATAGTGGATACTTGTTCTTGGGAACATGGAAGGGTTACGAACCCATAACCACTGTTGTCTACTATGTGTTTTCTGCGGAAAACGGATCCTGTGTTGATGGTGGCTTAAATGCCTTAATAAGTTCTCAGGCAGAGTGAATGCCTGGTGTGCTTTACAGGAAGCACGGTAGCACAACACTACAAGGAGTAAAACTCCATGCTACAGTGGGATGACTCCACTATGAGGTTCCCAGGTAGGGATAATGCCTCGGCTTTACAAGCCAAGTCATAGCGGCGTAGCACCGCAAATAGGCAGGTAGCCTAATGCTGTATAATGTAATTAAAGAATTGTAGACAGCACTACAAAGGGGAGGATGACCCCATGTTACAGTGCCACGACACCACAATGAGGTACTCGGGTAGGGGTAAAGCCTCGGCCTTGCAAGCCATGTCGTTGCGGCGTAACACCGCAAGGAAGCCTTAGGCTTCATGCTGGGTAGAATGGCACTACAAAGAGGCTGTGACCTCATGCTGCAGTAGTATGACACTACGATGAGCTTCCCAGATAGGGGTAATGCCTCGGCTTTAGGCCATGTCATAGCGGCGTAGCACCGCAAGGAAGCACAAGGCTTCATGCCATGTCTCTTTATTAAAGAACTTACCTATAGTGTATGGAAAGAGATATCAGGCCGTCTCTTGAGGGTAAACTTGTAGACGTCCAAAATTATACACTGAAACCAGGCTGGCACAAGGTCTTTAATGTGCAGCCAGAAGCACATGTAACTACACTTTGTGAGTGGAAAGAATTACAATTGTGGTGCAGAATTCAAGGCAAAGTCCATTCTTGTATCACACTGTTATTTAACCCATGCGGGAAGATTCAAGTCGTCAGCGACATCTATCTAATGCAAAATGGACAGTTACTGTGGGGAACGCTCAACCCTAGACACATATATATGTTGAGATATGTGGAGGATTGTTGGTGCTCTCACTCCTTGACATGAAAAGAGTTTGCTCTCAACATGCCTAGCAAAGTTTAGTCCAACGTTGGAAAAGCACCATGAGTTATCTCAACATATATACTTGTATGTGTTGTTGAGATATGCACATGGGGTGGTGACCCTAAGGAGGGAATCATGTGGGTGATTTTACTAGGAGGTAAGGATAAGGCTCCAAGGAAAGCATTCATGCTTTTTGCTCTTGGAAAATTAATTTCCATTTGGGCTAAGCTCCGTAGGAGCTTAGCGACTCGGACTCGGACTCGGACTCGGACTCGGACACGGACACAGACTCGGGCTCGGGCTCATGAGGCGTAATATGGCATTTTGTTGGCGTACTTTGCACTTAGCACGTCAGCTCGTCGCTAGGCGCATAGTGCGCTTAAGTTGCGCGAGCCAAATGCGCGACCAAGTTGCGCACCCAGGGTGCGCGCACGCGCGGTTGCGCTAGGTTGCGCGAGTTGCGCAGTTGCGTCAGGTTGCGTCCGGTTGCGCGAGTTGCGCAGGTGCGCCAGGTTGCGCCCGGTTGCGCAGGTGCGCCAGGTTGTGCCCGATTGCACGAATTGTACAGGTGTGCTGGGTTGCGCCAGCTTGTGCCGCGCGCGCCGCGTGTGCAGTACGTGCAGTGTGCGTTGTACGCGCAGTATGTGCTGAAGGCGCGTGCGCAGCTCTTAAAACTGGCGCAACTCGCACAGTTCGTGGCTTTCCACGTTCTGACTGATTCGTAACTGATCCTGGATTTGTGGATCTGATATTATGTCATGGCACACATTTCGAATCTGGACAGTTACATCAGTAGCTATATATTCAGAGCCTCTTTTCTCTCTCCATACACTGCTAAGACTTCAGAAATTCAGGAAGAGAGAAGAGAGAGCTGCTGTGCATCGTGTCCTTCCTCGTGCAACCGAAGTCCGTCATCGTTCCCAGCAGTCCATCTTAGAGCAATTTTTCAGAGCGTTCCAGAGTTCATTCGAACTTGCTGGTTCCTGGAAGCTGACCGTGTGGACGGATCTAGCTTTGAGCACTGGTGTTTTTGATACCCCAGCATGCCACCACCTTCCATCTTTCGCCTGTCACCTTCACTGCTGCCTTTAGCAATTCGGCCAACATCTTTTTCTTAGAAGCACTGCTATCGTTTGCTACGTTTACGAAATCTTCTTAGATTTTCGTATTCCAGAATCCTCCAAGGATCTCTGTTACGCACCTTCCTTGAAGCGTTGCGTTGGAACGTTGTTCTTACAACTGTTTCATTCAGTTTTCCATTGAAAAATTGTGCCCCGGTTCTAACAGAGATCACTAATGGCATTGTCATAAATTCGACTTAGGACCCGCATATAGAACTTCGTGCCAAAAGAAATAAAAATCACACATGATAGCTTTTGTAACCAAGACAAATAAACATGTCCACCAAAAAACCACTAAGGGCTCTTTTGGATCAAGTTTTTTGATTCATAGGAATAGATTTTCAATTCATCTACCATGGGAAATGAATTCAACATTTCCATACCTATGTTTGGTTAGGTTGGAAATAAGTAGTTCAAAATTTTAAAAAATTTTATTTTCATCTTTGGTTCACACATGGATATGAATCTTAATTTATTTAGTTTTACTTAAATACCCTTTCACTAACTTCATGATGATTCACATGTTTGGGATAGGAGTTAAAAATTCGAAAATAAAGAGAGGGTATAACCGTCCAAACAAAATAGTCAAACATCATTCCTAGGAAAGCAAATCTATTCCCAAGGGGGGGCTTGGGAATAGCTTTCCCACATTCATGGGAATAGCTTTCCCACATAACCCCCTCCTATTCCCTCCTCATTCCCAATCCTAAACATACCAAACATGGGTAAGGAATTCAAATCCCATTCCCAAGTCTCAAAAACTTGAACCAAATGCCCCCTAAGGGTATGTTTGGTAGGAGGAAAAAGTGGGAGGAGGAAAGTAGAGGAGGAAAAAGTGAAGAAAAAGATTCATTTTCTATTGTTTGGTATGGAAGAAAAATAGGAAGGAAGAAAAAGTGGAGGGATTACTTTTCCTTCATAATCTAAGAAATCCAATCCCCCCAAAAGTGGGAGGAAAAGTGGAAGAAAGAGTGGAGGCTTGTATTAATTAACAATTATACCCCCTTATGAATGTATTATTTAAAAATTATTTATGAAGTCAAATGGTAAATAAGTATTTTTAGTTGATGGTAGAATTGGTAAACCCTATATTTTTTAATTTTTTTTGTCACGACCCGATCCCAACTATTTGGGTCTAGTCGGATCATGCCCAGCCTGCGCCGTTGATGAGACGGCGACAGTAAGCTGTTCAGTAGCAGGAACCACACAACAACACAGATCTAAATTTGTCACAACTTTATTCGGAATTGAAAATCAGTTAAATGAAATATTCTGAGTACATCAGGAATTGAAAATACAGAAATAAATACAACTCCAAAATAAAGGAAAATGCTGAAAAAAGGAAACTAGCTATCTGGTTCCGTCGCTTCAGGATCAGCGTCCTCCGGAGACGGCTCCGGTACGGTCACAGGGTATAGGACCGGATCATAGTAGCTATTAAAACATAGCTCGTCCTCATCGGTGTTACCTAAAATGTTGTCTCCAGTCAGGAGGGAGCAAAGTACAATTCATGCTAATTAAACAGTTAAATAAGAAATAGAATCATGCAGTTCTAAACAGTTTTAAAACATGTTTGTTACAGTAGAAAACAGTGATTTGAATAGGTAATGACATATGACCGGCTTGGGTTTGTTACAGTAATGGATATGGGGGTTTTGTTACAGTATGGTCATAATCATTACGCTATTCCCCAGTCCCCAATAGTTACAGTAGTTACAGTACAGTACTCTCGGTGAGAGTTTCGTGTTTGAGACGTGGTTTAGACATGCAGTAAAACGATTAAATAAATAACTGTAAACTAACACAAACTATACTTGCCTTGTATTAAAGTTGACTGGAAGACTGTTCGGTACCGAGGGTGACGTCAAGCACGACTTCGAGTTCCTACAGTTGAGAACTCGGTTTAGAATCCTGAATAACCAGACTAGGTGTGCTAGTTGCAATCTCTAGTAGACAATCCTAGTCAGATTTTAAGTTGTATTGATTTACACTAACGATTACGTCGCAACTACGTGCGTTGGTTAACCGGTTAATTGGTTTATTGGAAAATCACGAGAATCGATATTATTTGGAAAACTTTGTGTTTTGTAATATATATATAAAATATGGTTTTTCTTTAGTGATCAATCATGAGTAGATATTATTTTATTCTTTTTAAAACTAAACTCGTAAATAAGCCGTAAATCGCAATTTAAATGAAAAAATACAGCTAAATCAAATCCACCCAAATCACAACCACCAGAAAAGAAAGGAAAATAGCTACGCTACACAAATACATTGGCACAGCTACTGGTCCTAGGATGGGCTTATGCCCGATACATTTTTCTTTTACATTAAATAAGAAATGACTGAATTTAAATAATAAAATGCGGGAAAAAGACTATAATAATTAGCCTAAAAATAAAATAATTAAAATAAGGAAACTAGGAGTCTCAGACTCGGTCCATTCCTCAAATTTCGGTTTATGCCTCAACGTCCGGTCGGACCGGTGCGTTTGCATTTCACCGGGGCCCACAGACCGGTACGGTCGTCGCCCAAAAATCGATTTTAGAAATCATTTTCGAAAGCCGGTTTGAAATCAAACAAAATATAATTTTCGTAAAAATTTGGGCAGCACTTCCTCTATTCCGGGATAAACCCAAAACTGGGAAAGCGCGCCGATAAATACCTGCAAATAGTTTCCAACCCAAATAATCCACCGAAATAACCACCAAATAATTCCAACACCACAACATAATTTCCAACCCACAGAATAGTTCCCGAAAAGTCTGGGAATCCATAATCCATCCAATTCACGCCAACCCAGCAAATAAAACACAGGTAATCAAACTAACGCAGCTAATCGAAATATAAAACGCAGCTATCCGGATTCCCAGGAGGGAACCGGGGGACCGATCTATCATCATCGACTCTACGGGGGACGAACTACTCTGATTATCCGAAATTACCTATTTCCGTTGGCGGGGAGCCGCGGGAAAAACTCGGGAAATAATCCGAACAAAGTCGGCAGCAGGTAGAAGTCCCGATCCGCGGGAAAATCCACGGGAACAGCAAGAAGTCCACAGAACAGCGCTGGACAGCGACGAATGGCCGGGATCTGGCCGGACAGGAGCTCGCCGGCAGCGTCGCGCGCGGGAGGCGGCGGCGCGGAGAGGGGAAACGCTGCTAGGGGCAGCGCACCGGAGGTCGGCGGGGCGGCGTCAGCCGGGACAGCGCGGGGCGCTGGCGGCGGCTTGCGGGGAGCCGCGGGGAGGCGTCCAGCGGGGTCGGTGACGGACGGAGGCCGAGGGGGCCGGACGGGGTTTGGCCGGAGAGGGGAAACGGACGCGCGGGGATGCGCGGGGAGCCGGCCACGGGGCGGTCGGTCTTCACTGGCCGGAGGGAGAGGGGCGCGCTGGGACAGGGTCGGGCGCGGGCTCCGCTGGGGCGGATCTGGCCACGGGTGGCGCGGGGAGGCCGAGGGCGCGGCGAGCGGGCGGTGCTCGGCGGGAAACCGAGGGCGCCGGGGTGCGGGGCTTGGCGCCGGGGTTGCGGGCCGGCGGAGGGCAGCCGGCGGGGGAGGCTCGCGGCGGGGCGGAGCGCGGGGAGCCGCGCGGGACGGGGCGCTGTTGGCCGACGAACGGCGAGGGAGCCGCGCGGGGGTCGGCCACCAGTGAGCGCGGTCGGCGGGAGTCTTCGCCGAGGAAGGTGGTCGCGAGCTCGGAATTGGGGGTTAGGGTTCGGGAGGAGAATGGCGTGGGAGTTTTCTCCAAGGGTGGAGAAAACACAGAGAGTGAGAAAGAGAGAGATCTGTGAGGAGGAAAAGAGAGAGTGAAGGAATAAATGAGAAGTGTGCTGGTCCTTCTCGTGAGAGAGAGGGGAAATGTGGTGTGGAGAAGTTTGAGGGGGATTGAACGTGCAAGAGGGGAGTGGGTTGAACGAAAAAGTAGGGAGTTATGCTGGTCCCTCGTGGACCAGCTCCTCAAAAGTACTTTTTTTTTTTTTAATAATTAAACCAAATTAGGATTTTAAAAAAAGAATTGGGTTCGGGCTCAGGCTCGGGTCTGGGTTCGGACTTGGGTCTGGGTTTGAATCCAAAAATCCCTATTATTAATTTTGAAATAATTTTAACACCCAAAAATCATAATAACAATAATAATAATAATAGAAATACTGATAATAATAATATTAGAAATACTAACTATAATTATTCACAGGAAATGGGTTTCACAATCTTCCCTCCTTTAGAAAATTTCGTCCTCGAAATTAAAGGTAGGGTTAGGGGTAGGATAAACTCAAATCAAGCAGGTACGGGTACTATGTCCGTAACTCAGGTCCAACAATAAGAATTTTCAATGCAGTCATGGATGAAAACGATTTAGGGACTAGTTTCATTTATGATATCATCCATGCAGAAAAAAAAAAATACGAAAGCGAACCAAAGTACACGAGGTTGATCAGACCATCATGCACCGGTCCTGATTAGACAATATATTAGTGGGTGCACCCAATAAGATATCGTCATGATCAAGCTTGATAAAGAGATAGCTTGCAAAACTAGGCTAACTTCGTCAGCATCAGTCAAGTTTAGAACAAAAAGATGAGAAAATAAGTGATGGCTCGAATTCTGATCTTCTTCTTACCACTGACTAGGCTTGCAACTGGTTTCTCTGGTACTGAAAGGTTGATTCCAATCTTCAGCTCTGAATTATCCAAACTGTGACTCGGATCCAAAGTGTATCGTCTGAGCTGTGACGTAGGAGACGTTGCACACTCTCAAGATTAGCTGGTAGAGCTAACTGTCACGCTACTTCCAATGCGTCTTAAACTTCAGATGGCCTGATGTACCTGGCCTCAATTTCCTGCTTCGTCGAAACTGATTGTTCCTCTGGTAGGAGAAACTTCACCAAATGCAATTTGGTCTTCCCAAGACCTACCAAATTTCGAGACGCAACATCTCAAACGTCTTCAAGCGTCTGGATTGACCTATCTGATTGCTTGTCCCGCGGTACTCCATGAATCCGGTAGATGTGCTTCCCGTACAATGCTGCCCATTTCTTAGTGGATAACCAACTTGAAGGAAATTAAAGTGTGCTGACTTAGTCAGTCGGTTTATTATAATCCAATTGGTGCCCTTTCCTCCTTGGGAACAAGGCAATCCTTACTCAAAGTTCATTGTTATATGCTTCTACTTCCACTCCGAATTGTCCAGCGGCTCCAACAAGCTTGTGGTCCTTTTGCTAAATTTCTCATGTTGACAAATTCACATCCAATCCCATACCTGGAATTGTCCTTCTTTATTCCCTAACACCAATTAATAGGGGCATATCCGTTACATCTTATTATCTCTTGAATTTATGGAGTATTGCGACCGGTGCATTTTTTTTCATCAACTCGTTCCTCCGTTTGTCAGCCGATACGCAAAATCTCGCACCATTCTTCAGAGTTCCAATGCTGATTAATTTAGAAACCCTCAAGTGTTCCTGCCAACACTTGATTTCTAAGCCTGCAAAGTGCCTCGTTTTGAAACTACGTTCTCTTGACTTTTATCCCTCAGCCTCGAACTTCATCAATATTGAATCATCATCCAGCTCCGTCCTTCCATCTCCAGTAGTATAACCCCCAGTCCAAACTTCTCGATGTCTTCTAGCAGGTGCTAGTCCTTGGTTAAGAACTTCGCCATCAGTATCGACCAAGTGCATCAGCGACCACATTAGCCTTACCTGAATGGTACTGCAGGTTGATTTCGAAATCCTTCATCTGCTTCAACCATCTTCTTAGTCTAACATTCAGCCCTTCCTGAGTGAAGTCATATTTCAGACTTTGGGTAGTCCGTACATGTTTTCACTCCCTTTCCATAAAAGTCATGCTTCCAAAGCTTCAAAGTAAAGATAATTGCAGCAATTCAAATTAGGCGTGGGATGATTCCTCTCATGAGTCTGTAGTTGCCTACACGTGTAAGCAATTACTTTCCCATGTTGTTGAAGAACGCAACCCAGTCCTTTTCCAGAGGAATTACTGTAAATTGAGAACCCACCGGTTCCTGCGGGTAGCGCAAGGATTGGTGTAGTGGTAAGTCTCTTCTTCAGCTCCTCAATGCCGTCTGGCAAACTTTTCGTTCAGATGAACTCTTCATTCTTCCAAGTGAGCTTCGTCATTGGTTCAGCAATCTTGACGAAATCCTTCACGAACTTCTGATAGTAGCCGGCCAAATTCAAAAATCTTCCGATTTGAACTTGGGGTATATCACTCTTCAACAACAGCTACCTTCTACCGAAATTTCTTCTCTTGGCAACATGGCCAGAAGTCCACCTTGTCAAAAATCCACGTTCAGATAACTTACCATAGAATTTCTTTTCCTCAAAGTTTCCAAAACTTCTTCAGGTGTTCTTCATGCTCTTCTTCAGTCTTCAAATATATCAGGATGTTATCTATGGAGAAGATAAACCGATTCAAATACTCATGAAAATCTCTGTTCATGAGATTCATGAACACAGCAGAAGCATTTGCCAGTCTAACGTCCTGACCACAGAAAACTACCCATACTTGGTGTTTGAACGCCGTCTTGGAAATGTCCTGACTTTGATTTGATGGTAGTCAAATCTTAAATCAAACTTCGAAACACCCAATCTCCACATAACCAGATCAAACAGATCCTCGATCCGGGCAGAAAGTACTTGTTCTTTAGTGTCTGGTAATCGATGCACATCCGTTGTTCCATCTTTCCGGGGTACAAACAAGATAGATACTCCCTAAGGTAAAGTTCCACTCTGAATAAATCCTAGTGCCTTCATTGATCTGGTCCTTCATCTTCCTGGCCACCTTCGGGTTGACTCTGTAGCATCCTTTAGAATTTAGGGAAAGAGCCAGGGACTATATCAGGGTAAATCCTATGTCTAGATCTGGGATAATCCAGGGAGACTATCAGGGAAAACATCTGCCATAAGGTGTAACTAAAAACTTCTATTCCTGTGGAGAGTTACAGCAAAACTCTTATGATTGATCTAAGGACATCCTGTTACAACTTCCAAAAAGATGATGCTATTCTGCAGTTCTAGGTACTATTCCTCATGGTTCTGGCTCTTGGATGAGCAGTCTCCAACTGCTTCCTTTTCTATGAACCTCAAGTATGCATCATGCCTTATTGTAAGGGCAGGGTCTGCTGGATAGGAAGAGGGTCCCTAGGTTGTGGCCTAACAGGTGTTGCTGGAATATGAGTTCTGGTTTGATAGACAGATAAGGGCAGTCCTTTACCCGATGTTCAGCAGATCCACATGCCAAACATTGTCCCAATCTCTTGCGGCAACTAACGGCCTGATGACCAGGCCTCTTGCAATAGTTACAAGCTCAAAGCTTCTTACTGCAAGTAGAGTACTCGATGGGACCCAATATCTTCTAGATTCAGGGGTATCCTTCCTAGGACAAAAGTTCTGCTCTAACTGGTTGGGAATAACTAAGGCTACATCATGACGTTCTTCATGTCATCTCTCGTGATATTCTTCTGTTCCTGCTGGGCTTCATCTTGAGCTTTCTGGAACTCCAGGATTTCTCGAAATAAAACAACCATTTGGAAAATGATTGCTGGTACTGGTGGAGCAACAAAATGAATAATCTACCAGGGAAAATGCAACTCAATTGGAGATGAGGTAGGAGTCGCCAGTGTAGAAAAACTTCACTGGGTGCACGATGCGGACGGTCAAACAGCCGCGAGGGAAAGACCCTGGGCTGGGTTGAGGAGTTGGGATAGGAATCGGAGATGACACCTTATCGCTAGCAGGATTGGTCAACGGTCATTCTCTGGAAGGCTTAGGACGCAAACAAAAGCAAGGTAGCCTACCGGTCTATAATCAAGCAAAAATATTTATTTATATATAAATCGGACCTATGTCGTGACAAATCAATGTTCTAGTGTTCTAATTGTTTCTAGATAGGTTTTCCTAAATTGTTGTTGTTGTTGACCTGCATGGGCCACCACTGAAAACATGTCACGACCCGATCCCAACTATTTGGGTCTAGTCGGATCATGCCCAGCCTGCGCCGTTGATGAGACGGCGACAGTAAGCTGTTCAGTAGCAGGAACCACACAACAACACAGATCTAAATTTGTCACAACTTTATTCGGAATTGAAAATCAGTTAAATGAAATATTCTGAGTACATCAGGAATTGAAAATACAGAAATAAATACAACTCCAAAATAAAGGAAAATGCTGAAAAAAGGAAACTAGCTATCTGGTTCCGTCGCTTCAGGATCAGCGTCCTCCGGAGACGGCTCCGGTACGGTCACAGGGTATAGGACCGGATCATAGTAGCTATTAAAACATAGCTCGTCCTCATCGGTGTTACCTAAAATGTTGTCTCCAGTCAGGAGGGAGCAAAGTACAATTCATGCTAATTAAACAGTTAAATAAGAAATAGAATCATGCAGTTCTAAACAGTTTTAAAACATGTTTGTTACAGTAGAAAACAGTGATTTGAATAGGTAATGACATATGACCGGCTTGGGTTTGTTACAGTAATGGATATGGGGGTTTTGTTACAGTATGGTCATAATCATTACGCTATTCCCCAGTCCCCAATAGTTACAGTAGTTACAGTACAGTACTCTCGGTGAGAGTTTCGTGTTTGAGACGTGGTTTAGACATGCAGTAAAACGATTAAATAAATAACTGTAAACTAACACAAACTATACTTGCCTTGTATTAAAGTTGACTGGAAGACTGTTCGGTACCGAGGGTGACGTCAAGCACGACTTCGAGTTCCTACAGTTGAGAACTCGGTTTAGAATCCTGAATAACCAGACTAGGTGTGCTAGTTGCAATCTCTAGTAGACAATCCTAGTCAGATTTTAAGTTGTATTGATTTACACTAACGATTACGTCGCAACTACGTGCGTTGGTTAACCGGTTAATTGGTTTATTGGAAAATCACGAGAATCGATATTATTTGGAAAACTTTGTGTTTTGTAATATATATATAAAATATGGTTTTTCTTTAGTGATCAATCATGAGTAGATATTATTTTATTCTTTTTAAAACTAAACTCGTAAATAAGCCGTAAATCGCAATTTAAATGAAAAAAATACAGCTAAATCAAATCCACCCAAATCACAACCACCAGAAAAGAAAGGAAAATAGCTACGCTACACAAATACATTGGCACAGCTACTGGTCCTAGGATGGGCTTATGCCCGATACATTTTTCTTTTACATTAAATAAGAAATGACTGAATTTAAATAATAAAATGCGGGAAAAAGACTATAATAATTAGCCTAAAAATAAAATAATTAAAATAAGGAAACTAGGAGTCTCAGACTCGGTCCATTCCTCAAATTTCGGTTTATGCCTCAACGTCCGGTCGGACCGGTGCGTTTGCATTTCACCGGGGCCCACAGACCGGTACGGTCGTCGCCCAAAAATCGATTTTAGAAATCATTTTCGAAAGCCGGTTTGAAATCAAACAAAATATAATTTTCGTAAAAATTTGGGCAGCACTTCCTCTATTCCGGGATAAACCCAAAACTGGGAAAGCGCGCCGATAAATACCTGCAAATAGTTTCCAACCCAAATAATCCACCGAAATAACCACCAAATAATTCCAACACCACAACATAATTTCCAACCCACAGAATAGTTCCCGAAAAGTCTGGGAATCCATAATCCATCCAATTCACGCCAACCCAGCAAATAAAACACAGGTAATCAAACTAACGCAGCTAATCGAAATATAAAACGCAGCTATCCGGATTCCCAGGAGGGAACCGGGGGACCGATCTATCATCATCGACTCTACGGGGGACGAACTACTCTGATTATCCGAAATTACCTATTTCCGTTGGCGGGGAGCCGCGGGAAAAACTCGGGAAATAATCCGAACAAAGTCGGCAGCAGGTAGAAGTCCCGATCCGCGGGAAAATCCACGGGAACAGCAAGAAGTCCACAGAACAGCGCTGGACAGCGACGAATGGCCGGGATCTGGCCGGACAGGAGCTCGCCGGCAGCGTCGCGCGCGGGAGGCGGCGGCGCGGAGAGGGGAAACGCTGCTAGGGGCAGCGCACCGGAGGTCGGCGGGGCGGCGTCAGCCGGGACAGCGCGGGGCGCTGGCGGCGGCTTGCGGGGAGCCGCGGGGAGGCGTCCAGCGGGGTCGGTGACGGACGGAGGCCGAGGGGGCCGGACGGGGTTTGGCCGGAGAGGGGAAACGGACGCGCGGGGATGCGCGGGGAGCCGGCCACGGGGCGGTCGGTCTTCACTGGCCGGAGGGAGAGGGGCGCGCTGGGACAGGGTCGGGCGCGGGCTCCGCTGGGGCGGATCTGGCCACGGGTGGCGCGGGGAGGCCGAGGGCGCGGCGAGCGGGCGGTGCTCGGCGGGAAACCGAGGGCGCCGGGGTGCGGGGCTTGGCGCCGGGGTTGCGGGCCGGCGGAGGGCAGCCGGCGGGGGAGGCTCGCGGCGGGGCGGAGCGCGGGGAGCCGCGCGGGACGGGGCGCTGTTGGCCGACGAACGGCGAGGGAGCCGCGCGGGGGTCGGCCACCAGTGAGCGCGGTCGGCGGGAGTCTTCGCCGAGGAAGGTGGTCGCGAGCTCGGAATTGGGGGTTAGGGTTCGGGAGGAGAATGGCGTGGGAGTTTTCTCCAAGGGTGGAGAAAACACAGAGAGTGAGAAAGAGAGAGATCTGTGAGGAGGAAAAGAGAGAGTGAAGGAATAAATGAGAAGTGTGCTGGTCCTTCTCGTGAGAGAGAGGGGAAATGTGGTGTGGAGAAGTTTGAGGGGGATTGAACGTGCAAGAGGGGAGTGGGTTGAACGAAAAAGTAGGGAGTTATGCTGGTCCCTCGTGGACCAGCTCCTCAAAAGTACTTTTTTTTTTTTTTAATAATTAAACCAAATTAGGATTTTAAAAAAAGAATTGGGTTCGGGCTCAGGCTCGGGTCTGGGTTCGGACTTGGGTCTGGGTTTGAATCCAAAAATCCCTATTATTAATTTTGAAATAATTTTAACACCCAAAAATCATAATAACAATAATAATAATAATAGAAATACTGATAATAATAATATTAGAAATACTAACTATAATTATTCACAGGAAATGGGTTTCACATTTTTCCTTCCACTTTTTTTTCGTACCAAATAAAGGAAAATGCATCTCTTATCTTTTCCATCCTTCTACCAAACACAAAGGAAGAAAATATCTTTCCTTTCCACATGAAAGGAAAATGAATCCTTATTTTTTTTTTCTTTCTTCCACTTTTTCATCCTTCCTACCAAACACAACCTAAGGGTGTGTTTGGTATGAGAGAAAAGTGGGAGGAAGAAAAATAGAGGAGGAAAAAGTGAAGGAAAAGATTCATTTTCTCTTGTTTATGGAAGGAAAATAGGAAGGAAGAAAAAGTGGAGGGATTACTTTTCCTTCATAACCTAAGAAATCCAATCACCCAAAAGTGGGAGAAAAAGTGGAAGAAAAAGTGGAGGCTTGTATTAATTAACAATTATATCCCATATGAATGTATTATTTAAAAATTATTTATGAAGTCAAATGGTAAATAAGTGTTTTTAGTTGAGGGTAGAATTGGTAAACCCTATATTTTTTACTTTCTTTCCTTCCATTTTTTCTTTCATACCAAACAAAGAAAAATGTATCTCTTATCTTTTCCATCCTTGTTACCAAACACAAAGGAAGGAAATGATCTTTCCTTTCCACATGGAAGAAAAATGAATCCTTATCTTTTTTTTTTCCTTCCACTTTTTCATCCTTCCTACCAAACACAGCCTAAAAGACTAGACTGGAAAAGTGCATTAGTCAGGAGGGGCTCCTCTCTATATAGAAAGGTAGAGGAAAAAAAACACAAAATGAAGAGAAAAAAGATCCGCCCCTAGTGAACGAGGGGGACAACTACTAAGAAGAGTGGGGAAAAAGAGAGGGTTAATTGTACTTTAAGTCTCAAAAGCATTCGAAAATTAGTGTTTGAGTTATGATGATGACCAGCTTATAATTTGGGTCTCTTGCATGTGTTTTTGAGAACAAAAATGCTATTTTGCTCCCAAATTTTTTTGGTGATACCATATCTCATTATGTGCATATGACATGGCCGATGATATGACAGTTGACATCGCAAAATAACATTAAACATTAAAATTAATATTAACTTAATTTTAGTATTAAAATTAATATCAAATTAACATGAACATTAATATTAAAATTAACATTAACATTAACATTAACATTAACATTAACATTAACATTAATTTTAACATTAACATAAAAATTAATATTAACATTAAATTAAAATTAGCATTAACAATATCATTAAAATTAGTATTAATACCAAATTAACATGAATATTAATATTAACATTAATTAATTAACATTGACATTAATTTTATCATTAACATTAAAATTAGTATTAACATTCAATTAAAATTAGTATTAGCATTAACATTAACATTAAAAATAAAAAATTTAGGATAATTAATTTTTTGGGTTAAAATATGACATGTCAACTGCCATGTCAGATACCACATAATAAAAAATGGCATCATCTAAAAATTTTGGGAGCTAAATAGCATAATTGTTTTGAGAAATCTTCAACTGATTGAAGCATCAATGAACTAGATTTATGAGCCCTCTTTGCCCTTTTCAGAAATCTTCGAGTAATTGAGCATTCATTGCTTACATTGCGTTGTTTCTTTTAGAAATCTTTCAACTAATTGAAGCATCAATGCTTCAGATTTATGAGCCCTCCTCGATAGTTGCTCAGTGCTTTCTTTCTTGTCCTGCTCCCATCGCACTGAACGTGATAAACTTTGATACAGAAGGGTGTATAAAAATTTGATACAGCCTTCTGTATGACAGGTGGGCCCTTATATATATTTGCTTACACGGTTACCAAGAAATAGAAGGGGTGGGCCCACCTGTCATACAGAAGGTTGTATCAAACTTTGATACAGCCTTTTGTATCAAAGTTTTTTCCGCACTGAACTGCTAGCTTGCAGAATTGGTTTAACGTGTAGCCAAAAAATGGTTATAAATGAGTAAGAATCGCATTTTATGTGGGATGCTAATACATATGCCCTGCTAATGATCAAGTGAATTTTGTAGAACATGTTTGATGAATATTATAGTTGATCATCTACAAGAGTTACCATTGGAGATCTTGTGTATTTGTGTTTCACAAGAGACCATGAAATTGCGCATTACAAAGATTTTAAAGATTTTCATTAGGATCATTCTAAGATGCTATCCAAGTTTGGAAGCTGCAAATTGAGTAGCTGAATCATGGTGGATTGCTCCTAAATTGTTGGAATATGGAGACTATGAGAAGTTGGATGGGATTTCTCAAACCCATATAATGAGCCTCATTAGTCAGAGAGGTGTATGGTGTGTACCAAACTACTTTCTCTCATAATCAAGTCTTTGATAACCAGTTTAGAAAACATAACTAATGTGCTTGAGGGGTATTTTTTGGTTGTAGGTATCTCTACAAGCCCTGTTGGTCTCAAATCCATAAATGCATTTCAAATCCAAGAAGTTTTGTTTGATAATATTGGTTTGTAGACTAAAATGTATTATATTTAGAGATAAAGACGTAAATCATTTTTATTATAATTTTGTGTATTACATTTGACAAATAAGAAGAAATACAAGAAGAGTCCATTTTTGTGGAGAAGAGAACAAGAAAAATAAAAAGAAATACAAGAAGAAGAATATTGAAGGAGGAGGAAGAAGAGAGTCCATTTTTGTTCACCCACCAAAACTTAGTATGATGTTCACCTTCCAATAAGAATATGATACGTGGTACAAAATCACTTTTATGGGTGAACAAAATCCGAGTCATATTTTTACAAAGTGGTTTGTGTGGATTAAAATCCGAGAAATATTTTTACAAAATCCGAGTCATATTTGTAAATGGTTTTGTTCACCCAACAAAACCATTTATAAAGTGGTTTGTGCGGATTAAAAATAGGGACATACCATATTTTTATTGGGAGGTGAAATTCACATCTAGTTTTGGTGGGTGACTCGAGGAAGAAGATATTAGAAGTTAGGAGAAAGTGAATAGAAAGGGCTGAGTCAGCTGGTGGGTTGGAACTCGGGAAAGAGAAGGCGGTGGAGCCTCATGGTGCATACGGTCCGGTCCGGCCCACGGGCCGAATTCGGCGGGCCAGACCGGGCTCGGGCCGGTCCAGGACCGGCACTTAGTTAAAAACGGGCCGGGCTAGGCCCGGCCCGGTTCAGCTCTCGTAGGCCCAGCCCGGCCCACTGGACCGGACCATGGTGCAGCCGGTCCGGGCCGAACCGGTCCACGGGCCGGGCGGGCCTTGGTCGGTTCGGGCCGGTTGGGGCCGGTTGAACCGGGCCGGCCCGGTTTTGATGGTTTTTTTTTTTTTTTCTTTTCCTTACTTTATTTAACTTTTTTTTGTTAAATTATTTTCAAAAAAATTTTGTAATTTAATTTTGAAAAAAAATGGTAAAAGTAAAAAAAAATATTTCTCCCTCTTCCTTTATCCGGACTTGGGACCGGCAAATGCTTGCTTGGCATAGGTGGAGTTAAAAAATATTTTTTTTTATTTTAAAAATAAAAAATAGTTTTTGAAAGTATAAGTTAAAATTTGAAAAGTATAAGTTAAAATTTAAAAGTATAAGTTAAAATTGAAATATTTTAAGTATAAAAGTATAAGTTTAAATGTTCATACCTAATACCTTGCACCGTAGCCTCATTGTTGTTCGCCTTCATGCAATGAAAGCGATTCCAAATCCAGCTCGTGGACATCATGATCTTCTTCATCTTTCTGGTTTTGGGTTCTTTTATCGGCATTCATCCAATCTTGTACGCACACTAGTGCTTCCAAGATATCGGACTTCAAGCGGCTCCTCATATCGCTCAACATCCTTGAACTTGCACTAAAACAGGACTCCGATGCTACCGTAGACACCGGGACCATCAGTAGATCACGTGCTATGGTAGAAAGAACAGAAAATCTCTTGTCGTGTCTCTTCCACCATTCTAAAACGGCGAAGTGATCTGGAGTCTCATCTTCGTCTTGATAAGAATTAAGGTAAAGAGACAACTCTTGAGTAGGTTGGGAAGATTGCTTTTGTTTCTTCCTTCGTAGTATACGACCGGCTGCTGATAGCTTAGATGCCAAGCCGGAGCTACTACTAGCCCCCCTGAGTTGGTCGGGTCGACGTTTGTGAAACCCGTAATTTCAGATAATTATTTATATAATTTAATTAGCTAATTAATTATTGGTTGTTAATTTAGGAAATTGCATTTTTTGAAAAATTACAAAAAAATGGAAATTTTATCAAGACATGTAATTTTCTAATTAATTAATATTAGGTTAAAATTATTATTTTTCAAGAAATATAAATTTTTGGATTTTTGTTTGCCAGACTCGAACCTAATTGGAACCATAAAATATTTTTATGGTTGTAAAATGTTAAGTTATAATTTTTCAAAATGAATATTATTTTAGTCATCATTCTTTCTAGCTATTTTCTTAGAAGCCCAAACCATTTGGCCAAAACCCAAGTCCAGGAATATTGGCCCATTGAATTTAAATCCATACATAAACCATTTTACAATCCATATTACAACCCATTGGGCTCTATGTATTCATTAGCCCATTTATTATCATTCATAATTTTTCTTTTACTCTCATTCATTTGTTAAGGAAAAAGGAAAAGTTTCCTTTCCTTCCCTGATCGATCGGCCGTGGTCGACCCTTGGCCTCCCGAACGGCCGCCGACCGTTGGCCTCCCCGCATGAAACCGCCGCCTTTGACCTTCCTCTCCCCTAAACCGCTCATCCATCCTATATAAACCCCTTCACCACCGTTACCATCCCCATCACCTTTTCTCTCCAAGAACGTGCCCTAACCCCCAAATTTTCGGCGAACCCCGAGAACTCCGGCGACTTCACCAGTCTCCAGCCGCGCCCTCCAGTGCCGGACCCCGCTCCCCGGCGCATTTTCTCGCGCCCGACCCTCTGTGCCGCGCCCGACGCTGGTGCCCGATCCCAGCACCCCGCGCGCGCCCGGCCTTCCGCGCCCATGCTCGGCTCCGCCCGCGAGTCTCCGAGCCGATCCCGACCAGAATCACCCTCTGCGTGGTTTTCCAACACTGTTCCCTTCGGGCCAGAGCTTCCTGAGATCCACGACGCTTCTCCGAGTTTCTGATTTCTCTTTTGGAATTTTTCCGTTCTCTAGTGCTGTTCCGCAGAACCCCGCTGTTGTCTTTTCCAAGCTTGGGTGCTGTACACGCAGCCGAACTCCGACGAGGCGTGTTCCGAGTCTGAGGCAACCCTTCGGATTCCGTCAAACTTGGGTAATCTCTGATAATTACAGTAGTTCGTCCCTCTTGTCTGTAGGAACCCTAGAGGGGGGGGTGAATAGGGTCAAGCTAACTAATCAAGCACTTAGCACAAGCTAATTGGCAATTTAAAAATATAAGTGCAAGAGAAGAAGCAAACACAATACCGACACCCGATGTATCCTGGTATCCTCCTAAGAGGCAGTCCAGTCCCGGAACTCTCTCCAGCTTTAATCCACTATTTGAGCAAATAGTTACACACGAGTTTGGATCCGAAGAACTTGCCAACTTCTTACACAAGAGCTTTAATCCGAAGGGCTCTCCGACTTCAACCGAGAGTTTGGATACGAAGACTCCCCAACTTCAACCGAGAGTTTGGATACGAAGACTCTCCAACTTCAACCGAGAGTTTGGATACGAAGACTCTCCAACTTCAACCTTTCACAATAGGTTTTGATCTCCTTATAAAATAAGATGAAGATCTCACTTTTCAACTCAATAACTCTAACATAATTTGTGGATGGCAAATGAAAGCTTTGTAGAGTTGTTTGTGGATAGGCTTTGGTGGTTTAGAAATTTTTAGGCTCAAAGCATCAACCTTGAATGAAGGGGTTCAAGGCTATTTATAACCAAAGCTTGAAAAGAAGCCAAAGACAACTTTTCAGTCACGAACCGGCATATCGCCGGTATGATCCGGCATACCGACGGTATACCGGTTTGGGATTACAACGGCTAGAAATATAGCCGTTGGGATCATTAATGGCTGGAAATCCGACCGTTGGAATTTTAACGTTTCGGAAGCGGTATACCGTCGGTATGGACCGGTATGCCGTCGGTATGTCAGTTTTGTAAACAGAAACTTTATGTGAACAAAAACCGGTATACCGTCGGTATACACCGGTATACCGTCGGTATGTCATTTTCTACCAAAAATGATCCTGGGCTTATTTCTGCCCTAGCTTTCGATTTTGCCATCCATTTCTTGTGTTTACAATAATTTCTAAGACTCATTACAGACTCCAGATAAACTTAGGCAGGTGCAGGAACCCCCGGTGCGTGGCTCCAGAGATGTCGTCGGGTGGTTCAGAAAAATCTTGTGGGATCCATCGTCTTTGGCCCATCATGATTTCTTCATTGCATATGTCCACATTGATCTTGCTTATTGCTTTTCTGCATGTACATGTTAGACGAACAAAACAATATACATAGTAGCAACTATGATAGGTTTAATGCACATTAGGACAATGCTGAGTTTAAGTATAAGTGCTAAGGCGATAGCATAAATGTTAGTGATATCATAATGAATAAACTTAATAGAATGACCACAATCACAAACATAGTTTTGATTTTGGCAACCCGATTAAATTTAAGATAGATAAGCTCATATCACTAAAATGTAAACCAATAGGCACATATCACCAAAGGTATAAGTATAAGTAGAAATGCTATTGCGATAGTATGAAGATTAGTGATACTGAAATGCTAAACTTAACATATTAACCATATTCAAAAACATGATACAATCATTGGGCTAACATTGTCATGGTCAATGATGAAATTGGTCCTGAATCCCGTTGCGGGATTCAGTTTAGTTGAGTTCGATTTCGGAAAAATTTCCGAAGTTTTCTTTGGTTGTGCTGTGGTTGGAGATTTTGATTTCTGTTGATTAATTCGGAATTTCTGAAACTATTGGGTTCAGTGGATTTTGTCCCTATGGCTTCTCAGGAAATTCTGAGTTGATTTCGGGTATATTATTTATCCGAGTTTTGTGATAATTTCGAGTTCTGTGGGATTTTCGAGTTTCTTTTAATACCAGAAACATGCTTGAGTTCAATATTATTCTCGGGTTTCAATATTATTGGTTGGAAATTGGTGTTCCCTGGTTTGGGACAGTTATCGATGTTTGGTTTGGCATTTTTTCCAGTTTTGGGTTATCCCAAAAATAGAGGAAATGCTGCCGAAATTTCTATAAAATTTAATTATATAGTTTTAAAATGATTTTTTAGAAAATATAAAATATTTGGATTTATTGGGCAACGACCGTATTGGTCAATGGGCCCTGGCTAAGTGCAAACGAAACTGGTTTCGCCCGGACGTTGAGGCATTAGCTATTTTGAAGATTGGACCAATATTCTGAGACTCATAAAATAAATTTAATTCAATTGAATTTAAATTATTATTTTATTTTATTAAATTGTAGAATAAATTTCAGGACTAACCAAACTTTTATTCTTATTTAAATTCGTGTAATTGGTCTGTAAGGGCATAAGCCTATTTATTCTGGTTGTGAGATTGTAATAGCTTAGGTTTTATTTTATTTTTCTTTTATTTTTCTGGATGATTTTGGTCATGGAAACGTAGTATAAAATAATAATTATTTATTGTATTTTAAAAAAAATTATAATAATAAATGTTTTGTCACTTAGCAATTAAGTTGTAAATTTAAAATAAAAATTCATGTATTTCTCATTAAAAAGGAAAATCTTAGTTTTATGTTTATATAATTATAAAATACCATGTTTTTCCAAATAAACCGATAAATACAATTTTTTCGAAATTAAATGTAAATTGATGTTTCTTAATTGCAACGCACAAATAAATAGCGTTTTGGTTGTGTTAGCTAAATAAAGACTAAAATTGACTAGGACACAACTAGAGATTGCAACTAGTATAGCATCATTGTCAACTTTAGTTTTCTGAGACAAGTTTCCGAATGTAGGATCTCAAGGAAGAACTTGAATTCCCATCCCGACGTATCGACCCGTCCAGTCAATCATTGAGGCAAGTACAATTTTTGTGGTAGATTACAATTAGTTAATAATTGTTTTAATGCAAGTTTAAACCACGATACAACACGAAACTCTCTTTGAGAGCATTGACTGTAACTACTGTAACTATTGGGGACTGGGGGAGTAGTGTAGTGGATATGACCACAGCCAATTAGTATAACTGAATGTATTAGCTTACCCCTCAAACACACGGGGATAAGCCATACCATATCACTAGGATATTACTGTAACAAACCCAATCCGGTCATATTCATTACCTATTCATATCACACTGTTTTTTTAACTGTTGGAAAATTATTTATTTCAAATTGTTTAAAAGTGCATAATTCTATTATTAATTTCAATTGTTAAAATATCATGAATTTGTACTTTGCTCCCTCCTGATTGGAGACTATATTTTAGGTCCTGTTGAGGATGCAGAGCTACTGATTAGTAGCTACTATGACCCTGAGCTATACCCGGCTGTGCTTCCTGAGGATGGCTTACTTAATGAGGATGTTGCTTTTCTTTAGATGCTATTTTCCAGTTTGTTAGTTTTGTCTAAAAACAATGTCATTTAAGTTGGTGGCTTATGTTTGTACTTTGAATTGAACAAGTTTTAAATTTATCGAATAATAAATATTGTGGCAAATTTAGTTTGAGTTGTTGATTACCAGCATATGGATGTTACAGCTTACTGCCGCCGTCTCATCAACAGTGCAGACTGGGCATGATCCGATTCGTTCCAAGTAATTGGGACCGGGTCGTGACATGTTTTTAGTGGTGGCCCATACAGGTCAAAATCAACGACTTAGGAAAACCTATCTAGAGTCAATTAGAACACTAGAATATTGATTTGTCACAATAATAGGTCCGAATTATATATGTAAATATTTTTGATTGATTATAGATTGGTAGGCTACCTTGCTTATGTTTATATCCTAAACCTTCTAGAGAATGGCCACTGACAATACCAATCCTGCTGGCGATGGGGTATCTTCACCCTATCATACTCCACCTCCCCAATCAAGTCCGAATCCTACACCTCGGCAGCTGGTCGACCGTCCCCATAATACAACGACGGATCCATCATCTTCCCAGACGGAGATGCAGCCCCCTGTGGTTTTGCCCACTCCAGCTGCCCCACCGGTGCCTGTGGACCCCACCGACCTCATAGGTCTGCTAAGAGGAGTACTAGAAGCCCAGAGAACTCAAGATGAAGCTCATCGCGAGCAGACGACAATTATGAGAGAAGGCATAGAGAATGTCCATAGCGTGGCAATGGCTGCACTGGAGAGAGGAGAAGCAGCTCAACAGGAACCAAGGCCTGCCAAGGTAAACATAAATTTAAGGATTAATTTATGTAATATTAAGGCCATTTAATTAATGGAAATCATATTGCCAAGGTGGGCGATATTGAGAGTTTCAAGAAGCAGAACCCTCGACCCTTCAAGGGAACCGAGGGAATCGTCTATGCTGATGAATGGCTCGATAGTATGGAGCGTCTCCTAAGCGTCGCTCGACTTCCAGAAGACCTCAAGGCTGAAGCAGTAGGACTCCAACTGCAAAGTGTAGCAAGCACCTGGTATCGGAATGAACCCCAACTCCAGGATAGACAGATTGACTGGGACACCTTCAAGAGGTTGTTCAAAAGAAAGTTCTTCCCAACATCAGAGTTGTAGAAGATGGAGAGGCAATTTCAGAACCTGAAGCAAGAAAATATGATTATTGGAGAATATGCGGCAGAATTCGGCCAACTCAGCCATTTTGCCAAGAACCTGGTGGCTGACCCTGTCACCCTCATTTTCCGTATTTTCCCATATTTTGTATTTATACTCGTATCTGGATTTTTGGCATATATTTTTATTTTTCTCAACTTGTGGAATTTTGGTATTTCTCGTATTTTGGGTTTTTGTCATGGTTCGGTTTTAATTGGTTTGGATTAGGTTGGTTTGATTTGGTTATTATGCATTGGAACACCTTAACCTACACTCCACCTTCAATACACCACAACCCACCCTCTTTATATTCCCCACCTACCACTCGTGGCCCGTCGTGGAGCACTTCTGACAAGTACCCTGACATGATTTATCTTAATGCTGTTGCGACGGCTAGCTTAACTTGACCTGTCTTGACACCGTGGGTAGTTCTTTCTTGCTTGCTTGTTAAATCCACTTGTCATGTCTTGCATCATGTCTAGGATGGGACTCCTGAGTACCACGGTCAGGAGTACCTACTAAAATGGATTAAGGTTAATAACTAGAATAACACAGTAGTCATGAAGAGATGACACAGCTACGGGCAATCCCGTTACCTGGGCGCTCTTGGGATCTGTAGCCTGCCGTCGAGTAGGGCACATTTCCAGCACACCGTCGCGTGTTGCACCCTCTAAGTCACCTAAGGGTACATTTGTTTCCTGGACAATGTACCCACCTGAATTCAACCCTAATCTTTCGTCCTGGGTAACCTGGATGGTCTGCAGGGCTTGTGGCTGTGGAACAATCTCACTGCATCTTGTTAGTAATTAGGCCTGTGATAACCCTAGTTAGTTAAAGTAGTAAGCCGTAGTATCTGCTTGGCCGTGATTGATTGAATGAGGTATAACCAGTCTAGTCATGTCTTGATCCAGTACAAGATTGCTTCCTGTCTTGATTTCTTACTTTATTATCTCGCCGATAAATGGTGGGAAACCAAGTTCTGTTTAGCTGAAGGGTTACAACCCTGGTCCTTGTTTGGTTTACGGGTTGTAACCTGGCTATCGGAATAGTTTCATAGTTGTCTCGTCGTATATCATCCTGACATGTTTTCGTAAATTCTAGTTTTAATATTAGATTTTCTTGTGCTGATTGCTGGCTTTTGTTCTTATTTCGTAGCCCCCTTGTGGCTCTTGCTCTTTCTGGGGTTGACCCAGCTGGTTTTGTGTGGCCAGATTTCGGAGCAGCTTCCGAGGATCTACCAAGCTTCCAGCCCAATGGTGGCGACTAGAAGGAACCCGGGCTACGAGTGGGTTTTCTATTTTGTTTCGCTCACTCTATTGTAAAGTTATTCTTTTGAGGCGTTTAGCCGACGAGCACCTGTTAGCTCGATGCACTTTTACTTACTGTCTGCCTACGGGCTGTAAACATGATTGACAAATCCTAGGGTTGATCATGTATGACTTAAACTCTTGCTAGTCCTCGCATTTTGTACGACTAGCTTCATGATCAGCTGATATGTAATATTTGGGACGCCTTTTATTGTATATTTGGTGGTCAAACATCTTGTAATTATATTACTTGCTTAAGATTGAGACAATAGGCTTGACCATAAGAGACTGTTGGCTTGTAGTAAACCCTCATGTTTCTAGACAGCCGTAACCGTATATCGAGGTGGTCTTCCATTTCAATATACGTAGCTGGCTATGTCTGCCTCCGCTCTCCAGTATTCTGGTTTTGGGGCGTGACATGGTTTAAGTGGTGGCCCATGCAGGTCTTGTCAATCAAGAAATGTGAGGGTTTACCGAATAGATATCTCAATCAGTATTCGCCCTTGATCTCCGTCCGTATTTTCAGTTTCCTGAAATTCTTGCCCTGATTACATGCTTGTATCGTTGATCTGTCCTGGTCCTTTCTTATTGTTTCCCTGTGTCGTCTTCCTCAGCGGCACTGTACCTGACCCTGCCGATCAGCAAGGAAGAGCACCTCCCGTGGACCAGCAGCAACCTGGAGATCAAGCCCAGCATTCCGGAGTCGCCTCCAGAGTGATACCTACTGGAGGAGAGTCACCAGTTTGGCCCGTCCAGCCCGCAGAGCCAGAAGATGGTACCTTAGTAGGCCTCATCAGAACCTTGATAGCTTCCCAGGATCGTCGAAGCGACGCCCTGCACCAGATAGTTCAAGATGCTTTGACCCGAGGCGGACATCCAGGGAACCAGGCGGCCAACAGCTTCAAGCGATTGAACCCTCCTTTCTTTGACGGCACCGAGGATGCGATTGCCGCGGATGCATGGCTTCAGGATACCGAGGTGATTCTGGAAGCAGCTAGGACACCCGAGAATGAGAAGGTGGCGGTGGTACGCCTGCAGTTGTTGGACTTGGCTCGCAGTTGGTGGGCGGCGCAAGCCATGGGATTAGTGGCACCCATTGTTTGGGCAGTATTTAGAGAGATTCCAGACGAAGTATTTTGATGCTGTGGCTCGGTACGACCTGCAGACCAGATTTACCAACTTGAAGCAAAGAGGCAGAACGGTCGACAGTTATGCATCGGAGTTTTCTAGACTCAGTAGGTTTGCCCCCACCTTGGTGGCGATCGAGTTTGATAGGGCCCAGCGGTTCCAGCAGGGACTGCATTTGGAGATCTTGTTGGCGGATGAGCAGTTCGAGCACCAGACGTTCGACACAGTCTTGAGAGCAGCTAGGAGGCATGAGTACACCTCCCAGAGGATCGTGGATAGGACCGAAAGTAGGAAGCGGTCCCACAGTCAGATGCACCAATCATCAGCTCCAGCCCTGGCAGCTAGGGGATTGACCATTGGAACTCTGAGGCGGGCGGCCTCAGTAATGTCGGTTCAGCATTCGACCCCGATGTACCCGTAGCAGCAGAAGCAGAAGCAGACTTCCGTAATGGGATGTTCACATTACGGGAAGCCAGGGCATATGGTGGCAGATTGTCGCAGGGTGCAGGGATTGTGCCTGGCTTGTGGAGCAGCAGATCATAGGGTTGGGGCTTGCCCGAATAGGGGTAGTTCATCTGCATCCAACCCTTCTAGCTCTTCAGTGAGAGGACCGGCCCCAGCACCATTTCAGCAGCAGCAGTATCAGTCTTCGAGGCCCTTGTCGCCTCAGTCTCAGGCATTCCAGCAACAACACCCCCATCAGTATGCACAAGCCTAAGCTCAGACCCAGAATAGACAGAGAGGTTTCCAGCAGAGGGGACCAGCAGCCAGAGGACAAGGTCAGGCCATGATGATGGATATGGAAGAAGAAATTGCACCAGGTGAGGTTGTGGCAGGTACTATTCTTGTCAACTCCTCTCCAGCGTCTTTATTATTTGATTCTGGTGCATCGCATTCATTTATGTCTGCACGATTCGCGACACGGATAGGATTGGAGCCCGAGTCATTATCAGTGAGGCTCAATATTCTTACTGGTAATGGCCTTGTGGGAGTAGATCGAGTGTTTTCCTCGTGTCGGATCGTAGTTAGCAGTAGGGAGTTCCCCGCTAGATTCATAGAGTTTTCTATGGCAGACTATGATGTAGTCCTAGGCATAGATTGGTTGAGGAACCAGTATGCTAGGATAGACTGCCATATTGGCAGAGTTGTCTTTAGTATCCCCGGCGAGCCCGAGTTTTCGTTTTCCAGAGGCGCAGTGGAGCCATCTTCCCCAGCATTGCGGATGACAGTAGCAGCAGTGCAGTTACCCCGGATAGTTGAAGAGTTTCCAGATGTCTTTCCAGAAGAGCTTCCAGGGATGCCGCCGGAGCGGGAGATTGAGTTCACTATAGACTTGATTCCCGGGACAGCACCAGTATCAGAGCGAGTCTACAGGATGGTGCCTTCAGAGTTGGAGATTTTGTACAAGATGATTGAAGAACTGAGGACCAAGGGATTCATCCGTGCAAGTGGATCGCCTTGGGGAGCCCCGATGCTTCTTGTGAAAAAGAAGGATGGTACGTCCAGGCTATGTGTTGATTATCGTACCTTGAATTTGGTGACAATCAAGAACAGATACCCTCTTCTGAGGATAGATGACTTGTTTGATCAGCTCAGAGGGGCTTCAGTGTTTTCGAAGATCGACTTGCGGTCGGGATACCACCAGATCAGAGTCAGAGAGCATGACATCCCGAAGACAGCATTCAGATCGAGGTATGGACATTGGGAGTTCCTTGTTATGCCCTTTGGAGCGACCAATGCGCCGGCCGTATTCATGGACCTCATGAATCGTATTTTTATGCCTTATTTGGATCAATTTGTGATCGTGTTCCTAGATGACATCCTGGTCTACAGCAAGAGTGAAGCAGAGCATGAGCAGCATCTCAGAGTCGTCCTCTAGACGCTTAGGGAGCATCAGTTGTACGCCAAGTTCAGTAAATACGAGTTCTGGCTCGATCGCATATCATACTTGGGTCACATCATTACCCGAGGAGGAGTGGAAGTGGATCCCCAGAAGATTGTGGCTATTGAGTCATGGCCGGTACCCAGCTCAGTGGCGGAGGTTCGCAGCTTCCTTTGTTTGGCCGGCTACTACCGACGGTTCGTTTCAGATTTCACAAGGATTTCAGCACCGATGACCCAGTTGACCCGCAAGGATGTGCCATTTGTTTGGACAGCAGAGTGTCAGGAATCATTTGAGAAGTTGAAGCAAGGTTTGATAACGGCTCCCATTCTCACCCTTCCAGATGGGACCGGAGGATTCACAGTTTATTGCGACGCTTCAGACAGAGGATTGGGGTGTGTCTTGATGCAGCATGAGAAGGTAATATCTTATGCGTCACGTCAACTACGTGATCATGAGAAGAATTACCCGACCCACGACTTGGAACTGGCGGCGGTAGTGTTTGCTTTGAAGTTATGGAGGCACTACTTGTACGGAGATAGAGTGGAGATCTTTACTGATCATAAGAGCCTGAAGTATGTTTTCACCCAGAAGGACCTTAATATGCGACAGAGAAGATGGCTCGAGCTACTAGTGGACTATGATGTGGATTTACAGTATCATTCCGGGAAGGCCAACGTTGTAGCAGATGCATTGAGCAGGAGAGCCGGAGTTTATTTCCTGACGGCGCAACCAGAGTTATTGGCAGATCTTTAGAAGATGGGAATTGAAGTGGTTCTTCCAACCAGCGTGGCATTGATGGCCAGCCTACAGGTTCAGTCCAGCATAGTTGAGAGAATCCGGGTGGCACAGTCAATAGATTCTAAGATCCAGCGACTCAGAGCAGAGTGTGAAGCAGGAAGAAGGCCAGAGTTATGTATCCATGAAGATGGTACACTTCGGCACGACACTCGTCTTTGTGTACCCAGTAGAGATATTAGACAGGAAGTCATGGTAGAAGCCCACAGTTCGCAATATTCTATTCATCCGGGTGGTACGAAGATGTACCGTGATATTCGTCAGCATTTCTGGTGGAATGGCATGAAGAGGGAGATAGCCCGGTTTGTCTCTCGGTGTTTGGTTTGCCAACAGGTTAAAGCTGAACATCAGAGGCCCGCTGGACTTCTTCAACCCTTACCGATCCCAGAATGGAAATGGGAGCATATAACCATGGATTTCGTGACCGGATTGCCCAGATCTCCGGCCGGCAGAGATGCTATTTGGATAATTGTGGACAGGCTTACCAAGGTGGCACACTTTCTCCCATTCAGAGTTGGACAGTCGACGGCGCAGTTAGCAGAGATGTATCTCAGGCAGATCGTCAGGCTTCACGGTGTACCAGTCAGCATCACCTCGGACAGGGATTCGAGGTTTACATCACACTTTTGGCGTAGCTTGCAAGAGAGTTTGGGAACTCGTCTCCAGTTCAGTTCAGCATATCATTCACAGACAGATGGCCAATCAGAGCGCACAATCCAGACCCTTAAAGATATGTTGAGATCCTGTACCCTTGACTTTGGTGGTTCATAGAAGAATCATTTGTACCTGGTAGAATTCTCGTACAACAACAGTTTCCAGGCCAGTATCCAGATGGCACCCTTCGAGGCTCTTTATGGCAGGAAATGCAGATCCCCGCTAGCATGAGACAATGTCGGAGAGACGCAGATGCTTGGTCCAGAGATGATTGCCCAGACGGTTGAAGTGGTCAGGAAGATCAGAGATCACCTCCGAGTTACCCAGGACCGCCAGCGCCATTGGGCCGATGCTCATCGACGTCCCTTAGAATTTGCTGTCGGCGACCATGTATTCCTTAGGATCTCGCCTAACCGCGACGTCATTCGCTTTGGCGTGCGGGGAAAGCTTAGTCCTAGGTATATAGGGCCGTTCGATATTCTAGAGCGAGTAGGAGATGTATCCTATCGTCTCGCTCTTTTGCCGTCGCTAAGTGAGGTACATGATGTATTCCATGTGTCCCAATTACGACGGTATATTCCGGACCCGAGCCACATCCTAGACCATTCGGAATTGGTTGTTGGTACCAACCTTTCGTATGAGGAGAGGCCCGTGTCTATATTGGACCAGAGGGACAAGACACTCAAGAACAAGACTATTAAATTAGTCCGTGTTGCTTGGGGTCATCACTCTCCAGGTGAGTCAACGTGGGAGCATGAGGACGACATCCGATCGCGATATCCCTACCTGTTTGACTCGTGAGGTATAATGTCTTTCTTATGCCTTACGTTTTTTCCTTCCTTGCTTGCATTGTATGATTGTATGATTGAACTGCTTAGTGTAACTTGCTTGTGCTTAATGTAGCTTGTCGTGACAATCTCTAGCTCCTTGATTAAATTTCGAGGACGGAATTCTTTTAAGGTGGGTAGAGTTGTCACCCTCATTTCCCGTATTTTTTCGGATTTCGTATTTATACTCGTATCTGGATTTTTGGCATGTATTTTTATTTTTCTCAACTTGTAGAATTTTGGTATTTCTTGTATTTTGGATTTTTGTCATGGTTCGGTTTTAATTAGTTTGGATTGGGTTGGTTTGATTTGGTTATTTTGCATTGGAACACCTTAACCTACACTCCACCTTCAACACACCACAACCCACCCACTTTATATTCCCCACCTACCACTCTCTCTCTTTATTACCACCACCATTTATTTCCTTCTTCTTCTTCTTCTCTTTCCTCTACACAACTCTCCCAACCCTAGGCAAGTGCATCTTGTCACTACATGAGAACCCTCTTTTATTTGTCCCTTTGCTAGATTAGGACATGGTGATCAACATTAGAACTTAGCATTTTGTGATTTGGACTCTCCATTGCTCTAGATCTAGGTTTTTCCCTATTTTCGGTTTTGCTTGGTATTGATCTACTTAAGTTGGATTTTTATGGGTTTTGATGTTTCCATGTGGAAGAGCATTCAATTCCACCAAAATTGGAACTTTGGAAATCCGGATTTGGAGTTCGGATGGCCAAGTTATGATGCTGTGTAGCCTTGAGTTCAACCATGGTGTTCTTACTGTTTGGAGAAGACAGTGAGCAGTGTGCAGAGCTGTTTAGCTTACTCATACTGAGCTGCGTGCGCTCTTTAGCGTGCGTACGCAGATTTGGGTACGCTTTCTGTTGGAAGCGTGTCTCCTTGAGCGTGCGTGATTTTTCACCTACGCTGCTCTCTCAGCGTGCGTGACTTTTCACCTACGCTGCTCTCTGTAGCGTGCGTGACTTTTCACCTACGCTGCTCTCTGAAGCGTACGTGACTTTTCACCTACGCTGCTCTCTGAATCGTGCAAGACTTATCACCTACGTTGCTCTCTCAGCGTGCGTGACTTTTCACCTACGCTGCTCTCTCAGCGTGCGTGACTTTTCACCTACGCTGCTCTTTGTAGCGTGCGTGACTTTTCACCTACGCTGCTCTCTGTAGCGTGCGTGACTTTTTACCTACGCTGCTCTCTGAAGCGTGCGTGACTTTTCACCTACGCTGCTCTCTGAAGCGTGCGTGACTTTTCACCTACACTGCTCTCTCAGCATGCGTGACTTTTCACCTACGCTGCTCTCTGTAGCGTGCGTGACTTTTCACCTACGCTGCTCTCTCAGCGTGCGTGACTTTTCACCTACGCTGCTATCTGTAGCGTGCGTGACTTTTTACCTACGCAGCTCTCATGCGTGCGTGACTTTCGCGTACGCTGTTGCCCTGACCCCTTGCTTAACCCATTAGCTCTTGGAGTTTTGGTCTTATTTCTTTAAGCTTGGCTTTTCTATAGCCCTGTATATTGATATTTTATTAGATATTTTATGCCCATTTTATATCCTTACGCCTTTTGTCATGAACTTGATTTTACTTAATATGTTTGGAATGACTATTGTACATGGCATGGTATGACAATGAACTAGCATAACACGACAGTGACCCGTAGTGGTGCACTCCTGACATGACCAACCTGACATGATAGTGGCCCATCGTGGCGCACTCCTGACAAGTACCCTGACATAATTTATCTTAATGCTGTTGCGACGGCTAGCTTAACTTGACCTGTCTTGACACCGTGGGTAGTTCTTTCTTGCTTGCTTGTTAAATCCACTTGTCCTGTCTTGCATCATGTCTAGGATGGGACTCCTGAGTACCACGGTCAGGAGTACCTACTAAAATGGATTAAGGTTAATAACTAGAATAACACAGTAGTCATGAAGAGATGACACAGCTATGGGCAATCCCGTTACCTGGGCGCTCTTGGGATCTGTAGCCTGCCGTCGAGTAGGGCACATTTCCAGCACACCGTCGCGTGTTGCACCCTCTAAGTCACCTAAGGGTACATTTGTTTCCTGGACAATGTACCCACCTGAATTCAACCCTAATCTTTCGTCCTGGGTAACCTGGATGGTCTGCAGGGCTTGTGGCTGTGGAACAATCTCACTGCATCTTGTTAGTAATTAGGCCTGTGATAACCCTAGTTAGTTAAAGTAGTAAGCCGTAGTATCTGCTTGGCCGTGATTGATTGAATGAGGTATAACCAGTCTAGTCATGTCTTGATCCAGTACAAGATTGCTTCCTGTCTTGATTTCTTACTTTATTATCTCGCCGATAAATGGTGGGAAACCAAGTTCTTTTCAGCTGAAGGGTTACAACCCTGGTCCTTATTTGGTTTACGGGTTGTAACCTGGCTATCGGAATAGTTTCATAGTTGTCCCGTCGTATATTATCCTGACATGTTTTCGTAAATTCTAGTTTTAATATTAGATTTTCTTGTGCTGATTGCTGGCTTTTGTTCTTATTTCGTGGCCCCCTTGTGGCTCTTGCTCTTTCTGGGGTTGACCCAGCTGGTTTTGTGTGGCCAGATTTCGGAGCAGCTCCCGAGGATCTACCAAGCTTCCAGCCCAATGGTGGCGACTAGAAGGAACCCGGGCTACGAGTGGGTTTTCTATTTTGTTTCGCTCACTCTATTGTAAAGTTATTCTTTTGAGGCGTTTAGCCGACGAGCACCTGTTAGCTCGATGCACTTTTACTTACTGTCTGTCTACGGGCTGTAAACATGATTGACAAATCCTAGGGTTGATCATGTATGACTTAAACTCTTGCTAGTCCTCGTATTTTGTACGACTAGCTTCATGATCAGCTGATATGTAATATTTGGGACGCCTTTTATTGTATATTTGGTGGTCAAACATCTTGTAATTATATTACTTGCTTGAGATTGAGACAATAGGCTTGACCATAAGAGACTGTTGGCTTGTAGTAAACCCTCATGTTTCTAGACAGCCGTAACCGTATATCGAGGTGGTCTTCCATTTCAATATACGTAGCTGGCTATGTCTGCCCCCGCTCTCCAGTATTCTGGTTTTGGGACGTGACATGGTTTAAGTGGTGGCCCATGCAGGTCTTGTCAATCAAGAAATGTGAGAATTTACCGAATAGATGTCTCAATCAGTATTCGCCCTTGATCTCCGCCCGTATTTTCAATTTCCTGAAATTCTTGCCCTGATTACATGCTTGTATCGTTGATCTGTCCTGGGCCTTTCTTATTGTTTCCCTGTGTCGTCTTCCTCAGCGGTACTGTACCTGACCCTGCCGATCAGCAAGGAAGAGCACCTCCCATGGACCAGCAGCAACCTGGAGATCAAGCCCAGCATTCCGGAGTCGCCTCCAGAATGATACCTACTGGAGGAGAGTCACCAGTTCGGCCCGTCCAGCCCGCAGAGCCAGAAGATGGTACCTTAGTAGGCCTCATCAGAACCTTGATAGCTTCCCAGGATCGTCGAAGCGACGCCTTGCACCAGACAGTTCAAGATGCTTTGACCCGAGGCGGACATCCAGGGAACCAGGCGGCCAACAGCTTCAAGCGATTGAACCCTCCTTTCTTCGACGGTACCGAGGATGCGATTGCCGCAGATGCATGGCTTCAGGATACCGAGTTGATTCTGGAAGCAGCTAGGACACCCGAGAATGAGAAGGTGGCGGTGGTACGCCTGTAGTTGTTGGACTTGGCTCGCAGTTGGTGGGCGGCGCAAGCCATGGGATTAGTGGCACCCATTGTTTGGGCAGTGTTTAGAGAGAGATTCTAGACGAAGTATTTTGATGCTGTGGCTCGGTACGACCTGCAGACCAGATTTACCAACTTGAAGCAAGGAGGCAGAACGGTCGACAGTTATGCATCAGAGTTTTCTAGACTCAGTAGGTTTGCCCCCACCTTGGTGGCGACCGAGTTTGATAGGGCCCAGCGGTTCCAGCAGGGACTGCATTTGGAGATCTTGTTGGCGGTTGAGCAGTTTGAGCACCAGACGTTCGACGCGGTCTTGAGAGCAGCTAGAAGGCATGAGTACACCTCCCAAAGGATCGTAGATAGGACCGGAAGTAGGAAGCGGTCCCACAGTCAGATGCACCAATCATCAGCTCCAGCCCTGGCAGCTAGGGGATTGACCATTGGAACTCTGAGGCGGGCGGCCTCAGTAACGTCGGTTCAGCATTTGACCCCGATGTACCCGCAGCAGCAGAAGCAGAAGCAGACTTCCGCAATAGGATGTTCACATTACGGGAAGCCAGGGCATGTGGTGGCAGATTGTCGCAGGATGCAGGGATTGTGCCTGGCTTGTGGAGCAGCAGATCATAGGGTTGGGGCTTGCCCGAATAGGGGTAGTTCATCTGCATCCAACCCTTCTAGCTCTTCAGTGAGAGGACCGGCCCCAGCACCAGTTCAGCAGCAGCAGTATCAGTCTTCGAGGCCCTTGCCGCCTCAGTCTCAGGCATTCCAGCAACAACACCCCCAGCAGTATGCACAAGCCCAAGCTCAGACCCAGAATAGGCAGAGAGGTTTCCAGCAGAGGGGACCAACAGCCAGAGGACAAGGTCAGGCCATGATGATGGCTATGGAAGAAGAAATTACACCAGGTGAGGTTGTGGCAGGTACTATTCTCGTCAACTCCTCTCCAGCGTCTGTATTATTTGATTCTGGTGCATCGCATTCATTTATGTCTGCACGATTCGCGACACGGATAGGATTGGAGCCCGAGTCATTATCAGTGAGGCTCAATATTCTTACTGGTAATGGCCTTGTGGGAGTAGATCGAGTGTTTTCCTCGTGTCGGATCGTAGTTAGCGGTAGGGAGTTTCCCGCTTGATTCATAGAGTTTCCTATGGTAGACTATGATGTAGTCCTAGGCATGGATTTGTTGAGGAACCAGTATGCTAGGATAGACTGCCATATTGGCAGAGTTGTCTTTAGTATCCCCGGCGAGTTCGAGTTTTCGTTTTCCAGAGGCGCAGTGGAGCCATCTTCCCCAGCATTGCGGATGACAGTAGCAGCAGTGCAGTTACCCCGGATAGTTGAAGAGTTTCCAGATGTCTTTCCAGAAGAGCTTCCAGGGATGCCGCCAGAGCGGAAGATTGAGTTTACTATAGACTTGATTCCCGGGACAGCACCAGTATCAGAGCGAGTCTACAGGATGGCGCCTTCAGAGTTAGAGATTTTGTACAAGATGATTGAAGAACTGAGGACCAAGGGATTCATCCGTACAAGTGGATCGCCTTGGGGAGCCCCGATGCTTCTTGTGAAAAAGAATGATGGTACGTCCAGGCTATGTATTGATTGTCGTACCTTGAATTCGGTGACAATCAAGAACAGATACCCTCTTCCGAGGATAGATGACTTGTTTGATCAGCTCAGAGGGGCTTCAGTGTTTTCGAAGATCGACTTGCGGTCGGGATACCACCAGATCAGAGTCAGAGAGTAGGACATCCCGAAGACAGCATTCAGATCGAGGTATGGACATTGGGAGTTCCTTGTTATGCCCTTTGGAGCGACTAATGCGCCGGCCGTATTCATGGACCTCATGAATCATATTTTCATGCCTTACTTGGATCAATTTGTGATCGTGTTCCTAGATGACATCCTGGTCTACAGCAAGAGTGAAGCAGAGCATGAGCAGCATCTCAGAGTCGTCCTCCAGACGCTTAGGGAGCATCAGTTGTACGCCAAGTTCAGTAAATACGAGTTCTGGCTCGATCGCATATCATACTTGGGTCACATCATTACCCGAGGAGGAGTGGAAGTGGATCCCCGGAAGATTGTGGCTATCGAGTCATGGCCGGTACCCAGCTCAGTGGCGGAGGTTCGCAGCTTCATTGGTTTGGCCGACTACTACCGGCGGTTCATTTCAGATTTCGCAAGGATTTCAGCACCGATGACCCAGTTTACCCGCAAGAATGTGCCATTTATTTGGACAGCAGAGTGTCAGGAATCATTTGAGAAGTTGAAGCAAGGTTTGATAACGGCTCCCATTCTTACCCTTCCAGATGGGACCGGAGGATTCACAGTTTATTGCGACGCTTCAGACAGAGGATTGGGGTGTGTCTTGATGCAGCATGGGAAGGTAATATCTTATGCGTCACGTCAACTACGTGATCATGAGAAAAATTACCCGACCTACGACTTGGAACTGGCGGCGGTAGTGTTTGCTTTGAAGTTGTGGAGGCACTACTTGTACGGAGATAGAGTGGAGATCTTTACTGATCATAAGAGCCTGAAGTATGTTTTCACCCAGAAGGACCTTAATATGCGACAGAGAAGATGGCTCGAGCTACTAGTGGACTATGATGTGGATTTACAGTATCATCCCGGGAAGGCCAACGTTGTAGCAGATGCATTGAGCAGGAGAGCCGAAGTTTATTTCCTGACGGCGCAACCAGAGTTATTGGCAGATCTTCAGAAGATGGGAATTGAAGTGGTTCTTCCAACCAGCGTGGCATTGATGGCCAGCCTACAGGTTCAGTCCAGCATAGTTGAGAGAATCCGGGTGGCACAGTCAACAGATTCTAAGATCCAGCGACTCAGAGCAGAGTGTGAAGCAGGAAGAAGGCCAGAGTTATGTATCCATGAAGATGGTACACTTCGGCACGGCACTTGTCTTTGTGTACCCAGTGGAGATATCAGACAGAAAGTCATGGTAGAAGCCCACAATTCGCAATATTCTATTCATCCGGGTGGTACGAAGATGTACCGTGATATTCGTCAGCATTTCTGGTGGAATGGCATGAAGAGGGAGATAGCCCGGTTTGTTTCTCGGTGTTTGGTTTGCCAACAGGTTAAAGCTGAACATCAGAGGCCCGCTGGACTTCTTCAACCCTTATCGATCCCAGAATGGAAATGAGAGCATATAACCATAGATTTCGTGACCGGATTGCCCAGATCTCCGGCCGACAGAGATGCTATTTGGATAATTGTGGACAGGCTTACCAAGGTGGCACACTTTCTCCTATTCAGAGTTGGACAGTCGACGGCGCAGTTAGCAGAGATGTACCTCAGGCAGATCGTCAGGCTTCACGGTGTGCCAGTCAGCATCACCTCGGACAGGGATTCGAGGTTTACATCACACTTTTGGCGTAGCTTGCAAGAGAGTTTGGGAACTCGTCTCCAGTTCAGTTCAGTATATCATTCGCAGACAGATGGCCAATCAGAGCGCACAATCCAGACCCTTGAAGATATGTTGAGATCCTGTACCCTTGACTTCGGTGGTTCATGGAAGAATCATCTGCACCTGGTAGAATTCTCGTACAACAACAGTTTCCAGGCCAGTATCCAGATGGCACCCTTCGAGGCTCTTTATGGCAGGAAGTGCAGATCTCCGCTAGCATGGAACGATGTCGGAGAGAGGCAGATGCTTGGTCCAGAGATGATTGCCCAGACGGTTGAAGTGGTCAGGAAGGTCAGAGATCACCTCCGAGTTACCTAGGACCGCCAGTGCCATTGGGCCGATGCTCATCGGCGTCCCTTAGAATTTGCTGTCGGCGACCATGTATTCCTTAGGATCTCGCCTAACCGTGGCGTCATTCGCTTTGGCGTGCGGGAAAAGCTTAGTCCTAGGTATATAGGGCCGTTCGATATTCTAGAGCGAGTAGGAGATGTATCCTATCGTCTCGCTCTTCCGTCGTCGCTAAGTGAGGTACATGATGTAATCCATGTGTCCCAATTACGACGATATATTTCGGACCCGAGCCACATCCTAGACCATTCGGAATTGGTTGTTGGTACCAACCTTTCGTATGAGGAGAGGCCCGTGTCTATATTGGACCAGAGGAAGAAGACACTCAAGAACAAGACTATTAAATTAGTCCGTGTTGCTTGGGGTCATCACTCTCTAGGTGAGTCAACGTGGGAGCGTGAGGACGATATCCGATCGCGATATCCCTACCTGTTTGACTCGTGAGGTATAATGTCTTTCTTATGCCTTACATTTTTTCTTCCTTGCTTGCATTGTATGATTGTATGATTGAACTGCTTAGTGTAACTTGCTTGTGCTTAATGTAGCTTGTCGTGACAATCTCTAGCTTCTTGATTAAATTTCGAGGACAGAATTCTTTTAAGGTGGGTAGAGTTGTCACCCTCATTTCCTGTATTTTCTCGTATTTCGTATTTATACTCGTATCTGGATTTTTGGCATGTATTTTTATTTTTCTCAACTTGTGGAATTTCGATATTTCTCGTATTTTAGGTTTTTGTCATGGTTCGGTTTTAATTGGTTTGGATTGGGTTGGTTTGATTTGGTTATTGTGCATTGGAACACCTTAACCTACACTCCACCTTCAACACACCACAACCCACCCTCTTTATATTCCCCACCTACCACTCTCTCTCTTCATTACCACCACCATTTATTTCATTCTTCTTCTTCTTCTCCTTCCTCTACACAACTCTTCCAACCCTAGGCAAGTGCATCTTGCCACTACATGAGAACCCTCTTTTATTTGTCCCTTTGCTAGATTAGGACATGGTGATCAACATTAGAACTTAGCATTTTGTGATTTGGAGTCTCCATTGCTCTAGATCTAGGTTTTTCCCTATTTTCGGTTTTGCTTGGTATTGATCTACTTAAGTTGGATTTTTATGGGTTTTGATGTTTCCATGTGGACGAGCATTCAATTCCACCAAAATTGGAACATTGGAAATCCGGATTTGGAGTTCGGATGGCCAAGTTATGATGTTGTGTAGCCTTGAGTTCAACCATGGTGTTCTTACTGTTTGGAGAAGACAGTGAGCAGTGTGCAGAGCTGTTTAGCTTACGCACACTGAGCTACGCGCGCTCTTTAGCGTGCGTACGCAGACTTGGGTACGCTTCCTGTTGGAAGCGTGTCTCCTTGTGCGTGCGAGATTTTTCACCTACGCTGCTCTCTCAGCGTGCGTGACTTTTTACCTACGCTGCTCTCTGTAGCGTGCGTGGCTTTTCACCTACGCTGCTCTCTGTAGCGTGCGTGACTTTTCACCTACGCTGCTCTCTCAGCGTGCGTGACTTTTCACCTACGCTGCTCTCTGTAGCATGCGTAACTTTTCACCTACGCTGCTCTCTGTAGCGTGCGTGACTTTTCACCTACGCTGCTCTCTGAAGCGTACGTGACTTTTCACCTACGCTGCTCTCTGAAGCGTGCGTGACTTTTCACCTACGCTGCTCTCTCAGCGTGCATGACTTTTCACCTACGCTGCTCTCTCAGCGTGCGTGACTTTTTACCTACGCTGCTCTCTGTAGCGTGCATGACTTTTCACCTACGCTGCTCTCTGTAGCGTGCGTGACTTTTCACCTACGCTGCTCTCTGAAGCGTGCGTGACTTTTCACCTACGCTGCTCTCTGAAGCGTGCGTGACTTTTCACCTACGCTGCTCTCTCAGCATGCATGACTTTTCACCTACACTGCTCTCTGTAGCGTGCGTGACTTTTTACCTATGCTGCTCTCTCAGCATGCGTGACTTTTCACCTACGCTGCTCTCTGTAGCGTGCATGACTTTTCACCTACGCAGCTCTCATGCGTGCGTGACTTTCGCGTATGCTGCTCACCTGACCCCTTGCTTAACCCATTGGCTCTTGGAGTTTTGGTCTTATTTCTTTAAGCTTGGATTTTCTATAGCCCTGTATATTAATATTTTATTAGATATTTTATGCCCATTTTATATCCTTACGCCTTTTGTCATGAACTTGATTTTACTTAATATGTTTGGAATGACTATTGTACATGGCATGGTATGACAAGGAACTAGCATAACACGACAGTGACCCGTAGTGGTGCACTCCTAACATGACCAACCTGACATGATAGTGGCCCGTCGTGGCGCACTCCTGACAAGTACCCTGACATGATTTATCTTATTGCTGTTGCGACGGCTAGCTTAACTTGACCTGTCTTGACACCGTGGGTAGTTCTTTCTTGCTTGCTTGTTAAATCCACTTGTCCTGTCTTGCATCATGTCTAGGATGGGACTCCTGAGTACCACGGTCAGGAGTACCTACCAAAATGGATTAAGGTTAATAACTAGAATAACACAGTAGTCATGAAGAGATGACACAGCTACGGGCAATCCCGTTACCTGGGCGCTCTTGGGATCTGTAGCCTGCCGTCGAGTAGGGCACATTTCCAGCACACCGTCGCGTGTTGCACCCTCTAAGTCACCTAAGGGTACATTTGTTTCCTGGACAATGTACCCACCTGAATTCAACCCTAATCTTTCGTCCTGGGTAACCTGGATGGTCTGCAGGGCTTGTGACTGTGGAACAATCTTACTGCATCTTGTTAGTAATTAGGCCTGTGATAACCCTAGTTAGTTAAAGTAGTAAGCCGTAGTATCTGCTTGGCCGTGATTGATTGAATGAGGTATAACCAGTCTAGTCATGTCTTGATCCAGTACAAGATTGCTTCCTGTCTTGATTTCTTACTTTATTATCTCGCCGATAAATGGTGGAAAACCAAGTTCTGTTCAGATGAAGGGTTAAACCCTGGTCCTTGTTTGGTTTACGGGTTGTAACCTGGCTATCGAAATAGTTCCATGGTTGTCTCGTCGTATATCATCCTGACATGTTTTCGTAAATTCTAGTTTTAATATTAGATTTTCTTGTGCTGATTGCTGGCTTTTGTTCTTATTTCGTGGCCCCCTTGTGGCTCTTGTCTTTCTGGGGTTGACCCAGCTGGTTTTGTGTGGCCAGATTTCGGAGCAGCTCCCGAGGATCTACCAAGCTTCCAGCCCAATGGTGGCGACTAGAAGGAACCCGGGCTACGAGTGGGTTTTCTATTTTGTTTCGCTCACTCTATTATAAAGTTATTCTTTTGAGACGTTTAGCCGATGAGCACCTGTTAGCTCGATGCACTTTTACTTACTGTCTGCCTACGGACTGTAAACATGATTGACAAATCCTAGGGTTGATCATGTATGACTTAAACTCTTGCTAGTCCTCGCATTTTGTACGACTAGCTTCATGATCAGCTGATATGTAATATTTGGAACGCCTTTTATTGTATATTTGGTGGTCAAACATATTGTAATTATATTACTTGCTTGAGATTGAGACAATAGGCTTGACCATAAGAGACTGTTGGCTTGTAGTAAACCCTCATGTTTCTAGACAGCCGTGACCGTATATCGAGGTGGTCTTCCATTTCAATATACGTAGCTGGCTATGTCTGCCCCCGCTCTCCAGTATTATGGTTTTGGGGAGTGACAGACCCTGAAGATCGTGCTGAAAGATTTAGTATGGGCTGAGAGAGGAGATCCGCACCCATGTGATCTCAGGCAGTGCTAAGACCTATGAAAAGATCCTGGAGCGAGCTCAAGATATAGAGAAGAGCCAACCTGCTCGCTCAAAGAGAGATTATCCTGGAACTAACAACTACCAGGGTAATCAGAAGAGGTCCAACAACAACAACAACCGGCCTTCCCACCACCAGCAGCAGAACCAGTAGACAAGGAACAATGATAGGGTACCTCAGAGGCAGATCCCTGTCTGCGACTATTGCAAAAGGCCGGGACATCAAGCAAATATCTGCAGAAAGAGACTAGGACATTGCCTGGTCTGTGGGTCTTCCACCCACCAAGTGAAGGACTGCCACTCGGCAGCACACCGGACTGGAGCAACTCAACAGAAAGGTCCTCTGTCCACTCAACAACAACAGTTTGGGCAGCATCAACAGAAGACTGGGCGAGCTTTTGCCTTAGCAGCAGAGGAACAAGAGCCAGAGCAGGAACCTACAGCTGATGTCATCGCAGGTTTTATTTATGTGCATTCCTATCCTGCCTTAGCTTTATTTGATTCATGAGCATCACATAGTTTCATATCCACAAAATTCATCTCTGCACACCATATAGATACGGGCTTTAGCAAGAAGATTTGTAGAGTCATGACCGGTGGTGGACCCCTACCTATCACTGAGACCTTTAATTGCCCTATCACCATATCAGGCCACCAATTCATAGCACCTTTGTTTGTGATGCCCTTACCTAACTATGATGTAGTCCTAGGGATGGACTGGTTGAGTAAGCAGCATGCGTTGATAGACTGTCACAGAGGATGTGTAGTCTTCAGCCCACCTGAAGAACCGGAGTTTGAAATCTCTCAAACTCCAGAGGATATGGAGTGTGTTACCTACACCTCTATCACAGAAGAATCCATACCTCCCCATCCTATCATAGAAGAATTTATGGATGTCTTTTTGATAGTCTTTCCGGGTTACCCCCAGACCGAGACATAGAGTTCACCATTGATCTAGTCCCCGGTTCTTCCCCTATTTCTAAGGGATGCTACAGAGTCAACCCAAAGGAGGCCAAGGAGATGAAGGATCAGATCAATGAACTGAAGGCTTTGGGATTTATTCGAGACGGAGCTTCACCTTGGGGAGCACCTGTCTTGTTTATACCCAAGAAAGACGGAACTGTACGGATGTGCATCGACTACCGGGCGCTGAACAATATCACCATCAAGAACAAGTACCCTCTGTCCCGGATCGATGACCTGTTTGACCAACTCAGTGGAGCCATGGTGTTCTCGAAGATTGATCTCAGATCCGGCTACCATCAGATCAAGGTAAGGAAGGAGGACATTCCCAAGACGGCGTTCAACACCAAGTATGGGCAGTTTGAATTCTTGGTCATGCCGTTTGGATTGACGAATGCTCCTGCTATATTCATGAACCTTATGAACAAGGTTTTCCATGAATACCTAGATCAGTTTGTTGTTGTCTTCATTGATGACATTCTGATCTATTCGAAGACTGAAGAGGAGCAAGAGGAGCAACTCAGAAAAGTTATGGGAACTTTGAGGAAAGAGAAGTTATATGGTAAGCTATCCAAATGTAAATTCTTTCTAGACAAGGTGGATTTTCTTGGCCATGTTGTCACAGGAGAAGGAATTTCGGTGGACCCTAAGAAGATAGCTACTGTTGAGAAATGGTCTACTCCAAGCTCAGTTGCTGAAATCAGAAGTTTCTTGGGCTTGGCTGGCTACTACCGAAAGTTTGTGAAGGATTTTGCCAGAATTGCTGAACCGATGACGAAGCTCACTCGGAAGAATGAAGAATTCATCTGGACGAAAGATTGTCAGGCTGCATTCGAGGAGCTGAAGAAGAGGCTTACCACTGCACCAATCCTTGCGTTACCCGCAGGAACCGGTGGTTTCTCAATCTACAGTGATGCCTCTGGAAAAGGACTGGGCTGCATTCTTCAACAAAATGGAAAAGTGATTGCTTATGCATCTAGGCAATTACGGAACCATGAGAAGAATTATCCCACACATGACCTGGAGCTTGCTGCAGTTATCTTTGCATTGAAGCTATGGAAGCATTATCTCTATGGAGAGAGTGGAAATATATACAGACCACAAAAGTCTGAAATATGTTTTCACTCAGAAGGAGCTGAACATGAGACAAAGAAGGTGGCTGGAACTGATGAAAGATTTTGACATCGACCTGCAGTACCATCAGGGTAAGGCTAATGTGGTTGCTGATGCACTTAGTCGATACCCAGTGGCGATGTTCTTGACCAAGGAGCGACACTTATTGGAGGACATAGAGAAGCTTGGTCTGGAGATTGTACTGCCTGAGGAGAAGATAAAAAAACTGGGGCGAGAAGCTGATGTACCTGGAGCTGACTCAACCATGATGCAGTCGTAATTGCGTTCAAGTCTGATGGACAAAATCAAGGAGACACAATTCCAAGACGAGATGCTTTGCAAACTCAGAGATGAAGTGCTGGCAGGAACACTTGAAGGTTTCTCTATCGCCAGTGACGGAGCAATGAAGAATGGTACAAGGCTGTGTGTATCATCTGGCGAATTGAGGAATGAGCTGATGCAAGAAGCGCACCAGTCGCAGTATTCCATACATCCTGGAGCTAATAAGATGTATCGGGATATGCGTACCATCGTTTGGTGGTATGGAATAAAGAAAGATGTATCTAGATTTATGGCTAGATGCTTGATTTGTCAACAAGTGAAGGCTAACAGACAGAGACCCGCAGGACTTCTACAGCCGCTGGACATTCCGGAGTGGAAGTGGGAGCATGTAACAATGGACTTTGTGTCAGGACTGCCTCGATCCCAAGGAGGGAAGGACGCTATTTGGGTTATTGTGGACCGACTGACTAAGTCGGCTCACTTTATTCCCTTCAAGGTTGGTTTATCCACCGAGAAGTTGGCGGCACTGTACATGCGGCACATCTACCGGATTCATGGAGTACCGGTAAGTATTGTATCTGACCGAGATACTAGATTTACCTTATATTTTTGGAAGAGTTTGCATGACAGCTTGGGAACAAAACTGAAGTTCAGCACAGCCTATCATTCCCAAACTGACGGACAATCTGAGAGGACCATCCAGACGCTAGAAGATATGCTGAGATCTTGCGTCTTAGAATTTGGAGGGTCTTGGGAGGATCACTTGCATTTAGTGGAATTCTCCTACAATAACAGTTACCAAGCTAGCATTGGTATGACCCCATTTGAAGCTCTTTATGGACGTCGTTGCCGCACTCCACTTGCATGGGACGACGTAGGAGAAAGAGTACTACTGGGGCCAGAGATGGTGACTGACGCAGCAGAGAAAGTGAAGGTAATTAGAGACAAGCTAAGGATCGCCCAAGACAGGCAGAAGCATTGGGCTGATAGCAGTCGTCGACCACTGGAGTTTGAAGAAGGAGATAGTGTCTTTGTGAAGATTTCTCCTACCAGAGGAACTATCCGATTTGGCAGAGCTGGGAAGCTGAGTCCCAGATATATCGGACCATTTGAAGTTTTGAGCCGAATTGGTGAAGTAGCGTATCGGTTAGCTCTACCAGCTAATCTTGAGGGTGTGCACAACGTCTTCCACGTTTCGCAGCTCAGACGCTACATCCCGGATCCGAGTCATATTTTGGATCATTCGGAGCTGGAGATTGGACCGAGTCTTATAGTACCAGAGAAGCCAGTAGCAATTTTGGACAGAGGTGAGAAGAGGACCAGGACTTCAGTGACTCCCATAGTCAGAGTTATGTGGAGGCACGATTCCCCAGGCGAGTCTACTTGGGAGCGAGAGGATGAGATGCGGGAGCAATACCCGTATTTGTTTGAGACCTGAGGTATTTTCTAACCTTATTCTTTAAATTTCGAGGACGAAATTTCTTAAGGAGGGAAGGTTGTGAAACCCGTAATTTCAGATAATTATTTATATAATTTAATTAGCTAATTAATTATTGGTTATTAATTTAGGAAATTGCATTTTTTGAAAAATTACAAAAAACTGGAAATTTTATCAAGACATGTAATTTTCTAATTAATTAATATTAGGTTAAAATTATTATTTTTCAAGAAATATAAATTTTTGGATTTTTGTTTGCCAGACTCGAACCTAATTGGAACCATAAAATATTTTTATGGTTGTAAAATGTTAAGTTATAATTTTTCAAAATGAATATTATTTTAGTCATCATTCTTTCTAGCTATTTTCTTAGAAGCCCAAACCATTTGGCCAAAACCCAAGTCCAGGAATATTGGCCCATTGAATTTAAATCCATACATAAACCTTTTTACAATCCATATTACAACCCATTGGGCACTATATATTCATTAGCCCATTTATTATCATTCATCATTTTTCTTTTACTCTCATTCATTTGTTAAGGAAAAAGGAAAAGTTTCCTTTCCTTCCCTGATCGATCGGCCGTGGTCGACCCTTGGCCTTCCGAACGGCCGCCGACCGTTGGCCTCCCCGCATGAAACCGTCGTCTTTCACCTTCCTCTCCCCTAAACTGCTCATCCATCCTATATAAACCCCTTCACCACCATTACCATCTCCATCACCTTTTCTCTCCAAGAACGTGCCCTAACCCCCAAATTTTCGGCGAACCCCGAGAACTCCGGCGACTTCACCAGTCTCCAGCCGCGCCCTCCAGTGCCGGACCCCGCTCCCCGGCGCGTTTCCCCGCGCCCGACCCTCTGTGCCGCGCCCGACGCTGGTGCCCGATCCCAGCACCCCGCGCGCGCCCGACTTTCCGCGCCCCTGCTCGGCTCCGCCCGCGAGTCTTCGAGCCGATCCCAACCAGAATCACCCTCTGCGTGGTTTTCCAGCACTGTTTCCTTCGGGCCAGAGCTTCCTGAGATCCACGACGCTTCTCCGAGTTTTTGATTTCTCTTCTGGAATTTTTTTCGTTCTCTGGTGCTGTTCCGCGGAACCCCGCTGTTGTCTTTTCCAAGCTTGGGTACTGTACACGCAGCCGAACTCCGGCGAGGCGTGTTCCGAGTCCGAGGCAACCCTTCGGATTCCGTCAAACTTGGGTAATCTTTGATAATCACAGTAGTACGTCCCTCTTGTCATGGTCAATGATGAAATTGGTCCTCAATCCCGTTACGGGATTCGGTTTAGTTGAGTTCGATTTCAGAAAAATTTTCGAAGTTTTCTTTAGTTGTGCTGTGGTTGGAGATTTTGATTTCTGTTGATTAATTCGAAATTTCTGAAACTATTGGGTTCAGTGGATTTTGTCCCTATGGCTTCTCAGGAAATTTCGAGTTGATTTCGGGTATATTATTTATCCGAGTTTTGTGATAATTTCGAGTTCTGTGGGATTTTTGAGTTTCTTTTAATACCAGAAACATGCTTGAGTTCAATATTATTCTCGGGTTTTAATATTATTGGTTGGAAATTGGTGTTCCCTGGTTTGGGACAGTTATCGATGTTTGGTTTGGCATTTTTCCCAGTTTTGGGTTATCCCAAAAATAGAGGGAATGCTGCCAAAATTTCTATAAAATTTAATTATATAGTTTTAAAATGATTTTTCGAAAAATATAAAATATTTGGATTTATTGGGCGACGACCGTATTGGTCAATGGGCCCTGGCTAAGTGCAAACGAAACCGGTTTCGCCCGGACGTTGATGCATTAGCTATTTTGAAGATTGGACCAATATTCTGAGACTCATAAAATAAATTCAATTGAATTTAAATTATTATTTTATTTTATTAAATTGTAGGATAATTTTCAGGACTAACCAAACTTTTATTCTTATTTAAATTCGTATAATTGGTCTGTAAGGGCATAAGCCTATTTATTCTGATTGTGAGATTGTAATAGCTTAGGTTTTATTTTATTTTTCTTTTATTTTTCTGGATGATTTTGGTCATGGGAACGTAGTATAAAATAATAATTATTTATTGTCTTTTAAAAAAATATAATAATAAATGTTTTGTCACCTAGCAATTAAGTTGTAAATTTAAAATAGAAATTCATGTATTTCTCATTAAAAAGGAAAATCTTAGTTTTATATTTATATAATTATAAAATACCAAGTTTTTCTAAATAAACCGATAAATACAATTTTCTCGAAATTAAATGTAAATTGATGTTTCTTAATTGCAACGCACTAATAAATAGCGTTTTGGTTGTGTTAGCTAAATAAAGACTAAAATTGACTAGGACACAACTAGAGATTGCAACTAGCATAGCATCATTGTCAACTTTAGTTTTCTGAGACAAGTTTCCGAATGTAGGATCTCAAGGAAGAACTTGAATTCCCATCCCGACGTATCGACCCGTCCAGTCAATCATTGAGGCAATTACAATTTTTGTGGTAGATTACAATTAGTTAATAATTGTTTTAATGCAAGTTTAAACCACGATACAACACGGAACTCTCTTTGAGAGCATTGACTGTAACTACTGTAACTATTGGGGACTGGGGGAGTAGTGTAGTGGATATGACCACAACCAATTAGTATAACTGAATATATTAGCTTACCCCTCAAACACACGGGGATAAGCCATACCATATCACTAGGATATTACTGTAACAAACCCAATCCGGTCATATTCATTACCTATTCATATCTCACTATTTTTTTAACTGTTGGAAAATCATTTATTTCAAATTGTTTAAAAGTGCATAATTCCATTATTAATTTCAATTGTTAAAATATCATGAATTTGTACTTTGCTCCCTCCTGACTGGAGACTATATTTTTAGGTCCTGTTGAGGACGCAGAGCTACTGATTAGTAGCTACTATGACCCTGAGCTATACCCTGCTGTGTTTCCTGAGGATGGCTTACTTGATGAGGATGTTGCTTTTCTTTAGATGCTATTTTCTAGTTTGTTAGTTTTGTCTAAAAACAATGTCATTTAAGTTGGTGGCTTATATTTGTACTTTGTATTGAACAAGTTTTAAATTTATCGAATAATAAATATTGTGGCAAATTTAGTTTGAGTTGTTGATTACCTGCATATGGAAGTTACAGCTTACTGCCGCCGTCTCATCAACGGTGCAGGCTGGTCATGATCCGATTCGTTCTAAGTAATTGGGACCGGGTCGTGACAACGTTGCTCCTTCTTCGTACAGTATAACTAACCTGTCCAACGCAACTTTAACTTCTAGTTTCATGTCAGTAACATCTATACCCATATATTCTCCATATCCATCTAATAAAATCTCTACGCCATCCAATTTGATTGTACGATCAAATATGGAAGCCAAACAATATAAAAGAGGTACTTCACCCCAATATTTCTTGAATTTGGCTTCCATATTTCTCACCGCATATTCAAAATTTGGATGATCTCTATATTTAGAAAATAAATAAGAGATGTTACAAAGTTCACGTAAAGCTAAGCAAGATGTGGGATAATAAACACCAGAAAGAATACATGTAGCATTGTAAAAAACTTCTAAAAATTCACAAACACTTTCAGCTGCTACCCAATCATCAGTAGTAACTTGATAGTCAAAGCTGACATCCGAAGTACAATAATATGTAATAGCATTCTTAAAAGGAATTGCAGATTTCAACATCAAGTATGTGGAGTTCCACCTATTTGGTATATCCTTCACAAATATTCTAAAAGTAATGCCAAAATGTGCGCACGTGCATGTCGCAGAGTGTCTAAATGGGGACCAAAAAATTATAAATATTCTTTAACAACTAAGTTAATTATATGGCAAGCACACCTAACATGCAAAAGTCTACCTTCTAAAATAGGCTGAAAAATTACTGACAAAGAAGACATAGCAGCAGTATTGTTTGATACATTGTCCAAAGAGATAGAAATTTTTTTATGGTGAATATCATATGTAGTGCCCCGTCCCGCTCAGTCAATCGAAGAAATAGGAACTTCGACGGCGTTCGAAACTTAGCCTTGCAACGGCTGCTCGAAGACATCGCCCGGTCAAGGCGATCGCACGCTCAGGTAGGATAGTTTTGGTGAACTTGCCTCATCTTAGCCTTCACATAATAAATCGCATGTTTTCAACTTGCACAAGTAGGCTTGATAATAAAAGTGACGAATCCACATAGCTAAAGGGAATAATCCCGACGGTCGAATTGAGTTAGAATATGAAAAGGTCCAATGGTCGGCTTAGAGTTGGTGCACGGCGTGCTTTGAAAATGATACTCGATCCTTTGTCCCGTGGCTTGGGAGAAGGAAAGTTGGTTGAGTAGGCAAAGTTATGAATGTAGCCTAAGTCATAGGCGTCGCCCGCGTAAATGCTCGATAAAGCATGCACGTTTCCCTGATGCAAGGCTTGGCATAGCCGTTGCTCGTCCCTTGAGTTAAGTTGTAGGCTTGGTGAAGTTAGGCAAAGTGAATGGTGGTCAACCTAAGTCACTCCAAGCATGGTCCTACGAGTTCTACGGCTGGGTATGACAACTTAGTCTTACGGTTTCAAGCCCGTCATATAGAGTAAGTCTTGGGCGGTGGCGTCGCATAGAGTTCAAGTTGGTTTAAGGCACGATGTCACAGACTTAGTGTTTTCAGGCACGGGCCACGGTTGATTCATTGAGTTTGGAAAGTATTGTGAATATTTGTTCTTGAGTTGAGTAAAATGATAGGGCAAGAAAGAAGAATGCTCGCGACTACGAGTCGTCGAGGCAAGATCTCAGAGGTGAGACGTATTGAACTTGGCCTTGAAAGAGATGATAACACTAGAGGTGGAATGACTGTGTGAGACGTCAGTTGAGTCGAGTCTTGCATGGTCATGGACAACTTGTCGACAAGGTAGAGTTTCCTCGAACGGTAGCCCGACGGAAGGGGACCGGTTCTTGAGAAGCAGCATTAGCACGTGCTGGATGACCGCACAAGTTAGCACAGAGGCTTGCCAGCGGGGCTAGCTACCCACCTGGCAAGGGCGGCCGCCTAACAAGCTAAAGGAGTCCAGGATGGCTCTGGGAGTCAGTGACCAAATCATATAGATGATTCGGCATGGCGGCAATCCGTGTGTGTGCCTTTGGATTGAGTTGAGTTGTTGAATGTGTGTACAGTTGGAATATAATGTTTGGTCCTAAGATGTGGCATCAACATAGGTGACGTACTTCGGCACGAGATGTGGCGTCGAGTCTAATGTTGTCAGCATATAAGTTGCATAGTTTGGATGTGAGTTGTCCTAAGTCTAAGTCAGGAAAGGCCGCAAGGCAAAGTTGGTCGAGTGACACTTAACCCACAAGTCTTGATTGGGTCAGTTGATGATTTAGTAGCAAAGGGCCACGAGGTGGCGATATGGTTGAGTCGTACGTAGTTGCGAGGCACGGCACGGCACAAAGGATTTGTAGCACGGTCACACGGGAAAGGAGCCTCATCGCGTAGTTGCGTCTCTGATTTTGGCCGAAAGGCAAGCACGACTTGATAGGTTAACGTTGTAAAGTCGACATTGTTGTTGCAAGCACGGGATGGTCTAGAGACACAAAATAGGCTAAGGCGTCGGTCCTAAAACTGATCCTGAGGCAAGAGTAGAAAGACAATAAAAAAAGGGACTATGTTGCACAAAGTAAAGTAAACGTGTTGGTTTTGTATGGGTGGGCGAGGAGCTCATTCCACCAGTACAGTTGAGTACTGACACCCACATAGTTTATATGTGCAGGCACAGGTAGAAGCTCGTGGCGCGGGGCTCGCTTGGATGCGTCGAGGCATGGAGTTCCTTGGCGATTCGAAGCGTGCGGTCGTGTGGATTAAAGAATTATACGGGACATAATGTATGGACGTCGCCTTCCGAAGCTTCCGCTGGATCAAGACTTGTAATTGTGAGATGAGAGTGAGCTGAGTGAACTTGTAAAATGTGAGAAGAGTGAGCTTGAGTGATTGTAATATTGGCCTTGCGCCCCCAATGTAACCGTTGTTTCAATATCAATAAAGAGCTTCTTTGAATGACTTGTGTTTTGTTCTAAATTCTGCTGCTGTTATTCTATGTCTCTGCTTGGGACTTCTGTGCGACGACCCCGTCGCAGCCACTGAAATCGGCCGTTATGGAACCCGTCTTGTACGAGCGCAATCTAGGCTCGTGCGGCATCACGCCTTAGCGAGGACGATCGCTCCTACGGGAGCGGGGAATGACATAATGGTATCAGAGCACGGCTTTACGTTCTTGGACTATCGATTGAATTCTTTAACTCATTATTTTCGTAAAACTCTGTTGCTTCTGCAAAGTTGATATCGTTGGTGCGCTCTCTCTCAAATGTCCCACGGGATGTCCATACAATAAGTCTATTTATTTTGTAAAACGTAGGAGAACTATTTTTGACAAAATAAAAAGATGGTTTGCTTAAGCACAGTTGGCTAAGTCGGGCTGGACATATACACCAAAGTTGCGTCGACCTTAGAAAAGTCGAGTGCGGGAATTGAAATGTTCGAGCTAGAATGAGTTGAACTCGATTGAGTAAATGTGAAATGACTGTCGATAGGGGTGTCGGTGAGTCTATCAGCAAGCGTCGCACGTATGCAAAGCCTTAGATCGTATACGATGGAGTGAGTTGTTGTCTTGAAGATTGATAAGGTGATTCGAATGGCCTAGAAATTGACGCGTACAGAACGTGCACGGGATTGAGGATGGTGTGAGTATAAACGCGAAAACAATTGAGTAGGTGATATCAAATCGAAGAAAGTTAGGGTGTACGAATGGATGACTTAATCGAGGAAATTGATACGGATCGTATACGAAAAGTTAGCACGACAGGTGGATAGCGTGTATGAAAGTTTTGATTTTGAAGTTACGCGAATGACTCTAAGGATGGGATTGAATGTTGCTCGATGATTGAGTTAGCAAAGGATTGATGCGAATTGAGGAAATACGTTGGTCGATGACTTAAGATAGACGGATGAACAATACGCGAATTTGGGTTTGAGAAAATTGATGTTGTGAATGATTCGACGGATAATGATCAAACTTGAATTTGAATGTCGAGGAGATTATCCAGTCGGACGATAGCATCATTCGCACGACTCAAAATTTGGTTGCAAAGGAAGATCGTTAGGTTACGCATATCGTCGATGGTATTGAGGCGTATCAAAGATCGATATGCGATAACTCGAGGGTACTCTGACTCGGCGAACGACGATCGTGCAAGTGTTATTGTTCGGTTGGATGCTATACTTAGGATTTTGATCGAGATGAATGTCGGATGAAAATGATTGTGTCTTGATGGTTACGTGGATAACCACAACGTCGAGGATCTTGTCTTGTGCGAGCACAACTCTAGCCTCGCACACGCATTGCGTCGAATTTGGGGCGATCGTTCCGCGTGAGCGCTGACATGGTGATTCATGTCGCGGGAATGATCGAATTGGGAAAATCAGGACGTGGCAATGATGATTGTCTCGACTTGTCGGTTTGATACGAAGGAAAATTGAAGATGTTAGGACTTGCGATTGATGAATGAAATAAACTTGAGGATTGAGTAGGTCCAATCCGCGTATCGAGAATGAATTAGTCTAGATGCAAAACAAGAGTTACATCCCGATGAGGATAATTATTCTATGGGAACGCGTATGGTGATTCATGCCCACCATGGATAATCTGACTCGCCTGAGATCGGGGCGTAACGTATTTTTAAGTCAGACGACCTTGTGATCGATTGCGTGAATTAGAATATATGACTTAGGGAATGTGAAAGGTGAATTATGGTTTAGCGATAAATTATGTCGTAGCGTGCTTGAATTGAGAAGGATTGATAGGCGAACTATATCGAACGTGTTTGAAGGGATGACTATGCAAGATGGTTTGTTGAATGAGCGATATTGATACGTTGTAGAATTGGTTGAACGTGAGTTGTCGTAGGATGGCTTTGCTGAATGACTCGGACCCCGTACGACAAATATTAAGATGTGTATAGGAAATCTGTGCTCGAAGTTTAGAAATCGGAGTGATACGTGCTTGGGTAGAAAATCCCGTACTATCAACTTGGTTTGACCTTAGGATGGGGTCAGTGTTGATATCGTTGTTTGGGAACTATGATTCCAATACTGACGGAAAGACATAGCCTAGCGGTTAGGTAGGACGTCCGAGTACGAAGTGGTAGGATTTGTGGAGGCAGCACTCGCGAGTATCTGTTGACATGAATGTATATCAGGGATGCTTGAATATGTGTACGATCCGACTCGAGTGGTGATGGCGGGATTCGCTATCACGAGGCTTAGCTGAAATACATGTATTTTGGGGACGCCTAAAATATGTGCACGATCCAACAAAGTAATACGTTGAATCAAGTGAGACTTGAGGAACGGGGAAGTGTCGAGAATTTTGAGATCGTGAGTCTTGAAGAAAGAATTGAGAGTAGCACGAGCGTGGCTCGGATTTGGGAAACGCATAGGCGTAGTGTGTGCGAGAGTTCTTGAATGTTGAGTAAAGTGATAAGTCAATAAGTATACTCAGTTAGTTTCGAGGATGAAACTTTTTCTGAGTGGTGTATGATGTAGTGCCCCGTCCCGCTCAGTCAATCGGAGGAATAGGAACGTCGACGGCGTTCGAAACTTAGCCTTGCAACGGCTGCTCGGAGACATCGCCCGGTCAAGGCGATCGCACGCTCAGGTGGGGTAGTTTTGGTGAACTTGCCTCATCTTAGCCTTCACATAATAAATTACATTTTTTTAACTTGCACAAGTAGGCTTGATAATAAAAGTGACGAATCCACATAGCTAAAGGGAATAATCCCGACGGTCGAATTGAGTTAGAATATAGAAAGGTCCAATGGTCGGCTTAGAGTTGGTGCACGGCGTGCTTTGAAAATGACACTCGATCCTTTGTCCCGTGGCTTGGGAGAAGGAAAGTTGGTTGAGTAGGCAAAGTTATGAATGTAGCCTAAGTCATAGGCGTCGCCCGCATAAATGCTCGATAAAGCATGCACGTTTCCCTGATGCAAGGCTTGGCATAGCCGTTGCTCGTCCCTTGAGTTAAGTTGTAGGCTTGGTGAAGTTAGGCAAAGTGAATGGTGGTCAACCTAAGTCACTCCAAGCACGGTCCTACGAGTTCTACGGCTGGGTATGACAACTTAGTCTTACGATTTCAAGCCCGTCATATAGAGTAAGTCTTGGGCGGTGGCGTCGCGTAGAGTTCAAGTTGGTTTAAGGCACGATGTCACAGACTTAGTGTTTTCAGGCACGGGCCACGATTAATTCATTGAGTTTGGAAAGTGTTGTGAATATTTGTTCTTGAGTTGAGTAAAATGATAGGGCAAGAAAGAAGAATGCTTGCGACTACGAGTCGTCGAGACAAGATCTCAGAGGTGAGACGTATTGAACTTGGCCCTGAAAGAGATGATAACACTAGAGGTGGAATGACTGTGTGAGACGTCAGTTGAGTCGAGTCTTGCATGGTCATGGACAACTTGTCGACAAGGTAGAGTTTCCTCGAACGGTAGCCCGACGAAAGGAGACCGGTTCTTGAAAAGCAGCATTAGCACGTGCTGGATGACCGCACAAGTTAGCGCAGAGGCTTGCCAGTGGGGCTAGCTACCCACCTGGCAAGGGCGGCCGCCTAACAAGCTAAAGGAGTCCAGGATGGCTCTGGGAGTCAGTGACCAAATCATATAGATGAGTCGGCATGGCGGCAATCCGCGTGTGTGCCTTTGGATTGAGTTGAGTTGTTGAATGTGTGTACAGTTGGAATATAATGTTTGGTCCTAAGATGTGGCATCAACATAGGTGACGTGCTTCGACACGAGATGTGGCATCGAGTATAATATTTTCAGCATATAAGTTGCGTAGTTTGGATGTGAGTTGTCCTGAGTCTAAGTCAGGAAAGGCCGCAAGGCAAAGTTGGTCGAGTGACACTTAACCCACAAGTCTTGATTGGGTCAGTTGATGATTTAGTAGCAAAGGGTCGCGAGGCGGCGATATGGTTGAGTCGCACGTAGTTGCGAGGCACGGCACAAAGGATTTGTAGCACGGTCACACGAAAATAGAGCCTCATCGCGTAGTTGCGTCTCTGATTTTGGCCGAAAGGCAAGCACGACTTGATAGATTAACGTTGTAAAGTCGACATTGTTGTTGCAAGCACGGGATGGTCTAGAGACACAGAATAGGCTAAGGCGTCGGTCCTAAAACTGATCCTAAGACAAGAGTAGAAAGACAATAAAAAAAGGGGACTATGTTGCACAAAGTAAAGTAAACATGTTGGTTTTGTATGGGTGGACGAGGAGCTCATTCCACCAGTACAGTTGAGTACTGACACCCACATAGTTTACATGTGCAGGCACAGGTAGAAGCTCGTGGCGCGGGGCTCGCTTGGATGCGTCGAGGCATGGAGTTCCTTGGCGATTCGTAGCGTGCAGCCGCATGGATTAAAGACTTATACGGGACATAATGTATGGACGTCGCCTTCCGAAGCTACCGCTGGATCAAGACTTGTAATTGAGAGATGAGAGAGAGCTGAGTGAACTTGTAAAATGTGAGAAGAGTGAGCTTGAGTGATTGTAATATTGGCCTTGCGCTTCCAATGTAACCGTTGTTTCAATATCAATAAAGAGCTTCTTTGAATGACTTGTATTTTGTTCTAAATTCTGCTGCTGTTATTCAATGTCTCTGCTTGGGACTTCTGTGCGACGACCCCATCGCAGCCGCTGAAATCGGCCGTTATGGAACCCGCCTTGCACGAGCGCAATCTAGGCTCGTGCGGCATCATACCTTAGCGAGGACGATCGCTCCTACGGGAGCGGGACGTGACATCATATTCACGCACGTGTTTTGAAATCTCACTTGAAATTACAGCGCCCGTGTGTGGACATTCTATAATTTTAAGACAGATGATATGTTTTTGCAACATCCATTGTGCATCTATATAGTGTGCAGTAATACAAATGTAAGCATAACTCCACTTAGTAGTCCAAATATCAGAAGTAATAGACAACTTACTAACATTTTGAAAATCCGCTTTCAAAGCGGCTTTCCGCTCGTTAAAGAGACGAATAGCCTCATTTCGAGCTTGTTGTCTACTCACTCTAGTAAATGAGGGGTTTAGAGAAATTGATGCATAATCTCGTAAAGATTCGCTTTCACCCGTCGTGAAAGGAAGTTCTTCACGAATAATATGTTTAGTTAATTCAGTTTTATGCCGAGCAGCTGAGTAAGTAAAGTTATCCATTGAAGAACCGGTGGTGCCAAAGCTTATTTGGGTTTGGGACGCTTGAAGTGTGTCCTTCCCGTAGCAAGTGTCGTAGTATCTGGATATGGTCCCAGTGCCACCGCCCTTCTTCCATGCGTACTGGTTGCAACATTTCTTGCATTACGCCTTGCACGGTATTGGTTCACCCTTGGCATCTAAAATAAGCGAACCATCAGGATTAGTTTCAAAAATCAAAGTAAAATATTCCCAATACTTGGACCTTTTTTTTTCTTTTCAGGACATTGGGTGGAACTAGCGACTTCCGGAGGAGATGGTTGGAACCCCTCCGGAATCGGATTGGTTGCTACTTGCTCAGGTGGAATTTGAGTACCGTCAAAAAAAGTATTAAAAAATTGGTAAGTATGTCCAGCAAGATCAGGTGTGTTTGAACCTTCACCAGCCATATATAAAATAAAATAAAGTAAAACTTTGTTAGAAGAAAGTAAGGGATTGAGAGGAAGATCGGGAAGCCGTAGAGCCGAAATGGAGTTGGAAGGGAGATCGGGAAGCCGTAGAGCACCAGAGCATCGGGGAGGGAAAGCCGTAGAACATCGTAGAGAAATGTAGAGAAATGTTTGGAATGAGTTGTATTTGAAAAATGTGATTTTTGGCCTATTTATAGAAAATTTTCAGGATTATTTTTGTAATTTTGGGCCCAAAATGACCAAAATGTCCCTCCCAACGTTTTAAAAACGGCTATATGGGAGGGGCATTTTGGTAGAAGACCCCCCTAAACGATAGGCTGACTTTTTAAAAAAAAATTGAACCGCTCAGCCCAACGGTCGGCTGGACCGGTCCAACCGGGCCGGGCTTCGGGCCGGTCCACCCGGGCCGGGCCTACAACCGAATAAAAAAAAATTTCTCGGGCCGGGCCAGGCCGGGCTCGGGCTGGGGGGGAGGCCCGACCCGACCCGTTGGGGGGTGGGGGGCCGGGCCGGTTCGGGCCTCGGACGGGCCGGGCCGGGCCGGGCTGATTTGACCGCGGGCCGGTCCGGGTCTGGGCCGGGTACCGGGCTAACCAGCCCAACCTACAACATGAGTGGAGCCTCTCTCCCAACAATTTTTTTTTTCTTAAAAAAAGTTAATCAATTTTTCTTCTAATAATAACAATAACAAAAAAAAATACTGTAAGCTTGTTATGATTTGGTATGGAAGGAAGAAGTGGAAGAACTGGGAAGAAGAAACTTAACGCGTTGGTCCCGGAGAGCAAAGTTCTAGTCGATGACATAATGATTTCTTGTAAGGATGATCGAGATCATAGAAATAATCCATCCGCGGACAATAAAATATCATCCACATGTAGAAATAGCCGAGAAGATGAACGGGTATAGAACTAGAAGATTGATCTTGTCCGCCACCACTTCTTCTGCCTATTAACTGTGAATCTAAATAGTGTAAAAATGAGACATAATGTACTTATAACAATCAGGTACACACAAAAAAAATGTTATTCTTCTCAAGGAAAACTCTTATAACATTTATTACAAAGAATTTGATTACATTGAATACAAAAATTCTAAGAATAAGTTGTTGAGATTCTGGAGATTGTAGCGATGGAGATCGATCCGGCGCATGATTCCTTTACTCCGTTCATGATCCGGCGATCTTGCAAATGCTTTCGATACAAACGAACACTGGTGGACAGAGAACTGATGCTGCTCAAGCATATATATGTTGTTCTTGCCCAAAATAAGATACTAATGAAAAATCAAAATATATGACCAAAGCTGTAGCTTCATAGACGAAATCTTGCTGGTCTCCACAAACCTGAATAACCAACAGATAGACACTAGCCTAATCACAATGAATGTCTAAACAAATTGTTATTTCTCCAAAGATGCCAGACAAAATCTTTTATTGCAAGGATATATATACCTGGAACCAAATTAAACAATGTGTAGTAAAATATATGACTTTGTTTAGAAAATCAACAAACACAGAGCATATTTAAACAAAACAAGTGGAATGATATTTGACAAATTCATTTTGAATGAACACACCTAGCTTGAGATATTTCCTCTCCCGAGTTTCATATTGGGGCCCGTACCATCCTCATTAACTGTGGTTTGCTTTACATTTTTTGATGGTTGGGAAGTTTAAAGTACATGTTTAAGAAATTTTGGTTGCGCAGGATGTGCTTCTACGATCCTCCTCACCATATCCACTTGCTTGAGACTGTTTGATTCAACTTTGACCTCCTTGAGGTTAATGAGCCTTCACAACCTAAAATGGTTTTCAAATTGTGACAGCCGCCTATATGAAGCGATTGAAGGTTGATCATGGCTCCTCCTACGAATTCGAGTGATTTTAAATCTAAGTACCAAAGCTTCAGCACTTTGAGGCTTCCAAATCCTTCACCAAAACACAAGTGGTCCCCAATGTAGGAACCTCCCCGGAGCTCAAAATGATTTAGGTTTGGCAGAGCTTGCATGAGTTGCAAGCCTATGACATCATTCTCTAATTGAGTCTGCGCGAGAATTAGCTTAACCATCTCATTGAGTGAGCCAACCCAGCGAGGTAGCGCAACCAAAGGGCCTACTAGTTGTAGGTGTTGAAGGAGAAGAGGAGGGGAGGAGCTTACATGATCATCAAGAGAAATCACATCATTGACCATCTCAATCCTTAAGGATCGAAGACAACTAAGCTTTGCAAGTGAGGCACAAAGATCCATCATATCTTGTCCAGTTTGGCCATCATATCTAACACCCAACTTTCGCAACTCGGACAGTTCTCCCAGCTCTTTCGCCACGGCAGCTCCAACGACCACATCATTCAATGCCTGCAAGGATTTCAGCCTTCTTATCCCTTTAGAAACCTCACTTTTAGAATCAGAGAAGTAAAAGCCATCTTCAGTATTCCTATGAAAAAATCCTGGCCCATAGATGTGACGCAGCTGTTGAAGCTCACCTATCCACGCATGTATCTTTTCTATAAGATTACCTCTGATGTCCAACACTTCAAGGTTACGAAGCTTTCGGTACGACTTTGGGAGCACCGTTATAGATGTGTATCTCAAGCTTAAGTATCTCAAATGACGTAATTTACCGAGACTTTGATAGTCAATATGATGGTCGGGAGAGCCACACCCCTCAAAATTCACCACCCTCAACATCCTCATCGGACGGAAAACAGAAAGCGAACCCTCTCCGTAATTGAATACAGCCGATGTCCGAACCCTTGACAAGCTCATGCCCTCTAGGGTACAACTCTTCAGAGAACCATATTTGCGATCACCGTAGACCATCGACAAGCGTTGAACCACATCTCCTGATATGCAAGTACTTGTGTGCCCCAGCACCCGCACGAGAACTATGTTCATCTCCATGGATTTTGATATGATAACTTCGAGCATAATATCATGGAGTCGAAAATTCTTTACCTTCCCATTGGCACTGATCGCCGATGGCAAGATCATGCTTCTGTTGTTGAGCTCGTTAAAATAGGATTCCGCAACCACTTCTCTCGTCCTGCCGCCGCCGCCGCGAGGCTCCCCTATGAAACCTTCGGCAATCCACATCCTTTGCAAGCGTTTGCTATTGATCAGGTAGTTCTCGAGGAATATACTCAGGTAGAGGAGACAATGCTTGAGATGATAAGGAAGATAATTGTGTCACCTTCATTTTTCGTTATACGTATTTCCAGTATACGTGTACAGGATTCTGACCCGTACCATGACTTGTTATTTGCTAGTTAATCTTGGTTTAATCTTGTTTAGATTCATCATGGCATGTATTGGCTTGGTTTGGTTTAACTTGGTTAGACCCTCCTTGGTTCATCATGATAAACCATCCTTTATAACTCACCAACCCTTTCTCTCTCTTCATTATTTCTTCTTCTTCTTCATTTACTCCTCTCCACCTACACCCAAGAGCCCAAGGCAAGTGGAACTTGCTTCATGATGGATCTTAAGTTTTATTGTTCCATTCTCTTCTTTACATAATTATAAGCCTCTTTAGAACTTGGAGTTTTCGATTTTTATAGATAGATTCTTCTAGATCTACATTGTAACTTTGGGGTTTCATGAGTTCATGGAGTTTTCTTGGTTTTGATCTACTAAAACTTGTTATTTTCGAAAACTAATAGTTCCATGAGCAAAAGCACTGAATTTCGTACGAATTTGGTTTTTGATTCACCTCATTTCGAGTTAAAATGAAGTTTTTATGGCCAAAATAAGTTTTCTGAATTTTTCATGTCGGCTGAACAATGTAGTGCTGGCTGAATGTAAATTTTACGCATGGAACCCTGTTCATGCGTATTTTATGCAGGATTGTATCCTGAATGTAAATTTTATGCAGGAAACCCTGTTCATGCGTATTTTACGCAGGATTGTATCCTGAATGTAAATTTTACGCAGGGAACCCTGTTCATGCGTATTTTACGCAGGATTGTATCCTGAATGTAATTTTTATGTTGGAACCCTTCCCTTTTGCGTATGTTATGCAGAATTGAATTTTTGGCGTAAAAAGTGCACATAATGGCTATTTTTGCCAAGTTTAGCTATTTTCTAGCCAGAAGTTTGAAAAACTTAAAACATGAAAGTTTTAGATCTTTATCTTTTCTTTTCGAATATCTTTGGAGCACCTCATTTAGAGTTCGTATGTGGAATTTATGCCTATTTTTCTGAGATGTGTTGAACCTTGGATTTTGGGAAATACCATTGGATCTTGTGTTTTCATGCGTTGAGCTATGACCTTATATGAACTAGACCTTATGATAAATGACTCTCCAACTATGTGCATAACATAGGCTTCTTGTTACCAATGATAATGATTCATAAGGAAGTTATGTTCAGTTTTACGCCAACGATGTTATGTTCCGATTTTACGTCGGGCCAACCCGGCGTATCACGCGGAGTGTTGTGAGATGTTTTTCGCGTAAACTCTTTTACAAGTGTTCTTCTCCTATTGTCTTAAGGGAGCGCTTGTGTTCTAATTTTATGCCTGAACATTTTTGCGTACTTTCTTGAATATTGAGAATTGTTGTGTTATGACAACTCCCATGCATGTTTCTCATAGTTCTTGTATATATGCTTGTGATCTCACATGTGTCATGTACTTGGCCTAACTTGTGACGATCCCACTTGATAACTTGTTAATATGGAGCATGATGGCCTTGAGCATGGTATGACTTGATAACATGAACATGAGGTGATCATCTTCGATAGTGGACCGTCGTGGTGCACTCTTGACAAGTAACAAGTAAACATGACATGTACCAGCTTAATAGTGGCCCAGGGTGGCGCACTCCTGACTAGTAATCTTGATAAGTAATATGTAACTCTCGTCTTGACACCGTGGGTGATTTCTCTTGATCGTCTCTATACAAGTTATATGTCCCATCTTGCATCATGTCTAGGACATGAATGCTTGATTTTCTACGGTCAGGAATTCATACTGAATCGGACTAGGATAATGACTAGATTGATCAAGTAGTTCATATAGGGAGATGTTTCTAGTTACAGGCGATCCCGTTATCCTGGCCACACCTGAGGGACTTGTAGCCTACCGTCGAGTAGGGCACATTTCCAGTCCACTGTCATGTGGGGCACTCCATAAAACAAGTTCTAAGCACACTGTTAGGTGTTGCACTCCAAGTTACCTAATAATTCTTGATAACTCTTAAATAAATCTCGCCTGGATAACCTGGATAGCTGCAGGGCTTGTGACTGCTGGAACATCTTATTGCATCTTGCTAGTAACTAGGTTTGTGATAACCCTAGTTAGTTAAAGTATCAAGCCGTACTCTTTGTTTGGCCGTGAGTGTTGGATGGAGTCCAATCCTGTCTAGTCTTGCCTAGCCCCAGTACATGCTATCTCAGGACATGCTTGCTTATGTTTTACTCTTGTCGATAATTGGTTGGAGACTAAGCTCTGTTCAGGTGAAGGGTTACAACCGGGTCCTTGTTTGGTTTACGATTGTAACTTGGCTACCAGAATAGTCCCTTAGTTGTCCTATCGTTTATCACCTTGTTTTCTTTAACTCATGTCTTTATTATTATTCTCATGTGCTAATATGCTAGTTTTAGTTCTTAAGTGAAGCCTCCCTTGTAGCACTTGCTCTTCTGGGGTCTGACCCAGCTGGTTTTGTATGGCCAGATTTCAGAGTAGCTCCCGAGGATCTTCCCGCCTTCCAGCCAGATGGTGAACACTAGAAGAAACCATGACAACGAGTGGATTTATTTTGCTCTCCCGTTCAAATTGTAAAATTATTCTTTTGTGGCGTTTAGCCGTCGAACAAGTGTTAGCTCGTGTTGAAACCTATACTTTTGTCTGCCTACGGGCTGTAACATGATTGACAAATCCTAGGGTTGATCATGTATGACTGAAACTCTTGCTAGTCCTCACATTTTGTACGACTAGCTTCATGATCATCTGTATATGTAATGTTCGGGACGCCTTACCTTTCATGCCAGATGATCTGATATCTTGTAACATGTATTACTTGCTTGAGATTGAGACACTAGGCTTATTCTTGACCATAAGAGACCGATGGCTTGTAGATAAACCCTCATGCATCTAGACAGCCGTGACCGTATATCGAGGTAGATTACACTTCTATATACACAGCTGGCTGTGTCTGTCCTCCGCTCTCCAGTATTCTGGTTTTGGGGAGTGACAAATTGTAACCAAGGTTAAGTACCTGTTGCATCCCCTCGAGGCTCGGGTTGGAATCGAGTTCGGAACTGAGCTTGAGGCGCGACTGCAAGTTGCGCCACTCTTCTCCCGTTTTCTTCGACATGCTGGCAAGGATACCGGCTGTTGTCACGATGGCCAGCGACAAGCCGCCACATTTCTTCAAGATTTCTTCGGACGACTGCTTGAGCTCCGGAGGGCAATCATGGTTAGGGCCAGGAAAGACCCTCTTGCAGAATAGCTCCCAAGAATTTTCGGGCGACAGGAACTCAAGTTTGTAGGCATAATGATGACTATGACTTGTGCAGCATGTGTTAGCTACCTCTTCGTTACGTGCTGTTACAATGATCCAGCTTCCCAACTCGTTCTCCAGGAGTTCCAGTTTTAGGCTTTCCCAAGCAGAGATGCTCCATAAATCATCAATAACAATCAAGTACCTTTTCTTTTGTGGAGCGAGAGGAGGGACTGCACGGTACACCACCGAGACCGTCGAGAGAGATGGAGAGTGAACTCGTCGATGCAATCTTCGATTTCATAGGCCAACTCCCTCACCTGTTTTGCCCACTCCCTCGCTACTCGGTTGCTCTCCTGCTCGACCTATTCGGCCCAGGCGAGAAAGGCCGTCATTATTTCCTTCTTGGCCCAGGTGAGAAAGGCCGTCATTATTTCCATCTCATTCTTGATGTATTGAACCTCTTCGACCACCCTGCGCAAGAGCTTCAGCTCCCCCTGATATGTTGGAAACTAGCTTCTTTGGGTTCCACCAGGACCAGAAGATCAATGGCCTGCCAACCGCGGTTACAAACCACAGACAACGTAGCAACAAAAGTCAAAATCGTTGAGGCACCGCACATGCGCATTAAGGTTTTCTGGAGCTTTCCACCAAACCGGGTGCATTCTAGCTCAATGTCCCCCGGGCACGCGAGCACCCCTCTTACTACTCACTCATCACAACCATGTAGAAGGTGTAAACATATATATACCCATTCACAAGTGTGTGTTTTAAGCAATGTGGGACTAAACAAAAGTCTCTTTCCTTTTGTCTATGGTGTATTTAAAATACTCACAAAGGGGAACTAAAAACAAGAGTTCCAACTAGGGGTGAGTATTCGGTTTATTCGGTTCCAACCGAACCGAATAACCGAAAATCGAATTCGACCAAAACCGAATAAGCAAAACCGAAACCGAAGAGAATTGGTCAATAACCGAACCGAACCGAACCGAATTAAATCGGTTTGATTTTCGGTTTATTCGATTTTTGGGTTTATTTGTGTTTTTTTGTTAATATATATAATAACTAAATATACCTAGATATATTTATTATATACCTATAGTATATACCTATATATATTTAGTATATACCTATAATTAATATATATATATATATATATATATATATATATATATATATATATATATATATATATATATATATATATATATATATATAAACTAAAATTTCTTATTCGGTTTTCGGTTTTGGACCGAAATCGAAACCGAATAACAAAATTTAGTATTTTCAAAACCGAAATCGAATCGATTTTTTTTAAAACCGAACTGAATCTCTTATTCGGCTCGATTTTCGGTTCAAAACTGAATAATGCTTACCCTTAGTTCCAACAAGCACCAGTGGTGTACAGCTGGTTTCTGTCATTTGCTGGGGCCTGGGCCAACTAATAATAGAGTAGTAGAAAGGTCTCTACTAATAATGAAGGAAGACTTGTGAGGTCAAGCATCAGTGGTGAGCAGCTTGCCCAAGTCGGCCTGGGGTTGGGCAAGCTTTGTCAGGGACTAATTGTGGTGGTGCTGTGTTTGCTTTGTCTATTGACTTGACCTAAGGTGTGTTTCGGGTCGGCCGGTTTCGACCCAATTTTGATCGAATTTTACTGGTCCTTTGTCGGACCAGATTAGTCTGGAAAAGAAGACGGGCCAAGCAGGATCGGGCTTTTAAATTGAACCTCTAAACTCAGTTCGGGCCCATACCCAACCGACATAACTTCTGGCCGGGTCTGGGCTTAATCCGGACTGGATGCGGGACATCCCACGGGCCGCCCAATTGTTTATATATATATATATATATATATATATATATATATATATATATATATATATTAAAGTTTAGTATTTGTATTATACTTATATGTATTTCTATCACAAACTAAAGTACGTCTAGTGGTGAGTGGGAGAAGTTATAGTGTATCAGGAGATTTTTGGTTAAAATTCTCTCATCTCCTTTACAAATATTATTTTTAATGTATATATTTATTTAAATATTGATCAGATTTTTTTCGGGCCAAGAGTCGGGTCGGGCCTGAAGAGCCAAGCTCAGCTCGGACGTGGTATGGAGTACGGGCCGGGTCTACAGACTTGAAAACCAAACCAAGTTCGAACCCGCTTAGGTAGTGGGCCGGACCTGGTCGGCCCGTTTACCGAACCCGGACCGACCCAGCCCGAGTTTGACCGTGTCTAGTCTGGGCTGGATTCCCGACCGGATTGCGGGCCGTCCGGCCCATTACACACCTTGAACTTGACATTTGTCTAGATCGAATTTTATTCCTAGCACGCGGTTTGTATCTTGAATTTAAGTAGATAATTGCTATATGCAACCAACAGCCAACAATATATATATATATATATATATATATATATATATATATTTTTTTTTTTTTTTTTTTTTTTTTTTTTTTTTTTTTTTTTTTGTTGGATATAAAAAAAAATATATATATTCTTGTATCATTTGTTTTTATTAATGGTCATTGGTCAAGGTGTTGGGTGAGCAGATCCTAGGCCAACCTAATATGATTTTGCAGTCTTGAATACAACACATAAATATAAAGACAAAAAATTTATATATTGATAATTAATAATTGTGACTACATAAGTTTCGAGTACTAATAACTAAATAAATTAAAATAGGCATTTCGTCAAGATGCGAATTTTGTAGAGCTCTATCCTTCATGTCCCATGGTCCTTGTCTTACTCAAGAGAATAGATACTATATACAACGTTATATATATATATATATATATATATATATATATATATATATATATATATATATATATATATATATATATATACTAGTCATAACCCGTGCCCATAGGACATGGTTCATTTAAGGTATTTTTCCTCAAAATCTTGGACTTCCAATTTTAAACGAACAATAAAAATTATGAGGCCCCCATCAAAATATTAAATCTCAACCACTGCTGGATGTGAATTTTTTTTGGATTCCCCATAAAATTCCACTCTCAATAATGGTCATCCACAACCATTATGAGTGCAAACCCCACTCTTTGGATTCCCCATAAAACTCCACTCTCAATAATGCTCATTCCCCATAAAATTCTACTCTCAATAATGCTCATCCACAACCATTATGAGTGCAAACCCCACTCTTTGGATTCCCCATAAAATCTCACAACTGTTGATTCACCAAGATTAAATCCCAACCACTCTTTATCTTGGCACAGTCAGTCCTAGGATTCAAAAATCTTTATGTTTTGTGTATATATATATATATATATATATATATATATATATATATATATATATATATATATATATATATATATATATATATATATATATATTAGAAGAACACAAGCTTTATTGATTGACAGGCGCAAAATGCCGAAGCCTATACAAGTAAGCGCGCCACGCGCGAAAAAAGACCCAAAGCAAAAGAAAGAGAACACGAAGTATTGCCCACAAAACGGAAGCTGGACCGAGCATCAGAAGGTAAGGCGGCCAAAGCTAGCGCCATAGTAGATAGCGTCCCTGACCCTCGGACGAACATGACCAAAGAGCCAGCACACTACACACGGAGATCAGGTCATCCCAGGGCTGCCCGAAACTGGTCCGAGGTGTGAGTGCAACACCTCTTTCTTTTTTGGATTTGATGAAGAACCTCTCTGTACAATTGAGAAGGCGCGAATTGATGGCCCTCGAATCTGAATTTGTTTCTGTTTTCCATAATACCCAAAATGCGGCGGCAGCGACGATCTGAGGTCCGTGAGACGTGTTCCAGCTGGCCAGCAGATCGTTGATGCCCCCGGTCGTGGGGACAATCTTGCACCTTAAGTGGAGGTGCGTCCAAATATGGGAGACAGAATCACCAGAAAGAAGGACGTGCTCGACGGATTCCGGTTGGTGATCAACACAGCAGTGGCATCTGGATGCCAGACTAAAGCCGAAAGATTTCACGGCATCGTCCGTGAAAAGTTTCTGACGCACGACACGCCAGATTAGAATGGACCATTTAGCGGGAATGCATATGTGCCAAAACTTGGTGGAAGGGGGGGACGTTACCTGGGTGTCGCTGATGATGGATCTAGCCGAAGCCAGGGTGAAGAGGCCACCCGGGTTTGGGGACCAACTGAGCACGTCGTGTGCGTCATTAATCGATAGCGTAGAGGCGCCCAGGCTTGCCATGGCTGCCGGGCCAAACCAATCGCGAACTCTATCCCAATTCCATCCAGCCGCATCTTCATCCCATAAATCTCGGATCTCGTACAGCGGCGGAGTAGTAGCATTTGGCCTGAGGATGTCGTCCCCCAACCATCGTTCCTTGCATGCCTGTGAGCGGCCATTGCCCAATGTCAAACGCAGGTGCGGTTCCGCCAGGCTACGACCGCGGATGATGCGCCGCCATGACGCAGAGGATCTATTGTTGGCAGACGCCTCAGTCAAGTGACAGAATCTGGCGTATCTCGCTCTCATGAAACTGGTCCAGATCGAGTTTTCGGAGCGGAGTTTCCACCACAATTTTGCTGAGTGGGCGTCGACTATAAGGGCGAGTCTAAAGAACCCTAGACCACCCTCAACAGTGGGTTTGGCCATAGTAGCCCAACTGGCCCAGTGATGTTTGTTCTTCCCCGCGATATGACCCCAAAAGAAATTGGCGAGGATGGATTCAATAGAGATGAGCACTTTGATGGGGGGTGAGCACACTGCTAGGGTGTATATAGGGATGGAGGATAGGACGTACTTTATGAGAATTAACTTACCCCTCGGTGAGAGGGTAGCGTTGTGCCAGCCCACAATTTTCTGGCGAACCTTGCCCACCAAGTGGTCGAAAATGCCAGAGTTCACTCTGCCATACACCAATGGGCACCCAAGGTAGAGGAAAGGGGGGTAGGCTGTGGAGAAGGAGGTCATGTTGGACAGCACTGTCGAGTGAGTTCTATCAGCTTTGTGATGAGTGTAGATCACGTTCTTGCTGTTGTTAATCTTTTGGCCGGAGCATCTAGTGTAGTTGGTAAGAGTTCTCATAACCACCTCAATGGCTCCGATCGTGCCAGCGGAGAAAATGAGGACGTCGTCAGCGTATGCCAGATGAATTATGAGAGGACAGCCAGTCGTAGTGTGAAAGTACTGGAATCCAGGAGATCGCGTCATGATTTTGAGATTTCTGCTCAGGGCTTCGGCCGTGATGATGAAGATGGTGGAGGAGAGGGGGTCTCCCTGTCTGACACCGCGAGTAGCTTTGAAGAAACCCTGAGCTTGACCGTTGACGACGATGGAAAACCAGGAGTTGTTGATGGATCTAAAGATGATATCAATCACAGGTTCAGAAAAACCGAAGGCTCTGAACACCCAGATCCTGAATTGCCAGTCAAGACGGTCATATGCTTTTTCTATGTCCAGTTTGATGGCCACGTTCCCCCTTGGATGAGAATTTCATGCAAGTTATCATTTCTTGAGCCAGGAGAATATTATCTGTAATATTGCGTCCTTTGACGAAGCCGCTTGTTCTTCGGAGATAATTCTGGGGAGGAGGTCTGACATTCTGGAGGCGATGATTTTAGAAATAATTTTGTTGGTGAAGGTGCAGAGGCTGATCGGTCTGAAATCTTTAAAGGTCTCCGGGTTGTCGTTCTTTGGAATGAGGATGATGTGGGCGGATGATATAGATTTCGGATACGATGCTCCTTAAAAAATACGGTTGTGGCATCCCAGAGGTCGTACTGAATGATGTCCCAGCATGTTCAGAAAAACACCCCATTGAACCCGTCCGGACTTGGGGCACCGTTAGCATTAATGGACCACACAGCGGTCTTAAGCTCATCGACTGAGGGAGAAGCGCTGAGGATCTCATTGTCCCTGTCGGAAATCATGGGGGAATCTCGGCCAGGAATCTGTCATCTTTAACCACGGCCTCTTTAGAAAACATGTTGGAAAAGTAGTTCGTGGCTGTATTCTGAATGTTCTCCTGATTGTCCAGTAGTACGCCGTTCCCATCGCGGATGCGATGTATCTTTAGAGAACTTCTACGGCCTTTGACGCACTTGTGAAAAAAGCCAGAATTCTGGTCCCCTTCCATGTCCCAGTTTAATCTAGCCTTTTGTTTCCAGAATTCCGTTTCAACCCTGATTCTGGATTTAAGTATGGCTTTGGCGAGGTTAAGAGATGCGCGATTCTCCTGGGAATTGACGACGGCGAAGTCGATCTCTGCACGGGTGACGTCGTCTTCAGCATCCTTGATGGCTTGAAAAATGTCTCCGAACGCAATTTTGCTCCAGGTCGTAAGGGCTTTTCTAGTAGCTTTGAGTTTGGTAGCTATTCTGATCATAGGATCCATATGGTTGACAGATGTCCAAGCCTCTTCCACGATGTGCATGAATTGGGGGTGGTGGTGCCAGAAGTCAAGGAAGCGGAAGGATTTTTGATGCGGGTATGAGTATTGTTGATCTCGAAAAAAGCGAGGAATGATCGGATTCGGTGGAGTTCAGGTGCGAAAGATTACTGATCAATCCCAATTCCGACCAACTGTCATTAACCATGGCACGGTCAAGGCGGGAGTACTGTCTGCGAGATCCTTCTTGCATGTTACACCAAGTGAATTGATTGCCGCGGAAGGGGATATCGGAAAGATGCGCGTTGAAGGCGAAGTTGTTGAAGTCCTCCATGGCCGAATGAGGGGTCACGACCAACAGATTTTTCTGCTCTGCAAGAAACAGTGTTGAAATCTCCGATGCAAAGCCATGGCATTTCGTCGTGGGGAAGGGAGGGACCTGAGAGAAGATCCCAAAGCACTCTACGCTCCGGGATGGAGCAGCTACCATGGATGGTCGAAAGAAGGACGCGGGACTTGAAGGCTGGGTGCTCGACCCAACAGGAGAGGGCCTGAGTGGAGTCGCTGATTATGCCGAAGCGGAAGTCAGCTGCGAAGAAGATCCAAATGTCGTGACATCCGAAGAGCGCGTAGGGGAATCCCAGCTTGAGCTGGATAGCCTTCATCCTTTTTTAGGAATTTTGGGTTCAATAATAACAAGTAAATCAATCCGGTTTGATTTGGTGAGACTGATGATCCGATTCATAGTCTGTTTATTTCCTATGTCGCGAACGTTCTAGGAAAGAATGTTCGGCATTAAGGGAGGATGAGGGGGTGTTTTGAAGCTTTGCGGCGGATCTCGTGGTCATCGCCGTAAGCTGTCTTTGTTTCTTTGATTTCTTCTTTCTCTTACTAGAATTGTTTTTGGGGATAGTGCTGACCGGTTCTGGAGCCCTATCTGAGTTCGAAAAGAGGACCTCGGCTGCCGTAGGGGAATTGTCAGAGTCTTCACACTCCGCCAGAGCGCAAAGAGGATTTTCGCGATCAAGGAAACCCGCATTGATAGCCTGCCAAAATCTGCCTGTGAGAGGGGAAGACGGGCGAGGGGGAACGATGGCCAAGCTGAGGAGGGGTGGTGGATTGTCCGCGGAGATCGTTATATATATATATATATATATATATATATATATATTGCAATTTAGGTACTCCTTTTATTCGAATTCTACTTTGCATCCATTCAACATGTGTTACACCCCTAACTACTATAAAATTCTTACTATAAACACCACTAAAGTGTTCCCGTATACTGGATAAACTCTGAGAACGAGCTAGGCCCTCCTCCGATCCATGGACTTGTACCCCTAGTGGTTACGACGGTTGAGGTTGTTGACACAGTCACAGTCAACCAAATATTGATAGAATTGCCTAAATAATACTTGTGATAATTCAATACGACACATGAAGACTACTTCCAGCACAAGTCAGACGACAGCTCAGTTTTGCAATGCAAGTCATTTTTGAGTCTGTATTTTATAATTTTATTGAGCCTAGACTTATGTAAGCTGAGTTGTGCTGAGCATCTGAGACTTAACCTATACCTTACCCAAAATCTAAAAGCTCCACACACATCCAAATAAGCCCATTGGACCAATGACCTATTATGTGCTCTGAAGACAGAGTTCGGGCCGAACTCTGCCTCCACACAGAGTTCAGGCCGAACTCTGTCCCCTAAAAACCAGCACCCTAATTTTTAGGGTTGGCTGGTTGCAAGTTGTCCAACGGCCAAATTTTTGAAAATTCCAACCAGAATTCTGCCTACCTGATATCCTATAAATCGGCCATGAATTCTCTCATTTTCAATCATCCAATCTTCTCTTCTCTTCTCTCTAAAGCTCAATACAAGCCATACTCTTCTTCATCTACTAGTCACAAGCTCCCTAAGCCTTAAGTGCTCAGCATTTTTTCAGTTAGGAGTTTGTGCAAGAGTTCAAGAAGTCGCTTGGAAAATTTCAAGCATCGCCACTGCGATCTTTGTAAGAAGTTGACGTGCTCTTATGAAGAAAAGGCACGGGGTGTAACTACTATTTCACAAATAGTTGATTTAATCCTGAGCTAGAGTTCTCAGGCCTGGACTAGTCCTCCACGAGAAAAACCAGGTTAAAAATCGACTGTGTTTGCGTATGCTTTCTTGCTCCTTATTTATTTTCGTATTTACTCTGATTACTTTCAGCTTGTGAAAGAGTTTAATTTTTAATTGGTTATTTTCGTTATAAACTCTATTCACCCTCCTCTAGAGTTGCCATCTGTTCTTCAATTGGTATCAGAGCTCGGTTCTCTCAACAAGGACTAACATCCTAGAGCTGATCCATGTCAACCACACAATCCTTGATTTCCAATCACGGTGAAGGGCAATCCACTCATAGGCCTTCCCTATTGTCACGCCCCAGAACCAGAATACTGGAGAGCGGGGGCAGACATAGCCAGCTACGTATAATGAAATGGAATCCATCTCACCATACGGTCACGGCTGTCTAGATATGTGAGGGTTTATCTACAAGCCATCAGTCTCTTAAGGTCATAAATTATCCTATTGTCTCAATCTTAACCAACTAGTAATAATCACAAGATATCAGATCACCAAATACAATTGTAAGGCGTCCCAAACATTACATATCCAGATGATCATGAAGCTAGTCGTACAAAATGTAAGGACTAGCAAGAGTTAAGTCATACATGATCAACCTCGAGTTGCCAATCATGATTACAGCCCGTAGGCAGGCAGAAGTAAAGTGCATCGAGCTAACAAGTGCTCGTCGGCTAAACGCCTCAAAATAAAAATGTACAATAGAGTGGGAGAGCCAAAATAATCCACTCGTTGCCAGGATTCCCTCTAGTGGTCACCATGTGGCTGGAAGGCAGGTAGATCCTTTGCTGCTGCTCCGGTATCTGGCCATACAAAACCAGCTGGGTCAGACCCCAGAAAGAGCAAGTGCCACAAAGGAGGCTTCACTTAAGAACTAAAACCAGCAATTAGCACAATATAATTACATAATAGAGACAGTAATTTAAGAAAAAGCATGATAGGTGAATATAAAAGACAATCTTGTACAGAATCGATAAAAGACAGAACATATGGAAGAGCATGACAGGATGATATACGATGAGATAACCATGGGACTATTCAGATAACCAGGTTACAACCCGTAAACCAAATAAGGACCGAGGTTGTAACCCTTCGTCT
>JANAVB010004796.1:9833369-10081316 GCA_029216955.1 Iris pallida
GCGACCATGTATTCCTTAGGATCTCGCCTAACCGTGGCGTCATTCGCTTTGGCGTGCGGGAAAAGCTTAGTCCTAGGTATATAGGGCCGTTCGATATTCTAGAGCGAGTAGGAGATGTATCCTATCGTCTCGCTCTTCCGTCGTCGCTAAGTGAGGTACATGATGTAATCCATGTGTCCCAATTACGACGATATATTCGGACCGAGCCACATCCTAGACCATTCGGAATTGGTTGTTTACCAACCTTTCGTATGAGGAGAGGCCCGTGTCTATATTGACCAGAGGAAGAAGACACTCAAGAACAAGACTATTAAATTAGTCCGTGTTGCTTGGGGTCATCACTCTCTAGGTGAGTCAACGTGGGAGCGTGAGGACGATATCCGATCGCATATCCCTACCTGTTTGACTCGTGAGGTATAATGTCTTTCTTATGCCTTACATTTTTTCTTCCTTGCTTGCATTGTATGATTGTATGATTGAACTGCTTAGTGTAACTTGCTTGTGCTTAATGTAGCTTGTCGTGACAATCTCTAGCTCTTGATTAAATTTCGAGGACAGAATTCTTTTAAGGTGGGTAGAGTTGTCACCCTCATTTCCTGTATTTTCTCGTATTTCGTATTTATACTCGTATCTGGATTTTTGGCATGTATTTTTATTTTTCTCAACTTGTGGAATTTCGGTATTTCTCGTATTTTAGGTTTTTGTCATGGTTCGGTTTTAATTGGTTTGGATTGGGTTGGTTTGATTTGGTTATTGCATTGGAACACCTTAACCTACACTCCACCTTCAACACACCACAACCCACCCTCTTTATATTCCCCACCTACCACTCTCTCTTCATTACCACCACCATTTATTCATTCTTCTTCTTCTTCTCCTTCCTCTACACAACTCTTCCAACCCTAGGCAAGTGCATCTTGCCACTACATGAGAACCCTCTTTTATTTGTCCCTTTGCTAGATTAGGACATGGTGATCAACATTAGAACTTAGCATTTTGTGATTTGGAGTCTCCATTGCTCTAGATCTAGGTTTTTCCCTATTTTCGGTTTTGCTTGGTATTGATCTACTTAAGTTGATTTTTATGGGTTTTGATGTTTCCATGTGGACGAGCATTCAATTCCACCAAAATTGGAACATTGGAAATCCGGATTTGGAGTTCGGATGGCCAAGTTATGATGTTGTAGCCTTGAGTTCAACCATGGTGTTCTTACTGTTTGAGAAGACAGTGAGCAGTGTGCAGAGCTGTTTAGCTTACGCACACTGAGCTACGCGCGCTCTTTAGCGTGCGTACGCAGACTTGGGTACGCTTCCTGTTGGAAGCGTGTCTCCTTGTGCGTGCGAGATTTTTCACCTACGCTGCTCTCTCAGCGTGCGTGACTTTTTACCTACGCTGCTCTCTGTAGCGTGCGTGGCTTTTCACCTACGCTGCTCTCTGTAGCGTGCGTGACTTTTCACCTACGCTGCTCTCTCAGCGTGCGTGACTTTTCACCTACGCTGCTCTCCTAGCATGCGTGACTTTTCACCTACGCTGCTCTCTGTAGCGTGCGTGACTTTTCACCTACGCTGCTCTCTGAAGCGTACGTGACTTTTCACCTACGCTGCTCTCTGAAGCGTGCGTGACTTTTCACCTACGCTGCTCTCTCAGCGTGCATGACTTTTCACCTACGCTGCTCTCTCAGCGTGCGTGACTTTTTACCTACGCTGCTCTCTGTAGCGTGCATGACTTTTCACCTACGCTGCTCTCTGTAGCGTGCGTGACTTTTCACCTACGCTGCTCTCTGAAGCGTGCGTGACTTTTCACCTACGCTGCTCTGAAGCGTGCGTGACTTTTCACCTACGCTGCTCTCTCAGCATGCATGACTTTTCACCTACACTGCTCTCTGTAGCGTGCGTGACTTTTTACCTATGCTGCTCTCTCAGCATGCGTGACTTTTCACCTACGCTGCTCTCTGTAGCGTGCATGACTTTTCACCTACGCAGCTCTCATGCGTGCGTGACTTTCGCGTATGCTGCTCACCTGACCCCTTGCTTAACCCATTGGCTCTTGGAGTTTTGGTCTTATTTCTTTAAGCTTGGATTTTCTATAGCCCTGTATATTAATATTTTATTAGATATTTTTGCCCATTTTATATCCTTACGCTTTTGTCATGAACTTGATTTTACTTAATATGTTTGGAATGACTATTGTACATGGCATGGTATGACAAGGAACTAGCATAACACGACAGTGACCCGTAGTGGTGCACTCCTAATGACCAACCTGACATGATAGTGGCCCGTCGTGGCGCACTCCTGACAAGTACCCTGACATGATTTATCTTATTGCTGTTGCGACGGCTAGCTTAACTTGACCTGTCTTGACACCGTGGGTAGTTCTTTCTTGCTTGCTTGTTAAATCCACTTGTCCTGTCTTGCATCATGTCTAGGATGGGACTCCTGAGTACCACGGTCAGGAGTACCTACCAAAATGGATTAAGGTTAATAACTAGAATAACACAGTAGTCATGAAGAGATGACACAGCTACGGGCAATCCCGTTACCTGGGCGCTCTTGGGATCTGTAGCCTGCCGTCGAGTAGGGCACATTTCCAGCACACCGTCGCGTGTTGCACCCTCTAAGTCACCTAAGGGTACATTTGTTTCCTGGACAATGTACCCACCTGAATTCAACCCTAATCTTTCGTCCTGGGTAACCTGGATGGTCTGCAGGGCTTGTGACTGTGGAACAATCTTACTGCATCTTGTTAGTAATTAGGCCTGTGATAACCCTAGTTAGTTAAAGTAGTAAGCCGTAGTATCTGCTTGGCCGTGATTGATTGAATGAGGTATAACCAGTCTAGTCATGTCTTGATCCAGTACAAGATTGCTTCCTGTCTTGATTTCTTACTTTATTATCTCGCCGATAAATGGTGGAAAACCAAGTTCTGTTCAGATGAAGGGTTAAACCCTGGTCCTTGTTTGGTTTACGGGTTGTAACCTGGCTATCGAATAGTTCCATGGTTGTCTCGTCGTATATCATCCTGACATGTTTTCGTAAATTCTAGTTTTAATATTAGATTTTCTTGTGCTGATTGCTGGCTTTTGTTCTTATTTCGTGGCCCCCTTGTGGCTCTTGTCTTTCTGGGGTTGACCCAGCTGGTTTTGTGTGGCCAGATTTCGGAGCAGCTCCCGAGGATCTACCAAGCTTCCAGCCCAATGGTGGCGACTAGAAGGAACCCGGGCTACGAGTGGGTTTTCTATTTTGTTTCGCTCACTCTATTATAAAGTTATTCTTTTGAGGCGTTTAGCCGATGAGCACCTGTTAGCTCGATGCACTTTTACTTACTGTCTGCCTACGGACTGTAAACATGATTGACAAATCCTAGGGTTGATCATGTATGACTTAAACTCTTGCTAGTCCTCGCATTTTGTACGACTAGCTTCATGATCAGCTGATATGTAATATTTGGAACGCCTTTTATTGTATATTTGGTGGTCAAACATATTGTAATTATATTACTTGCTTGAGATTGAGACAATAGGCTTGACCATAAGAGACTGTTGGCTTGTAGTAAACCCTCATGTTTCTAGACAGCCGTGACCGTATATCGAGGTGGTCTTCCATTTCAATATACGTAGCTGGCTATGTCTGCCCCCGCTCTCCAGTATTATGGTTTTGGGGAGTGACAGACCCTGAAGATCGTGCTGAAAGATTTAGTATGGGCTGAGAGAGGAGATCCGCCCCATGTGATCTCAGGCAGTGCTAAGACCTATGAAAAGATCCTGGAGCGAGCTCAAGATATAGAGAAGAGCCAACCTGCTCGCTCAAAGAGAGATTATCCTGGAACTAACAACTACCAGGGTAATCAGAAGAGGTCCAACAACAACAACAACCGGCCTTCCCACCACCAGCAGCAGAACCAGTAGACAAGGAACAATGATAGGGTACCTCAGAGGCAGATCCCTGTCTGCGACTATTGCAAAAGGCCGGGACATCAAGCAAATATCTGCAGAAAGAGACTAGGACATTGCCTGGTCTGTGGGTCTTCCACCCACCAAGTGAAGGACTGCCACTCGGCAGCACACCGGACTGGAGCAACTCAACAGAAAGGTCCTCTGTCCACTCAACAACAACAGTTTGGGCAGCATCAACAGAAGACTGGGCGAGCTTTTGCCTTAGCAGCAGAGGAACAAGAGCCAGAGCAGGAACCTACAGCTGATGTCATCGCAGGTTTTATTTATGTGCATTCCTATCCTGCCTTAGCTTTATTTGATTCATGAGCATCACATAGTTTCATATCCACAAAATTCATCTCTGCACACCATATAGATACGGGCTTTAGCAAGAAGATTTGTAGAGTCATGACCGGTGGTGGACCCCTACCTATCACTGAGACCTTTAATTGCCCTATCACCATATCAGGCCACCAATTCATAGCACCTTTGTTGTGATGCCCTTACCTAACTATGATGTAGTCCTAGGGATGGACTGGTTGAGTAAGCAGCATGCGTTGATAGACTGTCACAGAGGATGTGTAGTCTTCAGCCCACCTGAAGAACCGGAGTTTGAAATCTCTCAAACTCCAGAGGATATGGAGTGTGTTACCTACACCTCTATCACAGAAGAATCCATACCTCCCCATCCTATCATAGAAGAATTTATGGATGTCTTTTTGATAGTCTTTCCGGGTTACCCCAGACCGAGACATAGAGTTCACCATTGATCTAGTCCCCGGTTCTTCCCCTATTTCTAAGGGATGCTACAGAGTCAACCCAAAGGAGGCCAAGGAGATGAAGGATCAGATCAATGAACTGAAGGCTTTGGGATTTATCGAGACGGAGCTTCACCTTGGGGAGCACCTGTCTTGTTTATACCCAAGAAAGACGGAACTGTACGGATGTGCATCGACTACCGGGCGCTGAACAATATCACCATCAAGAACAAGTACCCTCTGTCCCGGATCGATGACCTGTTTGACCAACTCAGTGGAGCCATGGTGTTCTCGAAGATTGATCTCAGATCCGGCTACCATCAGATCAAGGTAAGGAAGGAGGACATTCCCAAGACGGCGTTCAACACCAAGTATGGCAGTTTGAATTCTTGGTCATGCCGTTTGGATTGACGAATGCTCCTGCTATATTCATGAACCTTATGAACAAGGTTTTCCATGAATACCTAGATCAGTTTGTTGTTGTCTTCATTGATGACATTCTGATCTATTCGAAGACTGAAGAGGAGCAAGAGGAGCAACTCAGAAAAGTTATGGGAACTTTGAGGAAAGAGAAGTTATATGGTAAGCTATCCAAATGTAAATTCTTTCTAGACAAGGTGGATTTTCTTGGCCATGTTGTCACAGGAGAAGGAATTTCGGTGGACCCTAAGAAGATAGCTACTGTTGAGAAATGGTCTACTCCAAGCTCAGTTGCTGAAATCAGAAGTTTCTTGGGCTTGGCTGGCTACTACCGAAAGTTTGTGAAGGATTTTGCCAGAATTGCTGAACCGATGACGAAGCTCACTCGGAATGAAGAATTCATCTGGACGAAAGATTGTCAGGCTGCATTCGAGGAGCTGAAGAAGAGGCTTACCACTGCACCAATCCTTGCGTTACCCGCAGGAACCGGTGGTTTCTCAATCTACAGTGATGCCTCTGGAAAAGGACTGGGCTGCATTCTTCAACAAAATGGAAAAGTGATTGCTTATGCATCTAGGCAATTACGGAACCATGAGAAGAATTATCCCACACATGACCTGGAGCTTGCTGCAGTTATCTTTGCATTGAAGCTATGGAAGCATTATCTCTATGGAGAGAGTGGAAATATATACAGACCACAAAAGTCTGAAATATGTTTTCACTCAGAAGGAGCTGAACATGAGACAAAGAAGGTGGAACTGATGAAAGATTTTGACATCGACCTGCAGTACCATCAGGGTAAGGCTAATGTGGTTGCTGATGCACTTAGTCGATACCCAGTGGCGATGTTCTTGACCAAGGAGCGACACTTATTGGAGGACATAGAGAAGCTTGGTCTGGAGATTGTACTGCCTGAGGAGAAGATAAAAAACTGGGGCGAGAAGCTGATGTACCTGGAGCTGACTCAACCATGATGCAGTCGTAATTGCGTTCAAGTCTGATGGACAAAATCAAGGAGACACAATTCCAAGACGAGATGCTTTGCAAACTCAGAGATGAAGTGCTGGCAGGAACACTTGAAGGTTTCTCTATCGCCAGTGACGGAGCAATGAAGAATGGTACAAGGCTGTGTGTACATCTGGCGAATTGAGGAATGAGCTGATGCAAGAAGCGCACCAGTCGCAGTATTCCATACATCCTGGAGCTAATAAGATGTATCGGGATATGCGTACCATCGTTTGGTGGTATGGAATAAAGAAAGATGTATCTAGATTTATGGCTAGATGCTTGATTTGTCAACAAGTGAAGGCTAGCAGACAGAGACCCGCAGGACTTCTACAGCCGCTGGACATTCCGGAGTGGAAGTGGGAGCATGTAACAATGGACTTTGTGTCAGGACTGCCTCGATCCCAAGGAGGGAAGGACGCTATTTGGGTTATTGTGGACCGACTGACTAAGTCGGCTCACTTTATTCCCTTCAAGGTTGGTTTATCCACCGAGAAGTTGGCGGCACTGTACATGCGGCACATCTACCGGATTCATGGAGTACCGGTAAGTATTGTATCTGACCGAGATACTAGATTTACCTTATATTTTTGGAAGAGTTTGCATGACAGCTTGGGAACAAAACTGAAGTTCAGCACAGCCTATCATTCCCAAACTGACGGACAATCTGAGAGGACCATCCAGACGCTAGAAGATATGCTGAGATCTTGCGTCTTAGAATTTGGAGGGTCTTGGGAGGATCACTTGCATTTAGTGGAATTCTCCTACAATAACAGTTACCAAGCTAGCATTGGTATGACCCCATTTGAAGCTCTTTATGGACGTCGTTGCCGCACTCCACTTGCATGGGACGACGTAGGAGAAAGAGTACTACTACTGGGGCCAGAGATGGTGACTGACGCAGCAGAGAAAGTGAAGGTAATTAGAGACAAGCTAAGGATCGCCCAAGACAGGCAGAAGCATTGGGCTGATAGCAGTCGTCGACCACTGGAGTTTGAAGAAGGAGATAGTGTCTTTGTGAAGATTTCTCCTACCAGAGGAACTATCCGATTTGGCAGAGCTGGGAAGCTGAGTCCCAGATATATCGGACCATTTGAAGTTTTGAGCCGAATTGGTGAAGTAGCGTATCGGTTAGCTCTACCAGCTAATCTTGAGGGTGTGCACAACGTCTTCCACGTTTCGCAGCTCAGACGCTACATCCCGGATCCGAGTCATATTTTGGATCATTCGGAGCTGGAGATTGGACCGAGTCTTATAGTACCAGAGAAGCCAGTAGCAATTTTGGACAGAGGTGAGAAGAGGACCAGGACTTCAGTGACTCCCATAGTCAGAGTTATGTGGAGGCACGATTCCCCAGGCGAGTCTACTTGGGAGCGAGAGGATGAGATGCGGGAGCAATACCCGTATTTGTTTGAGACCTGAGGTATTTCCTAACCTTATTCTTTAAATTTCGAGGACGAAATTTCTTAAGGAGGGAAGGTTGTGAAACCCGTAATTTCAGATAATTATTTATATAATTTAATTAGCTAATTAATTATTGGTTTTAATTTAGGAAATTGCATTTTTTGAAAAATTACAAAAAACTGGAAATTTTATCAAGACATGTAATTTTCTAATTAATTAATATTAGGTTAAAATTATTATTTTTCAAGAAATATAAATTTTTGGATTTTTGTTTGCCAGACTCGAACCTAATTGGAACCATAAAATATTTTTATGGTTGTAAAATGTTAAGTTATAATTTTTCAAAATGAATATTATTTTAGTCATCATTCTTTCTAGCTATTTTCTTAGAAGCCCAAACCATTTGGCCAAAACCCAAGTCCAGGAATATTGGCCCATTGAATTTAAATCCATACATAAACCTTTTTACAATCCATATTACAACCCATTGGGCTCTATATATTCATTAGCCCATTTATTATCATTCATCATTTTTCTTTTACTCTCATTCATTTGTTAAGGAAAAAGGAAAAGTTTCCTTTCCTTCCCTGATCGATCGGCCGTGGTCGACCCTTGGCCTTCCGAACGGCCGCCGACCGTTGGCCTCCCCGCATGAAACCGTCGTCTTTCACCTTCCTCTCCCCTAAACTGCTCATCCATCCTATATAAACCCCTTCACCACCATTACCATCTCCATCACCTTTTCTCTCCAAGAACGTGCCCTAACCCCCAAATTTTCGGCGAACCCCGAGAACTCCGGCGACTTCACCAGTCTCCAGCCGCGCCCTCCAGTGCCGGACCCCGCTCCCCGGCGCGTTTCCCCGCGCCCGACCCTCTGTGCCGCGCCCGACGCTGGTGCCCGATCCCAGCACCCCGCGCGCGCCCGACTTTCCGCGCCCCTGCTCGGCTCCGCCCGCGAGTCTTCGAGCCGATCCCAACCAGAATCACCCTCTGCGTGGTTTTCCAGCACTGTTTCCTTCGGGCCAGAGCTTCCTGAGATCCACGACGCTTCTCCGAGTTTTTGATTTCTCTTCTGGAATTTTTTTCGTTCTCTGGTGCTGTTCCGCGGAACCCCGCTGTTGTCTTTTCCAAGCTTGGGTACTGTACACGCAGCCGAACTCCGGCGAGGCGTGTTCCGAGTCCGAGGCAACCCTTCGGATTCCGTCAAACTTGGGTAATCTTTGATAATCACAGTAGTACGTCCCTCTTGTCATGGTCAATGATGAAATTGGTCCTCAATCCCGTTACGGGATTCGGTTTAGTTGAGTTCGATTTCAGAAAAATTTTCGAAGTTTTCTTTAGTTGTGCTGTGGTTGGAGATTTTGATTTCTGTTGATTAATTCGAAATTTCTGAAACTATTGGGTTCAGTGGATTTTGTCCCTATGGCTTCTCAGGAAATTTCGAGTTGATTTCGGGTATATTATTTATCCGAGTTTTGTGATAATTTCGAGTTCTGTGGGATTTTTGAGTTTCTTTTAATACCAGAAACATGCTTGAGTTCAATATTATTCTCGGGTTTTAATATTATTGGTTGGAAATTGGTGTTCCCTGGTTTGGGACAGTTATCGATGTTTGGTTTGGCATTTTTCCCAGTTTTGGGTTATCCCAAAAATAGAGGGAATGCTGCCAAAATTTCTATAAAATTTAATTATATAGTTTTAAAATGATTTTTCGAAAAATATAAAATATTTGGATTTATTGGGCGACGACCGTATTGGTCAATGGGCCCTGGCTAAGTGCAAACGAAACCGGTTTCGCCCGGACGTTGATGCATTAGCTATTTTGAAGATTGGACCAATATTCTGAGACTCATAAAATAAATTCAATTGAATTTAAATTATTATTTTATTTTATTAAATTGTAGGATAATTTTCAGGACTAACCAAACTTTTATTCTTATTTAAATTCGTATAATTGGTCTGTAAGGGCATAAGCCTATTTATTCTGATTGTGAGATTGTAATAGCTTAGGTTTTATTTTATTTTTCTTTTATTTTTCTGGATGATTTTGGTCATGGGAACGTAGTATAAAATAATAATTATTTATTGTCTTTTAAAAAAATATAATAATAAATGTTTTGTCACCTAGCAATTAAGTTGTAAATTTAAAATAGAAATTCATGTATTTCTCATTAAAAAGGAAAATCTTAGTTTTATATTTATATAATTATAAAATACCAAGTTTTTCTAAATAAACCGATAAATACAATTTTCTCGAAATTAAATGTAAATTGATGTTTCTTAATTGCAACGCACTAATAAATAGCGTTTTGGTTGTGTTAGCTAAATAAAGACTAAAATTGACTAGGACACAACTAGAGATTGCAACTAGCATAGCATCATTGTCAACTTTAGTTTTCTGAGACAAGTTTCCGAATGTAGGATCTCAAGGAAGAACTTGAATTCCCATCCCGACGTATCGACCCGTCCAGTCAATCATTGAGGCAATTACAATTTTTGTGGTAGATTACAATTAGTTAATAATTGTTTTAATGCAAGTTTAAACCACGATACAACACGGAACTCTCTTTGAGAGCATTGACTGTAACTACTGTAACTATTGGGGACTGGGGGAGTAGTGTAGTGGATATGACCACAACCAATTAGTATAACTGAATATATTAGCTTACCCCTCAAACACACGGGGATAAGCCATACCATATCACTAGGATATTACTGTAACAAACCCAATCCGGTCATATTCATTACCTATTCATATCTCACTATTTTTTTAACTGTTGGAAAATCATTTATTTCAAATTGTTTAAAAGTGCATAATTCCATTATTAATTTCAATTGTTAAAATATCATGAATTTGTACTTTGCTCCCTCCTGACTGGAGACTATATTTTTAGGTCCTGTTGAGGACGCAGAGCTACTGATTAGTAGCTACTATGACCCTGAGCTATACCCTGCTGTGTTTCCTGAGGATGGCTTACTTGATGAGGATGTTGCTTTTCTTTAGATGCTATTTTCTAGTTTGTTAGTTTTGTCTAAAAACAATGTCATTTAAGTTGGTGGCTTATATTTGTACTTTGTATTGAACAAGTTTTAAATTTATCGAATAATAAATATTGTGGCAAATTTAGTTTGAGTTGTTGATTACCTGCATATGGAAGTTACAGCTTACTGCCGCCGTCTCATCAACGGTGCAGGCTGGTCATGATCCGATTCGTTCTAAGTAATTGGGACCGGGTCGTGACAACGTTGCTCCTTCTTCGTACAGTATAACTAACCTGTCCAACGCAACTTTAACTTCTAGTTTCATGTCAGTAACATCTATACCCATATATTCTCCATATCCATCTAATAAAATCTCTACGCCATCCAATTTGATTGTACGATCAAATATGGAAGCCAAACAATATAAAAGAGGTACTTCACCCCAATATTTCTTGAATTTGGCTTCCATATTTCTCACCGCATATTCAAAATTTGGATGATCTCTATATTTAGAAAATAAATAAGAGATGTTACAAAGTTCACGTAAAGCTAAGCAAGATGTGGGATAATAAACACCAGAAAGAATACATGTAGCATTGTAAAAAAACTTCTAAAAATTCACAAACACTTTCAGCTGCTACCCAATCATCAGTAGTAACTTGATAGTCAAAGCTGACATCCGAAGTACAATAATATGTAATAGCATTCTTAAAAGGAATTGCAGATTTCAACATCAAGTATGTGGAGTTCCACCTATTTGGTATATCCTTCACAAATATTCTAAAAGTAATGCCAAAATGTGCGCACGTGCATGTCGCAGAGTGTCTAAATGGGGACCAAAAAATTATAATATTCTTTAACAACTAAGTTAATTATATGGCAAGCACACCTAACATGCAAAAGTCTACCTTCTAAAATAGGCTGAAAAATTACTGACAAAGAAGACATAGCAGCAGTATTGTTTGATACATTGTCCAAAGAGATAGAAATTTTTTTATGGTGAATATCATATGTAGTGCCCCGTCCCGCTCAGTCAATCGAAGAAATAGGAACTTCGACGGCGTTCGAAACTTAGCCTTGCAACGGCTGCTCGAAGACATCGCCCGGTCAAGGCGATCGCACGCTCAGGTAGGATAGTTTTGGTGAACTTGCCTCATCTTAGCCTTCACATAATAAATCGCATGTTTTCAACTTGCACAAGTAGGCTTGATAATAAAAGTGACGAATCCACATAGCTAAAGGGAATAATCCCGACGGTCGAATTGAGTTAGAATATGAAAAGGTCCAATGGTCGGCTTAGAGTTGGTGCACGGCGTGCTTTGAAAATGATACTCGATCCTTTGTCCCGTGGCTTGGGAGAAGGAAAGTTGGTTGAGTAGGCAAAGTTATGAATGTAGCCTAAGTCATAGGCGTCGCCCGCGTAAATGCTCGATAAAGCATGCACGTTTCCCTGATGCAAGGCTTGGCATAGCCGTTGCTCGTCCCTTGAGTTAAGTTGTAGGCTTGGTGAAGTTAGGCAAAGTGAATGGTGGTCAACCTAAGTCACTCCAAGCATGGTCCTACGAGTTCTACGGCTGGGTATGACAACTTAGTCTTACGGTTTCAAGCCCGTCATATAGAGTAAGTCTTGGGCGGTGGCGTCGCATAGAGTTCAAGTTGGTTTAAGGCACGATGTCACAGACTTAGTGTTTTCAGGCACGGGCCACGGTTGATTCATTGAGTTTGGAAAGTATTGTGAATATTTGTTCTTGAGTTGAGTAAAATGATAGGGCAAGAAAGAAGAATGCTCGCGACTACGAGTCGTCGAGGCAAGATCTCAGAGGTGAGACGTATTGAACTTGGCCTTGAAAGAGATGATAACACTAGAGGTGGAATGACTGTGTGAGACGTCAGTTGAGTCGAGTCTTGCATGGTCATGGACAACTTGTCGACAAGGTAGAGTTTCCTCGAACGGTAGCCCGACGGAAGGGGACCGGTTCTTGAGAAGCAGCATTAGCACGTGCTGGATGACCGCACAAGTTAGCACAGAGGCTTGCCAGCGGGGCTAGCTACCCACCTGGCAAGGGCGGCCGCCTAACAAGCTAAAGGAGTCCAGGATGGCTCTGGGAGTCAGTGACCAAATCATATAGATGATTCGGCATGGCGGCAATCCGTGTGTGTGCCTTTGGATTGAGTTGAGTTGTTGAATGTGTGTACAGTTGGAATATAATGTTTGGTCCTAAGATGTGGCATCAACATAGGTGACGTACTTCGGCACGAGATGTGGCGTCGAGTCTAATGTTGTCAGCATATAAGTTGCATAGTTTGGATGTGAGTTGTCCTAAGTCTAAGTCAGGAAAGGCCGCAAGGCAAAGTTGGTCGAGTGACACTTAACCCACAAGTCTTGATTGGGTCAGTTGATGATTTAGTAGCAAAGGGCCACGAGGTGGCGATATGGTTGAGTCGTACGTAGTTGCGAGGCACGGCACGGCACAAAGGATTTGTAGCACGGTCACACGGGAAAGGAGCCTCATCGCGTAGTTGCGTCTCTGATTTTGGCCGAAAGGCAAGCACGACTTGATAGGTTAACGTTGTAAAGTCGACATTGTTGTTGCAAGCACGGGATGGTCTAGAGACACAAAATAGGCTAAGGCGTCGGTCCTAAAACTGATCCTGAGGCAAGAGTAGAAAGACAATAAAAAAAGGGACTATGTTGCACAAAGTAAAGTAAACGTGTTGGTTTTGTATGGGTGGGCGAGGAGCTCATTCCACCAGTACAGTTGAGTACTGACACCCACATAGTTTATATGTGCAGGCACAGGTAGAAGCTCGTGGCGCGGGGCTCGCTTGGATGCGTCGAGGCATGGAGTTCCTTGGCGATTCGAAGCGTGCGGTCGTGTGGATTAAAGAATTATACGGGACATAATGTATGGACGTCGCCTTCCGAAGCTTCCGCTGGATCAAGACTTGTAATTGTGAGATGAGAGTGAGCTGAGTGAACTTGTAAAATGTGAGAAGAGTGAGCTTGAGTGATTGTAATATTGGCCTTGCGCCCCCAATGTAACCGTTGTTTCAATATCAATAAAGAGCTTCTTTGAATGACTTGTGTTTTGTTCTAAATTCTGCTGCTGTTATTCTATGTCTCTGCTTGGGACTTCTGTGCGACGACCCCGTCGCAGCCACTGAAATCGGCCGTTATGGAACCCGTCTTGTACGAGCGCAATCTAGGCTCGTGCGGCATCACGCCTTAGCGAGGACGATCGCTCCTACGGGAGCGGGGAATGACATAATGGTATCAGAGCACGGCTTTACGTTCTTGGACTATCGATTGAATTCTTTAACTCATTATTTTCGTAAAACTCTGTTGCTTCTGCAAAGTTGATATCGTTGGTGCGCTCTCTCTCAAATGTCCCACGGGATGTCCATACAATAAGTCTATTTATTTTGTAAAACGTAGGAGAACTATTTTTGACAAAATAAAAAGATGGTTTGCTTAAGCACAGTTGGCTAAGTCGGGCTGGACATATACACCAAAGTTGCGTCGACCTTAGAAAAGTCGAGTGCGGGAATTGAAATGTTCGAGCTAGAATGAGTTGAACTCGATTGAGTAAATGTGAAATGACTGTCGATAGGGGTGTCGGTGAGTCTATCAGCAAGCGTCGCACGTATGCAAAGCCTTAGATCGTATACGATGGAGTGAGTTGTTGTCTTGAAGATTGATAAGGTGATTCGAATGGCCTAGAAATTGACGCGTACAGAACGTGCACGGGATTGAGGATGGTGTGAGTATAAACGCGAAAACAATTGAGTAGGTGATATCAAATCGAAGAAAGTTAGGGTGTACGAATGGATGACTTAATCGAGGAAATTGATACGGATCGTATACGAAAAGTTAGCACGACAGGTGGATAGCGTGTATGAAAGTTTTGATTTTGAAGTTACGCGAATGACTCTAAGGATGGGATTGAATGTTGCTCGATGATTGAGTTAGCAAAGGATTGATGCGAATTGAGGAAATACGTTGGTCGATGACTTAAGATAGACGGATGAACAATACGCGAATTTGGGTTTGAGAAAATTGATGTTGTGAATGATTCGACGGATAATGATCAAACTTGAATTTGAATGTCGAGGAGATTATCCAGTCGGACGATAGCATCATTCGCACGACTCAAAATTTGGTTGCAAAGGAAGATCGTTAGGTTACGCATATCGTCGATGGTATTGAGGCGTATCAAAGATCGATATGCGATAACTCGAGGGTACTCTGACTCGGCGAACGACGATCGTGCAAGTGTTATTGTTCGGTTGGATGCTATACTTAGGATTTTGATCGAGATGAATGTCGGATGAAAATGATTGTGTCTTGATGGTTACGTGGATAACCACAACGTCGAGGATCTTGTCTTGTGCGAGCACAACTCTAGCCTCGCACACGCATTGCGTCGAATTTGGGGCGATCGTTCCGCGTGAGCGCTGACATGGTGATTCATGTCGCGGGAATGATCGAATTGGGAAAATCAGGACGTGGCAATGATGATTGTCTCGACTTGTCGGTTTGATACGAAGGAAAATTGAAGATGTTAGGACTTGCGATTGATGAATGAAATAAACTTGAGGATTGAGTAGGTCCAATCCGCGTATCGAGAATGAATTAGTCTAGATGCAAAACAAGAGTTACATCCCGATGAGGATAATTATTCTATGGGAACGCGTATGGTGATTCATGCCCACCATGGATAATCTGACTCGCCTGAGATCGGGGCGTAACGTATTTTTAAGTCAGACGACCTTGTGATCGATTGCGTGAATTAGAATATATGACTTAGGGAATGTGAAAGGTGAATTATGGTTTAGCGATAAATTATGTCGTAGCGTGCTTGAATTGAGAAGGATTGATAGGCGAACTATATCGAACGTGTTTGAAGGGATGACTATGCAAGATGGTTTGTTGAATGAGCGATATTGATACGTTGTAGAATTGGTTGAACGTGAGTTGTCGTAGGATGGCTTTGCTGAATGACTCGGACCCCGTACGACAAATATTAAGATGTGTATAGGAAATCTGTGCTCGAAGTTTAGAAATCGGAGTGATACGTGCTTGGGTAGAAAATCCCGTACTATCAACTTGGTTTGACCTTAGGATGGGGTCAGTGTTGATATCGTTGTTTGGGAACTATGATTCCAATACTGACGGAAAGACATAGCCTAGCGGTTAGGTAGGACGTCCGAGTACGAAGTGGTAGGATTTGTGGAGGCAGCACTCGCGAGTATCTGTTGACATGAATGTATATCAGGGATGCTTGAATATGTGTACGATCCGACTCGAGTGGTGATGGCGGGATTCGCTATCACGAGGCTTAGCTGAAATACATGTATTTTGGGGACGCCTAAAATATGTGCACGATCCAACAAAGTAATACGTTGAATCAAGTGAGACTTGAGGAACGGGGAAGTGTCGAGAATTTTGAGATCGTGAGTCTTGAAGAAAGAATTGAGAGTAGCACGAGCGTGGCTCGGATTTGGGAAACGCATAGGCGTAGTGTGTGCGAGAGTTCTTGAATGTTGAGTAAAGTGATAAGTCAATAAGTATACTCAGTTAGTTTCGAGGATGAAACTTTTTCTGAGTGGTGTATGATGTAGTGCCCCGTCCCGCTCAGTCAATCGGAGGAATAGGAACGTCGACGGCGTTCGAAACTTAGCCTTGCAACGGCTGCTCGGAGACATCGCCCGGTCAAGGCGATCGCACGCTCAGGTGGGGGTAGTTTTGGTGAACTTGCCTCATCTTAGCCTTCACATAATAAATTACATTTTTTTAACTTGCACAAGTAGGCTTGATAATAAAAGTGACGAATCCACATAGCTAAAGGGAATAATCCCGACGGTCGAATTGAGTTAGAATATAGAAAGGTCCAATGGTCGGCTTAGAGTTGGTGCACGGCGTGCTTTGAAAATGACACTCGATCCTTTGTCCCGTGGCTTGGGAGAAGGAAAGTTGGTTGAGTAGGCAAAGTTATGAATGTAGCCTAAGTCATAGGCGTCGCCCGCATAAATGCTCGATAAAGCATGCACGTTTCCCTGATGCAAGGCTTGGCATAGCCGTTGCTCGTCCCTTGAGTTAAGTTGTAGGCTTGGTGAAGTTAGGCAAAGTGAATGGTGGTCAACCTAAGTCACTCCAAGCACGGTCCTACGAGTTCTACGGCTGGGTATGACAACTTAGTCTTACGATTTCAAGCCCGTCATATAGAGTAAGTCTTGGGCGGTGGCGTCGCGTAGAGTTCAAGTTGGTTTAAGGCACGATGTCACAGACTTAGTGTTTTCAGGCACGGGCCACGATTAATTCATTGAGTTTGGAAAGTGTTGTGAATATTTGTTCTTGAGTTGAGTAAAATGATAGGGCAAGAAAGAAGAATGCTTGCGACTACGAGTCGTCGAGACAAGATCTCAGAGGTGAGACGTATTGAACTTGGCCCTGAAAGAGATGATAACACTAGAGGTGGAATGACTGTGTGAGACGTCAGTTGAGTCGAGTCTTGCATGGTCATGGACAACTTGTCGACAAGGTAGAGTTTCCTCGAACGGTAGCCCGACGAAAGGAGACCGGTTCTTGAAAAGCAGCATTAGCACGTGCTGGATGACCGCACAAGTTAGCGCAGAGGCTTGCCAGTGGGGCTAGCTACCCACCTGGCAAGGGCGGCCGCCTAACAAGCTAAAGGAGTCCAGGATGGCTCTGGGAGTCAGTGACCAAATCATATAGATGAGTCGGCATGGCGGCAATCCGCGTGTGTGCCTTTGGATTGAGTTGAGTTGTTGAATGTGTGTACAGTTGGAATATAATGTTTGGTCCTAAGATGTGGCATCAACATAGGTGACGTGCTTCGACACGAGATGTGGCATCGAGTATAATATTTTCAGCATATAAGTTGCGTAGTTTGGATGTGAGTTGTCCTGAGTCTAAGTCAGGAAAGGCCGCAAGGCAAAGTTGGTCGAGTGACACTTAACCCACAAGTCTTGATTGGGTCAGTTGATGATTTAGTAGCAAAGGGTCGCGAGGCGGCGATATGGTTGAGTCGCACGTAGTTGCGAGGCACGGCACAAAGGATTTGTAGCACGGTCACACGAAAATAGAGCCTCATCGCGTAGTTGCGTCTCTGATTTTGGCCGAAAGGCAAGCACGACTTGATAGATTAACGTTGTAAAGTCGACATTGTTGTTGCAAGCACGGGATGGTCTAGAGACACAGAATAGGCTAAGGCGTCGGTCCTAAAACTGATCCTAAGACAAGAGTAGAAAGACAATAAAAAAAGGGGACTATGTTGCACAAAGTAAAGTAAACATGTTGGTTTTGTATGGGTGGACGAGGAGCTCATTCCACCAGTACAGTTGAGTACTGACACCCACATAGTTTACATGTGCAGGCACAGGTAGAAGCTCGTGGCGCGGGGCTCGCTTGGATGCGTCGAGGCATGGAGTTCCTTGGCGATTCGTAGCGTGCAGCCGCATGGATTAAAGACTTATACGGGACATAATGTATGGACGTCGCCTTCCGAAGCTACCGCTGGATCAAGACTTGTAATTGAGAGATGAGAGAGAGCTGAGTGAACTTGTAAAATGTGAGAAGAGTGAGCTTGAGTGATTGTAATATTGGCCTTGCGCTTCCAATGTAACCGTTGTTTCAATATCAATAAAGAGCTTCTTTGAATGACTTGTATTTTGTTCTAAATTCTGCTGCTGTTATTCAATGTCTCTGCTTGGGACTTCTGTGCGACGACCCCATCGCAGCCGCTGAAATCGGCCGTTATGGAACCCGCCTTGCACGAGCGCAATCTAGGCTCGTGCGGCATCATACCTTAGCGAGGACGATCGCTCCTACGGGAGCGGGACGTGACATCATATTCACGCACGTGTTTTGAAATCTCACTTGAAATTACAGCGCCCGTGTGTGGACATTCTATAATTTTAAGACAGATGATATGTTTTTGCAACATCCATTGTGCATCTATATAGTGTGCAGTAATACAAATGTAAGCATAACTCCACTTAGTAGTCCAAATATCAGAAGTAATAGACAACTTACTAACATTTTGAAAATCCGCTTTCAAAGCGGCTTTCCGCTCGTTAAAGAGACGAATAGCCTCATTTCGAGCTTGTTGTCTACTCACTCTAGTAAATGAGGGGTTTAGAGAAATTGATGCATAATCTCGTAAAGATTCGCTTTCACCCGTCGTGAAAGGAAGTTCTTCACGAATAATATGTTTAGTTAATTCAGTTTTATGCCGAGCAGCTGAGTAAGTAAAGTTATCCATTGAAGAACCGGTGGTGCCAAAGCTTATTTGGGTTTGGGACGCTTGAAGTGTGTCCTTCCCGTAGCAAGTGTCGTAGTATCTGGATATGGTCCCAGTGCCACCGCCCTTCTTCCATGCGTACTGGTTGCAACATTTCTTGCATTACGCCTTGCACGGTATTGGTTCACCCTTGGCATCTAAAATAAGCGAACCATCAGGATTAGTTTCAAAAATCAAAGTAAAATATTCCCAATACTTGGACCTTTTTTTTTCTTTTCAGGACATTGGGTGGAACTAGCGACTTCCGGAGGAGATGGTTGGAACCCCTCCGGAATCGGATTGGTTGCTACTTGCTCAGGTGGAATTTGAGTACCGTCAAAAAAAGTATTAAAAAATTGGTAAGTATGTCCAGCAAGATCAGGTGTGTTTGAACCTTCACCAGCCATATATAAAATAAAATAAAGTAAAACTTTGTTAGAAGAAAGTAAGGGATTGAGAGGAAGATCGGGAAGCCGTAGAGCCGAAATGGAGTTGGAAGGGAGATCGGGAAGCCGTAGAGCACCAGAGCATCGGGGAGGGAAAGCCGTAGAACATCGTAGAGAAATGTAGAGAAATGTTTGGAATGAGTTGTATTTGAAAAATGTGATTTTTGGCCTATTTATAGAAAATTTTCAGGATTATTTTTGTAATTTTGGGCCCAAAATGACCAAAATGTCCCTCCCAACGTTTTAAAAACGGCTATATGGGAGGGGCATTTTGGTAGAAGACCCCCCTAAACGATAGGCTGACTTTTTAAAAAAAAAATTGAACCGCTCAGCCCAACGGTCGGCTGGACCGGTCCAACCGGGCCGGGCTTCGGGCCGGTCCACCCGGGCCGGGCCTACAACCGAATAAAAAAAAATTTCTCGGGCCGGGCCAGGCCGGGCTCGGGCTGGGGGGGAGGCCCGACCCGACCCGTTGGGGGGTGGGGGGCCGGGCCGGTTCGGGCCTCGGACGGGCCGGGCCGGGCCGGGCTGATTTGACCGCGGGCCGGTCCGGGTCTGGGCCGGGTACCGGGCTAACCAGCCCAACCTACAACATGAGTGGAGCCTCTCTCCCAACAATTTTTTTTTTCTTAAAAAAAGTTAATCAATTTTTCTTCTAATAATAACAATAACAAAAAAAAATACTGTAAGCTTGTTATGATTTGGTATGGAAGGAAGAAGTGGAAGAACTGGGAAGAAGAAACTTAACGCGTTGGTCCCGGAGAGCAAAGTTCTAGTCGATGACATAATGATTTCTTGTAAGGATGATCGAGATCATAGAAATAATCCATCCGCGGACAATAAAATATCATCCACATGTAGAAATAGCCGAGAAGATGAACGGGTATAGAACTAGAAGATTGATCTTGTCCGCCACCACTTCTTCTGCCTATTAACTGTGAATCTAAATAGTGTAAAAATGAGACATAATGTACTTATAACAATCAGGTACACACAAAAAAAATGTTATTCTTCTCAAGGAAAACTCTTATAACATTTATTACAAAGAATTTGATTACATTGAATACAAAAATTCTAAGAATAAGTTGTTGAGATTCTGGAGATTGTAGCGATGGAGATCGATCCGGCGCATGATTCCTTTACTCCGTTCATGATCCGGCGATCTTGCAAATGCTTTCGATACAAACGAACACTGGTGGACAGAGAACTGATGCTGCTCAAGCATATATATGTTGTTCTTGCCCAAAATAAGATACTAATGAAAAATCAAAATATATGACCAAAGCTGTAGCTTCATAGACGAAATCTTGCTGGTCTCCACAAACCTGAATAACCAACAGATAGACACTAGCCTAATCACAATGAATGTCTAAACAAATTGTTATTTCTCCAAAGATGCCAGACAAAATCTTTTATTGCAAGGATATATATACCTGGAACCAAATTAAACAATGTGTAGTAAAATATATGACTTTGTTTAGAAAATCAACAAACACAGAGCATATTTAAACAAAACAAGTGGAATGATATTTGACAAATTCATTTTGAATGAACACACCTAGCTTGAGATATTTCCTCTCCCGAGTTTCATATTGGGGCCCGTACCATCCTCATTAACTGTGGTTTGCTTTACATTTTTTGATGGTTGGGAAGTTTAAAGTACATGTTTAAGAAATTTTGGTTGCGCAGGATGTGCTTCTACGATCCTCCTCACCATATCCACTTGCTTGAGACTGTTTGATTCAACTTTGACCTCCTTGAGGTTAATGAGCCTTCACAACCTAAAATGGTTTTCAAATTGTGACAGCCGCCTATATGAAGCGATTGAAGGTTGATCATGGCTCCTCCTACGAATTCGAGTGATTTTAAATCTAAGTACCAAAGCTTCAGCACTTTGAGGCTTCCAAATCCTTCACCAAAACACAAGTGGTCCCCAATGTAGGAACCTCCCCGGAGCTCAAAATGATTTAGGTTTGGCAGAGCTTGCATGAGTTGCAAGCCTATGACATCATTCTCTAATTGAGTCTGCGCGAGAATTAGCTTAACCATCTCATTGAGTGAGCCAACCCAGCGAGGTAGCGCAACCAAAGGGCCTACTAGTTGTAGGTGTTGAAGGAGAAGAGGAGGGGAGGAGCTTACATGATCATCAAGAGAAATCACATCATTGACCATCTCAATCCTTAAGGATCGAAGACAACTAAGCTTTGCAAGTGAGGCACAAAGATCCATCATATCTTGTCCAGTTTGGCCATCATATCTAACACCCAACTTTCGCAACTCGGACAGTTCTCCCAGCTCTTTCGCCACGGCAGCTCCAACGACCACATCATTCAATGCCTGCAAGGATTTCAGCCTTCTTATCCCTTTAGAAACCTCACTTTTAGAATCAGAGAAGTAAAAGCCATCTTCAGTATTCCTATGAAAAAATCCTGGCCCATAGATGTGACGCAGCTGTTGAAGCTCACCTATCCACGCATGTATCTTTTCTATAAGATTACCTCTGATGTCCAACACTTCAAGGTTACGAAGCTTTCGGTACGACTTTGGGAGCACCGTTATAGATGTGTATCTCAAGCTTAAGTATCTCAAATGACGTAATTTACCGAGACTTTGATAGTCAATATGATGGTCGGGAGAGCCACACCCCTCAAAATTCACCACCCTCAACATCCTCATCGGACGGAAAACAGAAAGCGAACCCTCTCCGTAATTGAATACAGCCGATGTCCGAACCCTTGACAAGCTCATGCCCTCTAGGGTACAACTCTTCAGAGAACCATATTTGCGATCACCGTAGACCATCGACAAGCGTTGAACCACATCTCCTGATATGCAAGTACTTGTGTGCCCCAGCACCCGCACGAGAACTATGTTCATCTCCATGGATTTTGATATGATAACTTCGAGCATAATATCATGGAGTCGAAAATTCTTTACCTTCCCATTGGCACTGATCGCCGATGGCAAGATCATGCTTCTGTTGTTGAGCTCGTTAAAATAGGATTCCGCAACCACTTCTCTCGTCCTGCCGCCGCCGCCGCGAGGCTCCCCTATGAAACCTTCGGCAATCCACATCCTTTGCAAGCGTTTGCTATTGATCAGGTAGTTCTCGAGGAATATACTCAGGTAGAGGAGACAATGCTTGAGATGATAAGGAAGATAATTGTGTCACCTTCATTTTTCGTTATACGTATTTCCAGTATACGTGTACAGGATTCTGACCCGTACCATGACTTGTTATTTGCTAGTTAATCTTGGTTTAATCTTGTTTAGATTCATCATGGCATGTATTGGCTTGGTTTGGTTTAACTTGGTTAGACCCTCCTTGGTTCATCATGATAAACCATCCTTTATAACTCACCAACCCTTTCTCTCTCTTCATTATTTCTTCTTCTTCTTCATTTACTCCTCTCCACCTACACCCAAGAGCCCAAGGCAAGTGGAACTTGCTTCATGATGGATCTTAAGTTTTATTGTTCCATTCTCTTCTTTACATAATTATAAGCCTCTTTAGAACTTGGAGTTTTCGATTTTTATAGATAGATTCTTCTAGATCTACATTGTAACTTTGGGGTTTCATGAGTTCATGGAGTTTTCTTGGTTTTGATCTACTAAAACTTGTTATTTTCGAAAACTAATAGTTCCATGAGCAAAAGCACTGAATTTCGTACGAATTTGGTTTTTGATTCACCTCATTTCGAGTTAAAATGAAGTTTTTATGGCCAAAATAAGTTTTCTGAATTTTTCATGTCGGCTGAACAATGTAGTGCTGGCTGAATGTAAATTTTACGCATGGAACCCTGTTCATGCGTATTTTATGCAGGATTGTATCCTGAATGTAAATTTTATGCAGGAAACCCTGTTCATGCGTATTTTACGCAGGATTGTATCCTGAATGTAAATTTTACGCAGGGAACCCTGTTCATGCGTATTTTACGCAGGATTGTATCCTGAATGTAATTTTTATGTTGGAACCCTTCCCTTTTGCGTATGTTATGCAGAATTGAATTTTTGGCGTAAAAAGTGCACATAATGGCTATTTTTGCCAAGTTTAGCTATTTTCTAGCCAGAAGTTTGAAAAACTTAAAACATGAAAGTTTTAGATCTTTATCTTTTCTTTTCGAATATCTTTGGAGCACCTCATTTAGAGTTCGTATGTGGAATTTATGCCTATTTTTCTGAGATGTGTTGAACCTTGGATTTTGGGAAATACCATTGGATCTTGTGTTTTCATGCGTTGAGCTATGACCTTATATGAACTAGACCTTATGATAAATGACTCTCCAACTATGTGCATAACATAGGCTTCTTGTTACCAATGATAATGATTCATAAGGAAGTTATGTTCAGTTTTACGCCAACGATGTTATGTTCCGATTTTACGTCGGGCCAACCCGGCGTATCACGCGGAGTGTTGTGAGATGTTTTTCGCGTAAACTCTTTTACAAGTGTTCTTCTCCTATTGTCTTAAGGGAGCGCTTGTGTTCTAATTTTATGCCTGAACATTTTTGCGTACTTTCTTGAATATTGAGAATTGTTGTGTTATGACAACTCCCATGCATGTTTCTCATAGTTCTTGTATATATGCTTGTGATCTCACATGTGTCATGTACTTGGCCTAACTTGTGACGATCCCACTTGATAACTTGTTAATATGGAGCATGATGGCCTTGAGCATGGTATGACTTGATAACATGAACATGAGGTGATCATCTTCGATAGTGGACCGTCGTGGTGCACTCTTGACAAGTAACAAGTAAACATGACATGTACCAGCTTAATAGTGGCCCAGGGTGGCGCACTCCTGACTAGTAATCTTGATAAGTAATATGTAACTCTCGTCTTGACACCGTGGGTGATTTCTCTTGATCGTCTCTATACAAGTTATATGTCCCATCTTGCATCATGTCTAGGACATGAATGCTTGATTTTCTACGGTCAGGAATTCATACTGAATCGGACTAGGATAATGACTAGATTGATCAAGTAGTTCATATAGGGAGATGTTTCTAGTTACAGGCGATCCCGTTATCCTGGCCACACCTGAGGGACTTGTAGCCTACCGTCGAGTAGGGCACATTTCCAGTCCACTGTCATGTGGGGCACTCCATAAAACAAGTTCTAAGCACACTGTTAGGTGTTGCACTCCAAGTTACCTAATAATTCTTGATAACTCTTAAATAAATCTCGCCTGGATAACCTGGATAGCTGCAGGGCTTGTGACTGCTGGAACATCTTATTGCATCTTGCTAGTAACTAGGTTTGTGATAACCCTAGTTAGTTAAAGTATCAAGCCGTACTCTTTGTTTGGCCGTGAGTGTTGGATGGAGTCCAATCCTGTCTAGTCTTGCCTAGCCCCAGTACATGCTATCTCAGGACATGCTTGCTTATGTTTTACTCTTGTCGATAATTGGTTGGAGACTAAGCTCTGTTCAGGTGAAGGGTTACAACCGGGTCCTTGTTTGGTTTACGATTGTAACTTGGCTACCAGAATAGTCCCTTAGTTGTCCTATCGTTTATCACCTTGTTTTCTTTAACTCATGTCTTTATTATTATTCTCATGTGCTAATATGCTAGTTTTAGTTCTTAAGTGAAGCCTCCCTTGTAGCACTTGCTCTTCTGGGGTCTGACCCAGCTGGTTTTGTATGGCCAGATTTCAGAGTAGCTCCCGAGGATCTTCCCGCCTTCCAGCCAGATGGTGAACACTAGAAGAAACCATGACAACGAGTGGATTTATTTTGCTCTCCCGTTCAAATTGTAAAATTATTCTTTTGTGGCGTTTAGCCGTCGAACAAGTGTTAGCTCGTGTTGAAACCTATACTTTTGTCTGCCTACGGGCTGTAACATGATTGACAAATCCTAGGGTTGATCATGTATGACTGAAACTCTTGCTAGTCCTCACATTTTGTACGACTAGCTTCATGATCATCTGTATATGTAATGTTCGGGACGCCTTACCTTTCATGCCAGATGATCTGATATCTTGTAACATGTATTACTTGCTTGAGATTGAGACACTAGGCTTATTCTTGACCATAAGAGACCGATGGCTTGTAGATAAACCCTCATGCATCTAGACAGCCGTGACCGTATATCGAGGTAGATTACACTTCTATATACACAGCTGGCTGTGTCTGTCCTCCGCTCTCCAGTATTCTGGTTTTGGGGAGTGACAAATTGTAACCAAGGTTAAGTACCTGTTGCATCCCCTCGAGGCTCGGGTTGGAATCGAGTTCGGAACTGAGCTTGAGGCGCGACTGCAAGTTGCGCCACTCTTCTCCCGTTTTCTTCGACATGCTGGCAAGGATACCGGCTGTTGTCACGATGGCCAGCGACAAGCCGCCACATTTCTTCAAGATTTCTTCGGACGACTGCTTGAGCTCCGGAGGGCAATCATGGTTAGGGCCAGGAAAGACCCTCTTGCAGAATAGCTCCCAAGAATTTTCGGGCGACAGGAACTCAAGTTTGTAGGCATAATGATGACTATGACTTGTGCAGCATGTGTTAGCTACCTCTTCGTTACGTGCTGTTACAATGATCCAGCTTCCCAACTCGTTCTCCAGGAGTTCCAGTTTTAGGCTTTCCCAAGCAGAGATGCTCCATAAATCATCAATAACAATCAAGTACCTTTTCTTTTGTGGAGCGAGAGGAGGGACTGCACGGTACACCACCGAGACCGTCGAGAGAGATGGAGAGTGAACTCGTCGATGCAATCTTCGATTTCATAGGCCAACTCCCTCACCTGTTTTGCCCACTCCCTCGCTACTCGGTTGCTCTCCTGCTCGACCTATTCGGCCCAGGCGAGAAAGGCCGTCATTATTTCCTTCTTGGCCCAGGTGAGAAAGGCCGTCATTATTTCCATCTCATTCTTGATGTATTGAACCTCTTCGACCACCCTGCGCAAGAGCTTCAGCTCCCCCTGATATGTTGGAAACTAGCTTCTTTGGGTTCCACCAGGACCAGAAGATCAATGGCCTGCCAACCGCGGTTACAAACCACAGACAACGTAGCAACAAAAGTCAAAATCGTTGAGGCACCGCACATGCGCATTAAGGTTTTCTGGAGCTTTCCACCAAACCGGGTGCATTCTAGCTCAATGTCCCCCGGGCACGCGAGCACCCCTCTTACTACTCACTCATCACAACCATGTAGAAGGTGTAAACATATATATACCCATTCACAAGTGTGTGTTTTAAGCAATGTGGGACTAAACAAAAGTCTCTTTCCTTTTGTCTATGGTGTATTTAAAATACTCACAAAGGGGAACTAAAAACAAGAGTTCCAACTAGGGGTGAGTATTCGGTTTATTCGGTTCCAACCGAACCGAATAACCGAAAATCGAATTCGACCAAAACCGAATAAGCAAAACCGAAACCGAAGAGAATTGGTCAATAACCGAACCGAACCGAACCGAATTAAATCGGTTTGATTTTCGGTTTATTCGATTTTTGGGTTTATTTGTGTTTTTTTGTTAATATATATAATAACTAAATATACCTAGATATATTTATTATATACCTATAGTATATACCTATATATATTTAGTATATACCTATAATTAATATATATATATATATATATATATATATATATATATATATATATATATATATATATATATATATATATATATATAAACTAAAATTTCTTATTCGGTTTTCGGTTTTGGACCGAAATCGAAACCGAATAACAAAATTTAGTATTTTCAAAACCGAAATCGAATCGATTTTTTTTAAAACCGAACTGAATCTCTTATTCGGCTCGATTTTCGGTTCAAAACTGAATAATGCTTACCCTTAGTTCCAACAAGCACCAGTGGTGTACAGCTGGTTTCTGTCATTTGCTGGGGCCTGGGCCAACTAATAATAGAGTAGTAGAAAGGTCTCTACTAATAATGAAGGAAGACTTGTGAGGTCAAGCATCAGTGGTGAGCAGCTTGCCCAAGTCGGCCTGGGGTTGGGCAAGCTTTGTCAGGGACTAATTGTGGTGGTGCTGTGTTTGCTTTGTCTATTGACTTGACCTAAGGTGTGTTTCGGGTCGGCCGGTTTCGACCCAATTTTGATCGAATTTTACTGGTCCTTTGTCGGACCAGATTAGTCTGGAAAAGAAGACGGGCCAAGCAGGATCGGGCTTTTAAATTGAACCTCTAAACTCAGTTCGGGCCCATACCCAACCGACATAACTTCTGGCCGGGTCTGGGCTTAATCCGGACTGGATGCGGGACATCCCACGGGCCGCCCAATTGTTTATATATATATATATATATATATATATATATATATATATATATATATATATTAAAGTTTAGTATTTGTATTATACTTATATGTATTTCTATCACAAACTAAAGTACGTCTAGTGGTGAGTGGGAGAAGTTATAGTGTATCAGGAGATTTTTGGTTAAAATTCTCTCATCTCCTTTACAAATATTATTTTTAATGTATATATTTATTTAAATATTGATCAGATTTTTTTCGGGCCAAGAGTCGGGTCGGGCCTGAAGAGCCAAGCTCAGCTCGGACGTGGTATGGAGTACGGGCCGGGTCTACAGACTTGAAAACCAAACCAAGTTCGAACCCGCTTAGGTAGTGGGCCGGACCTGGTCGGCCCGTTTACCGAACCCGGACCGACCCAGCCCGAGTTTGACCGTGTCTAGTCTGGGCTGGATTCCCGACCGGATTGCGGGCCGTCCGGCCCATTACACACCTTGAACTTGACATTTGTCTAGATCGAATTTTATTCCTAGCACGCGGTTTGTATCTTGAATTTAAGTAGATAATTGCTATATGCAACCAACAGCCAACAATATATATATATATATATATATATATATATATATATATTTTTTTTTTTTTTTTTTTTTTTTTTTTTTTTTTTTTTTTTTTGTTGGATATAAAAAAAAAATATATATATTCTTGTATCATTTGTTTTTATTAATGGTCATTGGTCAAGGTGTTGGGTGAGCAGATCCTAGGCCAACCTAATATGATTTTGCAGTCTTGAATACAACACATAAATATAAAGACAAAAAATTTATATATTGATAATTAATAATTGTGACTACATAAGTTTCGAGTACTAATAACTAAATAAATTAAAATAGGCATTTCGTCAAGATGCGAATTTTGTAGAGCTCTATCCTTCATGTCCCATGGTCCTTGTCTTACTCAAGAGAATAGATACTATATACAACGTTATATATATATATATATATATATATATATATATATATATATATATATATATATATATATATATATATATATATATACTAGTCATAACCCGTGCCCATAGGACATGGTTCATTTAAGGTATTTTTCCTCAAAATCTTGGACTTCCAATTTTAAACGAACAATAAAAATTATGAGGCCCCCATCAAAATATTAAATCTCAACCACTGCTGGATGTGAATTTTTTTTGGATTCCCCATAAAATTCCACTCTCAATAATGGTCATCCACAACCATTATGAGTGCAAACCCCACTCTTTGGATTCCCCATAAAACTCCACTCTCAATAATGCTCATTCCCCATAAAATTCTACTCTCAATAATGCTCATCCACAACCATTATGAGTGCAAACCCCACTCTTTGGATTCCCCATAAAATCTCACAACTGTTGATTCACCAAGATTAAATCCCAACCACTCTTTATCTTGGCACAGTCAGTCCTAGGATTCAAAAATCTTTATGTTTTGTGTATATATATATATATATATATATATATATATATATATATATATATATATATATATATATATATATATATATATATATATATATATATATTAGAAGAACACAAGCTTTATTGATTGACAGGCGCAAAATGCCGAAGCCTATACAAGTAAGCGCGCCACGCGCGAAAAAAGACCCAAAGCAAAAGAAAGAGAACACGAAGTATTGCCCACAAAACGGAAGCTGGACCGAGCATCAGAAGGTAAGGCGGCCAAAGCTAGCGCCATAGTAGATAGCGTCCCTGACCCTCGGACGAACATGACCAAAGAGCCAGCACACTACACACGGAGATCAGGTCATCCCAGGGCTGCCCGAAACTGGTCCGAGGTGTGAGTGCAACACCTCTTTCTTTTTTGGATTTGATGAAGAACCTCTCTGTACAATTGAGAAGGCGCGAATTGATGGCCCTCGAATCTGAATTTGTTTCTGTTTTTCCATAATACCCAAAATGCGGCGGCAGCGACGATCTGAGGTCCGTGAGACGTGTTCCAGCTGGCCAGCAGATCGTTGATGCCCCCGGTCGTGGGGACAATCTTGCACCTTAAGTGGAGGTGCGTCCAAATATGGGAGACAGAATCACCAGAAAGAAGGACGTGCTCGACGGATTCCGGTTGGTGATCAACACAGCAGTGGCATCTGGATGCCAGACTAAAGCCGAAAGATTTCACGGCATCGTCCGTGAAAAGTTTCTGACGCACGACACGCCAGATTAGAATGGACCATTTAGCGGGAATGCATATGTGCCAAAACTTGGTGGAAGGGGGGGACGTTACCTGGGTGTCGCTGATGATGGATCTAGCCGAAGCCAGGGTGAAGAGGCCACCCGGGTTTGGGGACCAACTGAGCACGTCGTGTGCGTCATTAATCGATAGCGTAGAGGCGCCCAGGCTTGCCATGGCTGCCGGGCCAAACCAATCGCGAACTCTATCCCAATTCCATCCAGCCGCATCTTCATCCCATAAATCTCGGATCTCGTACAGCGGCGGAGTAGTAGCATTTGGCCTGAGGATGTCGTCCCCCAACCATCGTTCCTTGCATGCCTGTGAGCGGCCATTGCCCAATGTCAAACGCAGGTGCGGTTCCGCCAGGCTACGACCGCGGATGATGCGCCGCCATGACGCAGAGGATCTATTGTTGGCAGACGCCTCAGTCAAGTGACAGAATCTGGCGTATCTCGCTCTCATGAAACTGGTCCAGATCGAGTTTTCGGAGCGGAGTTTCCACCACAATTTTGCTGAGTGGGCGTCGACTATAAGGGCGAGTCTAAAGAACCCTAGACCACCCTCAACAGTGGGTTTGGCCATAGTAGCCCAACTGGCCCAGTGATGTTTGTTCTTCCCCGCGATATGACCCCAAAAGAAATTGGCGAGGATGGATTCAATAGAGATGAGCACTTTGATGGGGGGTGAGCACACTGCTAGGGTGTATATAGGGATGGAGGATAGGACGTACTTTATGAGAATTAACTTACCCCTCGGTGAGAGGGTAGCGTTGTGCCAGCCCACAATTTTCTGGCGAACCTTGCCCACCAAGTGGTCGAAAATGCCAGAGTTCACTCTGCCATACACCAATGGGCACCCAAGGTAGAGGAAAGGGGGGTAGGCTGTGGAGAAGGAGGTCATGTTGGACAGCACTGTCGAGTGAGTTCTATCAGCTTTGTGATGAGTGTAGATCACGTTCTTGCTGTTGTTAATCTTTTGGCCGGAGCATCTAGTGTAGTTGGTAAGAGTTCTCATAACCACCTCAATGGCTCCGATCGTGCCAGCGGAGAAAATGAGGACGTCGTCAGCGTATGCCAGATGAATTATGAGAGGACAGCCAGTCGTAGTGTGAAAGTACTGGAATCCAGGAGATCGCGTCATGATTTTGAGATTTCTGCTCAGGGCTTCGGCCGTGATGATGAAGATGGTGGAGGAGAGGGGGTCTCCCTGTCTGACACCGCGAGTAGCTTTGAAGAAACCCTGAGCTTGACCGTTGACGACGATGGAAAACCAGGAGTTGTTGATGGATCTAAAGATGATATCAATCACAGGTTCAGAAAAACCGAAGGCTCTGAACACCCAGATCCTGAATTGCCAGTCAAGACGGTCATATGCTTTTTCTATGTCCAGTTTGATGGCCACGTTCCCCCTTGGATGAGAATTTCATGCAAGTTATCATTTCTTGAGCCAGGAGAATATTATCTGTAATATTGCGTCCTTTGACGAAGCCGCTTTGTTCTTCGGAGATAATTCTGGGGAGGAGGTCTGACATTCTGGAGGCGATGATTTTAGAAATAATTTTGTTGGTGAAGGTGCAGAGGCTGATCGGTCTGAAATCTTTAAAGGTCTCCGGGTTGTCGTTCTTTGGAATGAGGATGATGTGGGCGGATGATATAGATTTCGGATACGATGCTCCTTAAAAAAATACGGTTGTGGCATCCCAGAGGTCGTACTGAATGATGTCCCAGCATGTTCAGAAAAACACCCCATTGAACCCGTCCGGACTTGGGGCACCGTTAGCATTAATGGACCACACAGCGGTCTTAAGCTCATCGACTGAGGGAGAAGCGCTGAGGATCTCATTGTCCCTGTCGGAAATCATGGGGGAATCTCGGCCAGGAATCTGTCATCTTTAACCACGGCCTCTTTAGAAAACATGTTGGAAAAGTAGTTCGTGGCTGTATTCTGAATGTTCTCCTGATTGTCCAGTAGTACGCCGTTCCCATCGCGGATGCGATGTATCTTTAGAGAACTTCTACGGCCTTTGACGCACTTGTGAAAAAAGCCAGAATTCTGGTCCCCTTCCATGTCCCAGTTTAATCTAGCCTTTTGTTTCCAGAATTCCGTTTCAACCCTGATTCTGGATTTAAGTATGGCTTTGGCGAGGTTAAGAGATGCGCGATTCTCCTGGGAATTGACGACGGCGAAGTCGATCTCTGCACGGGTGACGTCGTCTTCAGCATCCTTGATGGCTTGAAAAATGTCTCCGAACGCAATTTTGCTCCAGGTCGTAAGGGCTTTTCTAGTAGCTTTGAGTTTGGTAGCTATTCTGATCATAGGATCCATATGGTTGACAGATGTCCAAGCCTCTTCCACGATGTGCATGAATTGGGGGTGGTGGTGCCAGAAGTCAAGGAAGCGGAAGGATTTTTTGATGCGGGTATGAGTATTGTTGATCTCGAAAAAAGCGAGGAATGATCGGATTCGGTGGAGTTCAGGTGCGAAAGATTACTGATCAATCCCAATTCCGACCAACTGTCATTAACCATGGCACGGTCAAGGCGGGAGTACTGTCTGCGAGATCCTTCTTGCATGTTACACCAAGTGAATTGATTGCCGCGGAAGGGGATATCGGAAAGATGCGCGTTGAAGGCGAAGTTGTTGAAGTCCTCCATGGCCGAATGAGGGAGGTCACGACCAACAGATTTTTCTGCTCTGCAAGAAACAGTGTTGAAATCTCCGATGCAAAGCCATGGCATTTCGTCGTGGGGAAGGGAGGGACCTGAGAGAAGATCCCAAAGCACTCTACGCTCCGGGATGGAGCAGCTACCATGGATGGTCGAAAGAAGGACGCGGGACTTGAAGGCTGGGTGCTCGACCCAACAGGAGAGGGCCTGAGTGGAGTCGCTGATTATGCCGAAGCGGAAGTCAGCTGCGAAGAAGATCCAAATGTCGTGACATCCGAAGAGCGCGTAGGGGAATCCCAGCTTGAGCTGGATAGCCTTCATCCTTTTTTAGGAATTTTGGGTTCAATAATAACAAGTAAATCAATCCGGTTTGATTTGGTGAGACTGATGATCCGATTCATAGTCTGTTTATTTCCTATGTCGCGAACGTTCTAGGAAAGAATGTTCGGCATTAAGGGAGGATGAGGGGGTGTTTTGAAGCTTTGCGGCGGATCTCGTGGTCATCGCCGTAAGCTGTCTTTGTTTCTTTGATTTCTTCTTTCTCTTACTAGAATTGTTTTTGGGGATAGTGCTGACCGGTTCTGGAGCCCTATCTGAGTTCGAAAAGAGGACCTCGGCTGCCGTAGGGGAATTGTCAGAGTCTTCACACTCCGCCAGAGCGCAAAGAGGATTTTCGCGATCAAGGAAACCCGCATTGATAGCCTGCCAAAATCTGCCTGTGAGAGGGGAAGACGGGCGAGGGGGAACGATGGCCAAGCTGAGGAGGGGTGGTGGATTGTCCGCGGAGATCGTTATATATATATATATATATATATATATATATATATATTGCAATTTAGGTACTCCTTTTATTCGAATTCTACTTTGCATCCATTCAACATGTGTTACACCCCTAACTACTATAAAATTCTTACTATAAACACCACTAAAGTGTTCCCGTATACTGGATAAACTCTGAGAACGAGCTAGGCCCTCCTCCGATCCATGGACTTGTACCCCTAGTGGTTACGACGGTTGAGGTTGTTGACACAGTCACAGTCAACCAAATATTGATAGAATTGCCTAAATAATACTTGTGATAATTCAATACGACACATGAAGACTACTTCCAGCACAAGTCAGACGACAGCTCAGTTTTGCAATGCAAGTCATTTTTGAGTCTGTATTTTATAATTTTATTGAGCCTAGACTTATGTAAGCTGAGTTGTGCTGAGCATCTGAGACTTAACCTATACCTTACCCAAAATCTAAAAGCTCCACACACATCCAAATAAGCCCATTGGACCAATGACCTATTATGTGCTCTGAAGACAGAGTTCGGGCCGAACTCTGCCTCCACACAGAGTTCAGGCCGAACTCTGTCCCCTAAAAACCAGCACCCTAATTTTTAGGGTTGGCTGGTTGCAAGTTGTCCAACGGCCAAATTTTTGAAAATTCCAACCAGAATTCTGCCTACCTGATATCCTATAAATCGGCCATGAATTCTCTCATTTTCAATCATCCAATCTTCTCTTCTCTTCTCTCTAAAGCTCAATACAAGCCATACTCTTCTTCATCTACTAGTCACAAGCTCCCTAAGCCTTAAGTGCTCAGCATTTTTTCAGTTAGGAGTTTGTGCAAGAGTTCAAGAAGTCGCTTGGAAAATTTCAAGCATCGCCACTGCGATCTTTGTAAGAAGTTGACGTGCTCTTATGAAGAAAAGGCACGGGGTGTAACTACTATTTCACAAATAGTTGATTTAATCCTGAGCTAGAGTTCTCAGGCCTGGACTAGTCCTCCACGAGAAAAACCAGGTTAAAAATCGACTGTGTTTGCGTATGCTTTCTTGCTCCTTATTTATTTTCGTATTTACTCTGATTACTTTCAGCTTGTGAAAGAGTTTAATTTTTAATTGGTTATTTTCGTTATAAACTCTATTCACCCTCCTCTAGAGTTGCCATCTGTTCTTCAATTGGTATCAGAGCTCGGTTCTCTCAACAAGGACTAACATCCTAGAGCTGATCCATGTCAACCACACAATCCTTGATTTCCAATCACGGTGAAGGGCAATCCACTCATAGGCCTTCCCTATTGTCACGCCCCAGAACCAGAATACTGGAGAGCGGGGGCAGACATAGCCAGCTACGTATAATGAAATGGAATCCATCTCACCATACGGTCACGGCTGTCTAGATATGTGAGGGTTTATCTACAAGCCATCAGTCTCTTAAGGTCATAAATTATCCTATTGTCTCAATCTTAACCAACTAGTAATAATCACAAGATATCAGATCACCAAATATACAATTGTAAGGCGTCCCAAACATTACATATCCAGATGATCATGAAGCTAGTCGTACAAAATGTAAGGACTAGCAAGAGTTAAGTCATACATGATCAACCTCGAGTTGCCAATCATGATTACAGCCCGTAGGCAGGCAGAAGTAAAGTGCATCGAGCTAACAAGTGCTCGTCGGCTAAACGCCTCAAAATAAAAATGTACAATAGAGTGGGAGAGCCAAAATAATCCACTCGTTGCCAGGATTCCCTCTAGTGGTCACCATGTGGCTGGAAGGCAGGTAGATCCTTTGCTGCTGCTCCGGTATCTGGCCATACAAAACCAGCTGGGTCAGACCCCAGAAAGAGCAAGTGCCACAAAGGAGGCTTCACTTAAGAACTAAAACCAGCAATTAGCACAATAATATAATTACATAATAAGAGACAGTAATTTAAGAAAAAGCATGATAGGTGAATATAAAAGACAATCTTGTACAGAATCGATAAAAGACAGAACATATGGAAGAGCATGACAGGATGATATACGATGAGATAACCATGGGACTATTCAGATAACCAGGTTACAACCCGTAAACCAAATAAGGACCGAGGTTGTAACCCTTCGTCTGAACAGAACTTGGTTTCTCCCACAATTTATCGGCAAGGTAAGAAATCTGGTCATGCAATTATTCATGATATAGAATTAAGATAAAGCACGAGTAATCATGTCATGCCAGAAATGGTATAGAATCAGGACGAGACAAAGCTGGACTAGACTCCATCCAATCAATCACGGCCAAGCAATAAATACGGCTTGCTACTTTAACTAACTAGGGTTATCACAGGCCTAGTTACTAGCAAGATGCAATAAGAATCCCAAGTCCGGTTACCTGTTTGTTACTACCTGAGTGATCCCAACAAGAAAAGGAAAAGGTAGCAGGATATAGCAGACACACTGTAGTAAGATACATGTGTCCTAAGGTACCACACTCGACGACGGGCTGGAAGTGCGCTCATCTCGACGGATAGCAACAAATCCCGTGTATATATATATATAAGGCCGGGACCAAAGGGGCAACAGATAACTGGGAAATTCTCCATAAACTATTTGATCAATCTAGTCATTAACCTAGCCAGATTCAGTATGAATCCCTGACCGTGGAAAACCAGGGATTCATGTCCTAGACATGATGCGAGACAAGACTGGTTGCTTACACAAGCACATTCAATACAATCACCCACGGTGTCAAGAATTCACTTAGCATATCAAGTTAGCCATCGCAACAGCGTATCAAGGTTATCGTGTCAAGATTACTTGTCAAGGGTGCACCACGACGGGTCACCATCATGTCATGTTACTTATCAAGATTACTTATCAAGGCAAGGGTGCGTCTCGACGGACCACCATCAAGAATTATCATGTCAAATTACTTGTCAAGAGTGCACCACCACGGGTCACTGTCATGTCATGGGTAGCAGGTCAAGTTATCAAGTCAAGAGTGCACCACGGCGGGCCACTATCAAGCATTGTTCAATTATCATTCCAAACATAATAAATAAATTCGGGATTATCAAGTCATGATAAAAGGCGTAAGGATATAAAATGGATGTTAAATATCTAATAAAATATTAATATACAGGGCTATAGGAGATCCAGGATAAGTAGGGTCAGGTTCAGTTGTGCCTAAGTCAGACTGCGCTCAGGTCAGGCTACGCTCAGGTCAGCTTACGCTCAGGTCAGGCTACGCTCAGGTCAGCATACGCTCAGGCAGCATACGCTCAGGCAGCATACGCTCAGTCAGCGTACGCTCAGGCAGCATACGCTCAGGCAGCATACGCTCAGGTCAGCATACGCTCAGGTCAGCATACGCAAGACATACGCTTTCAAAAGGCAGCGTATGAGGTCCATACGACTCTTTGTCACCCAAGTCAGCGTATGCAAGGCATACGATTCCAAAAGGCAGCGTATGAGGTCCATACGACTCCTTGTCACCCAAGTCAGCGTATGCAAGACATACGCTTCCAAAAGGCAGCGTATGAGGTCCATACGACTCCTTGTCACCCAAGTCAGCGTATGCAAGACATACGCTTCTAAAAGGCAGCGTATGGATCGGACTGTGCTGCGCTAAAGAGCGCACGCAGCTCAGTGGCGCAAGCTAAAAAGCTCGCGCACTGCTCACTGTCTTCTCCAAAACAGCAAGAACTCTATGGTTTGAACCTAAAACTTCAAAAGTCCATAACTTGGTCAAAACAAGTCCAAATCCAACTTTTCAAAGGTCAAAATTGGATAGAATAAAATTCTCTACAACATGGAACCATCAAAACTTGAAAACAAAGAAGTTTGATAGATCAAAACCACCAAAATCCAAAAATAATTAATTTCTAGATCTACAAAAATCAAAGACTCAAAATAGAAAATGACAAGTTCTAATGTGTCTTAGAAACATGAGAAGAAGCTAATGGAACAATAAAAATGGGCCCTCTTGTGGAAGTAAGTTGCACTTGCCTAAGGGGTGTTGGTGTTGTGTAGAGGAAGGAAGAAGAAGATGGAGAAATAAATAAGAGAATAATGAAGAGAGAGAAGGTTGGTGGAGATATTATAAGGGTGGGTTGTGTTGGTTGAGGGTGGAGTATAGGTTAAAGTGTTCCATGCATATTAAACCAAACCAAACCAAACCAAACCAAACCAATTCTCCTCCACAAAATAAACCAAGCCAGGTAAAACCCAGTTACGAGAACCAAAATCTGCAAGTCAAGCCAATTACAAGTACATACCAAAATTCGAGAAAATAAATACAGATCTGAAATACATGCAAGCTTGACAAAATACATATTCAGAATATGGGTGTTACACCTATTTGATGGAACTAACTACACCTATTAGAAAATAAGGATGAACTTTTATCTCAAGTCGCTAGACTTCGACCTGTGGACCATCGTCACCGATGGTTACAAAAAGCCCGCCAGGATAGTTGTCAATGGTGATCTCGTTGAGAAACCACATGACAAATATTCTGACGAGGAGAAGAAACAGGCAAGTCTCGACGCGAGAGCTATTAATGCTTTGTTCTGTGCTATAGATAGGAATGAGTTCAACAGGGTCTCAACATGCACCACCTCTCACGAAGTATGGAGACTTCTAGAAGTGATGCAAGAAGGAACCACCCAAGTCAAGGAATCAAAGATAAGCCGTCTCACTCAAGAATATGAGGCTTTCAAGATGAAGCCAAATAAGACGATCACGGAAATGTTCACAAAATTCTTCGACATCATCAATCCCCTATCTTCGCTCGACAAACAATATTCAAATCACGAGAAGATTCACAAGCTACTTAGGTGGCTACCAAAGATTTGGAACCCTAAGGTGACAGCCATCATAGAAGGAAATGATCTCACAACCATGTCCATGGAGACCTTGATGGAAAAGCTGATGACTCATGAGCTTGACCTCAAGGACTTCGAAGAGCCTGCTCCTAAGGCTAAGGAGATCGCCCTCAAAGCTCACAGACAAAGGACTGACTCTGAAGAGACGGATGACGACAACTCAGAAGGTGATGATCAAGCTCTCCTCGTCCGCAACTTGTGAGCACCCTGGATTTCGGGTTGATTTTTTTTAATTTTTTGATTGATTGGTTTCAATAAATAATTTAATCTGTTATTTTTCCTTAAGTGTGCTTTCCCATGCCATTGATATTTGGAGTATCAGGGATGTTCAACTCTGGAAATCTTCTTCATAGGTTTTGGAGTGGACAGGATTACCTTCATGATGGTATATAGTGTCCCATCCAAACTTGTTCCCTTGTACTCCTTTTGCTTCGCTGAACTTCGGGTCGAATTAGACCATTTGATCATTAATTATTTTCCTACTCTTTTCCTTGATCATTATTAGCACGTTACCGTGACTTTTAATTTGGGAGCGCAAAACCAGTCAGTTTCTTGAAACCAACTTCTCATTGATGATCTACTCGAGACGCTCTTCACCCTTGACCTTCGTGTCCCACTCAGACATGTCATTTTGTGCTCCATTTGATTCACACAACTTTGTCGACACGTGATCCGATTTTATTTTACTCCACGGCGTCACATTCATCTTCTAACTTGATTTGTGGGTCCCCTAGCGACCAAAACCTGTCCGCTCCAACTATGGACAAGGCCACCTTGAGCCTACTACCCGTCCGCCACTTGTGTCCCATTTATTGGAATTCCCATGTGCTACTTATTTGCCCATGATCATCGACGTCTAATTTTAATTCAATTTTTGCACAATGTCCGATTTTGATCCAATCCGACTCCATCGAGTCCAGTCCAGCTCCATGTTGCCCTCCATCGGGACACCCTTATTTTTCTGTGTCCAAAAATAATATTTAATATCATTCTACCTATTTTTAATATTTATTGGAATTTTTTTGTTTATTTAATTCCCATAGGAATGACAATTTTCCTCTAATTGATCTCTAGCCATTGGATTCTCCTAAGCAATCCTAACCATTCATTTCCCTCACACTCATAAATCCCCCCACAGCCAATTAGTGGTCGGCCCTAACAATTTTGTAGAGAGAATCTTTCTCTCTCTCTCTTATCCTCTCTCTTTTCCTCTCTTTATTTATTATTACTCTCTTTCTCTCTCTTCCCATGCAACAACAACAACTACAGCAGCCATGCAACCACTCCACACCATGCCCGACCTCTCACTGGACCGACCACCCTCCCTCGCCGTGGCTCGGCCACCCTGGCCGAGCTCGACCACCCTGGCCGAGCTCGACCACCCTGGCCGAGCTCGACCACCGAGCTCAGCCCTCTCCTCTCCTTCCCCTCCATCTCCATCTATAACCGCCACCACCATCAACATCAACTCCGGCCAACCACCACCATGGCGCGCCACTTCCCCCGCCAACACCACGCGACGCCTGGCCGCCCCCGACGAGCCCTCGCCGGCCGAGCTGGTCGCGCGCAGCCCCGCGCGAGCCTTCCAGCACAGCAGGAGCAGCCACGGGTGCACGGCGCGCGCGCGCGGGCGTCGCCGCCGCCGCCGCCGGCCGCCGTGGCTCCGGCGAACCCCCCGTGGGTGGCCCCCTTTCTTGCGAACCCAACGCTGCCTTCCCATGGTGGCCAACGTCCTCCGGGACGCGCCGTCGAGGCGATTCGTGCGTTTTGAACGACGTCCCGTCGTGACGCGCGCGGGATCGAGTTCGTTTTGGCGCTCCGTCGCAGCGACTTCGCGCACGTTTTCCCGGAGATTCGACCGTTGGATCGGCAATTTCTTTGCTTCGTCGCAATCTCGGTATATCCACCTTCGCTCATGTCAATTTTCGTCCGTTAATTTTATCGTTTGATACATCAAAACCGGCCACCAAGTTGACCGTTTAAATTGTATTAAATTTGGACAGTTTCGCGGGTCCAACTTCGTCAGCTTGTATCTCCTCCACCGCAGCTCCGTTTGGCGTGCTACTAGTTCTGGTGCAAAGCTGGTATAACCCTCTTGCTACCCCTTCAGTTTCATTTCATTGTGAGCTTGTTTGATTGGTTGAATTCGACGCCAAAGTTGGCCGTCCGAATTCGTAATTTCCAACTTGTAAAATTCTATTTTTGAACACGGGACTCCAGATTTCATTTCTGACACCACTAGTAGACTTGTGGCATCGTTCTGGCATGTTTTCATATAAAATTTGTTAGATTTGGAGAACGTGGGCCCGGGCACGTATTTCGGTGCAAAGTGGGTCACACTTTCTGGGTCAATGGGACTTTTTGACGCCGGCTCATCGAAATCCAATTCCGGATATACCGTTGAGTTCGTATCGTCATTCTGGACTCGTTGACATATAATTTTCAAGATTTTGGGGGACATTGGATCTGGCACGCATTTCGGTGCAAGTCGGATACCAATATCCGGGCCAACGGGTCATTTTGAGATCGGCTCATCGGAATCCAATTCCGGAGATACCGTTGAGTTCGTATCATCATTCTGGACTCGTTGACAGGTAGTTTCCTGAGTTTTGAGAACTTTGGCCCCGGCACGCATTTCTGTGCAAACCAGAATTCCAAGTTCTGGTCAACGGGCCAAATGGGGATCGGGTCAACGGAATCCAATTCTGGAGATACCATTGGGTTCGTATCGTGATTCTGGTTTCGTGGACATATAATTTGTTATATTTTGTAGACTTGTTTTCTTGCACGTTTTTCGGTGCAAAACGGCTCCGACACGGACACCGTTTTGACCCGAAATTACTTTTTTGCCCTTGTGTCCAAATTGGACCGTTGGGTAGGCTATCCTAGCTAATTTGACCATTCTGGACACGTTGGCGATGTTCATTTAATCGTCCGACAATGTTTGTTGATAATTTCTCTGAGTTTAACCTTTTTATAATTAATTTATAATAAATTCATATAATGTTCGTATTTCGGGATTAGTACCACGAAACTGAGATCAGCCAATTCCAGTGATCTCACATCGCTGAAATTGACAAGTTGGACACGTGGATCACTATAATAAGATTATCAACCTTACCGATAATCTTCTTATCTCGATTTGCGTGTCGTAAGTTTCGACGTACAAATAACGAAGTACACTTTATATTAGACTAGAATTGACCCTGTTTGACCAGAGTTGACCAGTTGACCCAAAGTCAACTGTAAGTCAACACTTGACCTAGTTTGACTAAATTATTGACCGGAGTCGACCTAGAGTTGTTTTGACTTAGAAGAACCTAGGATAAAATAGATTGTTTGTGGATTCATTTATTTTCAACTTGAACACCTTGTAACCTGTGTTGCTTTAAATAGGACTCTGTGGCTTCAGTGGGACCCCCTATACTTATCAGCTGTTCAGGTTATCGAGGCGAGTACATTCTCTGATCATTTCATATCATGCTTAGAATTATTTCCTACAGTAGATTACTTTACTTGTACTGTCACGTTGGTCACACGGATTGGTACTATATGGATCCCTTCTTGAGATGTTATCCTTAGGGAGCATCGGGTACTACATGTTCTGTGCGTTTCACTTACATGGCGTATCATATGCTTCATTGGTTCTTTGATCACTTACGACATATACTCTTATGATCGTAGAGTCTTCCTAGAATCCTTATCCCATTTATGGGACTACTATGTATCACCTTCGGGGTCTATTACCTTCGGGGTCTATTACCTTCGGGGTCTATCACCTTCGGGGTCTACTACCCTTCGGAGGCTGTTACATAGCATCATATAACATAACCTGGTTGGATCCTTGTGTATTGATTGGGGGTACGGGGGAGTATAAATAGCCATGTGAACAATTCCAAAGTAGAATAGCCATGTACGCCTCTTTAGTATAGCCATGTACAATCAAGCCGTTCACATGTCGACTTTGTGCTCTAAATCACTAGTCACTGGTAGCTCTTTATTTGTAGTAGATATTTCTATTACAGCTCTCTTTCTGTTTACATACAGTATTTCTTTCAGTAACTGTATCGTACTTTACTGCATGATTATATTTTCTAACCTGCTATGAACTGTTGAGATGTAATGTGCTCGCTCCTGTCCTGACTGGACCTGTTGATAAATTTTACAGATGGCCTGGGATTGCCTGCTAGCCTAGAGGAGACACAGTAGGGGTTGTTTAGGTAGTTATTTCATTTTGTCTGGAGTTGTATTTGCTTTGTGGATTATTGTATCTGTATTTGAGTTTTGAGATGTATTTCTGGGATTATGTATCTTAGACAGTTAGACTTCTATCTCCTGTATTTCTTTTGAATTTCATGTTTTATCTATCCTTATTATGCTCTACCTTAGATGTGATTGAGTCTGTATCTGCTATGTCACCCCCATTCGGGGAGTATAAATTGTTTAGTCTTATACTGTTAGATGCATTGAGACCTAGGACAGCGTTCTACCGCCGACACTACGGCGTAGGCTGGGCGATGTTACGTTCTCGTGCCCTAACTCTAGGGCGCGGGTCGTGACACGTTTTTAGTGGTGGCCCATGGAGGTCGAGACTAAAAGTGTAGTGGTATTCGAACTTGAGTACCACTACAGCCTGCACTAGGAATAGGATATATTTTTGAAGATACTCAATCACAGTTAGGAACCCTTGAAAGATTCCTGGGACGACCCTGGAGAATCTTATTTAACTTCGATTTGAAAACTCTCTTTTTCCCTTGATTTGATTCATTTTTACTTTTTGTTGTTAAATTTAATTTTAATGGATTATTGTTGAATTTGAGTTTGTATTTATTAATTTTGATGGATGATTGTCGAATTTTGAATTTTGATGATAGCTGTTGCATTCGAGTTTGTATTTTGATGGATTTTGTTCATTTTTGAATTTTGATGTTCGTTAATAAATTTGATTTGATTTTTGAGTATTCATTATTGATTAATTTAATTTTTGGCAAGATGAAATTATATGGGCTAGGTCATCTATGTTATGGAATCTAGTCTTCTATAGTCACATTAGCCAGCATGGTGAGGACATATAGTCTGACTCTGGATATATTTCTCGGGTGTGGGAATTTAGGGTTTTCGCAGCCAAGCTAGCGGCACCGCGAAAGTGTTAAATACCATGATTCTAGAGATATGTGCATAAGTCAAGGGCTCTGTGATTATCGTAGCCTTGCTTACTAGTATGACGAGGATTTAGAGTACATGATTTTGGATAGACGCATATGATGATCAGATTGCACCTTAAATATTTTTGAACATATTTTCTCTACTTTTGTTCAGTCACTCAAAAAAAAAGAATTATTATTTGTTGTTTTGTCTAGTTTCCTATTATTTAACTCAGGAGTAAGTTTAGTTGGTTTTATAAACCTTGTGAAATTTCTTGCTATGAGTTTTTCATAATACAATGAATCGATGATTTTGTTAGACTTTATCTTGAATTTGATATTTTAGCTCTGGATTTCAAAATCGTTCCTTCTTTAAACAGATAAGCAGAACAGATTTTAGCGTTATTTCTTTCTTGCTATTATCCTTGTATTAAATAATAATGATAATAAAGCTGTCTTGATTACGTCAATCACCTGCTTGCAATCTTGGTAGAGATCTAAATGTTAGTCTTAACGTAGAATAAATTTTTATATTGGGACATGAGAATAAATATATGAATATATATAGCAGACACTTTGCTTAACACGTATGCATGCTACACTTGATTTTCCACCTACCTGAATACCTATTAATATGTTGTTGATGTTAAATTTTCAAAATCCCAATATTTCTGATTCTCTGCTTTTCCTAGCTTAACCCGTAATTTAAATATAAAATTTTATGATAATAGTTTTATTTATACCACTGCACATGTATGTTATACATAGGGTGTCAATTCAAAAAATTTTGGTTGAGTTTTGTGTTAAATTTGAAAAATCTGAGACTGTGTGCATATTAACCCTTGATACGAGATTCCGAATGATTAGTTCAAATTGCTGTTCCATTTTTTTTTATAAAATATTTAGAGCTGCGTACATTGTTGTAAGTAGGGATATAAATTTAGGTTTCATATTCTTACATATTAGTTTGTGATAAACATTGAGTTGGTTTTTAATGTTCAAATTTCTCCAAAATCTTGAAAACTAGTTACATGTTAACATTTTTACATTGATTTCCATGTTTAGTTAAATTTCAGATTTAACATGTAATATTGAACTGTATGCGTAGATAAATGTATTGATAGTATGTTAGGATTTTATTTCTATCATGCTAGGATGTAGTGGGAGCATTGAAATTTGTTGTGATGTTTCAAACCCCCTAAATTTTGAAATTGCATTATGTTAATATTTCACCTCTTTAAATGTTAGCTTATTTTCAGATATTTTTTTTTATGTAAATGCTGAACTAAAACTGGATTTAACCTTTTGATACTAAGCTATAACCCTGTACAAGGACACACACACACACCCTAACTTAGTATACACTGTCGTGTAACCAAACCCTTCCCCTCTATGTTATGATTGTATATCTAGATAGATGTATATAGAGCTTAGGTATACATGTTATAATATATATAAATACATAACTAAGTCTCTACCTTTTTATATATATATGGTTAGCTATGCATGTTACGATTAAATAAGTTGCGTGTTGCGTATTGTGGATTGTTTAACCAATTTGCCATGATTAGTGTAACTTGATAGCCGTTGTTTTGAAAACCCAATTTCTCATATACACTTTCATGTATGTTCACGTACACACACGCCTACTATCTAACCATATGAACATGTCCCCATACACATAATGTTAGCTTTTCCTCTCTAATGCTCTCTATATTATATATTGTGATTGGATTTTAATGTAATCGACTTTCGTTAATTAAACTGGTGATTTTGATTTTCTTGGGATGGTACCCCTTTTAGATGATTGGTAGTTACCTTTCTTTAATCATTTTTGATGAGTACCAGTTTTTATATAGGATGGTAGACCGCCTTACAGTTTTGATTATTTGTTATTTCTGTATCTTTTCTAAGTTTAGCACTCTGGATTGCTTGTGTGTTTTGATACCCGATGACCGCCTTGGTTAGTATGACTAGAATACCTAGATGAGACTTTCACTACCACCGTATGCCATAACCCTGGACGTTGTCTTTTGATGGTATGTTTTATTTAAGTTCTGGGACTTTGATTGTGGGGGTTTGACCAAGAGGGAGTAGGGACATTTTAATTTCGAGGACGAAATTTTTATAAGGTAGGTAGGCTGTGAGCACCCTGGATTTCGGGTTGATTTTTTTTAATTTTCTGATTGATTGGTTTCAATAAATAATTTAATCTGTTATTTTTCCTTAAGTATGCTTTCCCGTGCCATTGATATTTGGAGTATCAGGGATGTTCAACTCTGGAAATCTTCTTCATGGGTTTTGGAGTGGACAGGATTACCTTCATGATGGTATATAGTGTCCCATCCAAACTTGTTCCCTTGTACTCCTTTTGCTTCACTGAACTTTGGGTCAAATTAGACCATTTGATCATTAATTATTTTCCCACTCTTTTCCTTGATCATTATTAGCACGTTACCGTGACTTTTAATTTGGGAGCGCAAGACCAGTCAGTTTCTTGAAACCAACTTCTCATTGATGATCTACTCGAGACGCTCTTCACCCTTGACCTTCGTGTCCCACTCAAACATGTCATTTTGTGCTCCATTTGATTCGCACAACTTTCCTGACACGTGACCCGATTTTATTTCACTCCACGGCGTCACATTCATCTTCCAACTTGATTTGTTGGTCCCCTGTCGACCAAAACCTGTCCGCCCCAACTATGGACATGGCCCACCTTGAGCCTACTACCCGTCCGCCACTTGTGTCATATTTATTGGAATCCCCATGTGCTACTTATTTGCTCATGATCATCGACGTCTAATTTTAATTCGATTTTTACACAATGTCCGATTTTGATCCAATTCGGCTCCACCGAGTCCAGTCCAGCTCCATGTTGCCCTCCATCGGGACACCCTCATTTTTTTGTGTCCAAAAATAATATTTAATATCCTTCTACCTATTTTTTTAATATTTATTGGAATTTTTCCGTTTATTTAATTCCCATAGGAATGACAATTTTCCTCTAATTGATCTCTAGCCATTGGATTCTCCTAAGCAATCCTAACCATTCATTTCCCTCACACTCATAAATCCCCCCACAGCCAACTAGTGGCCGGCCCTAACAATTTTGTAGAGAGAATCTTTCTCTCTCTCTCTCTCTCTTATCCTCTCTCTTTTTCTCTCTTTATTTATCATTACTCTCTTTCTCTCTCTTCCCATGCAACAACAACAACTACAGCAGCCATGCAACCACTCCACACCATGCCCGACCTCTCACTGGACCGACCACTCTCCCTTGCCGTGGCTCAGCCACCCTGGCCGAGCTCGACCACCGAGCTCAGCCCTCTCCTCCTCCATTTCCTCCCCCTCCATCTCCATCTATAACCGCCACCACCATCAACATCAACTCCGGCCAACCACCACCATGGCGCGCCACTTCCCCCGCCAACACCACGCGACGCCTGGCCGCCCCCGACGAGCCCTCGCCGGCCGAGCTGGCCATGCGCAGCCCCGTGCGAGCCGACCAGCACAGCAAGAGCAGCCAAGGGTGCACGGCGCGCGCGCGCGCGGGCGTCGCCGCCGCCGGCCGCCGTGGCTCCGGCGAACCCCCCATAGGTGGCCCCCTTTCCTGCGAACCCAACGCTGCCTTCCCATGGCGGCCAACGTCCTCCGGGACGCGCCGTCGAGGCGATTCGTGCGTTTTGAACGACGTCCCGTCGTGACGCGCGCGGGATCGAGTTCGTTTTGGCGCTCCGTCGCAGCGACTTCCCGCACGTTTTCCCAGAGATCCGACCGTTGGATCGACAATTTCTTCACTCCGTCGCAATCTCGGTATATCCACCTTCGCTCATGTCAATTTTCGTCCGTTAATTTTATCGTTTGATACATCAAAACCGGCCACCAAGTTGACCGTTTAAATTGTATTAAATTTGGACAGTTTCGTGGGGCCAACTTCGTCAGCTTGTATCTCCTCCACCGCAGCTCCTTTTGGTGTGCTACCAGTTCCGGTGTAAAGCTGGTATAACCCTCTTGCTACCCCTTCAGTTTTATTTCATTGTGAGCTTGTTTGATTGGTTGAATTCGACGCCAAAGTTGGCCGTCCGAATTCGTAATTTCCAACTTATAAAATTCTATTTTTGAACACGGGACTCCAGATTTCATTTCTGACACCACCAGTAGACTTGTGGCGTCGTTCTGGCATGTTTTTATATAAAATTTGTTAGATTTGGAGAACGTGGGCTCGGGCACGTATTTCGGTGCAAAGTGGGTCCCACTTTCTGGGTCAACGGGAATTTTTGACGCCGGCTCATCGGAATCCAATTCCGGATATATCGTTGAGTTTGTATCGTCATTCTGGACTCGTTGACATATAATTTGTTAGATTTTGGTGGACATTGGGTCCGGCACGTATTTCGGTGCAAGTCGGATACCAATATCCGGGCCAACGGGTCATTTTGAGATCGGCTCATCGGAATCCAATTTCGGAGATACCGTTGAGTTTGTATCATCATTCTGGACTCGTTGACAGGTAGTTTGCTGAGTTTTGAGAACTTTGGCTCCGGCACGCATTTTCGTGCAAACCGAAATTCCAAGTTCTGGTCAACGGGCCAAATGGGGATCGGGTCAACGAAATCCAATTCTGGAGATACCGTTGGGTTCGTATCGTCATTCTGGTTTCGTGGACATATAATTTGTTATATTTTGTAGACTTATTTTCTTGCACGTTTTTTGGTGCAAAATGGCTCCGATACGGACACCGTTTTGACCCAAAATTACCTTTTTGCCCTTGTGTCCAAATTGGACCGTTGGGTAGGCTATCCTAGCTAATTTGACCATTCTGGACACGTTAGCGATGTTCATTTCATCGTCCGACAATGTTTGTTGATAATTTCTCTGAGTTTAACCTTTTTGTAATTAATTAATAATAAATTCATATAATGTTCGTATTTCGGGATTAGTACCACGAAACTGAGATCAGCCAATTCCAGTGATCTCACATCGCTGAAATTGACAAGTTGGACATGTGGATCACTATAATAAGATTATCAATCTTACCGATAATCTTCTTATCTCGATTTGCGTGTCGTAAGTTTCGACGTACAAATAACGAAGTACACTTTATATTAGACTAGAATTGACCCTGTTTGACCAGAGTTGACCAGTTGACCCAAAGTCAACTGTAAGTCAACACTTGACCTAGTTTGACTAGATTATTGATCGGAGTCGACCTAGAGTTGTTTTGACTTAGAAGAACCTAGGATAAAATAGATTGTTTGTGGATTCATTTATTTTCAACTTGAACACCTTGTAACCTGTGTTGCTTTAAATAGGACTCTGTGGCTTCAGTGGGACCCCCCCATACTTATCAGCTGTTCAGGTTATCGAGGCGAGTACATTCTCTGATCATTTCATATCCTGCTTAGAATTATTTCCTGCAGTAGATTACTTTACTTGTACTGTCACGTTGGTCACACGGATTGGTACTATATGGATCCCTTCTTGAGATGTTATCCTTAGGGAGCATCGGGTACTACATGTTCTGTGCGTTTCACTTACATGGCGTATCATATGCTTCATTGGTTCTTTGATCACTTACGACATATACTCTTATGATCGTAGAGTCTTCCTAGAATCATTATCCCATTTATGGGACTACTATCTATTACCTTCGGGGTCTATTACCTTCGGGGTCTATCACCTTCGGGGTCTATCACCTTCGGGGTCTACTACCCTTCGGGGGCTGTTACATAGCATCATATAACATAACCTGGTTGGATCCTTGTGTATTGATCGGAGGTACGGGGGAGTATAAATAGCCATGTGAACAATTCCAAAGTAGAATAGCCATGTACGCCTCTTTAGTATAGCCATGTACAATCAAGCCGTTCACATGTCGACTTTGTGCTCTAAATCACTAGTCACTGGTAGCTCTTTATTTATAGTAGATATTTCTATTACAGCTCTCTCTCTGTTTACATACAGCATTTCTTTCAGTACCTGTATCTTACTTTACTGCATGATTATATTTTCTAACCTGCTATGAACTGTTGAGATGTAATGTGCTCGCTCCTGTCCTGACTGGACCTGTTGATAAATTTTACAGATGGCCTGGGATTGCCTGCTAGCCTAGAGGAGACACAGTAGGGATTGTTTAGGTAGTTATTTCATTTTGTCTGGAGTTGTATTTACTTTGTGGATTATTGTATCTGTATTTGAGTTTTGAGATGTATTTCTGGGATTATGTATCTTAGACACTTAGACTTCTATCTTCTGTATTTATTTTGGATTTCATGTTTTATCTATCCTTATTATGCTCTACCTTAGATGTGATTGAGTCTGTATCTGCTATGTTACCCCCATTCGGGGAGTCTAAACTGTTTAGTCTTATACTGTTAGATGCATTGAGACCTAGGACAGCATTCTACCGCCGACACTGCGACGTAGGCTGGGCGTTGTTACGTTCTCGTGCCCTAACTCTAGGGCGCGGGTCGTGACACAACTTCATGAAATTCCTTCGCTTCAACCGAAGAAAGAAGGAACCACAAGAAGACGACGAAGAAGAGCCAACCTGCTACGGTTGCAAGAAGACGGGACATGTCCCAAAAAACTGTCCATTCTTAAAGAAGAACAACCGCTATGAGAAACCATACAAGAAGGCTTCCTCAAAGAAATATGCCAACACAAGCATTTGGCATGAAAGCGAAGCTAGTGACTCCGAGAAAGAAAAGGACTCTCCTCAAGACGCTGCAAACGTGTGCCTAATGGCAACGTCCGACAAGGTATCAAACGAAACTCTTGATGACTTCACTTTTGATGAACTTGGCGATGCTTTTACCGATTTACTTGATGATCATAAAAAGGTCATTGGTAAATATAAACATGCCAAGGAAAAGATCAAAAGTCATGAAGTCAAAATTCAAAGACTTTTTTTACTGCTTGATAACATTAGAGACACTTCACCCACGGATGTCACAAATGAGGTATCTAAGCTTAAAATAAGCTTACATGATGCCGAAGCACGCATTGAACAACAAACACAAGAAACCACAGCACTTAACACGGAGCTTGTAGAAGAAAAGAGTAGACACAAGATTTCTATTACTAAGATATATGGTTTGAATGCTAAGGTTACTGAACTGCATGCTGTCTCTAAGAAATTAGAGACTAAATTGGGAAAATAGGTTGCTCAACCTCAAACCCAATCACATGAGACACACACAAAGCATGAAACCACTCATACTAGTCAACCACGTCATCCACCTGCAGCTCATAATCATGCTTACATATACACACACTTTCATAAAGCACACAAACCACATGCACGTAGAAATAATTCTCATTTATCACAGAATCATCATGCTACACATAGATACAATCATCACTATGTTGCACAAAATCACCATCACTCTACATATTGACATCATCACCATGATATTCCATATAGACATCATCACCATGCTACTCCATATAGACATTATCACCATACTGCTCCACATCACTCTACATATAGACATCATCACCATGCTAACTCTACATATCATCATGCTACTCCATATTACTCTACTCATAGACATCATATGCATGCTCCTAACATAAATAGGAATGCTATATGTACTTATTGTGGAATACATGGACACATTTCACCACAATGTAGAATTAGAAGATTAGTAGATAGAAAGATATATGCATGGTTTCCGAAAACTAACTTTTCAGGACCCTCAAGAACTTGGGTACCAAAGGTCACATTGAGTAGGAGGACCTTCCCTCCTCAACTAAGAGTAAGTGGATTCTCGATAGTGGATGCTCGCGACATATGACGGGAGATGTAAATCTTTTCGCATCACTATCGATGAAGAGAGAAGGATACGTATCCTTCGGTAACAACCTAAAAGGGTATATTATAGGTAATGGTGTTATTGGTTATCCTCCCTCTCCTGTAATAAAGGATGTCTGCCTAGTGACCGAGTTAAAGCATAACCTGCTCAGCATTAGTCATCTTGCTGACCATGGATATGACATTAACTTTGGACAAAATAAATGCTTCATTTATGATAGGTCAACGGGAGACATTGCTTTTGAAGGGGTAAGAGAGGATAATATTTATATTTTTCATTTGTCTATAGATACTAACAATACATGTAGATGCCTATATGCTCATAAGGATGAAAGATTACTATGGCACTAGCGTCTTGGTCATGCCAACATGGATACTATATCTAGGCTATCGACTAAGAAGCTAGTTAGAGGCCTGCCCGACATCACATTCAAAAAGGACACGGTATGTGCCGAATGTGAATTGAATAAGGCAACTAAGTCCTCATTTCATTCCATAAACTCTGTAAGTACTACTAGACCTTTGCAACTTCTTCATATGGATTTATTTGGCCCTAGTAGAGTAGCCAATCTTGGTGGAAAACTCTACGCCTTTGTCATTGTTGATGATTTTTCTAGATTTACATGGGTTTTCTTTCTTACAAATAAAAGTGATGCTGTTTCGGTTTTCAAGATTTTTGTTAAGAAAGTTCAAAACAAAAAAGGCTACATGATTACTCGAATCCGAAGTGATCATGGAGGCGAATTCGAAAATACAGATTTTGAAAAGTTTTATGATTCTAATAGTTTTGATCATGAGTTTTCTTGTCCAAGAACTCCTCAACAAAATGGTGTTGTGGAGCGGAAGAATAGGACTCTTGGCGATATGGCTAGAGTCATGTTGAACAAGTTTTTACTTCCGAAATACTTTTGGGCTGAAGCTGTCAGTACAGCATGCCACATTTTAAATAGGGTGCTTATTCGTCCTATTACGAAGAAAACACCCTATGAGCTTTGGTTTGGGAGAACCCCAAATGTTTTTTATTTTAGAGTTTTTGGTTGTAGATGTTTTATCCTTAACACCAAAGACAACTTAGGCAAATTTGATGCCAAAGTTGACGATGGTATTTTCCTTGACTATGCTGCCAAGAGCAAGGGATATAGAGTATTTAACAAACGCTCATTAATTGTGGAAGAGTCTACAAATATGACTTTTGATGAAGATAACAGTGCAGCAGCTACTCTTGATGATGATGTTGAGCCATCAACTTCTACTCCAATGAATACCATAACCGAAACCAATTCTCTGGAGGGCTTGCCAAAAAAATTCTCTTTCAAGCCGTCACATCCAGAAAATTTGGTAATAGGTGAGATTTCACGTGGAGTAACTACTAGATCATCATTGCTAGTACTGCCTTTATTTCACAAATTGAGCCGAAAAACATTTTAGAAGCTTTTAATGATAAATTTTGGATTTCTGCTATGCAAGAGGAACTCAACCAATTCGAGAGGAGCCAAGTATGGGAACTCGTTCCTAGACCGGCCAATCACTCGATCATTGGTACTAAATGGGTCTTTAGAAATAAAGTAAATGAAGATGGTTCAGTCACACGCAACAAAGCTCGTCTAGTAGCCCAAGGATACAACCAAGAGGAAGATATTGACTACGATGAGACGTATGCTCCTGTTGCTAGATTGGAATCCATTCGGATGCTTTGTTCATTTATAAATTTTCAAAATTTTAAATTATTTCAAATGGATGTTAAAAGTGCTTTCTTGAATGGTTTTATTGAGGAGGAAGTTTATGTGAAACAACCTCCTGGCTTTGAAAATCACAAATTTCCCGACCATGTTTTCAAGCTGAAGAAAGTGCTATATGGCCTCAAACAAGCCCCTAGAGCTTGGTATGAACGGCTAAGCAATTTCTTGATTGAGAAAGATTTTTCTAATGGGAAAATTGATACCACACTTTTCATAAAATCTTTTAAAGACACTATTCTCTTAGTCCAAATATATGTAGATGATATTATATTTGGTTCTACTGATGAAACTCTCTGTCAAGATTTTGCCAAGTGTATGCAGACCGAGTTTGAGATGAGCATGATGGGGGAGCTCAACTACTTTCTTGGACCGCAAGTCAAACAAATGTCAAATGGAACTTTTATCTGTCAGTCGAAGTATACAAAGGACATGCTGAAGAAATTTGACCTTGACAACGTCAAACCAATCAGCACTCCAATGGCTACTATAACTAAACTAGAACCAGATGAAAGCGGCAAACCCGTGGACCAACGTAAGTATCGAGGTATGATAGGCAGTCTACTCTATTTAACTGCTAGTCATCCTGATATTATATTTAGCGTTTGCCTGTGTGCTAGATATCAAGCAAATCCTAAGGAATCACACATGACTGCTGTTAAGCGTATCTTTCGATACCTTAAGGGTACAGTTACAGTGGGCCTATGATATTCCAAGTCAATATCATTTGACCTCATTGGTTACTCTGATGCTGATTTTGCCGGATGCAAGGTCGACCGTAAAAGTACGAGCGGTACGTGTCATTTATTAGGAAAGGCTTTAGTCTCTTGGTTTAGCAAGAAGCAGAATTATGTCGCACTATCCACAACAGAAGCTGAATACATCGCAGCTGGGCGTTATTGTACACAAATTTTGTGGATAAAGCAAACCCTTGAAGACTATAACTTATCTTTTATGCATATTCCAATCTTTTGTGACAACACTAGTGCTATAAATCTCACTAAGAACCCCATTTGTCACTCACGCACAAAGCACATTGAAATACGTCACCACTTTTTGTGTGATCATCAGCAAAATGGCACTATTAACTTAGAATTTATTGACACTGATCATCAGCTAGCAGATTTCTTCACAAAACCATTATCCGAATAGCGCTTCAATTTTTTCTGTCGTGAACTTGGAATTTTGGATGAAGCTGTTATTAATTAAAATAAACCTGCATAAATATTGAGTATGTCTTGATTCTTTTATGATAAAATTGCTATGGGTACAAGCCGAAAGGGTCCTTCTGACAACAAGGCGTAAAAGCCTAAGCGACACGGTGCACTAGTCCTCAGGACTACCGCTAGCTGGGATCCGGCCCCTGCAGCTAACCCATGACAGCTTCAAAATATTGAATTATGACATAATTCCTTGTTTATTACATGGTTCATTTTTAATTTATCACATGCTAAAATGCAAATTTTCAAAACTTTACTTTGCTTCTAAGTTAACTTTCTGTCATTCTCCACTTGAGTCTTTCGTGTATATGTCCGCATTTTCCTTTTCCTTTGGTCTCTCATACTTAACCATTTTTCTCTTCTTCTCAGCCTGATTCCTGTTCTGTCAACAGAATCCGGAATTCGGGCCGAACTCTGCCATAACCAGAGTTCGGGCCGAATTCGGCCTGACTGTTCCAGAACCGGGAACAGTCTCAGCCGCTGATCATAAATAGATCCAATGGCCCATATTTGTTCCGACCAATTGGAACCCTTCACATATATTCGGGCTCTCCTCCCTCTTCTCCTCCATTGCCACCTTTTCTACTTCTTCAAACACTTTTTCTCAAAACCCTAACCCTAGTTCTTCCTTTCTAGAGCTCATCTCTTCCCCAAACTCAAGGAGAAGGCCTATTTCATCATTCTCCTTCATTGTTCATCATCACTTTGAGGTATATCTCAACACTTTTCTTATTTTAAATACCTCCATTATCTTTATTGTTTCATGGCTCCACGTTTGTTCAATCGCGGGAAGAGACTTCGAACCGAGGGTGCGTCCTCTTCGAATGCTCCTCCTCGCGTTGAACTGCCCGTTGAACAACAACCACCTATCCATCCGTTGTTCAACCCACCTCGTCCACTTGACCCAAACACTTTTGACGACCGAATATTTGTATCACTCGACGCATCTAATGATTGGTTTAGTGATTTTCGGACACGTACGGTGTTTACGGGTCACCCTATAAATTTTACTATTTTCTCTCAATATGATGCACTTTTTCATGACCTTTGCCTTGACGAACTTGTCACCACCAACTCGGTCATTTATCGTAGTGCTATTCAAATGTTCTACTGCAACCTAACTCATGACGATACACATATTTATTCACGAGTTGCGGGCATTGACATCTCGTTTGATGATTTCGATTTGGCCGAACACCTTGAACTCCAAGAGCCAAACTCATGGAAAAATCTTGTTGAAGCTCGATCGTTTCAATTTCCCGATGGGTCTTCACTTGAAAGCTTTAAGGACGACTTGTGTACCCCGAACACACGTCCTCATAAGCTTTTGGCCAAGTATCTCAATCCCTATTTTTTATGAACTTCATCGGATTATTTTCAACACTATTCTACCCAAAGCGGGATCCACCGATGAAGTCACCTACTTTGAAATCTCGGCCTTATATCACCTCCACTTTTATGTACCATTTAATCTTCCACGTACCATGATGGACTGGATGATTAATTCTAGAAAGAAACCAAGATCCTTGGTTTATGCTTTGTATCTTCCTATGGTATTTCGTGCGTTTCGCATACCACTTGATGAGTGTCAGTTCTTACCTGCCCCTGCCTTTCTTTCAAAGGCACGGAGGCTTCAGGCAGTCGTTGGCTCACCATTCGTGTCTGAGCATTCTGATGATGAGCCAGATGCCCCTCCTCTTGGACAGGATCCTCCTCCTCCTCCTGCCACTCTTGATTCTCTTCAGACCATGCTCCGCGATCGTTTCACCTTAGAGGATGATCGCTGGACTCAGCTGGATTACCGGACTACCCTGCAGATGAGTGCCATCAGCAACTCGCTGCACGATATTCGGTACTCCATGTCTCACCATCATTCCATGCCTATTCCTGTGGAGGGGGACCCTGGTCGTGAGGGATATCGTATCGATGACCCTTGGGTTCTTCGCTACTTGGATCCGGATGCGGCCTTCGTGGACCCTCGTCGTTCCTTCACTGATCCATCAGACGACGCTGGGCCTTCACGAGCTCGATGATGGATATGGATTGCTACTTGCTGCTGCTACTGAGGATCATAGCTTATGTTTCTTTATGTACTTTGGATTTTAGTTACTTTTATGTACTTTGATTGTATTAGACTTATTATGAGTTGTGACTCTTGAGACATTTAGTGGTTTTATCAGTTTCTATGCAGTTTCTTCTATTATCTTTTGATGTGCTTGCCAGTTCTTATTTGATTATGGTTAATTGCTAAATGCCAAAAGGGGGAGATATTTTGGTATATTCCATATTCTTTTTGTCTCTGTATCTGTGCTTTTGGAAGAATGTTCTTATCAGGCCAACACGATTCAAAGCAATGTTTACGGGAAAGCTATTTTTTAAGCTCGGCACTGATTACGGGGGTGCTATGCTTTTGGGAGCTATGTTTTTTGTCCTTAAATGTGTCCAGGTATGAATATTGAATATACAACTATTATTTTGTCAATTATCAATATGGGGGAGATTGTTGACATAAAGTCACAGTCAACCAAATATTGATAGAATTGACTAAATAATACTTGTAATAATTCAATACGACACATGAAGACTACATCTAGCACAAGTCAGACGACAGCTCAGTTTTGCAATGCAAGTCATTTTTGAGTCTGTATTTTATAATTTTATTGAGTCTAGACTTATGTAAGCTGAGTTGTGTTGAGCATCTGAGACTTAACCTATACCCTACCCAAAATCCAAAAGCTCCACAGACATCCAAATAAGCCCATTGGACCAATGACCTATTCTGTGCTCTGGAGACAGAGTTCGGGCCGACCTCTGCCTCCATACAGAGTTCGGGCCGAACTCTGTCCCCTAAAAATCAGCACCCTAATTTTTAGGGTTGGCTGGTTGCAAGTTGTCCAACGGCCAAATTTTTGAAAATTCCAACCAAAATTCTGGCCGAATTCTGCCTACCTGATATCCTATAAATAGGCCATGAATTCTCTCATTTTCAATCATCCAATCTTCTCTTCTCTTCTCTCTAAAGCTCAATACAAGCCATACTCTTCTTCATCTACTAGCCACAAGCTCCCTAAGCCTCAAGTGCTCAGCATTTTTTCAGTTAGGAGTTTGTGCAAGAGTTCAAGAAGTCGCTGGGAAAATTCCAAGCATCGCCACTGCGATCTTTGTAAGAAGTTGACGTGCTCTTCTGAAGAAAAGGCACGGGGTGTAACTACTATTTCACAAATAGTGGATTTAATCCTGAGCTAGAGTTCTCAGGCCTGGACTAGTCCTCCACGAGGGAAACCAGGTTAAAAATTGGCTGTGTTTGCGTATGCTATCTTGCTCCTTATTTATTTCCGTATTTACTCTGATTACTTTCAGCTTGTGAAAGAGTTTAATTTTTAATTGGTTATTTTTGTTATAAACTTTATTCACCCCCCTCTAGAGTTGCCATCTATTCTTTAGAGGTTGTAGGCCTTACAGTGTTTGTTGTCCATTATCCACGACATTTAGACTAAGTAGTTACTACTAGAAGTATACAAGTAGAATCTCTAGAGGTAAAGTGAATAAGAGAGGATAAGAAAATTTTGAATTGTGAATTTGTAGGTTTAAGATAACCAAAATAACCTTGTAATATAGTCATTTATTATTGTTATGGGGATATTTTTGATAAAACATCCAATGTAATGACCCGTTCCGCCATAGCGGAACGCCGATTCGAACGGCAAGTGCAACGACTCAAACGAGCCGTCAACTCGAAGAGTGGCATCGACCCGATGAAGAATCGATGCAAGACTTACAATGGCCCGTCAAGGATGGATCCAGGCTTAGACTTTCAAAGGCACACTCAGAGTATCGCTCGGCCTATGCGAACATCGCTAAGGTGGGTGGCTCCGATGAACTCGTCTTTGCTTAGCCTAGACACATAACAATACGAACACTATTGCTAAAATCGCTAGGCGATAACACTGCACATGCTAATAAATGACTCAACGTACTTAGCTAAGGGAGTAATCCCCTCCTGTATGCTTGTATAGAATATGAAAAAGAACATGGAAAATGTGAGAACTCTCGCACCGTACTCCGTGCTCGTGCTAAGGCACATGCTTACATTTCAAATTCCTTATGCGTTCAACAATGAAGCAATGAATGGTTTACAACAATGAAACGGGAAGAATATCGACATAGTCGTTCCGAGTAGAGGATAGCAACATTGGAAGACTTTGGGACCGATGGGTCGCCAAGGCGACTTCCGCACGGGGAGTTGCACAATGTATTGAATGAATGAATCAATGAATAAGTGAATAAATGAATCAACGAACAAATAAATGAATACGTGAATGAATCAATGAACGAACGAACAAGTAAAAGAAAGAAAATAATGAATGAATAAAAGATAAGAAAGAAAGGAATGGTTAGCGACAGGTATGACGGGGACGTGCATCGGGGCTCGCTACCCACGCTGTACGGACGTCGTCGTCAACCTGGTCGATAACGCATTATGGCTCACATACAGCCTATGGCTCAGGGACAAGCCGTTAAGTTAAAATGACAAGACAATACGAAATGGTCGCGGACAACCCACTCGTATACGGGAGGTAGGAGTAATAAGGGATTCCAAGGGCAACGATCGACGATATCGTAGCCGGCCTAGACGGAATCATGGCTTACGGGCTGCTTGGGTGTGGGCTCGGACATTCCAAGTAGACGTAAGTGCGGGGTATTTCAAAAGACTATCAAGGTGTACCAGCTATCACGCTATAATAGATGAGAATATCAAAGGAGAATATGTCCAAATTGGCTTATGATGCCAGCGACCGATGCATATAGATCAAGTGAACTTGCTGGTGGCAATCCACGTGCAAGTCCTTGCATTGAAACAAAGTAGTCTAAGTTAACTGAATGAAGCGCCTTCTGAACGGGCTTGAATATAACACACCAAATGATTGAGAGTACTTCGTATAAATGAGTTAGGAAAACACGCATACGACGTGCTAGGACCTGAGGCAGTGATGCGCCCTTGACATTGAATATTTACATGAATTACGTTAAGTTGATATATACGAATTATTGACTAACTTGGTTTACTTTGGACAGAGAAGGTCGGACGGTAAGTATGGGTAAGTCGTGCATGTATTTTCATGCAAACACTTGAATTCGGCAACATGAGATAGGTTATGAATTATGCCATAAAACTGATCCTAAGGCAAGATTAGAAAGACAATGAATGATAGACGGTGCACAAAAGTAAATAGAACTTGTTTGGTAATGATAGCATTGTGGACGAGCTAACCTCCCCACTAGTGCATAACAATGTACTGATAACCCCACAGTTTTCTTACAGGATGCAGGAGACGTCGGCGGGTGCGAAGCTTCCCTCAAACGTGCTAAGGCACGGAGCTAACTCTGGAGCCTTGGAGCGTTGCGAAGGAACTAAAGCACCGTGTACATAACATAATGTATCGGAACATCGCCATGGATTATTCAATCTTGTAAGCCACTTGGCACTCCTTTTATGTTTCAGAGAGAGAGCGAGAGAGAGCTTGAGAGACTTGTAAACTCGGCATAGCGTCGCTTGTAAACTTTTTGAAAATCAATAAAGAGTTTGAATTTGCTTCAACTTGTGTTCATTTACTTTCCGCTGCAAACGCGGACACTCTGTGCGACTCTGTGGCCTAGCTCAAATCGGCCGTTTCTGGACTTAGCCTTGCACGGACGCAACCTAGGCCCGTGCGGCATCACGCCTTAGCGAGGACGATCGCTCCTACGGGGGCGGGGCGTGACAGATTGGTATCAGAGCACGGCTTTACGTCTTTGGACTTCATTTCGATTCTCTCAATTTTGAAAGCTCATTCGGAAACAAAAGAAGTATACGCTCTCCTTCGTTGTGCCTTGGGATGTTCCATAAAATAAGTCTAATATTTTCAAAAGCTCGTACGAGTACTCGGTTGGAAGGGATTGATAGGCGAAGGCCTTTGTGCCAAACTACGATGGACTTGAGTTGGAAGGAACCAGTGCTAAAAGTTAGCAAATGTAGTGTATGCCTGAATAACCTTACGCTGACGATAGCGAACGAGTACACGTGATCGAAGTATAGTTCGAGCGGGATGGTTATGCACGCAGCCTTTCAGCTAAGTTGTGCCGAGTATCTCGCACCTAGACCTTCTGGTGCGAACGAGTTTGCGAGCGAGATCGACTATCGCTCGGACGAGAATAAGTGAGACTTAGAATGTATGTCGATAGAGATGCTACTTGACCAACGCTAAAGTGAACACGAGAATAATTCTTAGAGTTTGGGGAAACGGACGAACGCACCTTCGAACATGTCGATCGTGAGTCGAATGACCTTTTGAGGATTTGTTGAATGACTTGACCCCTAGTGGTGTATGTGTCACGACCCGCACCCACTTTTCGGATACGAAGCATGTCCAAGCCCAGCCTACGCCGCAGTGTCGGCGGTAGAAAGCTGTCTATACTCACAAGTCACTGAATCTATAATCATGGGGAAATCTATATCTCATCCACAAAATAATCAAGACACAATCAAGATCAATGAATATCCATGAAACTAAGCAATGATGAATATAAACTGAATGTATCCAAAATCAATGTCACGTCCGGTGGACACAAATCCACTACCAATAGACAAAAAATAGAGAAATACAAGAAATAACTAACTGAGTACCACCTGCTAACCAAGCAACCTCAAACTGTAAAGTACTGCGGTCTGATGCTAACTCAAATCCAGTCGCCTGCTCCTGACTCAAACTTAGCTAACCTGAAGAGATCATCAGGTCCTCAGAGGACTAGCAAGATACATAAAAACGAGCATTTCTAACAGTTTATTATGCATGGAGAAAAATCTAGAATAAATAAGTAAAACTGAGCGATGAATAAAACACGAATCTATACACTGTCTACACATAAATGAACTGCTGAACGAGGACGAGAGAAACTCATGTCAAGATGTCAACGGATAACCAAATCGAATACTCAAACCCTCGTCTCTAGTGTGGACTCGCAGGTTTGAACAACTACTAACCCTCGTCCCTAGTGTGGACTCGAAGGCTAGCATCACCCTCGTCTCTAGTGTGGACTCGAAGGTGTGAAACATATACTACTAACCTTCGTTCCTAGTGTGGACTCGCCGGTGTGGACCAATAACTACTAACCCTTGCCCCTAATATGGACTCGCAGGTTAGCTTCAAGATTTCAAGACACGGAGGTAAAAGCAGTTCAGTTCACGACTTTTCGACACACGACACGACTCGATCGAGGCTCAATGAATACATCAAATAAGATACAAAGCTAACTGTGAACACGGTCTAGAGCAATGATAAAAATATACAAGCAGGATAGGAAAGATACATGGCAACAATATGAGAAAACTAGATAATAATAAAAGACAGTACATGTAAATAAAGCTGTGTAGAAAGGTAAGGTATACTTGCCTTAGGTCCTGAGCTGCGGGTACAGACTACAATCCGTATCACGGTCCAAGTAACCTGTTAGTACCATATACATGATGTCAAATACACAACTAAGATTGATAAGTAGACTATCTATTTCCATTAGACTCATATTCTAGGTCAATTGGTCAAAACCATGTCAACTCTGGGTGAACTAGTCCAACTTGCTATTTCTAGGTTGTTATGAGTCAAAACCCAAACTATTGGATCCATATCCTAAGTATCTAGGCTATATTAGATTTATGGGATACTAGGATCTAAAGTGTATATTAAAATACTAGAGTGTTGTATAGGAAGTACTCTATATCATGTATGTAGATATATGCAATCCCACACTTCCTATTTGACTAACCCTTATCCTAATATTACACAGACCAAAACCCCTTGTTCAGTTCTCTAAGTTTGGATTCTAATCCCTCTTCTAATGAGTTAACACTCCTATCCTGAATAATGTCCTGCTCCAAATCAGTTTGTGAAAAACTGAAACACTAATTGGCCCATTGTACCCATGTGAACTCTCTAAGTATATACACATATGCACCAGGCCAATCACACTCATCCATACTCTTCCTACATCATTGAATCAAGTAATAGTGATGGTACCCTGCCTTACTTCTTATTGACCTATTTATATGATACACCCAGATTTATTAAGTGCTACTAACCACTGTGTGTACCTTCTAATTCAGGACTGGTGCCAAGGGACTGAGTGTTCCCTCTGAATCCTGAGAGCTCAAGAGTGAATAGAGGTTCACTCTGAACTTGAGAGAGTAATACAAATGAATGCAGGGGACATCAACCCTATTGGGACATAGCATAATCATGAACATGGCAAGGAGAAACCTGGGACTGCCTATATAACATGTATCGACTGATACCAAAATGAAGAAAGTGGACAAGGCAAGCATGGGAGTTGAACCATCTCCCTGGGTTTCTCCATATTGTCCCATGCTAGAATATTTTAAGCAGAGCACTATAGGAATGCAGTAAATATTCCTATATGTGTGTGCAGGAAATATAGGTGAAGCAGTGAACATAAGTAGGTGAACAGGGCAAGTGCCCAGGTTGCACTGAAGCATGGGATGTATGGTGGTCACAGCACATGTGACAAGGAAATGATACAACTATGAATGGAATGGTGTCTCCATACTAACTAAGTGAATTGGTCCTATACTGATAACAGCAGTCCCTTGACCTGTGCTACAAACGCTGTTTGTTCCTATGCTTGCCAGGGTACAGGGGAACCCCTTCACTTAGATGGGAACTATATATTGTTTCAGTCCATGTCTGCTATCAATCCAGACTTGGCTAATTATCTGGTATCATCTAGAGATTTGAGAAAAAACTATGTGTCCTGTCCCATCATAACAGATCAGTAGTAAAAGGCAGGACATAACGTCTATATGTACATTCAGGTCAATTAGAGGTAGGACAAACTCCCAATTTGAGTTTTTCATGAATTGGATACTGTGCTCCCCTATCTCATATGATACCAGGTTGTGTAAGTTAATAATACAGCAGGGTTCCAATGCTAATCCTTGCCATGCGGCTAGGTCCCTGTATTGGAAATGAATATTCCTATAGGTTTGAGTCCTGTTGTTCTTAAACTGAGAACAGATGCCAAGTGATGGTATCTGTATTGCCATCTAGTGGCTAAGAAGGTTTCCATATGATAACAGAGAGAACTCAGAGTGTTTAAGCTATGTAACTAGAACTGATGACCCTTCATTCTTGGTGACAGGGATTTCCCTTAATGCTAGGTTGATACCATTGTATCAAGAGTTGAACAGGATATGGATTGACCTGTTTGCAGGAGTTGGTTCCAAATCTGAGCCCAATGCTCGGGTTAAAAGTCTACTTGGGATCCAGGTCACATGAACAGTGGTGATTGATTTGAATCCCTTGATATGGGAATCAGTTGACCAGAATTGGTATTCCAGGATTTGGGATCATGCCTCGCCTGACATTCGATTCCCTGGTCGTTATAGTTGGATTACCCAGAATCACCTATACTCTCAAGATTTAGTTTCAGGTTTTACTTACATCTGAACTAAGGTTCCAACCCAAATTACTTATTGACATGCTCACTCCTATACTTGTATCAGGTATCAATATGATACCCGATTTTTATGACTGATCTGTTTTTGAGATCGTACCATAGCAGTTGGTATCCGATTCTACTGATACTCTTTGAGTTTCCACAAGATTTCAGATGGTATGATAGTGGGCTCTAATGGTTTCTTGGTATCGGTCTGGATGAATGTTGCATATCCCTGTCTTCCTATCCTAGCTAAGCCCTCCCTCCTCAATAGTCTTACCAAAAGTTCAATATACGACAAAATTTATCATAAACAAGGAAGTCTACATACCTTTCTTGGATGCCGATGCTAAATTTCTGATACAGAGGGGTTCCTTTATCTGAGTTAGTAGCAGGAGGATGTTAGGGATTCTTCCCTCTTGCTCAAATCAGAACTCAGGAGACCCTTTAGGGTTTCTTCTCACAAATCTGATGTATATACGTACATATACAGGGAAGGATAAGGGTAGGTTTAGTTTGAATCTGATAGGTTCTTATCCTTGGGATTTAAACTCCTACTTTGGTTTTTGAATCCGAACCAAGGCAGAGGATTTGGCTGGGATTCGAATTTGTTTACATATGGGATATGAGGGTCGGCCCTAGCAGGGGATTAGAGGGAAGATTTGAATGGTAACAGTATCCCTGATTTAAACTAGGAACTTTACACAAAACCCCCCCTAGAATTGAGTATTTATAAGAAGTGTAGAGTTCGTATTGGATTTGCATCAGGACCATGTGTTTGGAATTGTATCAGGGACAAGGGTTTACCTCCTGATTTGAGATTTAAATTTGAGATTATCAATAAAGTCCCTATACTACATTCCTTTGCAAGGCAGCCCCTTTATGGCAAAACATATATTTACATATGCATGCGTATAGGAAGAAAACAAGTCCCTATACTACATTCCTTCGCTCGAATGACCTTTTGAGGATTTGTTGAATGACTTGACCCCTAGTGGTGTATGTGATAGCTTCGAAGAAGAATAATAGCGAGTGTCGACGACTAGTCGAGTGGCTCGAACCCTGAGTGGTGTATGGACGACATAGAAATTGTTCGAGCGAGACTAAAAGATTTACGGATAGTATGAGTATATCGGCAAGCGATTATATCGCGCAAAGCCTTAGAACGAGTAACGCTTAGTTGGTTGCGACTTTGAGAGTCTCAAACGAGATGTTGTTCGGACAAATTAAGAATGCGTAGTGCAAATTACGAAACGGTTGAATGGAAATTCGAAATGATAAAGTAAATGGATGTGTTGGTCGAGGAAACGTAGTAGATCGTACGTGCGATTTCAAATAGTCGACTGGATTGAAACTTGAATTAAGACAAAATACTCAGATGAAACTGAAGTTAGCACGATTGGAAGATAGCGTGCATGGAAAATGTTGGTTTGGAGATATGAGAATGACTAAGAAATTGGAATTGATGTTGCTCGATGACGAGTTAGCACGAGACAATGCGAATTGAGGAATTAAGTTGCACGACTCAGAATTCGTTGTAAAATGAAGATCGTCAGGTTATGTACATCATCGATGGTATTGAGGCGTATCAAAGATCGATGTACGATAACTCGGGGGTACTCTAATTCGATGAATGATGATCGTGTTAGAAGTTATTATTTCAAAGGATGCTATGTTGGAGATTTTGATAGGAATGAACGTTTGGATAAAAAAGGGAAGTGACTTGATTGTTCGGTGATAACCACAATGATAATGATCTTGTCTTGCGCGAGCGCAACTCCAGCCTCGCACTTGCATCACGTTGGATTTGGGACGATCGTTCCGTGTGAGCGTTGGCATGGTGATTCATGTGCAACGGGAATGATCGAACTCGAAATATCATGACATGGCAATTTTGATTGCTTCGACTCGTGGTTTGAAGCGAAGGCGAATTTGAGGATTGATCGGACTTATCATGGACGACTAAGTAAAGTTGAGGATTGAGTAGATCCAATTTGCGTATCGAAAATGAGTAAGTCTAGACTCAACGCAAGAGTTACGTCCCGATGAGGATGATTATTCTGCGGGAATGTTAACATAGTGATTCATGTCCACCGTGGATAATCAGACTTGCGTGAGATTGGGGTGCGACATATTACAAGGCTAGACGACCTTGTGATCGACTACGTGAATTGGATAGGATGGATAGGTGAATTGTATCAAATATACTTGAAGAGATAGACTACGATAATTGCTAGTGTGGACATACGATATTAAAAAATTGAGGATTCGGTTGAGGACAACCTATCGTAGGATAAATTTCCCAAATGAGCTCGGACTTGGAGCGAAGAATGTCTCGATGTGAATAGGATGAACGCTGCTCGATATTTAAAAATCTGAGTGAAACGAAATTGGGTAGAAACTCCCGTACAAACGAACAAATGATTTGACCATAGGACTTGGGACGAGCGTCGTTCAATGACTTGGTACGATGAACCGTAAACTTGACTTGTAACTATGACCTTGTGAGATGACCTAGCGGATAGGCGGACGACCCTATGCCGAGTGATTGAACCTGTGTGATTGACATTACAATATCGCCTGGACGGACGATAGACTTTGGGCAACAAGACTTAGAGTAGGACGGAGAACTGGGAATGTGCGTGAACGACAACGAGATTAGCCTCAAACGAAGTGAATGAATGAAATTGATGTTGCACAAGTAAAGTTGGGATAACGAATTGAATCATTGATAGAAAGACGTACTCGATGATAGTGCAATACTTGGTCTCGAATCGGACAGGAATTTCTTAGACTTGGTCGACTCCGCTGAGAAGAAATCGTATTGATTTCGTAGACAAGAACGCTTGAAAAACGAATCGGATCATCTCGAGGACCGAGATAAATGATAGTGAGACACATTTGAGTTCGATTTTAATCGAAGTTAGCAAAACGATCGGCAAATTAAAACTATCACGAGTAGCTTGTCCGACTTCGCTATCGCTAAGCTTGGTTGAAATGTACGTATTTGGGAGACGCCTTGAATATGTGCACGATCCAAACTCAGCGATATGATGAACTCGAATGCAGCTGCAAGTGGGTGTTGAGATGCGCATGAACGAGTGAGTGAGTTAACCTCAGCCTACGACTCTCGTGTAACACAAATTACAACGCACCTCTTACGACCGTTACCGTTCCATGATAGGATGCAATAGCAACCAAGTCGAAGAAATACGATGATTGAATAAGTACCATCAACTCTAAAATGAGTGAAAAGTCATTCAATAAAATTGACCAAACGTATGCGACATAAAACTTAAAAAAATACTGAGTGTCGTTCGATGCCATCGAACGGTAAAGCCATTCGATAGAAAATGTCTAAGATATGCACACGGCATGAGATAAGGAACGATAGGACGACTTGCACTCCGGAAGTCTCGAAGACGAGACTTATTTTGAGTGGTGTATTATGTAATGACCCGCTCCGCCCTAACGGAATGCCGATTCAAACGACAAGTGCAACGACTCAAACGAGCCGTCGACTCAATGAGTGGCATCGAACCGACAAAGAATCGATGTAAGACTTACATTGGCCCATCAAGGATGGATCCAGACTTAGACTTTCAAAGGCGCACTCGGAGTATCGCTCGGCCGATGCGAACATCGCTAAGGTGGGTGGCTCTGATGAACCCGTCTTTGCTTAGTCTAGACACATAACAATACGAACACTATTGCTAGAATCGCTAGGCGATAACACTGCCATGCTAATAAATGACTAAACGCACCTAGCTAAGGGAGTAATCCCCTCTTGTATGCTTGTATAGAATATGGAAAAGAACATAGAAAATGTGAGAACTCTCGCACCGCACTCCGCGCTCGTGCTAAGGCACATGCTTACATTTCAAATTCCTTATGCGTTCAACAATAAAGCAAAGAATGGTTTACAATAATAAAACGGGAAGACTATCGACATAGTCATTCCAAGTAGAGGATAGCAACATTGGAAGACTTTGGGATCGATAGGTCGCCAAAGCGACTCCCGCACGGGGAATTGCACAATGTATTGAATGAATGAATCAACGAATAAATGAATGAATGAATCAACGAATGAATGAATACGTGAATGAATCAATGAACGAACGAACAAGTGTAAGAAAGAAATGAATGAATGAATAAAAGATAAGAAAGAAAGGAATGGTTAGCGATAGGTATGACGGGGACGTGCATCGGGGCTCACTACCTGCGCTGCACGGACGCCGCCACCAACATGGTCGATAACGCATTATGGCTCACAGATAACCTACGGCTCAGGAACAAGCCGTTAAGTTAAAATGACAAGACAATACGAAATGGTCGCGGACAACCCACTCGTATACGGAGGATAGGAGTAATAAGGGATTCCAAGGGCAACAATCGACGATATCGTGGCCGACCTAGGCGGAATCATGGCTTACGGGCTGCTTGGGTGTAGGCTCGGACATTCCAAGTAGACGTAAGTGTAGGGTATTTCAAAAGACTATCAAGGTGTACCAGCCATCACGCTATGATTGGTGAGAATACCAAAGGAGAATATGTCCAAATTGGCTTATGATGCCAACGACCGTGTAGAAGCATGGAAAATAATAAAGAAAGATCCATGCGGCCAGAGAGCCCCCAGCGGCTCAGAGAGTTCATGCGGCTCAAGTATCCATGCGGCTCGAGCGTCTATACGGCTCAAACAAGTTCTATGCGGCTCAGAGAGGAGCCACGTGGCCTGCAAACAGCTCTCTCATTTGTCCTTTATTGCATTAAATGCATTGACGGCTGACAGCTCTGATAAGGTGACAGTTCTGACACAAAGATATCATTATGACTCCCTCATAATGACGGACTCCTTGGAAAGCGAAGAAAATCTCTGATACGATCCCCCGAGAGTCAGAAACTGTCATGCGGCCTTGACACATGGACAGTTGTATGCGGCCCAAGCGGAGACCCCCCCATACGGCCCAAGCGGAGGCTCTCCTATGCGGCTCACGAAGATTAGCCCCATACGGCTCACGAAGACTAGCCCCATGCGGCTCACGAAGACTAGCTCCATGCGGCTCACGAAGACCATCCCCATGCGGCTCACGAGGACTATCTCTATGCGGTTTACTCATGCGGTCATCCACACTTATGCGGCTCAAATCATTACCTTGCGGTCCAAATAGTCAGGGGGCCACTCTCAGGCAGCCTTGACACGTGGCCAGCCTTATGCGGCCCAATGAGAAGTAACTTTTCTGCGGCTCAAATTTCTGCTGTGGCTTGCGGTTACGACACGTGGCATAATAGCAGGGCACGTGGCATCAGATTGATCGAAATCCCTCAACAAATCCCAATAAAATATTGGGATCAAATCAGATCATTGGCAAACAAGCAAATTAATGACACGTGTCAAGAAATCCAAGGTTGGCATGACAAATCTGGAAGATTTATGTCAATCAGCATTAATTACCCATAAAAGATTTGATGTAATCCCATTTATTGCTCAAATTTCGATAAACGGCCCAGATCCAGTGATCCTTAGCCGCCGACTTTCAAGAATGGGCAATCATTGTAAACCCTAATGAGGCCCCCTACTCTTATAAATAGCAAGGTGCCATTCTCTTACAAAAAACGGAGACATATACAGAGAGACATACGAAGAGAGGAGACACAGAGAGACATACACAGAGACAGAGAGAGATATACAAAGAGAGACATAGAGAGCCAGAGAGCCTGAAGAGAGAGCATTTCTTCATCAACGCCCAGCAGTTCTTCTACAGAGCCAAGGCTGCACCCGATCGTCCAAGGAGTAAGGCAGAGCTGCCGTCGCTTTCCCAAGCCTCTACCGTCACCCCCCAGAATCTAAAATAAACAATTGTACTTAGATTGCTGTACCTAGGTATTCGTCCCTAGGCTTTCTTTGTGCAAGCGAGTTTGTATTGTGAATTAAAAGTCCAGTCCTTCGATAATTGTTCTGTTCTTTTATATTTTATGGAAAACACGATGGCGACTTTACTGGGGACAAACTTCTCCACGGCTGAGGAGTTGGTGACGCAATCGGATGCAGCCAAACTTGGCTCCACGCAACAGAAGATGGTCGTCCACTTCGACCAACAGGCGTTTGAAGAAATGCTCTCTGAGGGAAGCGCTGGCCCAGTCCAGAACCGAACCCGCACAAAGAAGGCTCGCTGCGAGTGGAGGCCAAAATCATTTGCTCCTCTCCAAGCTTTGGACGGAGTACTCTCTGCTATCCAAGACGGCGAAGGCGACTCTCATACGGCTTTACTTCGAGCCGTAGAGGACTCTGCTGTCCCCAAGTTCGGCAGAGGAAAGCACTACGATGCTGGACTTGTAGGGACAAAGAGTGATTCTACGCGCCCCAAGAAGAAACCGAACACTCATGTGGCGAAGCCTGCCAACCACATACAGGATGCTCATACGACTGAACCGGCCAGCCGCATGAAGAAGGTCTATGCGGCCAGATCATCCAGCCGCATGAAGAAAACTCATGCGGCTGAGACTCCCAGTCGCATGAAGAAAGCCTATGCGGCTACGTCTGCCAGCCGCATGAAGATTATTATTGACAGCCGCATAATGCCTACCCCGCATGGCTCTGTCTTCGACAGCCTCTCTTATGATCCTGATCTCTTGTGCTCCCAAGAAGATATGTCTGACTCTCTCCAGCATCACTTAGAATCTTCCTACTATGTGCCCTTACGCACTAGAGCGAAGAAGTCTAGGGCAGCACGAGCTTGGCAAGCTCGATCCGCTGATCCGACCTCTGACCATCCGAGCGTCCCGTATACCGTTATGCGGGCCTTAGATGGGAAGTTGTACATAACTACTCGAGTCCAGCCCCCGGCGACAAATGGACAGAAAGGTTCGCAAAAGTCTCCCAAAATCCAGGGAGCAAACATGGTCAATCCAGACCCATCTGACTTGCGTGAGACCATCCTCCATAAATGCAAGGAAAAAGAAGATGCATCGGGGTGTAAAGAGTCCTCCCACGGACGTCACTGCACCCAAGTCATCGTCAACTACTGCTGCAATAACGCGACGGTGCAAAAAGACTGGCAGTCCGTCTTTCAAAGGCTACAACAGCCGTCTTCAGAAGACGAAGCACTTTCCGTCGTCTCCTGCAACTCTGCTCAGAAAGTCCCTGCCGATGGGAGAGGGAAGAAGACAAATGTTCCCAGCCCGAAGATTTCAACAACTATGACTAAAAGACTGTCGTCTAAGCGGGTGCCCTCCACCGGAGTTTTCCAAGGTACTCGTTCTAAGACAAAATCTGCTACAGTGGGAGATTCGTCGTCCACACCACTGGGGGTTGCCGGGACTGGGGGTAGCACTCCTCCGAACCTCCACGACAATTCGATGTTCCAAGAAGACGATCCGGGGAAAACAACTCTCCCATCAGATGCAGCAAACCCCGACGTCCCCAAGGATGTCCACAACTCCCAAGACGAGGCGAATTCGAAAATTGGGGGTACTGTTCCTTCTGAGTCCAAACCAGAGGAAGATATTCCCACATACCCCGATGTTTTCTCGTTACAGGGGTATGACTCGGAAGACACGTCCTCCACTGTGCCGTCCATCTCTCCTCACGTAAGGACGATATTCATGACGGACAGTAATCAAGGTGGTTCCAGTGATTGCCAACGTATCGACGCTCTCGAAGCCATATTGCTTGCCTTGGTCAAGTCTGTGGACGAGATCAAAACGGCCCTTCCAACTCTGCAAGGAGGGACGCCTGGACAAACAAGCACGGGTCCTGCGGTCAATGCGGACTCGAATTCAGCGGCACCGAACTCGAGCAACAATCCTCCTGAAGTAACGGCCCCCACCGCCGTTGATGAGGCCCGAGAAGCGAGAAGAGAGGTCTAGGAGCTTCGAGCCATGTTCTACGCTCGAAAAAACTCTCAAGACCTCAGAATACGACAATTGTACCCTGCTGCATAGAGGGATGTCCCCTTCCCACCAAGATATAAGCCATTCAACATCAACCCGTATGATGGCAAGACCTCCGCAAGTCGGTACATCACTTACTTCGAGGTCACCATCGACCATCTGCCCCATGACGATGCCATCCTCACACGATTATTCTTCGGGGCATTGGAAGGAGTCGCCTTCGACTGGTATCACAACCTGCCAGACAATTGCATCCACTCTTTCGCCGGCTTTAAACGCATATTCTTGGAGAGATTCTACGAAGTAGGGCAGGACATCACAATGTCCACCCTCATGGACGTCGTCCAAGGAGAGAAAGAGCTGACAAGGAACTATATCGAGCGGTTCCGCCAAACCGTAATGAAGTTGCCGTCTGGAAATCCGGATTCCTTCCTGATTGAAATTTGCCAAAAGAGATTGCTCCCAACAATCAGTCTCTGGATGGGCGAAAGTCAATTCAAGGACTGGAAGACGTTTATCATCAGTGCTACGAGTGCCGAAGAACGGTTGAAGAAAGCTCGCCAACTGGGATTGCACATCTCTGAGGGAGAGGACAGGGGCAGGCGTCCCAACGCCAATACCAACAATGGGGGTAGCTCCACCAACAATCGAGACAACAAGGGCAAGCAGGCTATGGTGGCCGACACAGCACAGAAACCTGAGGCAAAGCCGACAGACAAAAAGTGGCCGCAAATCACCTACTCCTTCGAAGACGGTCACGTCAAGCCCATCTTGGACATGCTCATACAAGGGGACATAATTCAGCTTCCTCCACCAAGACGGGAACCACGGCCGGTAGAGATGGAGAACCCAAAGTACTGCCATTACTACCGCTACGTCCACCATGCTACCCACGACTGCTACCAACTAAAACGGTACATCCAAAATCTCATCGATTCGAACGCTTTGGCTATCAATTTCGAGGAGGTAACAGTGAAAGCCAATATGGTGTCGGTACAATTCGGCAGCTTCCTTCCGACGGAAACTCAAGACGGTGTGGTCCCCATCCCTCTGGCGACAATATAGATTGCTAATATTCTACCTCCCCGAGATCAGGTTGCTGGTCTAGTGCACCTCACCACATCACGAGGGGAGGTCATGTGGGTCCATCCAGACTTGGTATCAGAAGTGACTCAGCTTACACCATCTTCCATTTGCAAGAAGAAGAGTGAAAAAGTTAGGTCCTGCCGCACAATCTCGGCAGATATCGAAAAAGTCACGGCGGTCATTACCCGGTCTGGGGCACAATCCCAACCTATGGCTGATAACTCGGTTGAAGATCATCAGCCCGCTACAACTGACGCTCTGGGACCTTCTCAGCCTCCGACGACCGACAAGCCTAGGCCGAAGGAGACTCGCTTTGATAAAGCCTTTCGAAAAGAGGCACCTCAGGGGCTGGAGAGGCCCTACAATTTCGACATTTTGGCACAATTGGCCAACACACCGGCCAAGTTGTCATTATACGAGCTTCTGAGACTCTCAAAGGATGTTCGTGCAGCTTTGAGCGATGCACTCCAAAATGCCGACGCATACCTGGCTCAGGTCAACCTCACGGGAGAGAACCCGCCTGTAGATCTCTAAGACAGCGCTTGTACGGGAGCAATGCCCAACATTGTCTTCACTCCGCAGGACATGCTCATCAAAACCAACCTGCACGATCGCCCGCTATACTACACTGGATACATCGGCGACGTAAAGGTGGATCGGATGCACATCGATCCCGGCTCTTCCATAAGCATTATCCCGAAGGATCTGTTACATCATCTCCGCATCCTAATGCATTGCATGACACCTACAAGCATCGCCATCAGTGGTTTCAATTCGGACAGGAGCTACCCAATTGGAAAGATTCGTCTGAAGTGTCAGATTGGCGATCTCCAATCAGAAGTCACCTGCTACCTCATAGATGCAGACACTTATTACAACATCCTCTTGGGGGGCCCTTGGATACATGATTATATGATTGTGCCTTCCACGTTGCACCAATGCTTCAAGTATATCGACAAATACGGCTTTGTGAGGACAGAATTTGTCGACATCGATCCCTTCAAAGGGGTCGAATCCTACAACTCAGACTCCTGCCTGTACAAAAAGTCGAAGAGGCACCTTGGTGAAGGAGATGTGCAAGCCCGTACCGAGACGGCCACAGGATCAGAAGAACCTCTGACGATCCACCTCCAAGCTCGCAAACCTAGCAAGTCCGCACCCCTTACCGCCACTCTGCGTAAGGATGCTATCAGCCTCTCGGCACAAGAAGAGCAAATGATAATACGACTGCTAAGGTCTGGCCAAGTGCCAAGACCCACAATGGAGCCACTGACAATCAGGCTGTCGAGAGTCGGCCAGCCGCAGACGGATAAGCTCAATCCCTCCGACAAGCCAATGACGATACGCCTTCCCAAGAAGAGTCGTCACCCCGATGCAAGGTCTGGGGCTTCTAGCGAACAAACCACTCCCCATCTAGCATCGAGTACCAAACTGGGGGTCGCTAGTCTGCCAACAACTCCACGCTCTGCTCCACCAGCTGAACCTCTGACGATCAAGCTGTCCAGGTCGTCCTCTCAGTCTTCGTTTATACATGGGGTAGCCGAAGAGGAACCGGAGCTAGCCAAGTATGTGGCTGGCCACACTGATGTTCCCTCCGCAGATGATATAATCACGCTAGAAAAGATACCTTACTTCATCAATAAAGGGCTATATTTGAACTACCTCGAGCTTAATAAGCTTTGTACAATGTATGCTATGGAACACGGTATAGGCACTCACCTACACACACAGGTGACAAATGTGTACACCGCAATCCAGCTTACTCCAGTGGAAGACGCTTACCGTATAATCGAGGAAGAGGACCATCCAATCATCTTCGGTCGGAAGGACGATCCGCAGCCCTTCACCGTAGAAGAAGTCGACCTTAAATCAGATGCCGGGAGACTGCCTCTGTATCTTTATAGCCTCCAATCCAAATATCTCATGCAAAAATAGGGGTATGATCTGGAGACGACGCCAGGCTTGAACTACGGTACCGGACGACGATTACCTTTGAAGCCACGGTCCCGGCGGGCAAACCACGGGACTACTATAGCAAAACTCGATGTGGATTAGGGTATGTAACACCCACGATGACCCCTGAGAATTCAGATGAAGAATGTGACTGGCATTCACATTCAACCGGGTCACCAACTTCTGACTCAGATACCAGCATCGGAGACGTATTCAGACAAGTCTTGTCAGTCAACATGGCATTCGCCGACGCTTATGAAGAAGATGAAGACATTCCAGAAATCCTCGAGTTAGAGACGTGGGCCCAACAGTTGGATACACAATGGAAAAAGCGGTTCGAACAGAGAGAAACCCCTACTGAAGATGAGGTTATACAGGTCGACCTCGGCAGCGAATCTTCTCCAAAACCAATTTTCATCAGTAAAAGCCTGACAGACGAAGAGCGAGAATCGCTACTGGAGCTCATCAAAGAATATATCGATGTGTTTGCCTGGAGCTATGAAGACATGCCAGGACTAAACCCCGAGGTTGCTCTTCACAAACTCAATATTCGGCCGGATGCAAAGCCAGTCAAGCAACAACAACGACGCTTCCGCCCGGGCATCATGGATGCGATCGAGGCCGAAGTCAACAAACTAATAGCTAGCGGCTTTATATGTGAGGAGCAACATCCCGACTGGGTCGCCAACATATTACCAGTCCTCAAGAAGAATGGGAAGATTCGAATCTGCATCGACTTCCACAATCTGAATGAGGCATGTTCCAAAGATGAATTCCCCCTCTTATCACAGACATCATGATTGACAACACCTGCGGCTTCGAACGTATGTCATTCATGGATGGCTTCTCTGGGTACAACCCAATCAAGATGTCTCCTGACGACGAAAAGCATATATCATTTCGAACACCAATTGGCACATACTGCTTCACAGTCATGCCTTTCGGTTTGAAGAATGCCGGCGCCACATATCAAAGAGCCATGAGTATCATCTTCAGGGACCACTTACGCAAGACGGTAGAGTGCTATGTTGATGACATCGCAGTCAAGAGTCGCTGTAAGGGAGACCATCTGCAGGATCTGAGGACGATATTCGACTTGATGCGAGCGTACAATCTGAAGATGAATCCCACAAAATCCTTCCTGGGCGTATCCAGCATGAAATTCTTGGGTTTCATCATCACCGCCCAGGGTATCTATGTAGACCCTGAGAAGACAAAGGCAATTATGGAGATAGGTCCCCCGAAAAATCTCCGCGAACTCAAAGGCCTTCAAGGGAGGCTAGCTTACATCAGGAGGTTCATTTCTAACCTCTCCGGGCGATGTCGACCATTCACCCATCTCATAAAGAAAGGCGTCTCATTCGTATGGGATAAAGAATGTCAGCGGGCCTTCGACAGCATCAAAGAATATTTGTCGAACCCTCCCGTCCTGGTGGCTCCGGTTGCTGAAAAACTATTCCTGCTCTACGTGCGAGCAATGGAACATTCCCTCGGGGCTCTGCTGGCACAAAATAATGATGCAGGCCATGAACAAGCCATATATTACCTCAGTCGAATGATGATTGGGCCAGAGCACCGATACACCGTGGTGGAGAATGAATGCCTCACCCTGGTGTTCGCCATTCAAAAGACGCGGCACTATGTCACAGGACAAACAATACATGTGATCTCACGAGTCAACCCTCTTAGGGTCCTTATGACTAAACCAGGGGCACTCAGCTCTCGCCTCGCTACATGGGCAATATTGCTGTCCCCTTATCATATGATCTTCGTCCCACAAAAGGCTGTCAAAGGTCAAGCCCTGGCAGACTTTTTGGCAGCCCACCCGGGCTCAGAGTCGTCCAGAATATATGAAAAAATCCCAGATGAGGTCGCCGACTCGCATGCAACCTCTCACGATGATATATAGCGAATGTTCTTCGACGGTGCTTTGAGAACTGGACCCAAGGGCAACATCGTCGTCGGAGTCGGGGTGGTGTAGGTTTCTCCTTTCGGATTGGTGATCAATCGCGCTTATTCTCTCACAGAACCCTGCTCTAACAATGTGGTCGAGTACAATGCTCTGGTCATTGGCCTCCAACTTGCAAGAGAGCTGGGGGTAGAATATCTTGAGGCCTACGACGATTCTCAGTTAATCGTCAATCAGATCCGGAGCTCATACGAAGTCCGCCACGAAGACATAATCCCCTATCACCAAATAGCGATCAACATCATCTCGTCGTTCGAGGGGTTCTTCATCGAGCACGTTCCCAGACTCCGAAATATCGAAGCCGACGCCTTAGCAGGTCTGGCCGCTTTCATAGCAGTGCCAAATTATACTCATCAATCGGTGGATGTGATAGGCCACGAACTGGTCTACCCCAAGAACAACGTTCAATTCATGACAAGTTACTCCGCCCTGACGATCGACGATGTCCCAGATTGGAGACAACCATTCATTGACTTCGTTGTCTACGATATCCTGCCCGAGAACCCAAAGGAAGCCACCTCCATCAAATGGCGTTCTCTCAGATTCTTCTACGATACAGAGACAAAAATGCTGTATCGTCGATCCTATGATGGATTATTGCTTCGGTATCTGTCAAACGCAGAAGCCAAAGAAGCCGTACGAGAAGCTCATGACGGTGTCTGCGGGGCCCACCAGCCTGGCCCTAAATTATAAGACCGTCTTCGCCGAATGGGCTACTACTGGCCCATAATGGTAGCAGATACGATAGACTATGCGAGAAAGTGCAAAGCCTGCCAAGTCCACGCGAACTTCATTCACCAACCATCCGAATTTCTACATTCGACAGTGGTGTCCTGGCCGTTCGAAGCATGGAGAATAGATATCATCGGTCCGATTACTCCACCTTCCTTCCGAGGACATCGCTTCATACTCGTAATTATGGATTACTTCTCCAAATGGGCGGAAGCTGTCCCGCTTGCTGAAGTAAAGACTTCAAACGTGATCAGCTTCCTTAAGCATCACGTCATCTATCGCTTTGGACTGCCCCGAAGGATCATCCACGACAATGGTCCGTAGTTTATAAGCCACGTCTTCTATCAGTTCTGCGACAAGCACCGTATCCAGAATATTGCTTCGACACCATACAATCCAACAGCAAATGGGTTGGCAGAAGCATTCAACAAAACCATCATCAAGTTACTCAAGAAGTTCGTACCATCCAATAAATGCGACTGGAACAAGAAGCTTGGTGAATGCTTATGGGCGTACCGTACCACAGTCCGAACAGCCACAGGGAATACACCATTCTTCCTGGTGTACGGGAGTGAGGCAGTTCTCCCATTGGAGACCCAAATACCCTCACTCCGCGTCGCCCTCACTTATCAATTGACGACAGATGATAACTACCGACGCCGACTACAAGAATTAGAGGCCTTAGATGAAAAGTGCCTCCTGGCTCAGCAAAGGATTGAGCTATACAAAGCACGCATCTCTGCAGCCTTCAACAAGAAGGTCAAAATCAGAACATTCCAAATGGACAATATCGTTCTGGCAGTCCGGAGGCCGATGGTCATGACTCATAAGACCGCCGGCAAGTTCCAGCCAAAATGGGAAGGTCCATTTATTATCGAGGCTGTATTCTCCAACGGTGCTTACCGCCTCGCAAAACAAAATAGAGACTTGCTCATGTTGCCCGTCAACGGCAAGTTCCTGAAGAAATATTATGTCTAAATGACACTTTCCAGATCACTGAATCATGTACCCGCTGGTACCGCTGAACTCACATCCACAACATTTTCTAGATCACTGAGTCATATACCCGCTGGTGCCACTGAACGCACATCCACAACATTTTCCAGATTATCGAGTCATGTACCCGCTGGTGCTGCTGAACTCACATCCACAACACTCTAGATTATCGAGTCATATACCTGTTGGTGCCGCTGAACTCACTTTCACAATATTTTAGATCACTGAGTCATGTACCCGCTGGTGCCGCTGAACTCACATTTCCAAATTCCAGATTATCGAGTCATGTACCCGCAGGTGCCTCTGAACTCACATTCTGGTCACTCTTTCAGATAGTAAGTCATGTATGACCATACCTCTGAACTTTCTTCCTGGAAGAGATCCTCCCTCATGATCCACTACCCGCACTCCCAGTGCACAAAAAGGGTAACCGATCCACAAATTTCCAAAACGGCCATGTCCTCATTACCTCTGAGTCGTTTCACTTCCGCCAAAAAAAATCACCCCTTTACATAGACCTTCCATGTCCTCATTACCTCTGAGTCGTTCTATGTACCCTCCTTCATTGAGCCCACTCCTGCCATGTCCTCATTACCTCTGAGTGGGAAGGCTCCGTCGAAGAAACCTTCATGCTTGCCATGTCCTCATTACCTCTGAGTAAGTATGATGATTCCCTTTCGACTTATTATCTGTACCCACAACCGGAGTACGCCAAGGATAATAGGTCCACAAATATTCTCCGCTGAGTCCACTCTTGCCATATCCTCATTACCTCTGAGTAGGAAGACTCCACGGTAAAACCTTCGTACTTACCATGTCCTCATTACCTCTGAGTAAGTATGTTGGTCCTCTCTCGTCCTATTATCCGTACCCTGAACCAGGGTACGCCAAGGGTAATAGGCCCACAAATGTCCTCTGTTGACCACAAATATCCTCCGTTGAGTCCACTCCTGCCATGTCCTCATTACCTCTGAGTAGGAAGACTCTACGGTAAAACCCTCATACTCGCCATGTCCTCATTACCTCTGAGTAAGTATGTTGGTTCCCCTTCATCCTATTATCTGTATCCTAAGTCGGGGTACGCCAAGGATAATTGGCCCACAAATGTCCTTTGCTAAGTCTCTTAGTACAGGCCCACCATTCCTCATCATGCCCCAGGAGCCTAGCTGCTCCATGGCATTCTATCTTCCGATACCCCGAACACCCACAACCATCTTATCATGGAACCATTCTAAGTATCCCCAGTCAAACTTGTTACCCGTACCTAAAACCAAGGTATGCCATGGGTAACAGGTCCACAAACAAGTCCCCCATGTGGGGCAAACATCACAACAATACCACAGGCACGAACAAGCAATACAAATGAATGGTAGAATGGAAAGTACTCTTTATTTGAAAGACAAAAAAAGCATTACATGTTTTGGGACCACGTCCCTCTCAAAGAGAAAAAAAAGGAAAAACAGGAACAAAACCAATAAAAGGCCGACTATAGTTCGACATTACACAATTCCAAGAGGCAGTTTCTCACCAAGGCAGTACCCCGGTAAACCTTCTGTCTAGCCCTGCGCTCAGTCTCCTGGGACAACCGTTCCCCATTATCCAGGTCCATGAGTGTCCGCCAGTCGTCGTCCAACCTCTTCAGAGCCACTTCCAAGTCAGCCGAAGCTTTATTGATATTATCAGCCTCCAGGATAATCAGCCCTCTGTCGATCCGGGCAGCCTCAAGCTCAGACTCAAAGAAAGTTAACTTCCTTTGGAGCTGAAGGATCTGCTCCCGCGTTTCAGTAATCCCACGGGAGGCAACCGCTTCCCGAGCTGTAATATCTTCACTCTCATAGCTCAATTGATCATATCGGTCAGACAGAGTGCGGAGATCCTCCAGTATGGCCGGCCTGGTTTTATCCTGAGCAGCCCTCGCCTTCTCTATAGCAGTTGTGAGGGAGCCACGCTCCTGATCTATAGTGGCAGATAGATCAACCCGCCGCAGTCCCTGAAGCTGGGCCACCAGCTGATCAGTCTCCAGCAATTTCGCCTCCAGGAGTACAACCACCCCTGCCCCACCAGGAAGGGCCTTAAGGATATCAATTTGACCCTGGGCGCATTGCCGGACCAAGACGAAAGAGGTCCCTCTCTCCACAGCATCTTCTATACCCCTTTTCAAGTGATAATAAAAGCTGTCGACCACGTCCTATAACGATTCGTCCAGTACCTCCATAAAGGACGGCGTCAGAGGAAGCGTGGCCGGCAGCATCGAAGGAGTTGTGTTAGAACTTGCCACCAGGGGGGCAACCTCCGAGCAGAACGATACACGGATAGCGGATAATTCTTCCTCTGCCACCCGAAGAGCCTGAACACTTGGCAGGACGGAGAGGTCGACTCTCGGAGCTGCCCGAGCAGAGGAAGACACAAGGACCATCGTCCCCTGTCCCGATTGTCCCATCACCGGACTTGTCGAACTCGAGCCCGCAGGAGGACCATCAAGACGAGCCGGAGGAGGAGGAGGTACGCCCCTCTCCGCCAGTACCCCTTCGACAGAGTCTGCCTCAACAAAGTCCATCCGCGGCACTGGAGAGGTAGGACCTGCATGTCCATGACAATGATCAATCGACGTGACCCGGAGGATGTGATCATAGAGCAGATAGGCCTCCTAGCAAGTTAAGATTCGGCTTATCTTACCGGGAGAGGAGCATCGAGGCTGCAGCTCGTTCGCAGCTGGCAGGGTTCCTCACCCGCGATCTCCAAATTAAATTTGGCCAGCTCCTCTGACCCAGCACCTCAGAGGGAAAGGCAACCTGATTAGCATCATCTGGACGGAATTCAACAATTTTAGGGGCAGACTCACCGGAGCCCCCGTCATCCCGAGTCACGATCTCGGCAACTCGAGAGTCCTCTTCTTCTGACGCCTACAAGAGGGAAAGAAGATGATTAAAATCAGAGCTAGAAGAAAGGAAGGACCGGTAGTAACTTATTTACCTCTGATACGGGGTCGATTTTTTCGCCTCTTTCCTTGATAGTTAGCCCGCGGTGTCTGGCCACAGCCAGTTTCCGAGACCGAGGAATGCCGTCGACAGGAGAAAGTTGCCTGCTACGCTTTCGTGCAGGGCCGGGTGCAACGGATAGCTGATCTACCACCATCTCATCTGGCAAAATAGACGACTAATCCGCCCCTATATTTGCCACCGGAAAGGAATTGTCGTCTCCATCAGGCTCGTCGCCTTCGTCATCCACAACAGCGGAGTCCGAATCCGGCACGTCGACTCTGTTCTTCCTCTTCCTTGTCTTGGCCCCCTGGGAACCCTCATCCAGACCGGTACCAACGATAAAACTGGTACCCAGATTAAAACCGACATGGGGCTTGTTCGCCATAACGTGGTACAGAGCCGCCATATACAAGATCTCTACCGACGCCTTGATAGCAGGAACTAAGAAAATGGTACGGGTATGGAATGTGTCATAGTAATGCCAGGCTTGGATGCCGCCAAGAAGGCTACCTTCAAAGCCCAGACAAGAGCTGGGGCTGTCTAGAAAAAGCTGACTATATCTAAATTGCCGGGCAAACCTGCTAGGCAGATAAGGCTCCAGAAAGACAGTTTTACGATTGCGATATACCAGATGAGAAGGACGAATATTTCACAGCCACAGAAGCATCTGGCCGTCCAGAAGTTGAGGGGGCCCAATACCGTCAAGATGGACAGCCGCTATTTTCTCATCAGTAAAACGAGGGACAGATACGAAAATATTATACATGTCTGCCCTCGCCAATGCCATTCTGCAAGCACGCATGATCTCGAATTCCCAAGACTCATTACGATAGTGAAAGATAAAAGCGTCGTCATCAGTTATGCCGTCTTCAGAGCCCGATCTCATTAAAGACAGATAATGCATCAACAGCCACCCCATCAAATAATGATAGGGCAGCTCGGTCCGTTCAAAATCTTTCGTCACATCGCGGACAATAACCTTCGATATGAAAGTACGAAGGCCACGGTGTATGCTGCACACCATGGCCGGGAGGAGGGCTAGCCGGACTCGCTGTTTTCCATAAATAAATTCACTTTATTTATTTTGTATCTGAGAAAATTACAACTGTAGGAATCTAATCTAGAAGACGATTACTTTATCCCTTGGTAGATACGATGAAGAACTCGAACTTCGAAGAACTTGGACAGCAACTGGGCAATCTCTTTGTTCTTTCTGAATTGACTGTAGTGTCTGATGAAGATGAAGAAACTCTCTTTTATAGAGTTCTGGATAACTATTCTGAAGCATACGCTCAGACAGTTACTTGACGTGTGCATAACTGCAGGGACGCGTGGCAAATTCTGGTAGAAACACGTTAGAGTACGGTTGAAATTAGTAGAATATATCTAGGAGATATTGGTGGCATGGATGCCACGTTGCATAACTTCTGAATAACTGAGTAACTGAGTATAGGACACGTAAGAACGTGTGTTGACTGTATGTTGAAAGTCATCCTGGATGCCTTTGCTGTGATACGCTGTCTTTGAAGAAGAGCCATACGCTAGCTTTTGAAGGCACATGTCTTGCAAACACTGACTTGAACAGCATAGAGCCATATAAGGCTGATACGCTAACTTTATTGATAAGGAGTTGTATGGGGTCCATACGCTCACTTGGTTGGGCAATGAGCCTTATGGAGTCCATACGCTCACTTGGATGGGCAAGGAGTCATTTGGGGTCCATACACTCATTTGGTTGAGCAAGGAGTCGTATGGAGTCCATACGCTCACTTGGTTGGCAAGGTGTCGTACGGGGTCCATACGCTCACTTGGTTGGCAAGGAGTCGTATGAGGTCCATACGCTCACTTGGTTGGCAAAGAGTCGTATGAGGTCCATACGCTCACTTAGTTGGGCAAGGAGTCGTATGGGGTCCATACGCTCACTTGGTTGGCAAGGAGTCATATGAGGTCCATACGCTCACTTGGTTGGACAATGAGCCTTATGGATTCAGGGAGTAGACACGTGGCTGTCCTCAATCTTCTCAAATATGCCATATCTTCAAATATTGACAAATATCTCTTGAGCGTCGTGCTGCAGATATGATGGCGGACAGACTATCAGAAATGACAGTAATGATGGCTGTGCATTTATGATGGCTGCTGAGCTGTCCTCGTAAGAGACAAAATCATTTCTCGAAAACCCTCCGGAGACCAGGTTCTTGGCGATAGTAGGTACGTACGCTGCAGACCATTCAACAAACTTCTGAAGAAAGGGGTATCTTTCGTCTGGAATGAAGAATGTCAAAAAGCATTTGACGATATCAAACAGTATCTCATGAACCCTCCGGTTTTGGTACCTCCCGTTTCGGGAATACCATTCCTTCTATATGTTCGAGCCATGGATCATTCTCTTGGTGCATTACTTGCCCAAAAAAATAAAGATGGCCATGAACAGGCTATTTATTATCTCAGTCGCACAATGACAGGCGCTGAACCGCGTTATTCTTCAATCGAGAAAGAATGCCTAACATTAATGTTTGCTGTTCAGAAAACGCGACATTATATTATCGGTCAAACGATTCACGTCATTTCTAGAGTAAATCCCATCAGGATTATGATGAAGAAACCCGGTATTCTCAACTCCAGACTAGCTAATTGGGGAATCTTGTTAGCTCAATACGACATGCATTATATTCCTCAAAAGTCAGTTAAAGGACAGGCTCTTGCTGATTTCCTGGCAGCTCATACAATTCCAGCAGATTCTAAATTATATGATGAGATTCCTGATGAAGTCCTGGATTCAAATCTGGTTTCTGAAGAAATTCCTACCTGGCGTCTATTCTTTGATGGAGCATCTAGAATAGGTCCTAACGGCGATATTGTTGCCGGAGTTGGGATTGTTCTCGTATCCCCAGAAGGATTAACTATTCAGAGGGCTTATTCTCTGGATCAATCATGTTCAAACAATGTAGCCGAATACAATGCATTGCTCATCCGTCTTCAACTTGCTAAACATCTCGATATTCAATATTTGGAAGTTTATGGAGACTCCAAGCTTATCATCAATCAGATCAGAGGAACATATGAAGTCCGTCATCAGGATTTGATACTTATCATCGAGCAGCACTCTCTATGGCCTCCTCCTTTGAAGGTTTCTTTATTGAACATGTTCGACGAGCCTATAATACAGAAGCTGATGCTTTGGCTAATCTTGCTGCTGTATTAGCCATACCAATCAGACGTCAGCAAGTAATAGTGGTTTATAACCGAGAACTATTCTGCATTGAGAATAATTTGGCTTTGGCTTTTCCCCACAATCCAGACAAAGATTCTCTCAACCTTGATGCTGGATTAAAGTTTGACAAAATGTCCTCATCTTCTTCCGATTCTACTATGGAATATGTCTTTTCTAACAAAACAGAAGCCATAACTGAAGACTGGAGACGCCCGTTTCTAGACTTTGTATTATATGACATACTTTTCGATAATCCGAGTGAAGCATCGTCTATTCGGCGTCGATCTCTCAGCTTTTATTATAATCATACTACGAAGACATTATATCGTCGGGCCTACGACGGTCTTCTCCTCCGATGTATCGCTGGTGAAGAAGCACAACAGATTGTCCGTGAAGCACATGATGGTGTTTGTGGAGCCCATCAACCAGGTCCTAAACTTCAAGATCGTATCTGACGTATGGGTTATTATTGGCCCACGATGGTGGCTGACGCCATTCAATATGCTCGGAAATGTAAAGCCTGTCAAATTCATGCGGACTTTATCCATCAACCATCAGAGTTCTTACACCCAACAGCGGCATCATGGCCCTTTGAAGCTTGGGGCATGGATGTCATTGGTCTTATTAACCCACCATCATCAAAAGGATATCGGTTTATTCTAGCAATAACCGATTACTTTTCCAAATGGGCTGAAGCAATCCCGTTATCTGAAGTCAAAACTTCTAATGTTATTAACTTCGTCAAACATCATGTCATCTATCGATTTGGTGTTCCTCGGCGTATTATCCATGATAACGGACCGCAGTTCGTCAGTCAGAAATTTACTCAATTCTGCGACAATCATCGGATCAATAATTTAGCTTCTACAGTATATAATCCAGCAGCTAATGGATTGGCAGAAGCTTTCAATAAAACGATCATCAAACTCTTGAAAAAATTCGTTTCTTCCAACAAACGCAACTGGAGCGAGAAGCTTGGTGCATGTTTATGGGCCTACCGCACCACAGTTCGCAATACGACCGGATGTACGCCTTTCTCTTTGGTATATGGGTGTGAAGCTGTTCTTCCCCTTGAGATCCAGATTTCTTCTCTGAGAATTGCAATCTCCAATGAACTTACAACAGAAAACAATGATCGTCTTCGACTTCAAGAATTGGAAGCTCTAGATGAAAAACGATTATATGCTCAACAAAATATCGAGCTGTATCAGGCCCGAATCTCAAAAGCTTTTAACCGGAAAGTCAAAGTCAGAGCATATCAGAAGGGAGAACTGGTCCTTACTGTCAGACGTCCTATGACTATGACACATATGAGCAAAGGCAAATTTAACGCGAAATGGGAAGGCCCATTCGTAGTAAACAAAGTCTTCTCTAACGGAGCATACCAGCTTGCCTCTATGGATGGGAAAGTCACGATGATGCCTATCAATGGCAAATTCTTAAAGAAATATTATGTATAATATTTTCATCATTCCCCAGCAAATATAAAATCAAAGTTAAATCTTCTCTACAAAAGTTATCTCGATATCGTTATCCCCAGAGAAAACTGATATTCTACTATGTATCATTTTCCCAGAGAATTTGATATTTTGTCTTATTAGATCCCCAGTGGATTTAATAAAGATCTTGTATAGAAAATCATGTCCATATTACCTCTGAATTTTCTATCTCAGTATGTATCATATTTTCTATTCTATGAAAATGATATCTCGTCTTTTGATTTCCGAATCCAAAGATCATGGAGAATAGAATCCAAAGATATCTTTATATCTGAATTCTGTTTTCTCTAATCAGTATTAAACTAAAATTATCTTTGGTTTAATATCATGATAGAGTTACAAAGTTTATTTGTATATTCTATTTTATTGAAATATGTCATGTATTATTTACCTCTGAACATGTTTTCTACAAAATATCATCCACAGAATTGAAATCAAGTCAAAATATTCATTTCAATCAAAATTAAAATATTGATTACAAATGGGTACCAAAATTTCAATACATGATAAATGTAAAAGATCTATTTAGGAGGAGTAATTATCTCCTGAATACGAACGATTACATTATTCATCTTTTTTTCATGAGTTTTCTTGATTCGCTCTGCTGTTTCAGCTCCAATCATCCGTTGGTCATATTCCACAATAATAGAGCTACGACGATTGGTCTCTTCAATCTGATTGGTTTGTATCAATTCTCGCTCTTGCTGTAAAAATTGACAGCGTTCAGCTTCAGATTTACGATCAGTAGCAATCTCTGATTGTTCTTTTTCCACGGAGGCAATTTGCTCCTGAAGACGAGCTAGCTCTTCCCTCAACTTTCTAAGCTCTTCAACTTTTGACGCTTCATCTTTCTCTAGGCGCTCCATATTCTGACGAGTACTTATTATTTCTTCGTCTTTCGCCATTAACTCTTTAGAAGACTAAGCGAGGAATTCTGTCAGAGCAATGTGCTGAGCTTGAGCTTCATTCTCCAATTGAGTAATCTCAGCTGCAGTCAGAGAATTAATATCCTCCTTTTTAATCTCCCAGTATTATGGATGTTTGCTTCTAAATCATTCAGGAGATGTTCAAAAAAGACACATTGGGTCTCATAACCAGCCTGTCTCAAAGCTGAAAGTGGAAAACTAGTCGCCTCTCGAAGACTCGAAAAGGACATAGTCTCATCCTTCATAAGTCGTCTCGAGAATGTATCCAGATATGAATAAATAATATCTGAATACATCCCCATGATCTTTGCTATCCCTGTGTCAAAACCGGGAGTCGCTGCAATAGTAGAGGAAGGAGCAGGAGGAGCCTCTATTCTGGGAGCTGAAGTGAGTACTTTTGGAGAACTCGGCAAATGTGAACTCCCCTCACCCACATCAGTTTGGACAAGTGGGGCTTGAGTAGAACTCAAAGCCGGTGCAGTTCCTACAGCTGTTGGAATCAAAGAAGCATGATAAAAAATAAAAGACAATAAAGCAGAGACAAGACAAAACTTTGATGAATAAAATATTACTTGGAGCTGGTTCATATTCAGTTTCCTTCGGATCATTCAGCCCGGCTCGTAGTCTGTTCAGAGTGCTTTCTGACACGGGATTTATTTCACTGCTGCCCGCCCCAGAAGTACTCAGAACTTGAACTCCTATTTCCATATGCCTCTCCGGCTCTGGTATCAACCCTGAGTGTTGACCAATGGTCTTCAGTACATCAATTGAAATTTTAGACGGTGATTCATCGTCTATCTCCATGTCTTCTTCTCCAAAAGAATGAGACGACGGTTCATAGTCAACTTGTTCGCTCTTTGAAGCTTCAGCAATTGGTTTGAGAGAAGTGGCTTCCTTCACTGATTCTCCCAAAATCAGTAAGTCATTAGCTGTTTCAGTCTGATACTCGGCCTCTACCGCAGGTTGACTAATTACCTGCGCATCATCGGCCATTGGCGGAATCGATCCTATATCAGAAGGCATGGATGACCCAGCAGGTTCAGGAATATCTTCTTCAATAGGTTCTGTCTTTACAGAAAAATCAAAGGCAGCTTGTTTTTCTGAAGCCAATCGCACAGCACGATCGGTGGGACTCTCTGCATCGAGACAAATTACAGATTTAGTTTTTGAAACTATCACTTTTCTTCCTATTCTTTTTGTGAATGGAACAGTAGGATAATTGTCTTTTGGATCACTACCTGCTTCATCAGCATCTCTGACTCGATTGGAAGCAGGAGAAGTCCCTGGAATGGTAATTCCTCCACGATTTTGAGTCTCTGCTCGAGTGACTCTTTTTGGGGCAGGCCCAGCAGCACCTTTGCCCCGCTTCCTCTTTGGAGTATTATCGGCAGACATACTCTCTTCAGCACTCCCGATGGGTACATGTAATGGTTGATGAAGGTCATCAGAGAAGAAAGTTTCTAAAACTTCATCATCAACTTCATCAGTAGCCAAAGGATCTTCTTGGTCATGACAATCTCTAGGCAGGGCTGATTTGGTTGATTTCTTTTCAATATGAATAAAGCTTCTACCTAAGATGCTGAATTTTTTATCAAAGGTATTAGCTGATACATAGAATTTGGCATAAGACGCCAATATTCTAGCTCCTCTCTGATAGGTGACCGGATCTGGCATGGAAAAGGTAGCCCCTGTACCTTTAGCAATGTAATATATCCAAGCTCTGGCACCATCAATCAACCCGCCTTGATAAGCAAAACACATCGTTGCATTGCCCACATGCAACTGATCATAACCAAATTGTCGAGCAAACCTGCTCGGAAGATATGGTTCCAGATAAGTGATGTTGTCACGACGGCAGATTAAATGAGATGGCCTGATCCTCTTCAGCCACTCATGTTGAATCTTATCCAATTCATTGCCACCAATGCCATTAATCAGCCTCCTAGGCATGGTTTCATAACCAACATGTAGAGGAACACAAGTGAAGCTCCATAGTTCTCCCCTGTTTAATATAGTTCTGCAATCTGTCAAAGTGTCATATTTCCACTTTGGTGTGTGACTGTATCTTTCCAGAAAGGTGTCATCTGGTCTAGCCATCCCAGCATTTATAAGAGATTCGAAGTGCAGAAGCAGCCACCCAAATAAATATGTAAAGGGTATTTCTACCCGAGGAAAGGATGTAAGGCTCTTCCTTGCTAATTCGAACATTCTGTCTGTATATGCCCTTAATCCAGCATTCAGACGGCATGTCATTGCTGTCAGTAAATCCATCTTATACCCGAAAACCAGACGGACTGCTGCGAAGACAACTCCTCTGTGTACCCTGTCTGCTGAACAGGTGCCAGGAACTACGAATTTTCTCAGCCAGAGAGATATAAATCCGGCCAGATGACCCTCAGCAGATAATTCTCGGCTACCCTGCTTAATATAGGTCTCAAACCTATCACCGGCTTTATAGGTGCCTTCGTCTTCCTCAATGACGATGTCGTCATGAGTGGTGTCCCGGATGAGCCTGTCAATCTCAGCTTGATTCAGAGGTTTAAATTCACCGACATATTGTTCAGACTTCTTCTTCTTTTGAACTTCATCAGTACGGCCTTGAAATAAATAGGCCATCCATTTGGAAGAATAACAGTTGGAATCTCCTTCTCCACCTTGTCCTTTATAAAAAGCCTTACAAATACTGTAATGGCACATCAATTCTTCAAAGACATGAAGAACCAGTGGGTTGGCTTCAGAGATCTTATTCATTTCATCAACGAAAGGGATATACTCTTCATATGGCAAATCTGCTGTTGGCAGCTGAGAAATATATGCCATTTCATGAAGGGCGAATCCCATCTCGCCTCTTGGGGTCATGAAGGTGCCGGTACGGTAGTTATACCTCTCCACTAACGCCAAGAACAAATTCGGGTTTGGCCTAAAACCAGAAGCAGTGCACTTAATGGCATCATATAGGCCTATCACCTGTAACTGTTCACCAAAATTCTTCAGAATCCATTTCACAAGAGCAGTCCATCTAGTATTCTTCGGATTTACCAGACCGGTCAGCCTCATAGACAGTTTTGGGTAGATGGAATTTTCCAGTTGAGCAAATTCGTTTGCAAAGATTGGGACTCTGACTGGCTTCAGCAGTGCCGAGTCCTCAGGAGGGATGGTGGCAGGAAGAAGTCCTCGCAAAGCTGTGACATGTGGTTCAGTACCACTGCAGAATCTTCCTTGACGATATCCTATCCACCCAGCCTTTGCTTGTCGGAATGGAGTGATATCCCACTTCATTTGTCTTTGACAACTCGTATGAAATAAGCGAGCTATGTTGATGCTTTTTGATAAACCAGTCAAATACATTGGCTGATTTACATCACCATCCCTATAATAACAGTATGATACTTTATCCAGAGCAGGCTGAGAGTTTATGTCAATAGCATCTCCGAAAAGAAATGCTGGCTTCGAGTGGGTAACACCATCCACACTCTGTAAAGGCAGTCCACTCATCAAGTTCAGCAAAGTGTCATTTTCCTGATTTGTCAAAAGAGCTATCCTTGTAGAAGGTCCATCAAATTAGGGAAAACGAACATGTGATAGGTCACTTCTATAGTTATTTCCTACACATCCTTTAAATTCTGCCTCCTGAGCCAGAATATCCACTGCAAAAGATGAATAAAACCTTAGAAATCTTCAACACAAAGAGATGGCAAAGTTCAGCATACGCTCAGTTTTTCTTGAGCATATGGCAGACTCAAGGTTCAGCATACGCTCAGTTTTCCTTAAGCGTATGGCAGACTCAAGGTTCAGCATACGCTCAGTTTTTCTTAAGCGTATGGCAGACTCAAAGTTCAGCATACGCTCAATATATCCTAAGCGTATGGCAGACTCGAAAATCCATATACGATCAGTTTATCCTAAGAGTATGACAGATTTAGAGATCACTTTTTACGCTCAGTCTATCTTAAGTGAATGATTTTAAAAGTTCAGTTTATGTTCAGTTTGAGCGTATCAGCGTATGGTTGACAAGATGATCATCAAAAACATACGCTAATACAGGAGTTAGCGTATCTCAGTGAGACAACTCGCCATAGCATATTCTTTCAAGACAGCGTATTTTGACATTTCTATCAAAAATACGCATATCATACAGAATACGCTCCAAACATATTTTTCGTATAAACAAAAAATATGGGATACGGCTAAACCCTAAAGAGGGAAGCGTATTTTCTGACGTATTTGACCCTAAAAAGGGGATACGTTTCATGATTTTGTTCTAACCAGAGCCCTAAATAGGGGATAGTTACTGTTCATCATCATCATCCTCACCATAGAGAGGCTTCAATGGGCGTTCACTTCGTCGAACGCGCTCATTGGTAGTCTTCTCAGCAGCGGCGGCGGCGGGCTGAGATGACTCCGCAGGAGCCTTCCCCTTTCCCTTCGCAGCAGCATCAACCTTGGGCGCCATTGATAAAGCTTGAGTCGAAGAAGAAGAAGTTGAGTCTTGAGTTTTTCTTTCTCTCTCGAAGATGAATGCAAAAGTAAAGAAATAAATTAGGTTTTGGAAGACCTATTTATAGAAGAAAAGAAGAAGTTCAAACGGCGGATATTCTTTAAACAGAATCCCTAAATATTTGCACTGATATTGAGGAAGATAACAAACTCATGCCAGCGTGTCAGGACTTATTCCTACTTTAAGTTCAAAGTAATTTCGAACTTTTGAAATTCATAAAGTTCGAAAACTTTGAAGGGGGTCTTGTAAGGTGTGAAAATTATGACACGCTGACTAAGACTCAGCCAAAGTCATACGCTCAAGGCCATACGTTCAGTCAAAGCCATACGCTCAAAGCCATACGCTCAGCCAAGGCCATACGCTCATCTAAAGGTCATACGCTCAGTGAATATTTTATTTTTTCCTGAGATAACAGCACAGCATGTATTTAATGAAGGATGAATCTGACACTTCGTCTTTCGTGTAAAGACAGCTGCTCTATGAAGATTAGCCGCCGTATAGGTTTTCGAGAAATGATTTTGTCTCTTACGAGGACAGCTCAGCAGCCATCATAAATGCACAGCCATCATTACTGTCATTTCTGACAGTCTGTCCGCCATCATATCTGCAGTACGACGCTCAAGAGATATTTGTCAGTATTTGAAGATATGGTATATTTGAGAAGATTGAGGACAGCCACGTGTCTACTCCCTGAATCCATAAGGCTCATTGTCCAACCAAGTGAGCGTATGGACCTCATACGACTCCTTGCCAACCAAGTGAGCGTATGGACCCCATACGACTCCTTGTCCAACCAAGTGAGCGTATGGACCTCATACGACTCTTTGTCAACCAAGTGAGCGTATGGACCTCATACGACTCCTTGCCAACCAAGTGAGCGTATGGACCCCATACGACACCTTGCCAACCAAGTGAGCGTATGGACTCCATACGACTCCTTGCTCAACCAAATAAGTGTATGGACCCCAAACGACTTCTTGCCCATCCAAGTGAGCGTATGGACTCCATAAGGCTCATTACCCAACCAAGTGAGCGTATGGACCCCATACAACTCCTTATCAATAAAGTTAGCGTATCAGCCTTATATGGCTCTATGCTGTTCAAGTCAGTGTTTGCAAGACATGTGCCTTCAAAAGCTAGCGTATGGCTCTTCTTCAAAGACAACATATCACAGCAAAGGCATCCAGGATGACTCTCAACATACAGTCAACACATGTTCTTATGTGTCCTATACTCAGTTACTCAGTTATTCAGAAGTTATGCAACGTGGCATCCATGCCACCAATATCTCCTAGATATATTCTACTAATTTCAACCGCACTCTAACGTGTCTCCACCAGAATTCGCCACGCGTCCCTGCAGTTATGCACACGTCAAGTAACTGCCTGAGCGTATGCTTCAGAACAGTTATCCAGAACTCTATAAAAGAGAGTTTCTTCATCTTCATCAGATACTACAGTCAATTCAGAGAGAACAAAGAGATTGCCCAGTTGCTGTCCAAGTTCTTCGAAGTTCGAGTTTTCTTCATCGCATCGTCCAAGGGATAAAGTAATCGTCTTCTAGATTAGATTCCTACAGTTGTAATTTTCTCAAATACAAAATAAATAAAGTGAATTTATTTATGGAAAACACTCGCAAAACTAACTTTACGGCCGGAAGGATGAAATTGCGACTGATCCTCTCGATGGAACCTGCTCCGCCCGAGACTACACAATTTCGCAACCATATCATCAAGAATCCCGCCAGGAGCGCCTTCTCCGACAATTCTTGGGTGTCCTGATAAAAATAACCGAAAGAGTCGATCTGACTCCCGAATCTGTCGCTAGAGGTGGCCACCCTCTTAGCTGACGACACTAAGGCTTTCACCGCCTTCCGGAATTGAGGACGGCGGGGAGTAACTTGACCTGAGGCATCCGTCGTGAAGAGATAGCGCACCCAGTCCTTGGTATGAGGGGCATTCCCTTCCGAGCTGTTCTCCTTCTTGGCTATTTGATGACATGTGCTATAATGGCACAATATCTTTTGGTAAAGAGCCATGAAGCCTGGATACCGCCTTTCCAACTCTTCGAACTCTTCATTCGTGGGAGTATACGCCTCAAAAGCTTCGTCCCCCCAAGGAAGCTTGGAGACCGCATGCATTTCGTGGAATGCAAGCCCTATTTCCCCTACGGGAGTATAGAAGGTTCCCGTACGGCGATTATACATCTCCAGCAGAGATATAAATAATCTCTTGTTTATAGGCAAGCCATGGCTAGTGCCCCGAATAGCATGGTAAAGACCAATCTCACACAGAAAGGCCTCATACTTTCGCAAAATCCACGTAGATAGATTGGTCCACGAGGGAATAGGATGTATCCAGCTGGGGAGCATCAACCGACCAATGGGATAGGAGCCCTTCCGAGCGAGTTAGTTCATAAAAGTGTCGGCTGTAGAAAACGTGAAATTGGGACCCGGCACATTCAAGAAAGTACTCGGGGCCAATCCCATTACAGAACGACTGGTGTGCACCTTGCCCACGCACACTGACTTCAGACTGTTGTTATAATAGATGTCTCCCACGAACATCCCACTCCGGGTAGGAGTTAAAGAATCTTCCATCTTTCGGTCCAGTGGGAGCATATTGAACCAAGATAAAGGAAAATGACGCTCCATCTGGGGGATGCAGATCGCCATCCCGTTAGAAACAAAACTCCAGTTCTCTGACACCTCCAGAATCTGACTGTTCTTTACAGTCAAGGCATCTCCAAAGAAGAATGCGGGCTTCAAGTATTCCCCTTCTAATTTCTCCGAGTTTATCATAGCATTAAGAAAATAGAAAGGCTGATTCTTGAAGGCATTCGATCTCGCCGGAGGCTCGTCACTCGGAAACTGATCAGCCATGTGTTGGACTATATGGTCGTACCTATAGCCCAGAGCAGCTTGGGCGCTGCCTACCAGGAGCTCTCCAGCAGCATTAACCGGCAAATTCACTGATGAGAAGACAGAAAAAGATAAGTTAAAAGGATGGACAACAAGGAACTAATGGGTGCTTTCGAGCTTACGCGGCTCCAACTTAACAAAGCCTCATGTGGCTCAGGAGAACACTTATGCGGCTCAAACTTACTGAAGCCTCATGCGGCTCAGGAGAACACTTATGCGGCTCCAACTTACGGAAGCCTCATACGGCTCAAGCTCAGCAGAACATTCATGCGGCTCCACTTAGTGAAGGGTCATGCGGCGGTACTTTCATAAGGCCCGTAGGGATCGGATAAGTTTATGCGGACCACGTGACAGACAAATGTGTACGAATCTATGCGGCTCAGTGTAGCTTATGCGGCTTTGATGGCAAAGCGCGTATACGGCCACAGTGGCTATTCTTATGCGGCTCGCGGCTCGACCATTTGACGAATATACGACTCACATGAAGATAAAGGCTCGTGCATAAAGCATGCGACGTAGCCATAGCAGTTAGGGTTCTTTAGACCCACATAAAGTCCTTACCAGCAATAGGAGGATGGACGTCAGGGTGAGCTGCGGGCACGACGACTGACGGAGGAACGACCGCGGTTGATATAGAGGCAGTCTTCTTCGACGAAGACGCCGCCTTCTTGCCCTTCGTCGCAACGGTCTTCTTAGGAGCCATTGGCAATTAAAGAAGAAGATGACAATGAAGCAGGGAAAATTCGAAGTGAAGGAGAAAGTAAAGAAGTCTTCTCTCTCAAACTCCTCTTATTTATAGGAGGACAAGAGAGGGAAAGAGCACGTAGATTGATAACCGCCTCGAAAAAGACGAAATCGACTCCTCGGATTTCGTCCCCTCTCTCATAAAGGAGATTCACCCAGGACATAAAATCCAAAAGATTTAATGAGCCAACCTTTGGGATCTCCTCTAAAGGCGACACTAAAACGAATTTGAGGCAATTAATGATACGCACACGTGGCAAGGAGCTATGCGGCCCGAAAGTCCCTGCGGCTGATTGACTCAATGCGGCCAAAACATCCATGCGGCCGAGTCATCCATGCGGTCGAGACATCCATGCGGCTGAGACATCCATGCGGCCGAGACATCATATACGGCCAGAAGAGTTTATACATGGCCATGCTTCTTATTCGAAGTATTTCAATTTTGTAAATTGAAGACTTTGAAGGGGGTCTTGTAGAAGCATGGAAAATAATAAAGAAAGATCCATGCGGCCAGAGAGCCCCCTGCGGCTCAGAGAGTTCATGCGGCTCAAGTATCCATGCGGCTCGAGCGACTATGCGGCTCAAACAAGTTCCATGCGGCTCAGAGAGGAGCCACGTGGCCTGCAAACAGCTCTCTCGTTTGTCCTTTACTGCATTAAATGCCTTGACGGCTGACAGCTCTGACAAGGTGACAGTTCTGACACAAAGATATCATTATGACTCCCTCATAATGACAGACTCCTTGGGAAGCGAAGAAAATTTCTGACACGATCCCCCGAGACTCAGAAACTGTCATGCGGCCTTGACACGTGGACAGTTGTATGCGGCCCAAGCGGAGATCCCCCCATGCGGCCCAAGCAGAGGATCCCCCATGCGGCTCACGAAGTTTAGCCCCATACAGCTCACGAAGACTAGACCCATGCGGCTCACGAAGACTAGCTCCATGCGGCTCACAAAGACCATCCCCATGCGGCTCACGAGGACTATCTCCATGCGGTTCACTCATGCGGTCATCCACACTCATGCGGCTCAAATCATTACCATGCGGTCCAAATAGTCAGGGGGCCACTCTCAGGCAGCCTTGACACGTGGCCAGCCTTATGCGGCCCAATGAGGAGTAACTTTCATGCGGCTCAGATTTCTGTTGTGGCTTGCGGTTATGACACGTGACATGATAGCAGGGCACGTGGCATCAGATTGATCGAAATCCCTCAACAAATTCTAATAAAATATTGGGATCAAATCAGATCATTGGCAAACAAGCAAATTAATGACACGTGTCGAGAAATCCGAGGTTGGCATGACAAATTAGGAAGATTTATGTCAATCAGTATTAATTACCCATAAAAGATTTGATGCAATCATATTTATTGCATAAATCTCGATGAACGGCCCAGATCTAGAGATCCTTAGCCACCGACTTTCAAGAATGGGCAATCATTATAAACCCTAATAAGGCCCTCCACTCTTATAAATAGGAAGGTGCCATTCCTTTGCAAAAAACAGAGACATATGCAGAGAGACATACGAAGAGAGGAGACACAGAGAGACATACACAGAGACAGAGAGAGATATACAAAGAGAGACATAGAGAGCCAGAGAGCCTGAAGAGAGAGCATTTCTTTATCAACGCCCAGCAGTTCTTCTACAGAGCCAAGGCTGCACCCGATCGTCCAAGGAGTAAGGCAGAGCTGCCGTCGCTTTCCCGAGCCTCTACCATCACCCCCCAGAATCTAAAATAAACAATTGTACTTAGATTGCTGTACCTAGGTTTTCGTTCCTAGGCTTTCTTTGTACAAGCGAGTTTGTATTGTGAAGTAAAAGTCCAGTCCTCCGATAATTATTCGGTTCTTTTATATTTTATGGCGAACAGACCGGTGCATATAGATTAAGTGGACTTGCTGGTGGCCATCCACGTGCAAGTCCTTGCATTGAATCAAAATAGTCTAAGTTAACTGAATGAAGTACCTTCTGAACAGGCTTGAATATAACACACCAAATGATCGAGAGTACTTCGTGCAAATGAGTTAGTAAAACACGCCTATGACACGCTAGAACCTGAGGTAGGGACGCTCCTTTGACATTGAATGTTTATGTGAATTACATTAAGTTGATATATACGAATTATTGACTAACTTGGTTTCCTTTGGACAGGAAAGGCCGGACGGTAATTATGGATAAGTCGTGCATGTATTTCCATGCAAACACTTGAATTCGCAACACGAGATAGGTTATGAATTATGCCATGAAACTGATCCTAAGGCAAGTTTAGAAAGACAATGAATGATAGATGGTGCACAAAAGTAAATAGAACGTGTTTGGTAATGATAGCATTGTGGATGAGCTAGCCTCCCCACCAGTGCATAATAATATACTGATAACCCCACAATTTGCTTACAGGATGCAGGAGACGTCGACTGGTGCGGAGCTTCCCTCGAACGTGCTAAGGCGCGGAGCTAACTCTGGAGCCTTGGAGCGTTGCGAAGAAACTAAAGCACCATATACAGGACATAATGTATCGGAACATCGCCATGGATCATTCCATCTTGTAAGCCACTTGGCACGTCTTTTATGTTTCAGAGAGAGAGCTTGATAGACTTGTAAACTCGGCCTAGCGCCGTTTGTAAACTTCTTAAAAATCAATAAAGAGTTTGAATTCGCTTCAACTTGTGTTCATTTACTTTCTGCTGCAAACGGGGACACTCTGTGCGACTCTGTGGCCTAGCTCAAATCGGCCGTTTCTTGACTTAGCCTTGCACGGGCGCAACCTAGGCCCGTATGGCATCACGCCTTAGCGAGGACGATCGCTCCTACGGGGGCGGGGCGTGACATCCAACCCATTCCAACGATTACGAATAAAGTACGTGGACAAGTGGCGAAGCCCACATTAGCATGTGGGAGATCGAGCCTGGTTCGGATTCTGATCGATCTTTTAACCAGGTCGGCCTGAGACTCCGGGTTCGGGGGCAAAATCCAGCCCGATACGATAGGGGGACCGGGTTGAATCGGGTGATGGAAAGGGGAACCCAATCCGGCTTGGATGAAGGACTTTGTGAGGCCCGTCTTCCTGTATCGATATTTTTATAAGAATACATGTATGTGTTCTAATGTATTGGAATGTCTCATATATTGTATTTCTGACAAGTAGCTCGTATATCAAGATATTTAGTTTTCATAATTTTTGGTATCATAGTCTAATGTTGTGGTTTCTCACGAGGCTAGTCCTTGGTCATCGCTATTGTGCTATGACGGCAGTGTTTGATTTGTTGTCTTAATAGATTTTTTTTAGTTTTTGTCGATTTTTCTTGTTTTGCGTGCATCAAGGATTATATAGGTTAAGTTCTTGAGATACTCAGAGTTTTCGAAGTTATTAATGACTTATGCAACCAATAATGATTTCGTAAATTTTATCAAGTAACTGTTGGGCGCGTGCGGAAGCGTTTGCCAACCCACCTGACCAAAATCAACCCCCGTCTAATGGACACAAGCACAAGATGAAGACAAGTATATAGCGATGACGTACGTCACTTGGACAAATCCTAACCTTTAATAACTCAGATGAAATTACAAGATTGACAGAACTCACGTTGAACCCTTTGTCCTAATAGGTTCAAGCCCCTCACCACTCTCAAGAAGAAAAATTGAAGATTACAATTAAGATCACTCACCAACCCGTAGCAATCTTCCTAACCGACGTTGACGACTCATCGATTAGATCTTCTTCTTTCTTTTATCTTGGATGGCGAAGTCCTAAGAGCAAAGTACAGACTTTCTCTTAGATTTTCTTGTGGACAAGCACCCTAAATCTCCACTTTTGTGCTTTGTGCTTATTCTTTGTACCTTCACCCTCATCCTATATATATAGGATGAGAAAATCCTATTTTAGGTCATAATATGATTTCTTAAATATGAAGCCCTCAAATAAGAATCCTATTACACCTAAAATAGCCCATCAATAATCATATTTTAAATCATAATAGGATTTCCTAAAATAAGAATCCTATTATATCTAAAATAGCATAACACCTAATATGAACATCAAAATCTAATCAAATCAAATATTTAATTAGATTTGGATACCACTAATATGTTTTTACTAAATCCAGACTGGACTCCAACAATTCTCCCCTCCAGCCTGATGAGAGGGTATTGACCCCATGGGTTCTCAACTAGACTCCATGTCTGTCGTCCCGTAATAGAGTTTCTGCTTCCCCATGCCACGGATCTCCGATCCCCCGAGCTGCTTTGTATCTTCCTTTGTCTCCAGCTCCTCAACTGTCACGTCGACGCTAGCTGCCATGCGTAGTACCTCCTACACCACTGGGATCCTGTCGATATCAATGACACGACCAAGACCGAAGTCCCTGACGATCAGCCTTACCGTAAGTCTCGGCTATATGTCCCCGACTTCAGTCTTCCACCGAAAAGTGTTAACTTTTCGACGAGCTTCTTCACCCTTGACTGGCCCAACCAAGCGGACGGTAAAGTTCTCCCGAGATTCGAACTCCTAAACCTGTCCACCTTCGTGTCTGAACTTGAATCTCCCCCATACACATGCGTCCTCGAGCAGAACATCACGTACTGTGTATGCCGTCGATGACCCATAGCTCCCCCTGAACTATGTGAATGATGATGCTCCTGCCTCAGATTGAGTTTGCTGCAAACCTTGATCTCCTTTCTGGCTTCGAACTGCTGAAATCGATGTCGCTCCGTGAAGATTAGGCAAACCACCTGTCACCAAATCTGGATCCGTAGAGCAACCCCCACCTGGAGACCGACCAGCTGTCACGGGACCGACAAACTGACCCTCAATCTTTGACTCATCACCATCCGTCCTTTTGTCTCGATGAACCGAATCCAATAATATAACAATTTTATTTTTCATTTAAAAATATAAAGCATCAAATCTTTCTAACTATATCATATAATATATTTATCCTTACATATTTTCTTGGAACAAATAACACTATGAGCATCTCTTAGTTTAATATGAGAATGTAAATGGTTGCAGCATATGCATTATCAAATCTAGAATTTTATAACATTCTAATGGCTAATATGTGAAACAATTCTGACTTTGATGAATTAACTCAAAAATGAAGATAAAATAAATCATTATTTCTCATGCAGTTTTAGACAAAAGTAGGCTAATTTAAAAATGTTTTATTTCGTCCATTTTAAAATTAATACCAAATTTTATTTTCTCTAATTTATAGGTGAATTAAGGACTTCTGATCAATAATTTCAAGTTCAATACAACAAAGTGAATACGCATCTTCAATTATTTTATATGAACTACGAGCTAGAAAAGGGATGATTCCAAATTCCAATAAAATAAAATAAATTGGGTTTGTCACTTAATAGATATGAGTTAGGGCCTTGGAGATGCACATTTAATATAAAATTCTAAATTGTTCATGTGTGTGGCTCACACACAAATTACATAAAGGGGTCAAATAAGAACATAACTAATAGGATTAGTTGCTAAGCACACCAAACCATGCATATATGAACTTTTTTTTAACAATATAAAAAATAATCCAAATTCTAATGAACTGAACCCACCTTCTAAATATATCGAAGGTACAAAACTGTAGGGGATCGGTCCGTGCTTGTGCCTCACATACATACCATAAAGGAGCCAATGAAAAGAGGACAAGATAGGTTGATTTTACTCTAATTTAATTATGTTCTTCACATCAACAAATATTTCATGACAATAATAACGCAAATAATTTTAAGTAAAATTTTGGGTTATATCATAGAACAAATCCTTAACAGAAGAAAAATTCTTGATCTATGGATTTGATATTTTCGTGCTCCAGTGGTGGCCTGAAACTCCTTGAGCGGTGCTGATAATATGTTGTAAAAATAGAAAGAAAGGAAGAAATTGGTAGCCAGAAGAAAGAGTACATAGCTTTTCTCATTGATAACATATAAATAAGGATTAGGATAGAGGTTGTTGTGGGTATGGATAAGGGCATCCATATTTTTGTTTATCCAAATCACAACTGTACATGTTTTATTGTATACTTTTTGGTTCACTGCTTCCAATTTTTGCCTTTTTTTATAAATAAAAAATATATATGGTTATCGATAATCCATTAACGCAATTAGATTATTTCAAGAATTGGAAATAGACGATTGGATGTTAGAAAAATAATCTGAATGAGTCAATCGGTACCTCAATGTTGACTCATCCCATCATAAAAAAGGTCCCAGGGACTGGGTTGTTCGTTGAGGAAACAAAATTGTTGGCGTTAGAATGTCGCAAGAGATTTCGATTATATCTATTATTGGTGTTAAAGAAAGAACTCTTATGAGTCAACCCTTGTACGAGAGGACTGGATTTGGATAAACGTACGTTGGCCAATTATTTTGTCAATAGTAATATCTGACGACTATTTTGTTATGGTAGAACTGAGCTTTTGTTAGATTTTCTTTTAATTTCAATTGTTCATTTTCTCATGTATCACACATTCATCCTCACCTAACTCACCCACTGTGGATCCCATTTTGATCCGAAACTATCATTTTTGTTCATGTCTCAAAATTGGACTTATTGCTAGATTTTTTTGACTAGCTCATCCATTCTGGACACGTTGGTAATATTTATTTCAGCATCTGATGATGTTTGTGCATCTTTAAGTTTTTGGACTTTTTCTAATCTAACGATTTCGCATCTGGAACATCCTCCAAACTTTCTCCAAATCCCAAGCAAGTATTCCTTGCTACATTTATTGTCTTTATCTAAATCCAGCATGTCTTATTATATATTTATATTGTTTATGTTTATCTGTTGTATAGAATTGTGCGTCCAAGCTAGACTTGGGTGCGATCGACGAAGTTCGTCGATTTACGTAATTCTTGTTTATTTTATGTATATCGACTTAGTTGTTAGTATACTGTTGTATGTTTGTGGAATATTATCATATCTCCATGACCTTGATTGTTACCACCATAATTTTATATAGGACTATTTTTGACCAAACTAAAATTTTGTCATTAGTATACCATTCTTTGTAGTCACATGACTAGAAATTAGGAATAAAAATTAAATCTAATTAGTCATGCCATGACTAGGCCCAAACCTATTAGCATTTGAGTCCGATTAGCTAGCCCAAACTCATTTCCACCAAATCCCAAATGAGGCCCAAACCTATTAACATCTGTTTTCTTGAAGACTGAATTGTTAGAAAGTTTTATCTTTTTCGGACATGATCTTGTCATGTTACTTTTTCAAGTCAGAAGTATTAGAAGTTGTGACATGTTAAAAAAGAAGCAAACATGCTAAAGGATAAGAACTATCTCAAAATAATATACTAGATGGCATTTCTTCTGAAGTGCTATCACTAAGCTGAAATCAAGAAGTACAAAATTACTCCGATCACGTGAAAAGGTAATTTTTCACATTTACAATCCATATATTCTATTCATTTTGATTACTAAGTTTAGTTGGACAAATATATGAAGTCTGTGAGCTATCATTGTTTGTTTATAATGATAATTGATATTATTCTTTCCTTGATCGTACATGTTCGAACCTTAAATGACTATATTATCACAATATTAAAAATCACAATATTGTTCTGTCATATTTAGACTTTTTTTCTTGTATTCCGTGACGCTATAATTCTTTTGATTCATTTAAACAATTCAGTCACAAGAAAATAGTTAGTGAAATTATAAAATCCTTTACATTTAAAGTTTTAAAAGTTGAGATTATTTTGGGTACAAGTCGAAAGGGTCATTCTTTCAACTGGACGTAAATAGCCCTAAGCGACACAACACTTAATCGTCCCCATGTGGACCACTAGTAGATGGGAACTAGCCCCTATAGCTAACCTAAGTTAATCAACACTTGATAGACAAAAAATTTCTAAAGGTTGATTAGCAAAATCACTTAAACTATTATTCTAGTTCTTCAGACTGTCATTTTTACAAACATGACTTATAAAGATAAATGTTTATAGCCAATGCTGAAAGTTATTGTGTCTTATTTTAAGAGGTGACAGAGTCAGATGAGTTTTGGCTCACTATCCTAGGGCTTATATTAGCAATTAGTGGATTGATACATTTTGATTCTGATAACACATAATATTATTTAGGAGTAATCCAAACATCTGGCTTAGTCAAACAAAAAATTATTAAAGAAATGAAATACAATTGGTTTCATCGAATTTTAAGTATTTTTCTGAGTTATTATATGACATTTTTTTCGGATATAAGAACACTAAAAATTACTAAGATTCAGGGTAAGGTTTCACCTTTGAAACAACTTAGATACTAATAAGTTGATAGGTCCATGTGACAAACTATCATAGCTACGAGTATCAAAGAATTCAAAATAGTATATTTAAACATAGCTTTTACTGAAGCTGAATGACTCAAATAGATCCAGGTCAAAATTTCTCTTGTTGTAACTTTATGAAGTACGAAAACTGAATGGTCCAAGCATCTTATTATGCATATACATGATCTATATATTTATGTACATGTCATTTTTATAAATTATGCTAAAGAACTGCTAAAACATGATCTTGTAAATTTTAAGATAAACGTGTTTCTGCAGCTGTGTTTCGAGACATTAAAAGCGCCTAAAAGACAAAAATGTTGTTCTTGACTATAAAAGTCATAAAAGAACTTTACAAATCTCTTGATGAAGAGTCTGTTTACTCTTGACGAAGTGTTTGCCTAGAAAATTAATCCTAGAATCATTGAGGGGGATGGGGTTAAGCCCATAAGTAAGTCACCAGCAGTGACAATTCAACCGAGTCTGACTGGAGATTCTAATAAGCTGGTTCAATGGGTAGGAACAAGGTGGACTTAGATGACTATTATGGAATACTGATCCTGAGATTAAATTTTCTTAAACTAATGCCCAAGAGGCTGTACAATATTGTACATGGATACCCTATCCCTATGGTGACAGTGTTTCGGTGTGATTTGGTTATGATGCGTTTTAAAACTCTTAATATGTCCAAGCATAGTTATGCATGATTGACTCCAATCACCAATCCTTTGATGACTTACCTATATGAGAGGTCGTGAAGGCCACAACTATGGGACAAGACGATCCCAGACAACTATCATGAATAAGAAAAAAAGTGCGAATGACCAATCAAAAGTGCCACCCGATAGACCCAATAACTTATAGCATACTATGTGTGTTATTTCATGAATCTGGTTCAAGAAGTCTGATTCAAGATATAGTCCATCAAGCACTTCTTCAGATAAAGACAATAGTCACTAAGTGAGATTCAAGGTTGTAGTCCATCTCATCTATACGTAGTATATAATTGTCCAAAATTTCTTCATCTTTACTCCTTTTGAATATTGTTATATTTGTTTTTGAATTTTTTTTGGGGGGTTGGAAGTGGGGAGGGTATGGATTGTTGTTATTATTGGTATTTTTTTTATAAAACCTTATTATTTTGCACTTATTTCTTGACCGCTTCAACATTGATATAGACTATTTATCGTTCCATAATGGCTATATTATTGACCCTAAATATCTAGATATTATTAGCTACTTTATTGGTTATTTTAATCCTAACAAATCATATTAAATCTATGGGTTGAAGGTTTTCTATATAATTCATTCATTTGTCTTGTAGAAGAGACACTTGAGAAAAGTTATAATATGATTTCTCCTCCTCCTTCACAACCATATATTCCTTCTTTATTTTCCATTCCAATCTCTCCTACTCTGGTCAAGAGCTAAGTTCGGGCAATCTTCCCGAGTTGTGTGCGACGACAAAAAATCGGTAGAGTGAAAGTTTTACCACTAGGAACATTCGAAAAAGTTTGCACATAGACCCGGATTAACTCTTAGGACAGTGCTTCGAACGCAACTTTCCCGAAGGCCGGTAAACTTTTAATTATTGTTTATAGAGTTTTAAAAGAGAAAAACAAAATATTTATAATAGAGATCAACTTGATTGTGTCACGCCCTAATTTGGAAAATCGCTCGTCCGCTTAGATTCACGTCGAATCGTTCGTTCTCGCTAAGGCGTGATATCGTACAAGTCTGGAGTTGCACTTGTACAAGACAAGAATGTGTATATTTGTGTCCTAAAATACATTGAAAATATAGCCACATTGCGGAAACATTAAGTACGCAGAATAGGAAGAAATAATACTGATTTTGTTGATAATTGTAGCCAAAATACAACTTTTCTCGGTACTCTTTGAAATGCCTTTACGGCTACATTGATTTATGAAAAGAAATACAACTGATAGGCTGTTATGAAATAACTTCTCGTTCCATACATCATGCCCCTTTAGTACTTTTGAAATCTAAGCAACAATTTTTGAAAGCTCTGCAATACTTTGTGCATCTTTATTGAAAATAACTTGAAAGTAGTAGCAATTCAGAAAGCCTTAATTCCTACGTGCCCTTGCGCCTTCTCCAGTACCTGTGGAGGAGGGGTCAGCATATTATAACAATGCACTGGTGAGCCCCGTTGGCCCACTCAGCTAAACCGATATTTTGAATTAATAACAAGCATTTTAAAATCATGAAATTGTTAGGGACATGCAACATTTAGAGTGAATCACAATTTAGGCAACATGATATTTTATGAAACAACTGTTTACTTTACCATCGGCTGAATCCAACTTTCCTGCATAAGATACATGATAATAAAAATATAACTTACCGCTTCTGTACAAGACAATCATTAGCATACATTCGGACTGGGTCTTTGGTGAAACTGCACCATAAAGGACTTTCCAACGGGTATTACGATGTACCATTCCAGAGTAGGTTGCAAGCCTAGTCGAATATCCTACAATACCTCATGTCACTATAGCACGACCAAATGTTTCCCCCTAGGTCGATCCGGTACCCAGTGCCCTAAGTACCGGTTCGAGAAAACTACTCAAACTTTGTGCACGAAGACATCCATGACCACGCGAATGCATAACCAAATTTAACAGTAATATAATTTGTATGGTATTAATAAGCCAACATTTAGAACGCAGCATTCTCATATTCAACATCTCAGGCATCAATTTATTTTATCGCATCATTTCAATGTTCATAGGGACAACATCATTCATTGTTGTTAATAGTGTAATCGATTCATTCAATATTCATTCTCTAGCTCCTTAGTAGTTGTCACGACCCGCACCCTATTTAGGGGCATGAGCATGTAGGTACGTCCAGCCTACGCCGCAGAGTCGACGGTAGAACGCTATATAGGTCAACTAGAATATATAATATCTAGACACAATGTATAAACCTGTCATCTCCGCACGAAGGAATATAATCACAACTCAATCACATGACATCTAAGAAAGATAAGCACGAATATGATAAAAAAATAAGATGGAAATTAATAAACTGAAATAGATGCAAAGTCACACACAAAAGTTTAGAATTTAAGATATAACACAAGATCCCAAATAAATACTACAAGTCTCAAAGTATCCAGCTGGAATACAATCCAGTCAAACCTAGCTAATCTAAGTCACTACAGACGGTACGTCCTCTACGAGCCCCGGTTCCACAAGAAGATCCTGGTCGAAGTCTCCATCTATGCCAAACTCGCAGAAGGTCGAGCAATCTGCATCTATGTCCTCTAAAAAATCAATGGGGGTTATCATGTCAGGATATGAGCAAGTACAAATGCCAGCAGCAGTTCCATTGAATTGACAAATACTATAAGAGACAATTATAATAGAATACAAGATAAAATATCAAGACTGGAAGTAAAATAGTACAAGTGGACTGTATATCATGTCAGGGTGTAAAATACTGGAATGTAAAGTAGTACAGAAATATTTGATGTACAACGTAAATATAAACAGTGCCTTGAGATACTAGAGCATCATGTGATCGTCTTGGGTCCAGATCAGGCTGTTCCATTTGACCGACTATGCACAAGTATGAGCATGGAGGATCAGGCCGACCAAAATGGAAAGCTATGTACCAGTAGTATCAGGTCTAGCTACACCCTTCGTGTAGTGAGGGTGGAGCTATGCACAAGTAGTAACAGGTAGGGTATTGATCACATGACCTCTAATAACTCTCCATCCCCGAATAGTATAATAGATCCATCCATGACACGTCATGACACGGGATTCAAAGAGAAGGGGGCCAGCCCACTTCCAAATCGGTGTCTATACAAGTATAGGAAACAAGATCGAACAATGTACCCCTATACCAGGTAAACCAGGAATAACATCTCATGACGAGATTCATTGTATACTAGTTCGTGTATCCTCGTACCAAGAATCAAGTAAAATACTACAATTGAATCAAATATAGTAGATATCATGACAATAAAAACTATCAGAAAATATACTCGCCTGCGGTCCTGAGCTGTCAATGTGAATCAAGACTCAGAGTGAAGTCACAGACCTAAAGATAAGATATACATGTGTTAAATAGGGTTTGACAGTGTTAGACATAATTTTCTAGTGTGTGATATACAATATAGGTCAAACTAGGTCAAATCTAGGTTAACATAGTCAAACTAGATCATTTTTTAGTTTATAGGTTGATTTTACCTATTTACAAGGTTTATAAAGTTATACTAGGTCTTAACAAGTTACTATTTAACTTTTAGGTACTAACTAGGTCAAACTAGTTACTACTAGTTAATACTAGGCCAATACTAGATTTTTAGGCTATACTAATAAGTTTCTAACATATATTATCCTAATATATACTTCTACCGATAATTTCTAGCAATACCTTGGGCTACAGCTTTTTACCTTATCCCGTATCGCGGAATTTTAACCCGTATCACATATTTACCTAATACCTTGGTCCGTATCTCAAATATATTAACTATTAGCTAATACATTAGTTCTAGGGTCAATACCTTGGATAAACTAGATTTTCTAGTCCATGCTAGTCAATACCTTATTTTTAGGTTCATACCTTAAAGGTATTAGCCATACTAGCTAATATTGCCAAGTATATATATATATATATATATATATATATATATATATATATATATATATATATATATATATATATATATATATATATATATATATATATATATATATAACCTTTCTACTAGTTACTTACTGTCTAGGATTACCTTAGCCAATTTATCCTTTATATATACATGTATTTATCCAGTGCCCATTACATATACCATTACCTTTACCTACCCATAACATATACCAATATGTCTTTTACCCGTATCTAAACATTTACCTTTTGCCTATATTATATACATATATCCATATATCTTACTATAGTCCCATATCGCTTACCATTTATCCATTACTATACCATCATACATGTTTGTTTATACTTACCTATGGTGCTTGGTTATTTTCTTACTCATATACTATATATATACACCGTACATGTCATAGTACACCAAGATATCCATATACCATATCCACATGGTATAATATACCCCTTATACTATATATATATATATATATATATATATATATATATATATATATATATATATATATATATATATATATTATATATATATATATATATATATATATATATATATATATATATATATATATATATATATAATATTTGTATCTATATGATACCTATATAAAATATATATATGATATTGTACCCTTGCTATTCTATGCATACCCATGAGTTACCTTACTGCTAAGGTATTTACCTGACCCTTAGAATTACTTTAACTTCCTATACATATACATGTACACTTATATATTCGTATATAGATAGCATATCCTTAGGATACCATGTTCTACCTAATACTTGACATATCCTATACCATGATATGTCATGATACCTTAATTCATTAAGTATCCCATATTTTACACCATGTCTTGGCTACCCTACCTATATCCTATGTAACATAACATGTATTCTAGTATCTTATTTCTATATGTACATATATCTATAGATATCTACCTTTAATCTTTGATACATATATGCATAAATATGTATCCTAGGTTACCTACAATTGATACCAAGATATCTATATCCGTACCATATAACATGTGTAGCAATAGATTATAGCAATATGTTTACCTATATACCTATATATCAATATATCCTTCTATTCTATTACCTAACAAAATTATCCCAGGATATCCTATGCTTACCATACCCTACCAATCATACACACATGAACCCACTCATGTTACTCTGGCCACTTGACATCTTGATATTATTTATTACCTAGTTCTAATATCCAATATCTTAGTATCTTGACCAATACCTTATCCTCCTAGATACTTATCCAACTAACTCTAATACTAATACTTGATACCAAATAGGATACCTTACTCAAGTCCCAATACTCACTTATCTTTACTCATGATACTTGAGTGTTATGATTATCCTCGTGGTACCAAAGTATCACACTAGTACCTTGCCCTAAAGTTTAATACCTTCACACATGACTTATCTATATTTGGCTTACTTGATAACCACTTGTAGCAGCATTAACACACACTAACTAACACATATTACCTAACAATAATATATTATATATATATATATCTCTGTGTGTGTGTGTGTGTGTGTTTATATATATATATATATATATATATATATATATATATATATATATATATATATATATATATATATATATAAAATATATATATATATATATATATATATATATATATATATATATATATATATATAAACACACACACACACACACACACAGATATATATATATACACACACACACACACATATATATATATTATATATATATATATATATATATATATATATATATATATATATATATATATATATATATATATATATATATATATATATATATATATATATATATATATATATATATATCTGTGTGTGTGTGTGTGTGTGTGTGTTTATATATATATATATATATATATATATATATATATATATATATATATATATATATATATATATATATATATATATATATATATATATATATATATATATACTTGACAACCAATGATAACTACATTCACTTTATATCCATACTACATAGGCTCATAGGATACACAAAATGCCTAAGTCGTATAGTTAGTTTTCTACTTGAAATCAATATTGTACCTATTAGACCTATTCACTAAATTCTAGGATTAAAGTATGCCATATCCCTTCGTATCAGCTTTCTAAAATTTCAAACGAATCGCATTTTCGTGTCCGGAAGCTCCCAGAATCGCGAAAACACCGAAACACGTTCATCTTTCGGACAGCTGGCACTCAAACAGTTTTATAGAAAGTTTTAGAATACTTTGGCCTATTAATATATATATTTAGAAATCAAACTTCGATACGGTTCTTTTAAAAAAACGGAGGATTAATCGGAGTCTTGAGCGATGAGTTATGGCATTTCTAAGTTGCTATGGCTACTAAAAATATGGATGAATATTATGATAAATTTGGGTTATTTTGGACAAAAGAAACACATGTATACACCCAAATCTAATCATGCGTATCATGAGATACTATGAAACAACACCACGTATCCTATTTAGGACACATACACCCAATCTCGACTAAAAAAGGAAACAAAATTTTTTTGGGGGGACACGTACGTATCGAACACTTGGTGGTCACAAATTCGAATTCCCCCAATTTAGCCATAAATCTCACATAACTATTACTATAGGGCCTTCTAGTACCTAGTTCTTCTCCCTAAGGGTGATCCTTAGCCATGAATGGGTTCATATGTCTATTTATTATGACAAATTAACAATAAAATTGATGGAAATAGGAATTTATACCTATTGGGAGATGGATTCCCAATAAAACTCCTCCAAAGGACACAAAACAAATGATGTGCACACTCCTCCTAGCAAATCTCTCCTCCAATGTCCTCATTGCTATTCCAAACTCTTATGCCTCCATAGAGATTGTAGTTGATTGGAAATAAAAAGATTTGATTAGGGTTTGGTAGAGATTTGGAGAAATTTGGAAAGAGAGAATTTTGGGAAAGAAGGAGGCTAATGAATGAACAAATGAAATGAGTAAACCCTAATAAAAATATGGCTCTTATAGTAGGATTTCGGTCATGATAAAATGTCAAATTTGTCCCTTTTCATTTATCATGAATGGAATCTAATTAACTAAAGGAAGGAATCCCTACAACTAAAAGGAATATTCCTTTCATGACAGCTAAACTTAATCAATTCTAATTGCTAAGATCATGACTAATAATAATTAGCACTAATACTTACAAAATCTAATTGGCTAGCCACTAACTGACATTAATATAATTCTAGGCAACCACTAGTATAAAATAATGTATATAAAAAGTTTAACTTAAAAAATTACCAAAATACCCCTATGTTGGAAAGTGGTGGTTACAGTGGTATTGACTTGTGGCATTAGCATCAAGTTATCGATCAATGGATGTTGTAAGACAAAGATAGCAATTTTGGAAGAAAGTTGGTAAATCAATGCTGGAAGAATATGTGCGTGGATCCAAACTAAGTGGTATGTTGCGACCAAGATAGCAATGCTGGAAGAATTTTGGTAAATCAATGTGAAGTGTAAATATTTTTGGAAAAAGGGGAAGACAGATTAAAGCATTGATAGATTAAGTGGTACAGTTGGATAGCTATTTTTAAATGGTCGAGTGTGATGAACTGAATATTGAACTGAAGCTGAATGATAACTTAGTGTGACTAAGTGAGTTTAATATATTGAGTTGTTCTCTTAAGTTTTGAGGATAAAACTTTTTCTGAATGGTATATTTTGTAATGCCCCGCTTCGCACGAGACATTTGGTTGACTTGTTGGATGCGATCAGAATATTGGACCGTGACTTGGGTTGAAAATCAAGAGAATTGAGATTGATGCAGTCTCTTTTAGCTGGCTAGACGGAATGGGTATTGGAACGGGCTCGCTGGTGGAGCTACGCTTGGTGGGATTATGTACAATCAGAACAGGAAGACCCATTGTACAATGTGAGTGGAACTGTCCTTCCTCTTTCTTACTCCTTCATGCTTAATAAAATAGAGTAATATGTTTCTAGGTTCTGTCCCTTAAACTGTGATGTCTTAGTTGTTGGATAATAGAGATGCTTATGTTGCCTAATATTGAAATGAACAACACATGATCATTGAACTGTTGATGAATCTCACTTGAACTGCTAATGTAAATTGATGCCATGCAATGAACTGATAATGTCCCTTACACTTAATGCTGCTAGAACAAATAAAGTACTTGAGTAATGTTATGCTTTGTGAAAGATACCTTGAGAAATGAACTGGCTATGCTATCGATCCACTGAACCGAATGAAACACTTAAATCATGTACACTATGTATAACTGTTGCAAAGATAAAAAATGATGCATGTCTCTTATAAACAATGAAAGAATGAATAAATATCCTATGAAATAAATGAATGTGGTTTGTTCCTCGTTGAAACAAATGTTATAAGAAGTGTTACAATAAATCAATGAATGAAAAATGATAGGGCTTGGGATCGCCGAGATTAATAGCAAAAGTCTCCTTGCTCTTGCGGTTGTTCTGACGGCCACTATTTTTTGGTATATCGTGTTCATCTTTGTCAAGATTAGGCATTTGAATACCTAATTGTTTGAATTTGTCAGCAGTCTCTTCTGTTGCTTTGGCGTTCACTATAAAGGAAGGTCAGTCCTGGAACTGTGTTGATCATGTCCACATGCTGATTATAGGCAGCAGGTTTGATTTGCAAGTGTCTATAGTCAAAGCATCTGGAGTTCCGAGAGACATTTTGAGTGCTTCACTATAAAGGAAGGTCGTTGTTTGATTTTGATAAGAGCAGACATAGTCATGTCGTTGGTTCTCTCATAAAATCATTCCAAAAATATTTGTTTGAAGCCAGAAAAAGAGGTTATACAACCATCTGGTAAACTATAATACCAGTCATATGCTGCACCAGCTAAACAGCCAACAAATACTCTAGTAAGAAGAGCATCATTTGGTTGGAGTTGATCAGTCATTACTTCAAAGTGATTGATGTACTGACTTCGGGATGTGCGGCCATCAAACAACATAATAATAAGTGGTTTATATTTAAGAGAAATTTGGACTTCTTTCTATTCTACGGGATAGGGCTGTTTGATTCCAAGCTTCTGTAAGCCGTCACTTCAAATTGAGTACGTAAAAGCTTTACGGCCTCATTGGTTTCTCCCGATGATTGTGGAGCAGTGGATTAATTGGATATGTTAGGAGGAGGTACTGCATGATAAGTATCACCCCCAGCACCAGATTGACTTGGAGCAGCCTGTACTGGTATAAAAGTAGTGTGAGGAGATTATACTCCCAGACTAATGTTGACGGAACCTGATGTTGTTATAGGTTCTTGAGTCAGAATCAGATTTACGACCGGTGGAACTGTATGTTTTGTCATAATTACCGCATGCATGCTTATTATCATCTCAACTACACTTTTCAAACCAGCTTTCAAAGCAGCAATTCTCTGCTCTTGACTGTTAGAACTGGAAGTATCTTGATCTTCTATGACGACATAAGCAGTCACTTCTCTAGCCCTCGAAGATGAGCTAGTAGAAAGGATGGTCCTTTCAGAACCTTCACTGTCAGCATCAAAGTCATATAAGGAACCACCCCTAGTGTAACCCCCAGTTTTCTAGATGAGGGTAATTTTGAAATTTTGTAATTATATTATTATTTATTGATTTTTATATCAAATTATGAATTTTGGTGATTTTTAATCAATTTAATATGGTTTAAGTCATGACTTGTGATTTTGGTGTCCTGCCAGTGAAATCCTAGAGACTGCATGACCTAGAGCCTAACCATGTCATTAGGATGATTTAATTATCATTTTTAGTGTAGGGATAATTTGGTCATTTTGACTTAATTGAATTATGTAATGATTTATTGAATTGGTGATTCCTAGTTTGGGCTTTGACTTATAGAGACTTGTAGACTAGTCTAGAAGCTAACCCTAGTCATGGTGACTCTAGTCTAACTTAGTTAACCTACTTTTAGTCATTAGAAACTAATTTTGGAATAAGAGGATTAGTTTAAGTGAAATTATTTCATGGTTTGTGGTTTTAATGAAAGGACTTGTGATTATGGACTTAATGACTTGTGACTTGGCCCATGGCCCATGATTTGACACCCTAACCCTAACCAAACCCTAAGTGACCAGCCATATAGGGATCCCCACCCTATATAAACACTTATTCATTAGTTCTTGCCTCTTTTATTTCATTTCAACACATAGAAAAAGAGAGGTATTTTTCTCCTTCCAAAAATCTCCATAAATTCATTTTAATTCCTTTTTAATCCTAATCTTTTGCATTAGGTTCTAATTTTTGTATGTTTAATATTTTTGGAGGTTAATCTCAGTTTTGGGTTTATTTGGAGCATTTGGCCATCAAGAAGAATACCCCCCCATTTGGAGCTTTTTCATACTTTTTGCACCTATAGGTAAAACTCCCCAAATTGATTTAAATTTCTGTTTTCTTTGCATTTAGGGCTAGATCTAGGAGTCCTCTAGCTGTCCCCGAAATTTGGGTGGATTTTGTGTCCGTTTGGTGTCCATATCGGACACGTGTCATAGTGTATACTTAGGTATTTGATGAAATGCCTCTTTGAAGTTTTTGTTCTTGGTTTTCAAAATAAATTACACATTTGGAAAGCTTATTATGTGTAGATTAATATGGTCTGTGTCTGAGCATGAATTAGATTGGTTTTTGTGTCCAAATTTGGACACGAACGCGTGTACGAGGCCCCGGTGCGTTGCCCTGCTGCTCGGGTGCCATTGCGGACACGACACGATGACTCAGGTCACGAAATTTGGTGGAAACAATCTTCTAGTGACTGACATGACACCTACAAAGTTTTATGGGTTTTTGTTTAGTGTGTACGAAGAAAATTGACTTGTACTGGTCCTAGCCTGACACGAGCGCGCGCAAGAATCGCGTCGGATACGCGTCTCGTACACGCGACACAAGTCACGTGGACACGGTACAGGATGTGGGACATGCTCCCCTAATCTAGGTGAACCCTAGGACACGAGCACGAGCCCTCTAGCATCGTGTGTCGTGTCCTAGCTCGTTCTGCACCTCAGCACGAAGATTTTGAGCTTTGTCGATTTGCTGTGTTCATTTTGTTTGGACACGAACACATCCCCCATGACATGTATGATGTATACCTACCCACTGCACACCTTACTTGTTGATTTATTGGTTTTTTTTCAAATTTAAAGGTTGTTACATTTACTGTCTGATACTGTGTTATCCCAAGTTTTCAGAAATCAAATGAGTTTAAAATGGATTTGTTTGAGATTCAAATATATATGTAACTATGTATATATGTGACCTGAGGTTGGATTTGGGTTTGTTTTCAAGTTTGGCAGTGGTATTATAAATTCGAGATGTTGTTGAAATCGAATTTGAGGTTTCTTCCAATGTCCTAATATGAACTGTCACTTGAAATTTCAAAAACCTGAGATCAGTGAGTTGGTGTTACTTCTCAGTTATTTTTTTTTTTTGATGTTCATTTAGTTCAGGTTGATTGGATTATAGATGAATTGAGTTGAATTTGTATTTTGGGATTCGAAATGGTTCCTGATATCGAACTGTTATGCATTTCCTGAGATTTGTTTTAACTTAAACCTGTATTTCCTGATAATTCCCTGTTTACACTGATTTGATGATTTGAACAGTCAACTTATTTTTACTGCTCTCACACCCTAGCCTATCCCTCCACACACACAGGTACACACTTAGTCACTGTATCAGTTCAATGAAACTGACTGTGATGAGTTAAATGAGATTGTTTGGGTTTTCAAATTGGGTTAGACTGATTTATGAACTGTCCTTGGTTCTCATTTTTTTTTTCTGTTTTGCACATCACCTTCCCTGAGATTTGAAATGAAATTGCACAGTTTGATTTGAACATGGTATTGGGTTTTAGGTTGTATCCATATTGGCTGAACTGATTTCACTTCCCAGTTATTTTTGACAGTTTCAATTGGGTTATGATGTGTTAACTGAATGTGTGTTACATAGTAGGTTGGAATGTAAATATATGAGTGATGAATGTAAGGGTAATAGTAGAGGGTAGTTAGAGGGATTTGTTTCAGTCTTTCTTAACATCATAATTTAGACCATATGTGTCATTGGTAGGTTTTTGTAGTTCAGTCATTGGTGTAAGATAGATGTGTTAGGACAGTTGGTGAAGGAGAGGAGGTAGGCAGTACTGGAGGTTGTGTAGGATAGATGTGTTGGGACAGTTGGTAAAGGGGAGGAGGTAGGCAGTAATGGAGGTTGTGCTTGAGTGTTTGGGGTGATACATGTTCAGAGAAGTTCATATCAGATAGTTTTCATGTTGTTGAGATGCTAAGTTATTTTGTTCCTGTGTTGATGACTGATTTTTGGGTTAGCTTGAGCCTTGGCATGGCATAGAGAAGCCACAGGGCAGTAGCAGCAGTATGCTGCAGTAGCAGCAATAGCAGGGCCCTGGCCACTGGCCAGTGCCAAAAGTTTTGTGTGTGAGGTCAGTGGCAAGGCCTTGAGCCTGAGTTCAACTTAAGTATCAAAGAATTTTCCTCATTGCATGAGCATAACTGCCCATATGCACCTTCCCATTAGTTCTGTTCAGTTTACATATATATATGTGTGTGTATGAGAGGAGAGGTAAAGGATGTTGAGTAATGGTATGAGTGTTTGAGGGAAATGGTGAAGGGAGTGAGAGCATATGAGAAATTAGTGGTTAGGTTGTGAGTGATATAGGATAGATTTTTGAGTTTATATATATGTTATAGGTTATAGATACTTGTGGGTTAGGCATATGTACATGGGTTATTATATGTGTTATATGAGGGTATACATGTTAGGCTAAGGGTAAGGGATAAGGCATCCTATATGATATATAGTGTATATTGGGTTAGGACATTATACATATATGCATAAGTTATGTGGGTTGCCTATAGTAGGTTGATAAACTTGTAGTATTGATGGTTGTGGTTAGATGAGTTATAGTAAATTGGTTATGTATTAATGGTATTTGGTTTGAGGTTAGCTTAGAGGTAGAGTCAACTTGACTAGAGAGTTGACCCATAGTCTAGTATTGACCTACCTTGAGTAGACAGTTACCCAAGTTAGCTTAGATGTTGACCAAACCCTAGATAGACAGTTGACCAAGTTTGACTTAGGCCTAGTTTGACCTAGACAGTTGATCAGGTTTGACTTAGAGTTGACTTTGACCTAGATTGGCCAAAAAATCATGTAGATGCATTATAAACATCATCTGTCTTATTTTAAACACATTATAACCTATATTTCTCTGTTTAGGATATTGTGACTCTGTTGCAGACATTTGACATTACACTACTCTTTTTAGAGTATCAGGCGAGTACATTCTCTGATCATTTCATATCCTGTTTAGAATTATTCTCCTGTTTTAAATTACTTTACTTGATATTGTCACGTTGGTCACACGAATTAGTACTATATGGATCCCTTCTTGAGATATTATCCCCTCAGGGAGCATCGGATACTACATGTTCTGTGCGTTTCACTTACATTGTGTATCACTATGCTTCATGGTTCATTGATCACTTGTGATATGTACTCTCATGATTACAGAGTCTTCCTTGAATCACCCATTTATTGGCATTCCTAGAATCACCCATTTTTGGGCCTACCATGTATCACCCCTTGTGGGCCATTGCATGGAATCATAACATAACCTGGCTGGATCCTTGTGTATTGATTGGGGGTACGGGGGAGTAGAAGTAGACATGTGAATAATACCCAAGAAGTATCTCATCTGATCACCTCCATAGTGTCTCATCAGAATCTCTTATGCCATTCACATGTTTATATTATACTCTGACTCACTAGCCACTGTTAGTTCTCTACTTATAGTAGATATTTCTATTACAGTTCTCTCTCTGTTTACATTCTGTACTTTCTCTCAGTTCCTGTATCTTACTTTACTGTATGATTATATTTTCTAACCTGCTATGAACTATTGAGATGTATTGTGCTCGCTCCGTCCTGATTGGACACCGTTGAATGTTTACAGAGGACGAGGATGAGGCCTGTGTGGATACTTTCTATGGGACAGCCCTAGACGACACTTATGAGCTGGACTCTCAGGAGGACCCAGCTCTAGCTGATGACATTACCCCTACTGCCTAGACTAGTTTAGTTAGGCTTTATCTTACTTATGTTGTCTTGGGACTAGTTTAGTCTAGGTTTTACTATTTATGTCATTTGAGATCTGGATTGTATATATTCTTTCATATTCAGTAGTTGAGACTTGTATTCTGGATGTTGCTGAGATGTTATCTTAGACACTTAGACTCTTCTGATCATCTGTATTTCTTTGAGTTCTATATCATATCGTGCTTCTTCTTCCTTAGTTGTGATTGAGTTTACATTCTGCTATGTCACCCCCATTCGGGGAGTATAAACTGCTTAGTATTATATTGTTAGATGTTGTGACCTAGGACAGCGTTCTACCGCCAACACTGCGGCGTAGGCTGGACGTACCCACTTCTCGTGCCCTTACTCTAGGGTGCGGGTCGTGTCATATTTTTAATGGTGCCCATGCAGGTCTAGTTTGTGTAGTGGTATTCGAACTAGAGTATCACTACAGCCTGCAGTATGATTAGGATATATTTTTGGAGGTACTCAATCACAGTTAGGATCCCTTGAGAGATTCCTGGGATGACCCTTGAGAATCTTATTATAAAATATCTCGAAATTTTATTCTAATAGTTTATATTTATTTTTCTTGGTTAGTTAATGAATTTGATTTTGCGTATCCATTGTTGATTTAATTTAATTTTTGTCAAGATAAAATTATATGGGCTAGGTCATCTAAGTTATGGAATCTAGTCTTCTACAGCCACATTAGCCAGCATGGATATAGTCTGACTTTGGATATATTTCTCGGGTGTGGAAATTTAAGGTTTTCGCAGCCAAGCTAGCGGTATCGCGAAAATTTTAAATACCATGATTCTAGAGGTATGTGCCTTAGTCGAGGACTCTGTGATTATCGTAACCTTGCTTACTAGTATGATGAGGATTTAGAGTACCATAATTTTGGATAGACGCATATGATTATCCGATTGTACCTTGAAAACTTTTGAACATATTTTCTCTACTTTTGTTCAGTCTTTAAGAAAAAGAATTATTGGTTGTTTTTGTTTGGCTTTTCATTATTTAACTTAGGATTAGGAGTAGGAGTAGCTTTAGCTGTTATTATAAACCTTTGTGTAACTTTGCTATAAATTTCTTCATAATACAATGAATCGATGATTTTTGCTAAGACCTTATTTTGGATTTGATATTATAGTTCTGGTTTCAAAATGGTTTCCTCTTTTAAACAGAAAAGCAGAACAGATTCTATTATCATTCTCTTCCTGCCAATATTTTATTACCATCATTCCTTGTCTTATATAACTGTCCTGATTACATCAATTCTCTGTATCGTATCTAATTCTGTCAGCTATACCTTGAAACCCTTGAATCTTCATATCATTTTGCCTGAGACATGTTGAGGAAATAACGTAAATTATCTAGTTCGAAAATGGCGTAATTGGTTATCATATGATGATTTCTAGAAATCAGAATGTTGGATATCAAATATGAAAAATTCGAGATGGAGATGTGGTAAAGGTTTAGAATGGAATCGAGAGATAAATGTTATCAATTTAGAAACAATCGCAGAAAATTTTGGTTATGAGTAATTCATGGATGTATTTCAAAAAAAACTAATAAGGATATCAGAGGTCAACCTAGTTTTGAGAACTTAGAAAATCTTGGTTATTGATTCTTGGGGACTTTTACTCTAAGGCTATGTAGAAATTTAGAAACGGAAAGGAGAATTTAATTGTATTCAATGATTATGCGAAATTGAACTAGATATTGTAAGAGGGTGACTAGAGACAGAGAGAACACAAGAATTTTAAGTTATAGGAATTATTTTAGATGATTGAGGAAAAATTATAGAATTCAAAAGGATAATATTTGAAGGTGAACATTGAAGAAAATATGAAGGTTGATTTATAAATAAGAATAAATTTTGTATGACATAGTGGTATTAGGGTTGAATAAATACGAGACTTGAATTAAACAAGTTCAAGGATTTCATAAACTGGATTTAGAGGTTTCAGATCTAAATTAGGACGAGGGGAAGGAATTTGAAAATTTGATTAAATGAATAAGTGTTGATACCTAAATAAGAGGGGTATGCTTCGTGGAAAATGTTTTAGAAGTTTGGAATTTTGTCTATGGTGATCATGGTAAAGGTTTAGATGACTGAAGGTTATAAATTTTTTGATGATAGTCATATAAAGGTTGATTTTTATATTGGGACTTGTGAGATAAAAATATGATTGGCAAATGATAAACTTGATGGTATTAGAGAGAGATGATTAACTTGACTTCTTATGAAATCTTTCCTTGTTTTCCCTAAAGGGTTTTCAATATCATTGAATCCTAGCTCCCTTAATCACGACCAATCAACCTTGAGCATCCTTTCTTATCATATTAATGTCTTGGGTTCGTTCTCAATTGAATCAAATTTAAATATGACCTGAATCTCCATCCGTGTATGTTCGAGCTCAGACTTCGATGACCTTGTCCTCCATATTGCCCAAATCTTGATTTTCCAGAATTGATCAACTTAGATCATATTGAGACTAAATATTCTTAATATATATTGTGATTGGATTTCAATGCTATTGACAACTGTCCCTTGAACTTTTGAGTTTGATTTTTCTTTAAATAGTACCCCCTTTATAGATAATTGGTAGTTATCTTATTTTTTTTTTATAAGTACCAGTTTTCATATAGGATGGTAGACTGCCTTACAGTTTTGATAATTTGTTATTTCTGTATCTTTTTCAGTTTAACACCCCTGATTGCTTGTATGTTTTGATACCCTATGACCGTTTTGGTTTAGCATGACTTGTATACCTAGATGAGACTTTCACTACCACCGTATGCCATGACCCTGTATGTCGTCCTTTTAAATCGTATGATTTGTTTATGTTCTGAGACTTTGATTGTGGGGGTTTACCCTAGAAGGAGTATGAACATTTTAATTTCGAGGACGAAATTTTTATAAGGTGGGTAGGATTGTAACACCCAGTTTTCCAGGTGAGGGTAATTTTGAAATTTTGTAATTATATTATTATTTATTGATATTTATATCAAATTATGAATTTTGGTGATTTTTAATCAATTTAATATGGTTTTAAGTCATGACTTGTGATTTTGGTGTCCTGCCAGTGAAACCCTAGAGACTGCATGACCTAGAGCCTAACCATGTCATTAGGATGATTTAATTATCATTTTTAGTCTAGGGATAATTTGGTCATTTTGACTTAATTGAATTATGTGATGATTTATTGAATTGGTGATTCCTAGTTTGGGCTTTGACTTATAAAGACTTGTAGACTAGCCTAGAAGCTAACCCTAGTCATGGTGACCCTAGTCTAACTTAGTTAACCTACTTTTAGTCATTAGAAACTAATTTTGGAATAAGAGGATTAGTTTAAGTAAAATTATTTCATGGTTTGTGGTTTTAATGAAAGGACTTGTGATTAAGGACTTAATGACTTGTGACTTGGCCCATGGCCCATGATTTGACGCCCTAACCCTAACCAAACCCTAAGTGACCAGCCACATAGGGATCCCCACCCTATATAAACACTTATTCATTAGTTCTTGCCTCTTTTATTTCATTTCAACACATAAAAAAAGAGAGGTATTTTTCTCCCTTCCAAAAATCCCTATAAATTCATTTTAATTCCTTTTTAATCCTAGTCTTTTGCATTAGGTTCTAATTTCTGTATGTTTAATATTTCTGAAGGTTAATCTCAGTTTTGGGTTCATTTGGAGCATTTGGCCATCAAGAAGAACAACCTCCATTTGTTTCATACTTTTTGCACCTATAGGTAAAACTTCCCAAATTTATTTAAATTTTTGTTTTCTTTGCATTTAGGGCTAGATCTAGGAGTTCCCTACCTGTCCCCAAAATTTGGGTGGATTTCGTGTCCGTTTGGTGTCCATATCGGACACGTGTCATAGTGTATACTTAGGTGTTTAATGAAATGCCTCTTTGAACTTTTTGTTCTTGGTTTTCAAAATAAATTACACATTTGGAAAGCTTATTATGTGTAGATTACTATGGTATGTGTCTGAGCATGAATTGGATTGGTTTTCGTGTCCAAATTTGGACACGAACGCGTGCACGAGGCCCCGGTGCGCTGTCCTGCTGCTCGGGTGCCATAGCGGACACGACACGGCGACTCAGGTCACGAAATTTGGTGGAAACAATCTCCTAGTGACTGACATGACACCTACAAAGTTTCATGGGTTCTCGTTTAGTGTGCACAAAGAAAATTGACTTGCACTGGTCCTCGCCTGACACGAGCGCGCGCGAGAATCACGTCGGATACGCGTCTCGTGCACGCAACACGAGTCACGTGGACACGGTACAGGCTGTGGGACACGCTCCCCTATCCTAGGCGAACCCTAAGACACGAGAACGAGCCCTCTAGCGTCGTGTGTCCTGTCCTAGCTCGTTCTGCACCTCAGCACGAGGATTTTCTGAGCTGTATCGATTTGCTGTATTCATTTTGTTTGGACACGTTCGTGTCCAGTTTCCTGACACGAACACGTCCCCATGACATGTATGATGTATACCTACCCACTTCACACCTTACTTGTTGATTTATTAGTTTTTTTTTCAAATTTAAAGGTTGTTACATTTACTGTCTGATACTGTGTTATCCCAAGTTTTCAGAAATCAAATGAGTTTAAAATGGATTTGTTTAAGATTCAAATATATATGTAACTATGTAAATATATGACCTGAGGTTGGGTTTGGGTTTTGTTTTCGAGTTTGGCAGTGGTATTATAAATTCGAGATGTTGTTGAAATCGAATTTGAGGTTTCTCCCAATGTCCTAATATGAACTGTCACTTGAAATTTCAAAAACCTGAGATCAGTGAGGTGGTGTTAATTCTCAGTTATTTTTGTTTTTTTTATTTTCATTTAGTTCAGGTTGATTGGATTATCGATGAATTGAGTTGAATTTGCGTTTTGGGATTCGAAATGGTTCCTGATATCGAACTGTTATGCATTTCCTGAGATTTGTTTTAACTTAAACCTGCGTTTCCTGAGAATTCCCTGTTTATACTGATTTGATGATTTGAACTGTCAACTTATTTTCACTGCTCTCACACCCTAGCCTATCCCTCCACACACACACAGGTACACACTTAGTCACTGTATCAGTTCAATGAAACTGACAATGATGAGTTAAATGAGATTGTTTGGGTTTTCAAATTGGGTTAGACTGATTTATGAACTGTCCTTTGTTCTCATTTTTTTTCTATTTTGCACATCACCTTCCTTGAGATTTGAAATAAAATTGTACAGTTTGATTTGAACATGGTATTGGGTTTTAGGTTGTATCCATATTGGCTGAACTGATTTCACTTCCCAGTTATTTTTGACAGTTTCAATTGGGTTATAATGTGTTAACTGAATGTGGGTTACATAGTAGGTTGGAATGTAAATATATGAGTGATGAATGTAATGGTAATAATAGAGGGTAGTTAGAGGGATTTGTTTCAGTCTTTCTTAACATCATAATTTAGATCATATGTGTCATTGGTAGGTTTTTGTAGTTCAGTCATTGGTGTAGGATAGATGTCTTGGGACAGTTGGTGAAGGAGAGAAGGTAGGCAGTAATGGAGGTTGTGCTTGAGTGTTTGGGGATGATACATGTTCAGAGAAGTTCATATCAGATAGTTTTCATGTTGTTGAGATGCTAAGTTATTTTGTTCCTGTGTTGATGACTAATTTTTGGGTTGGCTTGAGCCTTGGCATGGCATAAAGAAGCCACAGGGCAGTAGCAGCAGTATGCTGCAGTAGCAGCAATTGTCACGACCCGCTCCCAAATAATCGGATACGAGTCAGACACGTCCAGCCTTTGTTGTTAGACACAACAAAGTAAGCTGTACCAATCTAGGGAAACTAACCAGATAATATGAACATGAATCACAGCATCTATATAAATGTGTCCCAACCAGAGTAAAGTACAATATCTAAATTATTACATTCCAACTAGTAAAAGAGTCTGCTAGTCTCAATACATGGAAAGATAATAGGAAAATACTAAAGAAGCACTAGGCTTCTGCAGCCTCTAGGTCACAAGCAGCTCCAGCTGGCTCAACAGGGAAAGCAATATCCTGTCCATAGTAGGCGTCACACAAGGCCTCCATCTCACCTGCAACATATCCTATTCAGGAGCGGAGCAAAGTACAGTTCTAGGTAATGAACAATAACATCATGATATGGAAAGTAAATGCTGAAAGAACAAGAAGAACACGATATGTAAAGAAAAGGAAGAACATGAACTACTGCTATAAAGATACATGAAAGATCACGACTATATAAAGATGCAGGAAAGATCACGACTATAGCTAAAATCAAGATCAGGATCATAGGAACTAATGTAAGAACAAAATCCTGAACATGTGTGTTATAAATTTGAAATACTTCTATGATATGTGACCGGCTTGGGTAAGACCATGAAAGAGCATGAAAAGATCCTGAAAGATCATATATGGTACGGCTTAGGACCCGCGTGCACTGTGCGAGGCCTAAGCTAAAGATCATGAATAAGTATCCGGGTTTGGTCACATATCTAGAGTATTTTCCCACCCCAAGATACAAGTAAGATCATGAAAGAACAAGCCAGAAAAGATCATGAACGTGTCGCAGTGTGTTAGTAATAAAGAATAAGAAAATGCACTGATCAAAACCATAGAATGTACTTACCTCGGTTTGGTTGCATGATGATAGTACTGCATGGTTGCAATGGATCACCTGTTATATTTGTACAAGTTATTTAGGTTTGAAATAGTGACATTAACCAATCTAAGTAACTAACATAGATAATAATATTTATAAAATATTATAGTTTAAATCAATATAAATACTAATAAACCATTTTAGAAATATTAAACATTTTTGCTAGCAAATTATTTATAACTATATAAACCTTTCATTAGCAAGGTAAAATTATAGCTTTATTCAAAATACTAAATACTAATCCATATCAAGTAAATATTTTAACCATGTTTTTGCAAAATAATATTTTTAGAAAACATTTACAGCTAACAACATTTTGAAAATATAGAATGTAGCTTAATCAAAATAATACTTTGGCTATATCTAATAAAGAGTTTATTTTGGAAACAATAGAATATTTTCTAGCAGAATATTTAGTAAACAAAAACTAACTGAATATTTACTAGCTAATCAATTAATATTAACTTCATAGATAATTCCAACAAGATAAAAATAATAGTAATATGATTTAATCAAGAATTTAACATTTATTATTTTAGAATATTAACAAGAGTTCAATTAATTGCTAATCAAAATATTAGCTAAAAGATACTATTTATATTATAAATCTAAACGTTTAAATCTAGTTAATATCACAGAACAATGTATAACTAAATACTAACTAAAATATTCTAATAACATATACACTAACTGTAATCCGCCCAGCCCGTTCACTCAGTCCAGCCCAATGACCCATTTTCTATATGTTTAACAATTAAGACTCGAGCCCAACTCCTGTGGCCCAGACTCTGGCCCAGAGCCCACAGTCCAAAAACCCAGCCTTCTCTCTGTTAATAAATTAAAACTTAATATTTAATAAACAATCAGCCCAAATCTCCGAAGCCCTTAAACTCGGTCCACCTGCTCGAGATATTAATCCCATACATTCTCTCTCCTTCCGGATCTTTCACTCAGCGACCAGAGAGTTCGAGAGAACTCTCCCCTGTTCACCGTCTTCTCCGCTGCTAACTCGCCCCCTTCGTTCACTTCGTCTCCAACCCAGCTCTTCTTTCCAGTGCTACTTTTTCGTCTCCTTCAACCTCTTGCCAAGAGAAACCCTAACCCTAGTGTTTCTCTCCATGGCCAGCCGCTACAACCCTAACCTTAGGTTTCTTCACCGTTACCTGTCCTCTCCTTCTTCCTCTAGAACTTAGCAAAACCCTAGATCCCGAGTCTCCATCTTCTCAGCCCATCTAGACTTCCCCTACCAGAACCCTAGGTCCGACTTTTCCTTCATCAGCCAGCTCGAAACCCTAACCCTAATTTCTAGGTCAGAACCCCAACCGATCATCTTCCCCACCACAAAACCTTAGATCTAGCTCAAAACCCTAAAAGAACAAGAGAAGATTCGAGAAGATAATGACGAAGGCTCACCGGCCTGAAGGGGACGTCGATCCACGGCGATCCTCGGCGGGACGGAGCTGCAGGGAAGCGGCGACGAGATCTGAGCACTGACGGCGAGATGGTGGCGCTCCGGTGACGTATCTGGCCTCTGCTTCGACTTCGAGGCGGCGACGGGGACTGATCGGTGGAGATCTACTTGTCGGCGAGTAGATCGGCTGCACTTCCGACTCGGTGGCGTGGCTCGGTCGCGTCTGGACGGAACAATGGTGGTGGAGCTCCGACGAGAGACGGTGGCGGAGGTTCGAGCTGCGGACTCCTCGGGAACCGAAGGGCGGTGCGTACAGGACTCGAGGCGTCGGCTCGAGTCTCGTGGTACGGCAAAATGATGGCGGTGGCGCGGCAGTCGAGGTGAGCTCGACAGTCGAGGCAGTGCTCTGACGGTGCACACGAGGGTCGAGGCGGCGGTCGTCAGAGGCTCGGCAGTCGAGGAGACAGCTCGACAGTGCTTCATGCGAGCTGGCGGTGGTGCTCGGCGGGAATTACCGGGGAATAGCCGCGCTCGGCGGTGGCTGCTCCTCGGCAGAGAGAGGAGAGAGAGAGATGAGAGAGAGAAATTGTAGAGAGAGAGAGTGTCAGAACATTAAAAATTGTGTAATATTTTAATATTATTTATAGTGTAGTAATGAGTGGCAGTGTAGGTAAATTACAGTAGATCTAGGGGTAATTAGCACAGTGGCAAAGTAGAAATTAAATACAGATCTGGGGGCTAAGTTAGAATAGTAATAACAGAATTTCAAATTCAAAATAATTTTTCAAACAACTTTTCAAAACCAAAATATTCATTCCAATAAATTTCAGACTAATAACTGTTTCAACATATTTTTCCCAAATCCGAATACTCACACATTTCAAATCCAAATAATTTTCCTCCAACAGTAAAACAGTTTTAACAGATAAATTATCAACTGTTAACATTTACTGCTTCCTCCAAAAATCATATATTAAATAATCCGAAAACAATAATTAATTCTTAAACTAATTATAAAATTAATTAATATTAGTAACAATAGCAATATTGTAATTTATTGGAAATTCATAATTTACTATTATCTAGTAGTTTTGAACATTAACAGAGAACTTAAATTTTAATCCTACTAAGGGGATTCAAATTAATAAACCAAATACAAAAATGAACCAAATTAATTATTATCAACAATTTGTAACTATTTTCCATAAACAATTAATTGCTACAATAGTTTTATTAATAAAAGACTATTTAAAGTTGAAGTGCATTCAACTAAATATATATAGAAAAGAATTTTAAAGAAATTTTTAATTATACCAGAAAATAGGTTCAGGGAGTTACAGCAATAGCATGGCCCTCGCCACTGGCCAGTGCCAAGAGTTTTGTGTGTGAGGTCAGTGGGAAGGTCTTGAGCCTGGGTTCAACTTGAGTATCAAGGAATTTCCCTCATTGCATGAGCGTAACTGCCCATATGCACCTCCCCATTAGTTCTGTTCAGTTTACATTTATATATATGTGTGTGTATGAGAGGAGATGTAAAGGATGTTGAGTAATGGTATGAGTGTTTGAGGGAAATGGTGAAGGGAGTGATAGCATATGAGAAATTAGTGGTTAGGTTGTGAGTGATATAGGATAGATTTTTGAGTTTATATATATGTTATAGGTTATAGATACTTGTGGGTTAGGCATATGTACATGGGTTATTATATGTGTTATATGAGGGTATACATGTTAGGCTAAGGGTAAGGGATAAGGCATCCTATATGATATATAGTGTATATTGGGTTAGGACATTACACATATATGCATAAGTTATGTGGGTTGCCTAGAGTAGGTTGGTAAACTTGTAATATGGATGGTTGTGGTTAGATGAGTTATAGTAATTGGTTATGTGTTAATGGTATTTGGTTTAAGGTTAGCTTAGAGGTAGAGTCGACTTGACTAGAGAGTTGACCCATAGTCTAGTATTGACCTACCTTGAGTAGACAGTTAACCAAGTTAGCTTAGATGTCGACTAAACCCTAGATAAACAGTTGACCAATTTTGACTTGAGCCTAGTTTGACCTAGACAGTTGATCAGGTTTGACTTAGAGTTGACTTTGACCTAGATTGGCCTAGAAATCATGTAGATGCATCATAAACATCATCTGTCTTATTTTAAACATATTATAACCTATATTTCTCTGTTTAGGACATTGTGACTCTGTTGCAGACATCTGACATTACATTACTCTTTTCAGAGTATCAGGCGAGTACATTCTCTGATCATTTCATATCCTGTTTAGAATTATTCTACTGCTTTAAATTACTTTACTTGATACTGTCACGTTGGTCACACGGATTAGTACTATATGGATCCCTTCTTGAGATGTTATCCCCTTAGGGAGCATAGGATACTATATGTTCTGTGTGTTTCACTTATATTGTGTATCACTATGCTTCATGGTTCATTGATCACTTGTGAGATGTACTCTCATGATCATAGAGTCTTCCTTGAATCACCTATTTATGGGCATTCCTAGAATCACCCATTTTTGGGCCTACCATGTATCACCCCTTGTGGGCCATTGCATGGAATCATAACATAACCTGGCTGGATCCTTGTGTATTGATTGGGGGTACGGGGGAGTATAAGTAGACATGTGAATAATACCCAAGTAGTATCTCGTCTGATCACCTCCGTAGTGTCTCATCAGAATCTCCTATGCTATTCACATGTTTATATTGTACTCTGACTCACTAGCCACTGTTAGTTCTCTACTTATAGTAGATATTTCTATTACAGTTCTCTCTCTGTTTATATTCTGTAATTTCTTTCAGTTCCTGTATCTTACTTTACTGCATAATTATATTTTCTAACCTGCTATGAACTGTTGAGATGTATTGTGCTCGCTCCGTCCTGATTGGGCACCGTTGAATGTTTACAGAGGACGAGGATGAGGCCTGTGTGGATACTTTCTATGGGACAGCCCTAGACGACACTTGTGAGCTGGACTCTCAGGAGGACCCAGCTCTAGCTGATGACATTACCCCTACTGCCTAGACTAGTTTAGTTAGGCTTTATCTTACTTATGTTGTCTTGGGACTAGTTTAGTCTATGTTTTACTATTTCTGTCATTTGAGATCTGGATTGTATATATTCTTTCATATTCAGTAGTTGAGACTTGTATTCTGGATGTTGCTGAGATGTTGTCTTAGACACTTAGACTCTTCTGATCATCTATTTTTGAGTTCTATATCATATCGTGCTTCTTCTTCCTTAGTTGTGATTGAGTTTACATTCTGCTATGTCACCCCCATTCGGGGAGTATAAACTGCTTAGTATTATATTGTTAGATGTTGTGACCTAGGACATCGTTCTACCGCCGACACTGCGACGTAGGCCGGACGTACCCACTTCTCGTGCCCTTACTCTAGGGTACGGGTCGTGTCACCTAGAATAAGTGATAGAAATATCTTTTTGACTGAAGGAATCTTGGTTAGAATCAAGGAGATTCTTTTAACCGATTGTGTCTCGGCTTCTTGATCTAGTATACTGGTATACCCCTTCGCCTGATTCATGAATCCGATCTAAGTACTGTTGACTGGGATTGCTAGATGCATTACGTCTTGAGAGTTTTCCACCCCCATTATTTTGAGACATCATATTGACAGATGCATACAACAATTCGTCTTCATCCACTATCATCGGTTGAGGAGTTTGAGAATAATTCAAACGGCAAAGACAAACCGTTTAGCTGATTGACAACAATATTTGATAACTACCTTATGGTGATGGTTACATTGATGTTCTTAGGGTTGCATTACAGATGGACGAGATGGATTCGTGATCTTACGCTTCTGTTTAAAAACTTCACGGAGATCGGTTATGATATCAGGATGAGAAAAAGTTGAAGAAACATATTCTTTAATGATGTTAGGAACATGGTTTCTATTCTTGAGATGTCCCCTTCCTTGAGTGTACAAAGACGTGCTAAGCTGGTTAGCATAATTCAAAGGATTTGCCCTCTGGCGCGAGTTAGCAACTGGAGCAGATTGTGCTTGATACATCTTGTGTTTCCCTGAGGTTAACCCTAACTGGCACCTTTTGATATAGGTACGCAAATCAAAGAGGGTTGCTGTTCGCGCATCTGTTTGGGACACGAGTAGCTTGCCTCGTTGAGATCTTGAGATATACAAAGCTGGTAGATCTTGACCTGACCACTTTGGAATAGACAGAATCCCCTTTTGCATGGGAAGTTTATTCTGAATAGAAACCATCTCCTCGACAGAGATTTGGTTGTCTCTGGTAAGGAGAGTGAGGTTTCCATTTGAATCCACTTTTGTACTAAGAGGCACAAAGGTGCAACCAGCTGTATTTTTCACCTAGTCAGCAATTCAGACAAAATAAGGAATAGCCAAAGGGCATTTTTCTTAGTTTAGTTGGTTCTTAGTAGGTTTCTGATATGACGAAGAGGAAGTCACTAAACAGTGTTTCCCCTTACGTTGTACAAATACAGGAATGTGCGCAGGTTGCGCCAAAGCAGGAATGGGCTCTGGTTGCGCCAAGGAAGAGGAAACCAGATGATGCTTTCCTTTGTTTTGTCCGGCAGAGGAGTTGGACACAGTTTTCTCCAAGTTCAGAACTGGAGAAGCAGAGCGAGTGGCTAAAGGGCCCTTTCCCTTAAGATACGCCAGGAAAGAAATATGTGCAAGTTGTGCTGCAGCAAGATTAGGCACAGGTTGTGTCCGAGAAAAAAAGGCCAAAGGGCAATTTTTCTTCTTTTGGATAGAAGTGCGTCGGGGCAAGGTCTCATTCGATTTCAGAATCGAAGAAGTTGAGGGATTAGCCATAAGGCCATTTCCCTTACGTTGCGCCAAGGAAGCAGTAGGCGCAGGTTACGCTGAGGCAATGGTGGGTTGTGTCATCGAGGACTTGGGAGCCCAAACAGAGCACACCTTGCTCTTGGCAGTGGAAGTGGGGCGCTTGGCATCCCCGGCTTTGATCATAGCCTCGTAGGCCGTCTGGTCGACCTGAACGACCAAGGTCTTCTGCGTCTTGCTGATAGACGCGGTATCACATTGAGTTGTCACTTTCTCGTCGGAGGAGAAAGTCGTCCCCAGCAGAGTTGCCATTTTGTTTGGAAAAACAAAAAAAGAAAAGAATTTTTGATTTCTATAAACTGAGAAGAAGTACAAAGAGTACAATTGATTTCTGGGGAAGTACAACTATAGAAATCTGATTAGAAGCCAAACACTTTATCCCTTGGACGATATGATATCTGGAGGATGCAACAGCACTTTTGCAGGAGTTTATGATCCTTCGTGATGCCTGAGAACTGATTTGAAACTCTATTTATAGAGTTCTGGAAATAACTGTTTAACAGTTATTCTGGGTTGCGCGAGCTTTAGGTCGCGCGCCTGTTCACTTGCGCAAATGGTTACACTAACTGTTGTAGACGCGTGGCATCGTTTGAGTGAGATGCACGTGGTCGTGGGCAGTATAGTAAGCACGTTCTACGAAGTTGGAGGCTTGCGCACCACGTCATCCTGTTCTGGACACTGTTCGATCACCTTGCACGAGCTTCATTAGATTACGCAGGCGTACAATGTAACAACTTGTGCGAGCGGTTGCACCAATTGCTGTGGATGCGTGGCATCGTTCGAGTTAGATGTGCTTGGTCGTGGGCAGTGCAGTGGGCACACTCTGTAAAATTGGTGGCTTGTACACCATGTCACCTTGTTCTGGACACTGTTCGATCATCTTGTGCGTGCTCCATTAGATTACGCGGGGGCGCAATATAATAACTTGCGCCTGAGTACAACCTCGTACACCCTGACACATTGTGCAAATTGCTAGCTGTCCAAATTTTTTCGAGCGCCGTGTTGTGCGGGATTTGAACGAATTTTCCTTGATATATGTGTTGTTAGTTGCCAGGTAATGATGATGCTGTTATAGTTTTTTCGAGGAGGCTGACACGTGGCTCTCGTGCAACCTGAGATGAGCGCAACCTGATGTGGCGCAGCTTGATGTAGGCGCAACCTGATATGGCTCAACCTATTGATACGATACACTTTGATGAGATGACTTCATAGCTTAATTTTTAGCCTTTACAGTGACCATTGGCGAACCATAGGATGACCTTTGGTATTGAACGAGAGACGGTGATGAGACTTAAGAAAGTTTATGTTGCAACATGAGCTTTAGAGATGTTTGACTCCTATGAAATAATATGTCGAACTTAGCGGGAATTAGAATCGTGGGATGAGACTTGAGTTGTATGTATCGAGTAGTAAATTATTCTATGAGATGGAATTGACTGCTCATGACAAAAATGTTGGATCGGTATCCAAAGTCTGATAGCTGGGTTAACCTTGACTGTTGCATAGAATTATACTCTTGGCTCGGATAATCGATAATGGGTGACCTCAGATTGTATCTTTTATAAAAGATGAATTGTCTCGGTAGAAAATATGTTGGACTCATGAAGGAATAGAATTGCATATTGGTTGTTGTGAACCCTTAGTATGGTTGGCTCTAAGTTAGACCCCTGGCCCGAATGTTAAAAATTTTATGCTTGGATAAAGAGCTTATCCGAGTTGTCCCTGGTGTTAAGTATTGTGGCTTGAGAGTTAGCGATTGTGGCGAAGCAAATGAAATAATAATTCAAATGAAAGGATGCTAAGTCGGATTTGGGAAGAGAGTAGCGCCTCTGGCATATCGAATTGCACTAACATAGAAGTTGGATGAAATATATATGTTTTGGGGACGCCTAAAATATGTTTACGGATCCAACCGAAGTGATAGTTGCAACAAAGATAATACTGTTGGGAGAGTTTATCGAATCGTACTAGCACAAACTTTGGCTGAAATGCATATGTTTTGGGGTTGCCTAAAATATGTGTGAGAATCCAAACTAAGTGGTATGTTACGACCAAGATAGCAATGCTGGAAGAATGTTGGTAAATCAATGAGAAGTGCAAATATTTTTGGAAAAGGGGAAGACAGATTAAAGTATTGATAGATTAAGTGGTACAGTTGGGTAGCTATTTTAAAATGGCCGAGTGTGATGAACTGAATATTGAACTGAAGCTGAATGATAACTTAGTGTGACTAAGTGAGTTTAATAGATTGAGTTGTTCTTTTAAGTTTCGAGGATAAAACTTTTTCTGCGTGGTATATTGTCACGACCCGTACCCTGAAGAGGGCCACGAGCACGTGGTTATGTCCAGCCTATGTCGCAGAATCGGCGATAGAACGCTGTATAGGTCATCTATAAATACTACAACTAAACAGTATAAAGGTACCTGTACAGTATATACACTCCGAATGGAGGTGACATAGCAATACAGTCTCAATCACAAAGTAAAACTAAGGTAGATAGCATGGAAAGGAAATATGATAGATGAAAGCAGGAAATAGTTCAAGGTCCACACAAGCCCAAAGCTATACACAATACCACATAGTCACATAAATTTAATATAAACTACTACAGTCTAAAAGTACTAGCTGGCTCGCAGACCAGGCAAACCTAACTAAGCTACACTACTCTAGGTGTGCAAAGTCTAGTGGCTCTACTATCAAGCCACGGTCCAGATCTACTCCATCTAACCCGTCCCCATAATAGGTCGGACAATCCGCCTCAGAATCATTTGTAATATATCAACGGTATCCTGTCAAAAAAATGAGCAAGTACAAACACTAACAGCAGTTCCATATGAATTGACAAATTCTAGAAGAGACAGTATAATGAAATACAAGACAAAATCAACAGAAAATATATATCAAGATGTGAGTACTGAATAGGACGACAATATATATATATGATGACTTGGAAACTATTCGGAAGCCGAGTTATAACCTTTAAACCAAACAAGGACTGGGGTTGTAACCCTTCTCCCGAACAGAACTTAGCCTCCTACGATAATAAATATAAAACGTGCCTTGAATTATTAGTGCGTTATGTGATCGGCTTGGGAAAATATGTTCAGGCTTTCCATTTGACCGGTTATGAACAAGCAAAAAGTACAAGTGTGAAGAATAAGGCCGGTCACCATGGAAAGTTATGAACAAGTAGGGTAAGGCTTTACCCGTCGTGAGGCGAGGGTATAGCTATGAACAATGTAACAAGCACAAGTGTGAAGAATAAGTAGGAATTTTGATCACACAACCACTAATAACTCCCCATCCCCCGAATAGTATAAAGGATCCAGACGTGACACGTCATGACACGGGATTCAAAAGCAGGTGATCAGCCCACTCCAAGTCCATGTCTATACAAGTACAAGTAACAAGTCGAGTCTTGTACCAATATACCAAGTAATCCGGGAACAACATCTCCTGACAAGATTCGACATATACTAGTCCGTGAACTATCGTGTCTGGAAATCAAATAAGATATTACAACTGAATCGGATATAGAAGATATCAAGACAATAAAAACTATCAGTGAATGTACTCGCCTGTGATCCTGAGCTGATAAGGCGAACAGATGCTCAGAGTAATCACAGACCTATAGATGATATGCCATGAGTCCAAACAGGGTTTAATAATGAAAGAAAAGCTAATCTAGTCATGATATACAAGTCTAAGTCAAAACTAGGTCAAACTAAGTCATACCAAGCTAAACTAGGTCATACTAGGTCAACCAAGGTCAAACAATGTCACAGGAAGTCAATCCACGTCAAACCAGGTCAAACTAGTCTAATGTTGACCAACTATTGACTTTCAGTCAACTGGTCAACTCTGGTTTGGTTTCGATCAATTCTAGTTACTTATAGGCTAAGTTTGACTCTCGGTTGACTTTTGTTGACTTTTGGTCAAAATGGTCAACCGAAGTCAAAACTAGTGTAGGAGCGCTATTTTTGACCATTACCAACCAAGGAAACCACATTTCTAACTATATCTTAAACCCTAAACTCACATACCTTAGCTAATAGGCAATTACCTACATTACCCTTAACAAGGTAAATACCTATACCTTGCACATATCACTCTAACCTTGGAATACTAACCTAGGTTTCCTAGGATAGCTAGACAATAACCTATACTAACATTACCTACCATAAAATCCTAGTGCCTAGGTCATCTAGTCCATCTTAGGTCACATATTGATTATCCTCATTACCTTACCCTATATTAGTCTAACTTAAACTAACCACTCACACACGCAATACTCACTCACTCACATATGGTTCACACATAGGCTCTCCTATAGGCTCACACCTATAGACACATGGGTTCACACCTATAGGACACATATAGGTCACATGAAGACTCACACACACATATACACATATATGGGTCAACATGGGCTGTCCTAGGTATAGAAGCATGGAAAAGAACAGGAAGGTCTGTGCGGCCCAAAACAGAGGGAGTCTCAAGCGGTTCAAAGAATCTCTTAAATCTTCATGCGGCTCAAGAGTCCTTTAGAGCTTCATGCGGCTCAAAAGTCCTTCAGAGCCTCATGCGGCTCAGAAATCCCTAATAGCTCTATGCGGCTCGGGTAAAAGCCACGTGGCCCTATACGGTTCGCCTCTAAAGCTGGCCATCAAGCAGCGGCCTCATTTAATGCTCTGACGTAACACTGCAGCTCTGACATAAAGGTGAATTGACAGCTCTGACATAAAGCTGCAATGATGACTCTGACATAATGGCGCGCTCCTAGGAAAACGAAGAAAATCTTTATATAGCTGGCACGATCCACCAATTCCGAAGCTTCCTATGCGGCTACCATCCTTATGTGGCTCTGACACGTGGCCACCCTTATGCGGTTCGGTTGGAGGCTACTCCCATGCGGCTGATACTCCCATACGGCTCGGATCATGGGGGCCACCCTCATGTGGCTCGGATTAAAGGACTTCCATGCGGTTCAGATAAGGCCACCCTCATGCAGCTCCGATTAAAGGACTTCCATGCGGTTCAGATAAGGCCACCTTCATGCGGCTCGGATTAAAGGACTTCCATGCGGTTCAGATAAGGTCACCCTTATGCGGCTCTGATACGAGGCCACACTCATACGGCCCAACTATGACAGTCCTCCATGCAGCTCGCAGCAGTTGGGACACGTGGCAGGAGTTGATCAAATCCCAACAATCCAGATTTATGGCAATCGACATAACAGGCAGTTGGGACACGTGGCAGGAGATTGACCAAGATTTATTCACTCGGATCACGATGCAGATTTGTTGCAATCAACATTAACTGCCCATGCAGATTTGTTGCAATAAATATTAATTGTCCATGCAGATTTGTTCCAATCAATATTAACTGCCCAGATTTGTTACAATCGATCAATATTGACGGCCCAGATTAATTTTCAACCAATAAGATCAAGGCTAATCTTCACCAAATCCTTAACTGCCCACTTTTTAAGGAGCAATTACTGTACACCCTACTTATCCCAAAGCCCTATAAATAGCAAGGTGCCATTCCCTTGCAAAAGACTACACAGAGAGACACAGAGAGCGCACAGATAGCGACGGAGACTCAGAGAGAAATATAGAGCAGCCCCGTCCACACAAAGAGCATTTTTTCACCAGAGCCGAAGCGACGTCCGGTCGTCCAAGGAGTAAGGCAGAGTTGCCGTCACTCTCCCGAGCCTCTACCGTCACCCCCCAGAATCAAAAATAAACAATTGTACTTTAGATTGCTTTTCCTAGATTTTATTCCTAGGCTCTCTTCTGTACAAGCGAGTTTGTAGTTGTGAAGTAAAAGTCCAGTCCTCCTATAAAACTGTTCTGTTCTTTTATAATCAATGGCAAACATGATGGCGACTCTGCTGGGGACTAACTTCTCCACGACTGAGAAGTCGGTGACGCAATCGAACGCCGCCAAGCTCGGCTCCACGCAACAGATGTTGGTCGTCCGTTTCGACCAGCAGGTGTTTGAAGAAATACTCTCCGACGAGAGCGCTGGCCCGGTCCAGAAACGAACCCGCACGAAGAAGGCTCGCAGGGAGTGGAGGCCCAAATCATTTGCTCCTCCCCAAGCTCTGGACGAAGTATTCTCTGCTGCCCAGGACGGCGGAGATTTGTATGCGGCTCCACTTCAATCCACAAAGAACCTTGTTGTTCCCAAGTCCGACAGAGGAAAGCACTACGATGCTGGACTTACGGGAACAAAGGCAAATTCTGTACGAAAGCCGCATAGAGGCACCAACCGCATGAAGACTCATGCGGCCGCAAATGCCATCCGCATGGAGAAAACTCATGCGGCCACAAAGGCCAGCCGCATGTACGAGACTCATACGGCCAATACTTCTAGCCGCATGAAGAAGGCTCATGCAGCCACAACTGCCAGCCGCATGAAGGAGGCTTATATGGCCACAACTTCCAACCGCATGCAAACTGCTCAAGCGGCCATAAATACCAGCCGCATGAAGACAGCCTATGCGGCCACCAACCCCAGCCGCAGATCATCTGCTCCAGGTGGCTCGGGTTCAGTCTTTTACCGCCTCTCATGCGGTTCTAACTCCAGATGCTCTCAAGAAAATGTGCCAGACTCTGTACGGCAGTATTTGGACTCTTCTTACTATGCACCCTCGGGTGCTAGAGTGAAGAAGTCTAGGACAGCGCGGGCTCGGCGAGCTCAGTCAGCTGTCCCAACCTCTGACCATCCGAGCGCTCCGCTCACTGTTATGCGGGCCTCCGATGGAAAGTTGTACCGAACTTCTCGAGTCCAGCCCCCGGCGGCAGACAGACAGAGTGGTTCCCAAGTGTCTTCTAACAATCGGGGAGCAAACATGGTGCCAACACACTCAGATGCTCGGGATTCTCGGGCCCACAAAACGGGTGTGAAGGTTGCTCGGGATGCACCTGACTTGCGCGACGTGATCCTTCACAAGCGCAAGAAAAGAGAAGAAGCTTCAGTGTGCAGAGAGTCCTTCCATGGACATCACTGCACCTAAGTCATTGTCAACTGCTGCTGCAATAATACGGCAGTACAAGAAGACCGGCAGTCCGTCTTCCAACGACTGCAACACCCAAGCTCAGAAGACGAGGCGCTTCTCGTCGCCTCCTGCAATTCTGTTCTGAAGATCCCTGGGAGCGGGAGAGGGAAGAAAACAAATGTCTCCAGTCCAAAAATCTCAACCGGCATGACCAAGAAACTCACGTTCAAGCGGTTGTCCACAACCACCCCTGGAGGAGTTTTTCAAGGTACCCATTCAAAAACAAAATCTGCCACACTTGGAGATTCGTCGTCCACATCTCTGGGAGGTGCTGAAGCCGGGGGTAGCACTCCTCCAAACATCCACGATAATCCGGTGTTCCAAGAAGATAATCCAGGGGAAACAGTTCTTCCAACAGATGCAGCAAGTTTCGACGTCTCCGAGGATGTCCACAACTCTCAACACGAGGCAAGCTCTGAAGCTGGGGGTACCACTCCTTCTGAGTCCGAACCAGAGGAAAACATTCCCATATACCCTAACGATTTCTCAGTACAAGGATATAATTCAGAGGGCGCGTCCTCTACCGTTTCTTCCATCTCTCCTCATGTGAGGACGGTGTTCATGACAAACAATGACCAAGATGGTCCCAGTGATCGCCAATGCATCGACACCCTGGAGGCCATACTCCATTCCTTGGTCAAATCCATGGACGAAATTAAAGCCGCCCTACCAACTCTGCAAGGAAGGACGTATGGCCAGACAAGCTTGGGTCCCGCGGCCAATGCGGACTCAAACTCAACCCCGGGTGATAACCCTCCTACAATATCGGCTCCTACCACTGCAGACGAAGCCATGGAGGCAAGACGAGAGGTCCAGGAGCTCCGGGCCATATTCTACGCCCAAGAAACCTGCCAGGACCTCAGGATACGACAACCGTATCCTGCTGCATGGAGAGATGTTCCCATCCCACCAAGATATAAACCATTTAACATTAATCCATATGATAGGAAGACATCTGCAAGCAGGTATATCACCTACTTGGAAGTCACAACCGGCCATCTGCCTCATGACGATACCATCCTTACGCGGTTGTTCATTGGAGCATTGGAAGGGGTCGCCTTCGACTGGTACCGCAACCTACCAGACAACTGCATCCATTCCTTCACCGGCTTCAAAAACATGTTCCTTGAAAGGTTCTACGAGGTAGGACAAGATGTGACAATGTCCACCCTTATGGACGTTGTTCAAGGGGAAAAAGAGCTGACAAAGAACTACATTGAGCGGTTTCGTCAAACCGCGATAAAATTGCCCTCAGGCAATCCAGATTCCTCCTCAATTGAAATCTGCCAAAAGAGGCTACTTCCTACAATCAGCCTCTGGATAGGCGAGAGTCAATTCAAGAACTGGAAGACTTTCATCATCAGCGCCACTAACGCAGAAGACAAGTTGAAGAAAGCCCGCCAACTGGGGTTGCACATCTCGGAAGGAGAAGACAAGGGTAAACGCCCTAATACCAACAACAACAACGGCGGTAGTTCCTCTAACAACCGAGACAACAAGGGCAAGCAGGCTACGGTGGCCGACACAGCCCAGAAGCCTGAACCAAAGCTGACAGAAAAGTAGTGGCCTCAGATGACCTTTTCCTTCGAGGACAGCCATGTCAAATCCATCTTGGACATGCTCATACAAGGGGGTAGAATTCGGCTCCCTCCACCAAGACGGGAACCTCAGCCGGCAGAAATGGAGAGTCCTAAGTACTGTCACTACCATCACTATGTCCACCATGCTACGCAAGACTGCTTCCAACTGAAGCAATACATCCAGCATCTCATCGATTCTAAGGCCCTGGCCATTGATTTCGAAGAAGTGACCGTGGCAGCCAACATGGTGTCAGTACAGTTCGACAGCTTTCCTTCCGACAAAGACTCAAAATGGAGTAGTACCCGTCCCCAGGGCAAAGATAGAAGTCGCTAACCTTCCACCTCCCCGAGACCAGGCCGCTAGTCTAGTACCTCTCACCACATCACGAGGGGAGGTCATGTGGGTCCATCCAGACCTGGTACCTGAAGTGACTCAGTCCGTACCGCCCTCCACCAACAAGAAGAAGAGTAGGAAAGTCAAATCCTGTCGCACAATCTCGGCAGAAGCCGAAGAAGCTACAGCCGTCATCACCCGGTCGGGTGTACAATCCCAACCTACACCGGGTAACTCGGCTGAAGATCATCAGCTAGCCACTGCTGATACTCCAGGACCTTCTCAGCCTCCGACGACCGACAAGCGTAGGCCGAAGGAGACTCGCTTTGACAAACCACTCCGAAAAGAGGCGTCTCATGGGCTGGAGAGGCCCTACAACTTTGACATCTTGGCACAATTGGCCAATACACCGGCCAAATTGTCACTATACGAGCTCCTGAGACTCTCCAAAGATGTTCGCGTCGCATTGAACGAGGCACTCCAGAATGTCGATGCATATCTGGCTCAGTCCAATCTCACTGGAGAAAATTTGCCTGCAGGTCTTCAAGACAGCGCTTGCAAAGGTACAATGCCCAATATTGTCTTCACTCCACAGGATATGCTTATCAAGACCAACATGCACGATCGCCCTCTGTATTATACTGGGTACGTGGACGATATCAAGGTGGATCGAATGTATATTGATCCCGGTTCTTCCATAAGCATCATCCCGAAGAGCCTACTGCTCCACCTGCGCATCCCAATGCATCGCCTGACGCCGACCAGCACTGCCATCAGCGGTTTCAGTTCAGGCAGAAGCTATCCGATCGAGAAGATTCATCTGAAATGCCAAATCGGCGATCTTCAATCAGAAGTGACCTGTTATGTCATAAATACAGACACTTTCTACAATATTCTCCTGGGACGTCCTTGGATACATGATTACATGATCGTGCCTTCCATATTGCAACAGTGCTTCAAGTACGTGACAAGGACGACTTCGTGAGGACAAAATTTGCCGACATCGATCCCTTTAAAGGGGTCGAATCCTGCTACTCAGACTCATGCATGATTGAGAAGTCAAAAAGGCATCTTGTCGAAGGAGATACTCAAGCTCAAACTGAGGTAGCAATGGGAGCGGAAGAACCTCTGACGATCCACCTCCAAGCCCACAAACTTGGCAAAACTGTACCCCTTACAGCCGCTCTGCGTAAGGATACAATCAGCCTCTCTGCACAAGAAGGATAGATGATAATCCGACTGCCGAGGTCTGACCAAGCACCAAGACCCATGACAGAGCCACTAACAATCAGGCTGCCTAGAGCTAGACAGCAACATACATAGAAGCTCAATCCCTCTGTCAAGTCGATGACGATTCGTCTTCCCAGAATGAATCGACAGCCGAACGCTAAGTCGGGGACTGCTAGCCAGCCAACTACTCTCCATCCAGCACCGAGCACCAAATTGGGGGTAGCTAGTACGCCAATGACTCCACGTTCTGTTCTACCAATGGAGCACCTGATGATTAAGCTGCCCAAGTCATCCTCCCAGTCTTCATTGACGCAGGGGGTGACCGAAGAAGAGTCAGAACTGGCCAAGTATGTGGCAGCTCACACTGATGTTCCATCCGCAGATGATGTAATTCTATTAGAAAAGATACCTTACTTCGTCAATAAAGGGCTATCTTTGAACTACCTCGAGCTTAATAAGCTTTGTACAATGTATGCCATGGAACACGGTATAGGTACCCACTTACACACACAGGTGACAAATGTTTACACCGCGAACCAACTTACTCCCGGAGAAGACGCTTACTTCATAGTCAAAAGAGAGGACCATCCAATCATCTTCAGCTGGAAGAATGATCCACAACCCTTCAGGACAGAAAAAGTTGATCTCGAACCCGACACCGGAAGACTGCCCCTTTATCTATATAGTTCCCGATCCAAGTACCTCATGCAAAAATAGGGGTATGATCTGGAAACTATACCAGGCTTGAACTATGGTACTGGACGGCGGTTACCCTTACAGTTGTCGGTCCCGGCTGGAAAACCACGGGATTACTACAACAAGACCAGATGTGGGCTAGGTTATGTTACACCTACAACGACCCCTGAAAGCTCAGATGAGGAATGCGACTGGCATTTACACTCAACCGGATCACCAACTTCTGATTCGGATATCAGTATCGGGGACGTATTCAGGCAAGTCTTGTCTGTCAATATGGCATTCACCGACGACTATGAAGAAGATGAAGACATTCCTGAAATTCTTGAGTTAGAGCCGTGGGCCCAACATCTAGACGCACAATAGGAGAAGCAGTTCGAACAAAGAGAGCCTCCCACTGAAGATTAGGTCGTACAAGTTGACCTCGACGATGAGTCCTCTCCAAAACCAATCTTCGTTAGCAAAAGTCTGACAGACGAAGAGCGAGAATCACTACTGCAACTCGTCAGAGAATATATCAACGTATTCGCCTAGAGCTATGAAGACATGCCAGGGCTAAACCCCGAGGTTGCACTTCACAAACTCAATATTCGTCTGGACGCAAAGCTAGTCAAGCAGCAGCAACAACGGTTTCGCCCAGACATCATAAACTCCATTGAGGTCGAGGTTAATAAACTGATAGCCAGCAGATTCATTCGCGAAGAACAACACCCAGACTGGGTAGCCAACATAGTACCAGTCCTAAAAAAGAATGGAAAGATTCGAATCTGCATTGACTTCCGAAATCTGAACGAAGCATGTCCTAAGGATGAGTTTCTCCTTCCTATTACAGATATAATGATTGACAACACCTGCGGCTTCGAGCGCATGTCATTCATAGATGGCTTCTTAGGGTACAATCAAATCAAGATGTCCCATGACGATGAAAGACATACATTATTTCGAACACCGATTGGCACATACTGCTACACAGTCATACCATTTGGATTAATGAATGCTGGTGCCACCTATCAACGAGTCATGAGTATCATCTTCAGAGATCGTTTATGCAAGACAGTGGAGAATTATGTCGATGACATCGCCGTCAAGAGCCGCTCTAAAGAAGATCATCTGCATGATCTGAAGACAGTATTCGACCAGATGCGGACGCACAATTTGAAGATGAATCCCAAGAAGTCCTTCTTAGGCCTATCCAGCGGAAAGTTCTTGGGTTTCATCATTACCTCCCAGGGTATCCATGTCGACCCTGAAAAGACCAAGGCAATTATGGAGATGGGTCCTCCAAGAAATCTTCGTGAACTCCGAGGCCTTCAAGGGAGGCTAGCTTATATCAGAAGGTTTATCTCTAACCTCTCCGGACGATGTCAATCCTTCACGCACCTTATGAAGAAAGGTGTCTCCTTCTTATGAGATGAAGAGTGACAGCGCGCCTTCGACAACATCAAAGAATACCTGTCGAACCCTCCAGTCCTGGTGGCCCCAGTTGCTGGAAAGCCATTCTTGCTCTATGTGCGAGCTATAGAGTACTCTCTCGGTGCTCTACTAGCACAAAACAATGATGCAGGCCATGAGCAAGCTATATATTACCTCAGTCGAATGATGATGGGGCCTGAGCATCGATACACTGCCGTGGAGAAAGAGTGCCTTGCTCTGGTGTTCGCCATTCAGAAGACACAACACTACGTCACGGAATAAACCATCCATGTCATATCAAGAGTTAACCCCCTCAGGGTCCTCATTTCCAAGCCAGGTGCACTCAGCTCTCGCCTCGCTACCTGGGTAATATTATTGTCTCCCTACCACAAGATCTTCGTCCAGCAGAAGTGTCACGACCCGCACCCAGTGTGAGGGCACAAGAAGTAACGAACGCCCAGCCTACGCCGCAGTGTCGGCGGTAGAACGCTGTCCTGAGTTACCATATCTAACACAATCTAACCAAGCTTTGAATAGAGAGTAAATAATACGTAACTTAATCACAATACTAAGATGGAACAGGAGAATAATCTCAAGAAAGTCACTATAAAAGTATAGGTGTAAACCACCAAGAATATCTCAAGTACAACTCATAAAAGTCTCAAATAGAAAATACAAAGTAAAGTACTAAGTCTCAGCTAGACTATGGGCAAGTCCTCAGCGACTGTGAGATCCTCCTGTGGGCCCACGTCGCCAGTGTCATTTAAGCCAATGCCAGAATAAGTAGAACAGTACTCCTCATCATCACCTGTAAAATTTTCAACATGCCCAATCAGGACGGAACGAGCACATATCTCTCACAACAGTTCATATCAGGAATGGACATATAAAGCAAGCTATAGAAAACTATACATGAATCGCTGTAAAGAGAAATCAACAGGAGAGAGGATATAACTGAGATATAAATATGATAAATAGAGAATATAACCTTCTACGTGAAACAGAGCATGAATTGGTTATGTAAACAGCTTGGGTCGTACATGGATACAACTACGGAAAGAACATGGATAACAACTACTGGGGATAATGATCACATAACCAACTACACTCTCCTTGCCCCCAACCAATACACAAGGATCGAAGCATGTTATGTTATTGCACATGGATAACAACTACTGTATACATGGAGCTCATATGGTCATGAGTGTACATGAATAACATATGAGTACACATGGATATAAGTGAATACATGGAGTACATGATGAACATGATAAAGTACATGAAACATGACATACTCGATGTATCCGAGGGGATAACATCGCATGAAAAGATCCATAGGGTACCGATCCGTGTGAACGTCGTGTCAGCATCAAGTACACTAGTCTATAACAAGAGTACATGTCCAAAGAAGCATGAAAAGATCAGAGAATGTACTCGCCTGGCAATCCGAACTGCTGATGATGAAAAGTGACTGGTCTGGAGTAATACGATCCTATTTAAAACAACCACATGTCATCATACAATCTAAAATATCATAAGAAAAGTCTTCAATACAAATTCTACATGATTTGGGTCAATCTAAGTCAAAGTCAACCTTGGGTCAACTTTGGTCAACCAAACTAGTCAAACTAGGTCAAAATTGGTTAACTAGTCTACAAGTCTACTTTTAGGTCAATACTAGTCTTAGAGTTGATTTGGTATGTGTTGGTGGTATCTTAGGTTTTCAAGAAGTCTAATCTTAACAACCAATGTATCATCACAATACCTTTCCTCATAATACCCTATCTAGTATCTATACCTTAGACTAGTATATATATATACAACATATCAACATATCTCATCCTCTAAGATACCTCATTTTGGTATAACATTCATACACTTCTCGCAAAAATCAGATTTCTATTCTTTGCCCAACACAAATCCTTAACTAATTACTACCAACTAAAACTTGGTATACCCAACTCTCTACCAACAAATAATCTGAATTTGTAATCCTGAAATCAATCCTAGCACAACCCAATTATTAGTATAGGCATGATACCCTACCAATACCCACATACATATACTTCTTAGAGACCAACTTCAACAATGGTTTAACTCCAACTAAACTGAACTTAGTGTCCTGAAATTACTTTTTCTAAATATACCTACATCAAACCAAATGTCTAAACTTACTAAAACATAGCCTACCCTCATGATGCAAGCTTAGCTAGCAGTCACTTAGGTAGGGTAATTGGGATCTGTATGTTTGATCAAAACAGGAATCATTGAAACTGAAATAGAAGGGAAAACTGGACTAAACAAAACTGAGACTGAGATGAACTTAAATTCAATCCTTCCTATGAAAACCCAATTCATTCACAGCCTTCTCCTCGATACAAACCAACATGTAATCTCTATATGGGTTAACTAGGAACCTGTGGCTCTGTTTAAAACAGAAAACACTTGCAAACTGAAACTGGAATATAATCATAGAAGAAAAACTAACACAGGAAAACTAAACCTACTCGATACCTAGGGCTAATCCGATTCTCAAACAGCCCCAAAGTCAAACACACATGATTACAACCTATCCTGTTATGAAACCTAACATGTAATCACACCTGGGAGGTCAATTAGGAACTGTGGGTTTGTATAATACATGAATATATGTATATCAAATCGAAAGGAAAGGAAACTGAACTGGGATTCTAAGAACAACCGATACTTGCTAACCCAAATTTCGATCGCAGCCTTATCTCATTGTAAACCAGCAAGTATCACATACTTGTGATCAAATTGGATCGGTAGGTTCTGTTTATTGCAGGTTTATACATCAAATACTGAAAACAAGAAAGAGGGAAGAACTAAAATAGGAAAATGAAACTGAAAACTGGGAATTGAACTTACTCGATACTCTATGAAAACCTGATTTCAGTCACAGCCTTCACCTTGATGCCAAGCTACAATGTAACTCCTAGATAGGTTTTATAGGATTTGTAGGTCGACTCTTACACAGAAAATATACATGAAATTGAAACTGGAAGAATTAAATTTACTGAATCAGTAAAAAAACTGGAATTTAGGAACTCCATCTATCCTATGGCTACCCGATTTCGGATACAGCCTAAACATGATTCATACTAACATGTAGCACCTAGAGGAGGTCAAATATGGTCTGCAGGTTGGGTTTTGATCAGGAATTACATTCGAAATAATCAAAACAAAAAGGAAAACTGAAACAGTAAAAACAATCCTGAACCTAAACTCGATACTCAAAACATACAACCTATCATGACCTAAACATCCACGAAACCTCAAGATAATCAAAGACCAAAGGTTGGTAACGTGTCAAGGGTTTAGACATGAGGTGTAGGTGTAATCATGTCCAAGAAAATAGGACACGAAGTGTCCTGGACACCATAGAACCAAAACTGAAACTTAATCATCGTGCACGCGTGTCACTCATCCTAGGGCTCGACACAGAGCGAAATAGGACACGTGGTTACTCGTACACGTAGCCCAACTACAGAGCTACACGACCACGTGCCTGCACTGGACTCTCGCCATGTGTCCGTGTCGCACGAAGTGCGTATCGGACGCGCGTTCTTCACACGCGTGCGACAGTACACGCCCCGTGCCGTGTCGATTTCTCCCTCGATACTCTATAAAACTCTACGAAACTTTACGAGTACTATGACAGTCAAAGCCCCTACCCACAACCCAAAAATGGCATGTCGAGTCGCTGTGTCCAGCGAGAACGAACACAGCAGTAGCAGGGCACGCGCGCGGCCCTCGTGCGCGCGTGCGTGTCCTATTTTGGGACACGAAATCGAGTCGATACAATCAAGAATCTAGGTTTTGGGAATCCTTACATCTAGGGCTATCGATCCATGAAGTTAGATTACAGAAATATCATAATCGAAATCTAAGAGGAAAATCATCGAACACCCTAAAACCTAATCCGATACGTGTCCGATACACCTATCAAACGGACACAAAACCTAACCAAACTTCATGGGTAGTTCTAGGGTACCTAGATGCATGCTAATATGTAGAAAAATCAGAAGAAACTATGGTGTTTGGGTGTTTACCTATTGAGAGTTGAAGTATCAAAGAAACTGACTCCTCGATCGATGAGACGACCAGTTTCCACCGAGCAAACGCCTCCAACTTCTTGCTAACAATGCTCCAGCAAATTCTCCTCCTTCCCACGATCACAACGCACTTTGTTTGGGGTGAAACGGAGGTCGGACGAAAAAGTTAGGGTTTTGGAGAGCTGGAAACTAGGGTTTTGTGAAGGGGGTGTCTATTCCAATGCAATGCTTATATAGGGGATGGGGGCTTCCTGTTTTGGCCGTCCATAGGAGTCCTAATAGGGTCAAGGATGGTTCATGGGTCCCACTCCTCTATTTAAGTTGAGTTTAAGCTCAATTAACAAAAGGCTACAAAGGCCAATTAATTAATTAGCCTAAAAATAGCCAAATGGCTTCTAAATTAAACCAAAACCTAAAAATAAAATCTAATTAGCTAGATACTCATCATAGGTCATGGTTAGTCTCTAATGTGGATTTCTAAAGTTAGACCAAAGGCTAAATCAATCACAAGCCAATAATATCTAGAAAATCACAAAAATGACTAAAATGACTAAAATGACTAAAATACCCTTATTTCAAAAAGTGGGTGCTACAAGTGTACCCTCCTTAAAATAATTTCGTCCTCAAAATTAAGCTGATCCTACTCTTCCTAGGTCAAAACCCCAACAATCATGGTCTCAAGAAAACTTATCTAAATCATGCAGTTGAAAAGAAATCATACAGGGTTACGGCATACAATCAGTCTGGAGTCTCGTCTAGCTACTAAAGTCATACTAGATCAAAAGTAGTCATAAGGTATCAAACATACAAATATTATGGTAGGGTACAATAATCATCAAGATAGGATAAGGTATGGGTCAAGAACTCACCTCTACTAGGTCTGGTAGCTGGAACTCTCTCTCCTGGAGGTAGGCCTAGTCTAGGGGCAAACGTAGTAGGACAGTCTCGTATCTTGTGCGCAGCTGACCCACAAAATAGGCACAATCCTAGTCTCTTCCTACAGTCCTTCCATTCGTGCCCAAGCTTCTTACAGAAGGCACAGGTAGGCACTCGCTCAGCTGGTCTCTGCTGAGCAGGAATCTGAACTGGATAGGCTGGTCTAGGTTGAAAGCCTGGGTACTCCTGAGGCTCTGGGTATAAACTGCTCCTTGCTCTCTTGGGACTAGGCTCCTCCCTCGAATGCATGTAATCCCGTAACAGTTGGATACTGAGACTCTGCTCTCTCATAAGCTCAGCCTGAAGTCTCTGTACCTCCCGTAAATCCTGAAGAAATCTGTGAATATGAGCTTCAACAGGAATGGCATGGGGTACCACTCCAGGGGGCAAAGGAAGGCCCTCAGTCTCCAGCTGAACTGCAGTCCCCTCCTGAAGGACAGGAAATGGAGGGAAATTCTCCGGTGAGGCTGCTAACACCTCCTGAGCAATAGAAGGGGAAGGTACAATCTCGGTCTCATCCGGAATTACAGCTGTGCACTGGGGACAAACTCTGGTCATGGGTGCCATTATGGAAAAGATAAGGATAAATAATAAATCATTGGGCTGTAAGGCAGTATATCATCCTATATAAATGTGATTATAAAAATAACTGAAATTAACCATAAAGCATTAATATTCTAAAGATGATCAAAATTGAAAGTTTAAAGCACGACTGTCAATAACACTGAAATCCAAGCACACTATATATATATATATCTACAAGAAATTTTAGTCTCAATATGATCTAAGTTGATCCAATCCAGAATGAATAGAGGTTTGGGCAAGATGGAGAACGAGGTCATTGAAGTCTAGGCACGAGTATCCAAGATTTGAAATACATGTCACAATTGAATTAATTTAATTTAATAAGGTTCCAAACATTGGACGATAAGGGAATGACCAAGTCGACTGGTCGCGATCGTGGGTTTAGAATTCAACACTATTGAAATCCTAAAGGATACTGTGAGGATATAGAATTAAGCCACTATCCTCATTTTGATAAGGAAGCTAAACGTGATACTCTGGGTTGACCTATTAAGTATAGTGCCTTGCCTTTCTGAAATATGTGAAAGACAAAAGCAAAAGAGTTCAAGGACGATACTATTGAGTACAATACGTGGTTCATAGACGACGAAAATAGTTCAAAGAGAATTGCCAAACTGTCGTGGATGAGACAGATGTTCTAGAGTCTCATCCACGTAGAGTAATATATGAAAGCGAATCAAGTGCACTAGGTTGATCAGACCATTATACACCGGTTCTGATTAGACAATATGTTAGTGGGTCGCGACCCAATAAAATATGTCATGATCAAGCTCAAAAAGAGATAAGCTTGTAAAACTAAGGCTAAATTAGCAACATAAGTAGTCAAGTATAAGTAAGGGAGGTAATGATGAAGAAGAAAAATTAGTCCAAGATCCTTAACTAAGCTGGTCAAGCAATCAAGATAAGGTACAACGTCAAGCATTTAAAGAACAAGAAGAACTCCATCACATGTCGGGTTGAAAGAATTGAGTCATGGTTGAATCTCGAATTTAAGTCAGAAAGTATTTTAGTATCATGGTAAAGGTTCAAGAGGTGACAACTAATACAAAATAAAGGAAGTCAAGTTGAAGCATGAAATAAATTTAATTAAGAATCCAGTAAAATAATCTAGGGACACAGTACTAAAGGCGAATACTGCTAAGAACGATCAAATACAACATTTAGAAAATTATAATAAAAGATCTAGATTTGAGGGAAGGTTGAGTAAGTCAATATTGAGATACAGTCCCATAGTTTTGCAGACGACTAACAACACTGGAGTATATACTACTATCATAGTCATGAGTGATATGGCAATTCGTGTCGAACACTTCTATCTCATTAAGGTTACCTTGGTGGCCTACCTTTACATTCCTTTTTAAAAAGAAATTCCAGAAATAACTACCTCAATTTGTATTCACTCTAAGCCTTCCAATCTAACCACGACTAACATTTAAATCCTTTTCATAAATCTCATGATAACTTTTATCTCGTTACTACTAACCTTTCCAAATTTAACGTTTCAATCCAACCTTTAAACTCCAGAGTTAATGAATCATGAATCCATAAAATTCTATATCACTTCATAAATTTAAAAACACCTAATTTGTCTCAAATAATCCTCAAGATAGACACTCAACTTATCACGACAATCTAGCAGTTACAGCTCAGTATTTTAATGCGCTTATCAACCATAATTTTTCCTTCTAAGTCATTGAAACAAAATCACTACTTTTTAAACCAAAATCCAAATAGATTTTTGAATCTTTAATCAATTGACACGATTCCAAATTTGAGATTTTTATTTTTCTTCCAAAACAATTGTTTTCATATCTTCTCAATCAAAAATTTTAATATCATTGCTTCCACTTTAAATTGAAATTCATAAACATATACATCGCCACTTGTACGACTCCATTTAATAGTTCATACTGCCACTCCCTTTTTTTTTGTGATCATTCAAACCAATCTATATGTGTAAGGATGTATAATCATAATCCAATAATTCATGAATCCCATCAATTCCTGAAATCAATTTATTTAGATTCTAACTAATTTCTTCCAGTATCAAGATATAATTTTATAATCCTCTGGTGACTACTACTTAGAATCTTCAAGATAAATTTCCTTGGGAATATCCCAACTTACAAACTGCTAATCATTAAAGCATCCATTTAGAAAAATGCCCTTATAACTTAATCAAAATCTCCGTGTATCCCCATTCCTTAATGTAATCCTCCTAGCCATGCGTTTGACCAATGAGTACATAGCAGTGTAGCCATCTTCCTAACCATCATTAAATACAAGGAAGTAAGGGTATTGGTGAAAAGAGTTTAAACAAGATGCAAGAATCGAGGGAGGAAGGTGGACTAAAGTAAGGGAAAAAGGAATTTAAATCGAAGCTCAAATGAGATTCTCAAGGGTCGTCCCAGGAATCTCTCAGGAATTCGTAATAGTGATTGAGTACTTTAACTTATATCTTATATCCTACTGCAGGTTGTAATAATACTCTAGTTCGAGTACCACTACGAATCACACTAGTTGTGATCGAGGACCTGCATGGGCCACCACTAAAAATGTGTCACGACCCGCACCCAGTGTGAGGGCACGAGAAGTAACGAACGCCCAGCCTACGCCGCAGTGTCGGCAGTAGAACGCTGTCCTGAGTTACCATATCTAACACAATCTAACCAAGCTATGAATAGAGAGTAAATAATACGTAACTCAATCACAATACTAAGATGGAACAGGAGAATAATCTCAAGAAAGTCACTATAAAAGTATAGGTGTAAACCACCAAGAATATCTCAAGTACAACTCATAAAAGTCTCAAATAGAAAATACAAAGTAAAGTACTAAGTCTCAGATAGACTATGGGCAAGTCCTCAGCGACTGTGGGATCCTCCTGTGGGCCCACGTCGCCAGTGTCATTTAAGCCAATGCCAGAATAAGTAGGACAGTACTCCTCATCATCACCTGTAAAATTTTCAACATGCCCAATCAGGACGGAACGAGCACATATCTCTCACAACAGTTCATATCAGGAATGGACATATAAAGCAAGCTATAGAAAACTATACATGAATCGCTGTAAAGAGAAATCAACAGAAGAGAGGATATAACTGAGATATAAATATGATAAATAGAGAATATAACCTTCTACGTGAAACAGAGCATGAATTGGTTATGTAAACAGCTTGGGTCGCACATAGATACAACTACGGAAAGAACATGGATAACAACTACTGGGGATAATGATCACATAACCAACTACACTCTCCCTGCCCCCAACCAATACACAAGGATCGAAGCATGTTATGTTATTGCACATGGATAACAACTACTGTATACATGGAGCTCATATGGTCATGAGTGTACATGAATAACATATGAGTGCACATGGATATAAGTGAATACATGGAGTACATGATGAACATGATAAAGTACATGAAACATGATATACTCGATGTATCCGAGGGGATAACATCGCATGAAAAGATCCATAGGGTACCGATCCGTGTGAACGTCGTGTCAGCATCAAGTACACTAGTCTATAACAAGAGTACATGTCCAAAGAAGCATGAAAAGATCAGAGAATGTACTCGCCTGGCAATCCGAACTGCTGATGATGAAAAGTGACTGGTCTGGAGTAATACGATCCTATTTAAAACAACCACATGTCATCATACAATCTAAAATATCATAAGAAAAGTCTTCAATGCAAATTCTACATGATTTGGGTCAATCTAAGTCAAAGTCAACCTTGGGTCAACTTTGGTCAACCAAACTAGTCAAACTAGGTCAAAATTGGTTAACTAGTCTACAAGTCTACTTTTAGGTCAATACTAGTCTTAGAGTTGATTTGGTATGTGTTGGTGGTATCTTAGGTTTTCAAGAAGTCTAATCTTAACAACCAATGTATCATCACAATACCTTTCCTCATAATACCCTATCTAGTATCTATACCTTAGACTAGTATATATATATACAACATATCAACATATCTCATCCTCTAAGATACCTCATTTTGGTATAACATTCATACACTTCTCGCAAAAATCAGATTTCTATTCTTTGCCCAACACAAATCCTTAACTAATTACTACCAACTAAAACTTGGTATACCCAACTCTCTACCAACAAATAATCTGAATTTGTAATCCTGAAATCAATCCTAGCACAACCCAATTATTAGTATAGGCATGATACCCTACCAATACCCACATACATATACTTCTCAAAGACCAACTTCAACAATGGTTTAACTCCAACTAAACTGAACTTAGTGTCCTGAAATTACTATTTCTAAATATACCTACATCAAACCAAATGTCTAAACTTACTAAAACATAGCCTACCCTCATGATGCAAGCTTAGCTAGCAGTCACTTAGGTAGGGTAATTGGGATCTGTATGTTTGATCAAAACAGGAATCATTGAAACTGAAATAGAAGGGAAAACTGGACTAAACAAAACTGAGACTGAGATGAACTTAAATTCAATCCTTCCTATGAAAACCCAATTCATTCACAGCCTTCTCCTCCATACAAACCAACATGTAATCTCTATATGGGTTAACTAGGAACCTGTGGCTCTGTTTAAAACAGGAAACACTTGCAAACTGAAACTGGAATATAATCATAGAAGAAAAACTAACACAGGAAAACTAAACCTACTCGATACCTAGGGCTAATCCGATTCTCAAACAGCCCCAAAGTCAAACACACATGATTACAACCTATCCTGTTATGAAACCTAACATGTAATCACACCTGGGAGGTCAATTAGGAACTGTGGGTTTGTATAATACATGAATATATGTATATCAAATCGAAAGGAAAGGAAACTGAACTGGGATTCTAAGAACAACCGATACTTGCTAACCCAAATTTCGATCGCAGCCTTATCTCATTGTAAACCAGCAAGTATCACATACTTGTGATCAAATTGGATCTGTAGGTTCTGTTTATTGCAGGTTTATACATCAAATGCTGAAATCAAGAAAGTGGGAAGAACTAAAATAGGAAAATGAAACTGAAAACTGGGAATTGAACTTACTCGATACTCTATGAAAACCTGATTTCAGTCACAGCCTTCACCTTGATGCCAAGCTACAATGTAACTCCTAGATAGGTTTTATAGGATTTGTAGGTCGATTCTTACACAGAAAATATACATGAAATTGAAACTGGAAGAATCAAATTTACTGAATCAGTAAAAAAACTGGAATTCAGGAACTCCATCTATCCTATGGCTACCCGATTTCGGATACAGCCTAAACATGATTCATACTAACATGTAGCACCTAGAGGAGGTCAAATATGGTCTGCAGGTTGGGTTTTGATCAGGAATTACATTCGAAATAATCAAAACAAAAAGGAAAACTGAAACAGTAAAAACAATCCTGAACCTAAACTCGATACTCAAAACATACAACCTATCATGACCTAAACATCCATGAAACCTCAAGATAATCAAAGACCAAAGGTTGGTAACGTGTCAAGGGTTTAGACATGAGGTGTAGGTGTAATCATGTCCAAGAAAATAGGACACGAAGTGTCCTGGACACCATAGAACCAAAACTGAAACTTAATCATCGTGCACGCGTGTCACTCATCCTAGGGCTCGACACAGAGCGAAATAGGACACGTGGTTACTCGTACACGTAGCCCAACTACAGGGCTACACGACCACGTGCCTGCACTGGACTCTCGCCATGTGTCCGTGTCGCACGAAGTGCGTATCGGACGCGCGTTCTTCATGCGCGTGCGACAGTGCACGCCCTGTGCCGTGTCGATTTCTCCCTCGATACTCTATGAAACTCCACGAAACTTTACGAGTACTATGACAGTCAAAGCCCCTACCCACAACCCAAAAATGGCATGTCGAATCGCTGTGTCCAGCGAGAACGGACACAGTAGTAGCAGGGCACGCGCGCGGCCCTCGTGCGCGCGTGCGTGTCCTGTTTTGGGACACGAAATCGAGTCGATACAATCAAGAATCTAGGTTTTGGGAATCCTTACATCTAGGGCTATCGATCCATGAAGTTAGATTACAGAAATATCATAATCGAAATCTAAGAGGAAAATCATCGAACACCCTAAAACCTAATCCGATACGTGTCCGATACAGCTATCAAACGGACACAAAACTTAACCAAACTTCATGGGTAGTTCTAGGGTACCTAGATGCATGCTAATATGAAGAAAAATCAGAAGAAACTATGGTGTTTGGGTGTTTACCTATTGAGAGTTGAAGTATCAAAGAAACTGACTCCTCGATCGATGAGACGACCAGTTTCCACCGAGCAAACGCCTCCAACTTCTTGCTAACAATGCTCTAGCAAATTCTCCTCCTTCCCACGATCACAACGCACTTCGTTTGGGGTGAAACGGAGGTCGGATGAAAAAGTTAGGGTTTTGGAGAGCTGGAAACTAGGGTTTTGTGAAGGGGGTGTCTATTCCAATGCAATGCTTATATAGGGGATGGGGGCTTCCTGTTTTGGCCGGCCATAGGAGTCCTAATAGGGTCAAGGATGGTTCATGGGTCCCACTCCTCTATTTAAGTTGAGTTTAAGCTCAATTAACAAAAGGCTACAAAGGCCAATTAATTAATTAGCCTAAAAATAGCCAAATGGCTTCTAAATTAAACCAAAACCTAAAAATAAAATCTAATTAGCTAGATACTCATCATAGGTCATGGTTAGTCTCTAATGTGGATTTCTAAAGTTAGACCAAAGGCTAAATCAATCACAAGCCAATAATATCTAGAAAATCACAAAAATGACTAAAATGACTAAAATGACTAAAATACCCTTATTTCAAAAAGTGGGTGCTACAAGAAGGCTGTTAAAGGTCAAGCTCTGGCAGACTTTTTAGCAGCTCATCCAGGTTCGGAATCAACCAGAATAGACGAAGAGATTCCAGATGAGGTCGCCAATTCTAATATGGTCTCTCATAATGCCGTGTGGCGAATATTCTTCGACGGCACTTCCAGAACTGGGCCCAAGGGTAACATCGTCGATGGAGTCGGAGTGGTGCTGATTTCTCCCTCCGGACTGGTGATCAATCGGGCTTACTCTCTTACATAGTCTTATTTAAACAACCTGGCCGAGTACAAAGCTTTGGTTATTGGCCTCTGACTTACAAAGGAGCTGGAGGTAGAGTATCTTGAAGCATCGGCGATTCACAGTTAATCGTCAATCAAATTCGGGTTTCATATGAAGTTCGTCATAAAGACATGATCCCCTATCACCAGATAGCGATTGATATCATCTCATCCTTGGAAGGGTTCTTTATAGAACACATTCCCCGGCTCCAGAACATTGAAGCCGATGCCCTAGCAGGTCTTGTCGCTTCCCTAGCGGTCCCAAAATATACTCATCATTTGATGGACTTAATAGGCCACGAATTGGTCTGTCCCAAGAACAATGTTCAATGTGTTGAGAGTTACTTCGCTCTGACAGTCGACGAAGCACCAGACTGGAGACAGCCATTCATTGACTTCATAGTTTACGGCATCTTGCCGGAGAATCCAAAAGAAGCCACTTCCATCAGAAGGCGTTCCTTCAGATTTTTCTACGATACAGAGACGAAAATGCTGTATCGACGATCATACGATGGATTACTGCTTCGGTGTCTGTCAAATACAGAAGCCAAAGAAGCTGTACAAGAAGCTCATGACGGCGTCTGCGGGGTCCATCAGCCTGGCCCAAAATTGTAAGATCACCTTCGTCGAATGGGCTATTACTAGCCTACGATGGTAGCGGATGCGATAGACTATGCAAAAAAGTGCAAAGCCTGTCAAGTCCACACAGATTTTATCCACCAGCCATTCGAGTTTCTACATTCGATGGTGGTATCCTGACCATTCGAAGCATGGGAAATGGACATCATTGGTCCAATCACTCCGCCTTCGTCCTGAAGACATCGCTTTATACTCGCGATCACAGATTACTTCTCCAAATGGGTGGAGGCTATTCCACTGGCAGAAGTGAAGACTTCAAACGTGATCAGCTTCCTCAAGCATCACGTCATCTATCGCTTTGGACTGCCCCGAAGGATCATCCACGACAACGGTCCGTAATTCGCAAGCCACGCTTTCTATCGTTCTGCGACAAACACCGAATCCAGAATATTACTTCAATACCGTACAATCTAGCAATAAATGGGTTGGCAGAAGCATTCAATAAAACTATAATCAAGCTACTCAAGAAGTTCGTATCTTCCAACAAATACGACTGGAATGAGAAGCTTGGCGAATGCTTATGGGCGTACCGCACTACAGTACGGACAGCCACTGAAAACACACCATTTTCTCTGGTACATGGAAGTGAGGCGGTTCTCCCACTGGAGACTCAGATCCCCTTGATCCGCGTCGCCCTCACCTACCGATTGACGACGGATGATAATCACCATCGCCGGTTACAAGAGTTAGAGGCTCTAGATGAGAAGCGCCTGTTAGCTCAACAACGAATCGAGTTATACCAAGCACCTATCTCGGGAGCTTTTAACAAGAAGGTTAAAATCAGAACATTCCAAGTTGGCAATCTCGTTCTGACAGTTCGGAGGCCGATGGTTATGACTCACAAAACCGTCGACAAATTTCAGCCAAAGTGGAAAGGCCCATTTGTCATCGAGGCTATATTCTCCAATGGTACTTACCGCCTCGCAAAACAAAACGAAGACTTGCTCATATTACCCATCAACGACAAGTTCCTGAAGAAGTACTATGTCTGAAACGACATCCTCCAAATCTTCCAGATTGTTGAGTTATGTACCCCTTGGTACCGTTGAACTTACATTCTGAGTCCAAATCTCCCAGATTGTTGAGTTATGTACCCTCTGGTACCGCTGAACTTACATTCTGACTCTAAATCTTCCAGATTATTGAGTTATGTACCCTCTTGTACCGCTGAACTTACACTCTGACTCCAAATCTCCCAGATTGTTGAGTTATGTACCCTCTGATACCGCTGAACTTACATTCTGACTCCAAATCTCTCAGATTGTTGAGTTATGTACCCGCAGGTACCGCTAAACTTATACTCTGGAGCTCATTCCTTATGATCCATTACCCGCACTTTCAGTGCATAAAAAGGGTAACGGATCCACAAATTTTCCGAAATAATCACGTTGATGTTACCTCTGAGTTGTTTCACTTCCATCAAAAATAAACCACCCCCTACGTAGAACTTCCACGTCCATATTACCTCTGAGTTGTTCTATGTACCCTTCATGGTGTCCACTCCTGTCACGTTCTTATTACCTCTGAGTAGGAAGATTCTATCGAAGAAACCCTCATATTTACCACGTCCTCATTACCTCTGAGTAAGTATGTTGATCCTCTCTCGACTTATTATCCGTACCCAAAACCAGGGTACGCCAAGGATAATAGGCCCACAAATGTCCTCTGTTAACCACAAATGTCCTCTGTGACCACAAATCTTGTACTAAGTCCTCTAGTACATGCAGCTCCTTTCTCATCATGCCTCTGGGGCCCAGCTGCCCCATGGCACTCCTTCGCTCGATACTAAGAACTTCCATGGTCACCTTACCGTGGAATCGTTCTAGGTATCCCTAATCAAACTTATTATCCGTACCTAAAATCGAGGTATGCCAAGGGTAATAGGTCCACGAAAAGTCTTCCAATAGGGCAAATACTACAAAGCAAAGAATAGAGCGAACGTATTTTATTCATTCAAAATCAGTTACATTCACAGGACTCTTCATTCAGACAAGAAGTAAAGGATTACATTGATGTCCGAAAGAAGCGAAACATGAACTACAGCTAAAGACAGACAGAAGTATCAAGACAAAATACGGACATTTATGGGAACCCAGAATCCTAGTTGCGGCGACGCATATGCCATTCTCTCAACCATTTTGCATATAAAGGATCTATTAGATTAAGAATCTCGTCCGGAGCAGGAGGATCAGAACTCCCAGTACTACTACCCTCAGACTAGGGCTCCTCCTTTATAGCAGCTTCAATATTGGGAGTGTTCTCCTCCCAGATGGGCGCCAGCTCTTCTTTTTGCGCCTCCATGTTTGGTATTACCTCCTCCTTAACGAACAATGACTCATGTTTGACGAAGGGAGGCAGCATCTCTTCCTTCACAAAGATCTCAGCCTTCGGCATGGAAGCTGCAAGAATAAAGGACAAAAGAAACAAAGTTAGAAGATGGCCAACTTAGTGTTTCGGGGCTTATGCGGCTCGATATTGGCGAGGCTTTATGCGGCCCAGTTCAAAGTGAGCTTATGCGGCTCGGTTCAGCGCGGCCTCATGCGGCCCAATTCAGGTGAGCTTATACGGCTCGGCCTAGCGCAGCCTCATGCGGTCCGGTTCAGATGAGCTTGTGCGGCTCGAATTAGCTCAGCTTCATGTGACACTGTTTTGATGGAGCTTATGCGGTTCTGCTTAGTTGGGCCTTATGCGGCCCTGTAACACACAATTTTCCAAATAAGGGTAATTATGAACTTTTGTAAAAGTTTATTATTTAATAATAGGATTTATAATTTATGGGAATTTTTAATTAATTTAATACTATTTAAAATTGGTGAATTATAATTTTGATGTGTTAGCTGGTGAACTCTAGAACTGTTGAGCCTAGAGACTAACCATGACCATGGGGACCTAACCATATGATTAGAATGACTATTTACAACTTTTTAGGCTAAGGATATTTTGGTCATTTTGTGACTTTTAAATTATTTAGGATTTTGATTATTTGGTGAATTTTAGATTATTTTAATATTATTTAAATTGATTTATTATAATTTTGGTCATTTTTTATATTTTAATATTTTGGAAAAATTTTATATTTTTAATATTGTTTTTATTGGATTTGTTTAGTCGGGTTAGAGTTTCGTCTCGTTCCGACTTGTATTTTGACCCGGATAGCTTAAACTCTAGATGTGACCCAATATTAAGTTAAACATGGCTCACAAGACCCAACATTTAAGTTAGTTAATTAAACTAATTTTTATCATGTTAGAATGGTTAAGTTAGAGACTCAAAACTAGATCATTTTGATCCCAAACTTAAACCTAGTCTAGACTTAACCATATGAGACTAGAGAGGGGCAATTAGGACATTTCCCATTAGCCCTAATAGAATCTTTATGGCAACCACCTTTAGGGGAGAATGATTCATTTCATTCATTACAATCTTGCCTCTTTTATTTTCCTTTTGTTCTTCTCCAATTTTAGAGAGCCTTCCCATCGATTTGATCTCCAAATCAAATCATTCCTTCACCAAACCTTCCCTCAATCATTCCCATTCTCCAAGGGAAGGGTGCTACCAAGGATTGGAAGAGAAGTGCAAGGAGGAGTGTCCACTTTGAGGGATCTTCGTATCGGAGCCGTGTCCTAAAGGATTTCATTGGAATTCCACTTCCAATAGGTAAAACCCATCCTCTAAATCGATTTCTTTTGCATATAAATTAGTTTTGAATCCGTAGGATCCATCCTCATGCATATGTCCCGTTTAGATTCAAATTTGAGGCCATTTGGAGCTCTCTTGAGGATTTTAGATATGTGTCTTGTGTCCTACTTGATAGATCCCAAATTAGGACACCCCATGTGTATGTATGTATGATAATAGTTTAAATAGATATTTAAATTTAGTTTTATAATGGTTAGAGAGTGGATTGATCTTAGTTAGGATGGTTAGAATAAGTTTTATTTAGATACCTATGTTTGTATCCAAGTATCTTGGCCTATATGTGTTCTTTTGTCCAAAACAACTCAAATTCGTCATAATATTCATCCACATTTTATTAACCAAAGCAACTTAGAAATGTCATAACTTTTAGCTTAGAACACTGATTTATCTCCTATTTTTTTAAAAGAACCGTATCGAAGTTCGCTTTCCAAATATATATTTTAATAAGCCAAATTCTTTCTGTAACTTTCTGTAGAATTATTTGAGTGTCAGCTATACGAAAGACGAACATGTTTCGGTGTTTTTGCGATTTTGGAAGCTTTTGGACACGAAAATGCGATCTGTTTAAAGTTTCGAAAAGCTAACACAAAGGGCTACGATATACTTTAATCCTAGAATTTAGTGAATACCCAATTGGTACAGTATTGGTTTTAAGTAGAAGAGTGACTATACGATATATGCATTTTTTGTAACCTATGGGCCTATGTAGTATGGATATTAAATGAATATAGAGTATGTAACGCATGATATGTTAGATTAATGAAATAATATATATATATGATATACATTCTTTTTACATTAATGTATATATATGGTTGAATGCAAGCATGTAGGAATGCAATTAATACAATACATATAAGCAATACATGAATGAAAGAATGATATAGAATGTATGCATGAAAGTATATAATGAATGCTAGATATGAATGCAAGATATATATATATATATATATATATATATATATATATATATATATATATATATATATATATATATATATATATATATATAATGATAGATATGAATGCATAATGTATAAATATTGTAATGTAATATATAATGATAACATGTATGGTAATGTAGAGTATATGATGCAAGCATGAATGAATGGAGGAAATACATGTATATAGGTAATATAGAATGTAATATATGAATGCAAGCATGCAAGATAATGTATTGTATCCATATATAATGTATAGATGCAAGTAAGTATGTAATATGCATGATTGACATGTATGTAATAAAAATAAGTATATGTATGCAACTTAATGATATGTGAATGGATATAATACTTGAACTGAAATATGCATGCATATGAGATATGAATGAATGTATAAATGCATGAATGAATGCCATATATGAATGAATGAATCAATCAAGGTATAAGTAAAATATAATGCATTGTAATGAATGTTAACATATATAATCTATAAAAGTATGTATGTAAATGTGCACGAATGTATATATCTATGTAACTATGTAAATATGCATGATGTAACATATGCCTATATATATAAATATATATGTAATGTGGATACGCATGTATATATGAAGGTATGTATTTATATATATTATCTATTTTATATTATGCATTGTTGTGGTTCACATTGTCTTGTGATTGTGTGAGTGCTAGCCTAGGCTTGGTTAGGCCTAGTAAGACTTGTTAGACTTGTTTGGACTAGGACTTGACCTAGTTGACCTAGTTTGACTAGTCTAGTTGACTAGAGTTGACCAAGAATTGACTTTAGTCCAATTTGACCCCAAACTTCATGTAGATGCATTGTTCCAGTCTGTTATATCATTTTAGACTTATGGTGACTTGTACTGTTCTATAGGAGACAGTCACCACTCCTCGGACAGTAGATATTCTTCAGATACTCAGGATACAAGCGAGTACATTCTCTGATCTTTTCATACCTGTCTGGACTATATTATTGCTCTAGATTACTTTACTTGATGCTGACACGTATCTTCACGGATTAGTACTATATGGATTCTTTCCTGAGATGTTATCCCTCTACGGGTGCATCGGGTATTTCATGTTCATGTACTTTATCATGTGCATCAGGTACTCCTTGTACTCGTACTAGTTCATGTATTTACATGTTCTCATGTGCTTTCATGTACTATCACGTGCCTCATGTACTACTCATTACGTGAGTTCACGTATCTTTAGCTGTATTCATGTGCCTATAACGTAACTTGAATGGATCCTTGTGTATTGATTGGGGCGGGGTGAGTAGAATTGGTTATGTGATCATTATCCCCAGTAGGTATTCATGTGCTTCCTAGTTGTATTCATGTGCCCCTAAGCCGTTTACATAACCATATTGTACTCTAAATCACTTAGCCACTTACAGTCTTTACTTATCATGTATTACTTTCAGTTACAAAATATCTCCTGTTTTTCCGTACTTCCTTTTCAGTATTTCCTGTATTTTACTCTATTGCATGCTTTATACTCCTAACCTGTTATGAACTGTTGAGAGATATGTGCTCGTTTCTGTCCTGATTGGACCTGTTAAAAATTTTATAGAGGACGAGGAGGAGGCATGCTTAGATACTTTCTATGGGACAGCCTTAGAGGACACTTGCGATCCGGACTTCCAGTCGGATCCCTTAGCTGTAGAGACTGTTGCTCCATAGATGTCTTTATCTTATTTCATAGTATTGGAGATTGGGTTGTATATATTGGATCTGTATTATTTCTGGATGTTAGTAGAGTTTATCTAGACACTTAGCTTTCTCTCTATTGTATTTCCTGTGGATTTGGATCTTGCATCTTTTATATCATTCTATCTTATCGTATTCTACCTTAGATGTGATTGAGATATATTCTGTTATGTCACCCCCATTCGGAGAGTATAACTGTTTATTACCTTAAACTGTTAGATGTTGTGACCTAGGACAGCGTTCTACCGCCGACACTGCGGCGTAGGCTGGACATACCCACGTCTCGTGCCCTTACTCTAGGGTGCGGGTCGTGACACGTTTTTAGTGGTGGCCCATGCAGGTCGAGTTTATGTAGTGGTATTCGAACTAGAGTATCACTACAGCCTGCAGTAGGATTAGGATATTTTGAGGGTACTCAATCACACTAGGAAAACTCTTAATCAGATTCATTTTATCTAAATTTGCTATTTATTGCCTTCCCTTGAATATAAACTGTCCTCTTTTGAATTTTCGCTTCATTCCCAGTAATTGTTTCTTGTTTTGATCTGTCTTTATGATGGTTATGGAGACATGATCTCATCGCTCCGGTCCGAGGAATACTATCGAGAGGCTGGCCACCTCTCGTCCTGTTCATCAGGGCCTCGAGACCGCAGCTCCTGTTGTGCCGACTCAGGTTGACATTTCTGCTATATTGGAGGTGCACCTCTGTATGTACAGAGACTTTTTCTCATCATTCCCGATTTCTTTCAGCAGCAGCGGTTCATGCTACATCATCAGCAGACAAGGGGAATCCAGCAGGACGAGCTATCGTTAGGACAGTCGAGGATGCACAGACCATTAGAGATCTTGCTGCAAGTTCCGTTCTTCTCTATTCCATTTCTGCAATTGTCTCTTATAACTATCTTGAATTTCGATTCCATCTGTTCCTTGTTGACTGATCAATTTGTTATGTTGTTCCTGTGTTATGTTTGCTTTTTTCTTCTGAGAAAAAAAATCATATGGGCTAGGTCACCTCAGTTATGGGATCTAGAATCTTCGATAGTCATGTTAGCTGGCATAGTGAGGACATATAGTCAGATTTTGGACCTATTTTTCGGGTGTGGAAATTTAAGGTTTTTGCCGTCGCATACGGCAATGCAGAAATTTTAAATACCATGAACCTAGAGGTATGTACCTTAGTCAAGGACTCTGTGATTATTCTAGCCTTGCTTACTAGCATGACGAGGATTTAGAGCACCATGATTTTGGATAGACGTATATGATTATCAGATTGTACCTTAAATGCTCTTGAACAAGTTTTCTCTACTTTTGTTCAGTCTTTCAAAAAAAATTGTTTTATTTGTTTTGTTTCTCATTATTTAACTTAGGAGTAGGAGTAGCTTTAGCTGTATTATAAACCTTTGTGTAACTTCTTACTATGAATCTCTTCTTAAAATAATGAATCGATGATTTTGCTAGACCTTATCTTGGATTTGATAATATAGCTCTGGTTTCAAAATGGTTCCTTCTTTTAAACAGATAAACAAAACAGATTTTATCGTTATTTCATTCTTGCTATTATTCTTGTATTAAATAATAACAATAATAATAAAACTGTCTTGATTACATAAATCACCTGCTTTGCATTGGTAGGAATCTAAATGTTGATCTTGATATAGAATTTAATTTTTATATTGGGACATGAGAATATATATAGTGGACACAGACACTTTGTCTGATACGTATGCATGCTACACTTTGATTATCAACCCATTTAAATGCATATTAATATGTTGTTGATGTTTAAATTCTCAAAACTCTAATATTCTGATACAGTACAGTATCAGAGACTGGTTCTCTGCTTTTCTAGTTTAAATTCGTAATTTAAATATAAATTTCATGTTATTAGTTTTGTTTACATTACTGCACATGTATCTTATACACAAGGTTTCAATTCTTAAAGAAATTGGCTGAGTTTTGTGTTTGAACTTGTCAAATCTGAGACTGTGTGCATATTAACACTTAATACTGGATTTTAAATGTTAGTTCAAATTGCTATTTTTAAATATAATATTTTGAGGTATGTACATTGTTGTATGTAGGGATATAATGTTAGGTTTTATATTTTTACATGTTAGGTTGTGATAAACATTGGGTTGGTTTGATGTTCGAATTTCTCCAAAATCCTAAAATTGAATACATGTTAACATTTTTCACATTGATTTTAAATGTTTAGTTCAATTTCAGATTTAATATGTAATGTTAAACTGAACTGAATGATTGAACCCTTCATTTTAAGTTATAAACCCTGTACTCTTGACACTCTACACTAATGTACACTAATATTCACAACTGCCATGTAAACCTAACCCTTCCTCTCTATGTTATGTTCATATATCTATATAGATATATATAGAGTTTATGCATACATGTTATAATGTATATAGATACATAACTAAATCTCTACCTCTTTATATATATATATATATATATATATATATATATATATATATATATATATATATATATATAATATATATATATATATATATATATATATATATATATATATATATATATATATATATATATATATATGGTTGGCCATGTATGCTATGAGTAAATAGGTTGTGCATTGTAGATTGTTAACCAATATGCCATGAGTAGTGTAACTGGATAGCTATTGTTTTGAAACCCAAATCCTCATATACACTTTCATGTATATTTCATATACACACATGCCTACTATCTAACCATATGAACATGTCCATATACACCCATACACACACGAACCACATAACCTTTACATAATGCTAGCTTTTCCCCTTCTAACACTATATATATATATTTTTTTTCTAACACTATATATATATATATATATATATATATATATATATATATATATATATATATATATATATATATATATATATATATATATATATTGTGATTGGATTTTAATGCTCGACATTTGTGCTTTAAATTTTGATTTTGATTATGCCTTAAAGCCTTGATGATTTGTTATTTCTTTATCTTTTCCAGTTTAACACCCCTGATTGCTTGTAAGTTTTGATACCCTATGATTGTTTTGGTCTAGTGTAACTAGTATACCTAGATGAGACTTACACTACCACCGTATGCCATGACCCTGTATGCCATTCTTTTAAATTGTATGATTTAGGTAAGTTCTGAGACTTTGATTGTGGGGGCTTGACCTAGAAGGAGTATGAACATTTTAATTTCGAGGACAAATTTTTTCTAAGGGGGGTAGGATTGTAACACCCAGTTTTCCAAATGAGGGTAATTTTGAACTTTTGTAAAAGTTTATTATTTAATAATAGAATTTATGATTTATGAGAATTTTTAATTAATTTAATACTATTTAAAATTGGTGAATTATAATTTTGATGTGTTAGCTGGTGAACTCTAGAACTGTTGAGCCTAGAGACTAACCATGACCATGGGGACCTAACCATGTGATTAGAATGACTATTTACAACTTTTTAGGCTAAGGATATTTTGGTCATTTTGTGACTTTTGAATTATTTAGGATTTTGATTAATTGGTGAATTTTAGATTATTTTAATAATATTTAAATTGATTTATTATGATTTTGGTCATTTTTCATATTTTAATATTTTGGGAAAATTTTATATTTTTATTATTGCTTTTATTGGATTTGTTTAGTCGGGTTTGAGTTTCGTCTCGTTCCGACTTGTATTGTGACCCGGATAGCTTAAACTCTAGATGGGACCCAATATTAAGTTAAACATGGCTCACAAGACCCAACATTTAAGTTAGTTAATTAAACTAATTTTTATCATGTTAGAATGGTTAAGTTACAGACTCAAAACTAGATCATTTTGACCCCAAACTTGAACCTAGTCTAGACTTAACCATATGAGACTAGAGAGGGGCAATTAGGATATTTTCTATTAGCCCTAATGGACTCTATATGGCAGCCACCTTTAGGGGAGAATGATTCATTTCATTTATTACAATCTTGCCTCTTTTATTTTTCTTTTGTTCTTCCCCAATTTTAGAGAGCTTTTCCATTGATTTGATCTCCAAATCAAATCATTCCTTCACCAAACCTTCCCTCAATCATTTCCATTATCCAAGGGAAAGGTGCTACCAAGGATTAGAAGAGGTGTACAAGAAGGAGTGTCCACTTTGAGGGATCTTCGTATCAGAGCCGTGTCCTAAAGGATTTCATTGGAATTCCACTCCCAATAGGTAAAACCCATCCTCTAAATCGATTTCCTTTGCATATAAATTAGTTTTGAATCCGTAGGATCCATCCTCATGTATGTGTCCCATTTAGATTCAAATTTGAGGCCATTTGGAGCTCTCTTGAGGATTTTAGATATGTGTCTTGTGTCCTACTTGATAGATCCCAAATTAGGACACCCCATGTGTATGTATGTATGATAATAGTTTAAATAGATATTTAAATTTAGTTTTATAATGGTTAGAGAGTGGATTGATCTTAGTTAGGATGGTTAGAATAAGTTTCATTTGGATACCTATGTTTGTATCCAAGTATCTTGGCCTATATGTGTTCTTTTGTCCAAAATAACTCAAATTCGTCATAATATTCATCCACGTTTTTATTAACCAAAGCAACTTAAAAATGTCATAACTTTTAGCTTAGAACTCCGATTTATCTTCCTTTTTTTAAAGAACCGTATCGAAGTTAGCTTTCCAAATATATATTTTAATAAGCCAAATTCTTTCTGTAACTTCCTGTAAAATTATTTGAGTGTCAGCTGTACGAAAGACGAACGCGTTTCGGTGTTTTTGCGATTCCGGGAGCTTCCGGACACGAAAATACGATTCGTTTAAAGTTTCGGAAAGATAACACAAAGGGCTACGTCATAATTTAATCCTAGAATTTAGTGAATACCCAATTGGTACAGTATTGGTTTTAAGTAGAAGAGTGACTATACGATATATGCATTTTGTGTAACCTATGAGCCTATGTAGTATGGATATTAAATGAATATAGAGTATGTAATGCATGATATGTTAGATTAATGAAATTATATATATATATATATATGATATATATTCTCTTTACATTAACGTATATATGGTTGAATGCAAGCATGTAGGAATGCAATTAATACAATGCATATAAGCAATGCATGAATGAAAGAATGATATACAATGTATGCATGAAAGTATATAATGAATGCTAGATATGAATGCAAGATATATATAATGATAGATATGAATGCATAATGTATTAATATTATAATACAATATATAATGATAACATGTATGGTAATGTAGAGTATATGATGCAAGCATGAATGAATGAAGGAAATACATGTATATAGTTAATATAGAAAGTAATATATGAATGCAAGCATGCAAGATAATGTATTGTATCCATATATAATGTATAGATGTATGTAAGTATGTAATATGCATGAATGACATGTATGTAATAAAAATAAGTATATGTATGCAACTTAATGATATATGAATGAATATAATGCCTGAACTGAAATATGCATGCATATGAGATATGAATGAATGTATAAATGCATGAATGAATGTCATATATGAATGAATGAATCAATCAAGGTATAAGTAAAATATAATGCATTGTAATGAATGTTAACATATATAATGCATAAAAGTATGTATGTAAATGTGCAAGAATGTATATATCTATGTAACTATGTAAATATGCATGATGTAACATATGCCTATATATATAAATATGTATGTAATGTGGATATGCATGTATGTATGAAGGTATGTATTTATATATATTATCTATTTTATATTATGCATTGTTGTGGTTCACATTGTCTTGTGATTGTGTGAGTGCTAGCCTAGGCTTGGTTAGGCCTAGTAAGACTTGTTAGACTTGTTTGGACTAGGACTTGACCTAGTTGACCTAGTTTGACTAGTCTAGTTGACTAGAGTTGACCAAGAATTGACTTTAGCCCAGTTTGACCCCAAACTTCATGTAGATGCATTGTTGCAGTCTGTTATATCATTTTAGACTTATGGTGACTTTTACTGTACTATAGGAGACAGACACCACTCCTCGGACAGTAGATATTCTTCAGATACTCAGGATACAGGCGAGTACATTCGCTGATCTTTTCATACCTGTCTGGACTATATTCTTGCTCTAGATTACTTTACTTGATGCTGACACGTATCTTCGCAGATTAGTACTATATGGATCCTTTTCTGAGATGTTATCCCTCTACGGGTGCATCGGGTATTTCATGTTCATGTACTTTATCATGTGCATCAGGTACTCCTTGTACTCGTACTAGTTCATGTATTTACATATTCTCATGTGCTTTTATGTACTATCACGTGCCTCATGTACTACTCATTACATGAGTTTACGTATCTTTAGCTGTATTCATGTGCCTATAACGTAACTTGAATGGATCCTTGTGTATTGATTGGGGCGGGGTGAGTAGAATTGGTTATGTGATCATTATCCCCAGTAGGTATTCATGTGCTTCTTAGTTGTATTCATGTGCCCCTAAGCCGTTTACATAACCATATTGTACTCTAAATCACTTAGCCACTTACAGTCTTTACTTATCATGTATTACTTTCAGTTACAAAATATCTTATGTTTTTTCGTACTTTCTTTTCAGCATTCCCTGTATTTTACTCTATTGTATGCTTTATACTCCTAACCTGTTATGAACTGTTGATAGATATGTGCTCGTTCCCGTCCTGATTGGACCTGTTAAAAATTTTACAGAGGACGAGGAGGAGGCATGCTTAGATACTTTCTATGGGACAGCCTTAGAGGACACTTGCGATCCGGACTTCCAGTCGGATCCCTTAGCTGTAGAGACTGTTGCTCCATAGATGTCTTTATCTTATTTTATAGTATTGGAGATTGAGTTGTATATATTGGATCTGTATTATTTCTGAATGTTTGTGGAGTTTATCTAGACACTTAGCTTTCTCTCTATTGTATTTCCTGTAGATTTGGATCTTGCATCTTTTATATCATTCTATCTTATCGTATTCTACCTTAGATGTGATTGAGATATATTCTGTTACGTCACCCCCATTCGGGGAGTATAACTGTTTATTACCTTAAACTATTAGATGTTGTGACCTAGGACAGCGTTCTACCGCCGACACTGCGGCGTAGGCTGGACGTACCCACGTCTCGTGCCCTTACTCTAAGGTGCGGGTCGTGACAGGCCTAGTTCAGATGAGCTTATGCGGTTCTGCTTAGCAGGGACTTATACGGCACAGTTCAAAGGGGGGCTTATGCGGTCCTGTTTGATGGGGCTTCATGCGGCTCAGTTCAGAGGGACTTATGCGGTTCTGTTCGACGGGTCCTTATGCGGGTTAGTTTGTAAAGTGCTTATGCGGCCACTATACGACTCTCATGCGGCTCGAACATGGGGTATATCCCCATTCGGCTCGGACATGGGATGTACATGTGGCACATACAATTTGAACAGTTCAATGAAGACGAAGAAGGCCCGCGCATAAAATATGCGACATAGCCATGATGGTTAGGTTCTGAGTTCATGCAACTTCTCCCAAAAATCCTTACCAGTAATGGCGGGGTGAATGTCGGGATGAACTTCAGGCGTCGCAGTCGACGTAGAAGCCACTCCTTTGCCCTTCGCCGCAGTCTTGGAAGTCTTGGGGGCCATCGATGATCGAAGAAGAAGATGAAGAAGACGGCAGCTAGGACAAGAAAAGCTTGAACTGGAGAAGAGAGTAAAGAGTTTCTCTCTAAAAATTACCCTTATTTATAGGCGAATAAAAGGGCACATGGACCGATGAAATGCTTCGGATTATGTGCAGCAGACAAAACCGACTCTTGGGATTTTATCCCCTCTCATACAGGAGATTCATCAAGGCAAAAATCCAAATATTTAATAAACCGACTCTTGGGATTCACCCCAAAAGGCGGCTTTAAATCTAAAACAAATCAAGGGCAATTAAATGAGACACACACGTGGCAGAGAGGACAACAAACGGCCAGAACAGTCCTTGCGGCTAGGAAGTCCATGCGGTCAGGCAGTCCATACGGCTAGGAAGTCCATGCGGCCAGAACATCCTATGCGGCCAGAAGAGCTTATGTGGACATAGTCATGCTTCTTATTCAAAGTATTTCAATTTTATAAATTGAAAACTTTGAAGGGGGTCTTGTAGAAGCATGGAAAAGAACAGGAAAGTCTATGCGGCCCAAAACAGATGGAGTCTCATGCGGTTCAAAGAATCTCTTAAATTTTCATGCGGCTCAAGAGTCCTATAGAGCTTCATGCGGCTCAAAAGTCCTTCAGAGCCTCATGCGGCTCAGAAATCCCCAATAGCTCCATGCGGCTCGGGTAAAAGCTACGTGGCCCTATGCGGTTCGCCTCTACAGCTGGTCATCAAGTAGCGACCTCATTTAATGCTCTGACGTAACACGACAGCTCTGACATAAAGGTGAATTGAAATCTCTGACATAAAGCTGCAATGATGACACTGACATAATGGCGCACTCCTAGGGAAACGAAGAAATTTTTTATATAGCTAGCATGATCCACCAATTCCGAAGCTCCCTATGCGGCTACCATCCTTATGCGGCTCTGACACGTGGCCACCCTTATGCGGTTCGGTTGGGAGCTACTCCCATGCGGCTGATACTCCCATGCGGCTCGGATCATAGGGGCCACCCTCATGCAGCTCGGATTAAAGGACTTCCATGCGGTTCAGATAAGGCCACCCTCATGCGTCTCGGATTAAAGGACTTTCATGCGGTTCAGATAAAGCCACCCTCATGCGGCTCGAATTAAAGGACTTACATGCGGTTCAGATAAGGCCACCCTTATGCGGGTCTGACACGAGGCCACACTCATGTGGCCCAACTATGACAGTCCTCCACGCGGCTCACAGCAGATGGGACACGTGGCAGAAGTTGATCAAATCCCAATAATCCAGATTTATGGCAATCGACATAACAGGCAGTTGGACACGTGGCAGGAGATTGACCAAGATTTATTCACTCAGATTTGTTGATATTAACAAATCATCACGATGCAGATTTGTTGCAATCAAGATTAACTGCCCATGCAGATTTGTTGCAATCAACATTAATTGCCCATGCATATTTGTTCCAATCAACATTAACTGCCCAGATTTGTTACAATCAATATTGACGTCCCAGTGTGAGCACCCTAAATTTTGGGTTGATTTTTTTTTCTGATTGATTTAGTTCAATAAATAATTATTCTGTTTATTATTTTTAAGTGTACTTTCTCGTGCCTTTGATATATGGAGTGTCAGGGATGTTCAACTCTGGAAATCTTTTTCATGAGTTTTGTAGTGGACATGATTGCCTTCATGACGGTATATAATGTCCCACTCAAACTTGTTCCGTTGTACTCTTTTTGCTTTGCAGAACTTTGGGTCAATTTAGACCATTTGATCATTAATTATTTTTCCCACTCTTTTCCTTGATCATTATTAGCACGTTACCGTGACTTTTAATTTGAGAGCACAAGAACAGTCATTTTCTTGAAACCAACTCATCATGCATGATCTACTCGAGACGCTCTTCACCCATGACCTTCGTGTCCAACTCAGACACGCCATTTTGTGCTCCATTTGCTTCACACAACTTTCCTGACACGTGACCCAATTTTATTTCACCCCACGGTGTCACATTTATTTTCCAACTTGATTTGTGGGTAACCTGTCGACCAAAACCTGTCAGCCCCAATTATGGACATGGCCCAAATTGAGCCTACTACCCGCCCGACACTTGTGTCCCATTTATTAGAATCTCTATGTGCTACTTATTTACTCATGATCATCAAAACCTATTTTTAATTCGATTATTATGTAATGTCTGATTTTGACCCAATCCGGCTCCACCAAGTCCAGTCTAGCTTCGTGCTACCCTCCATCGTGACACCCTCATTTTTCTGTGTCAAAAAATAATATTCAATACCTAGTTTTCTATTCCAAATATTGAGTGTAAATTTTTGTTGATTTAAATCCCTAGGAATGACCTATTTTCCTATATTTAAATCCTAGCCATAGGTTTCCTCTCATTCAATCCTTACCCTATATTTTTCCCAAACACTCACTCTTACAACTTTTTCCCACAACCGACCCTAACTCCCATGTTACTTTTCTCTCTCCTCCCTCTCTCACAATTATTCACTCTCACCTATTCTCTCTCTCACTTTATATTTTTTTTCTCTCCATTCAAACACCAACCAACAGCAGCCATAGCTACCATCACCCGAGCCCAACCTGGCAGAGCCCGACCTCCCCTCCTCCTGGCCGAGCTCGGCCGGCCAACACCGCCACCCACCAGCACCTCCTTCCCTCCTTCTTCTCCATATATTAACCACCACCACCACCAACACTATAGCCATCATCTCCATCACCATCACCTACGACCACCATATCCATCCATACACCACCGCCCCCGCCGCGCCAGGCCGCACGTCGCCGCGCCCTCGTCGGCCGGGCCTGGCCGCGCAGCCCCGCGTGCAGCAGTGGGCAGCAGCCGGCCGGGAACTCCCTGGCCGTGCGCGTACATCGCTGGCCGTGCACCGTCGCCGGCCGTCGTGGCTCCGACGATCCCCACGCGGGTGCGCTCTACCCCGACGAGCACTCCCATGGCGGCCACCGTCATCCAGGACGCGCCGTCGAGGCGATTTGTGCGTTTCGTACGAAGTTCCGTCGTGACGCGCGCGAGATCGATCCAGAATTCGCGTTCCGTCGCAGCGATTTCGTGCACATTTTTCCAGAAATTCGACCGTTGGATCGGCAATTTCTTCACTCCGTCACAATCTCGGTATATTCACCTTCACTCCTGTCAAGTTTCATCCGTTGATTTTTTCGTTTGATGCATCAAAACCGGCCACCAAGTTGACCGTTTAAATTATATTAAGTTTGGGCAGTTTCGTGGAGCCAACTTCGTCAGCTTGTATATCCTCCACTGCAGCTCCATTTGGCGTGCTACCAGTTCCTGTACGAAGCTGGTATAACCCTCTTACTACCCCTCCAGTTTCGCTTCATTGTGAGCTTGTTTGATTGGATGAATTCGACGCCAAAGTTGGCCGTCCGAATTCGTAATTTCTTACTTGTAAAATTCCATTTTTGAACACGGGACTCCAGATTTCATTTCTGACACCACAAGTAGACTCGTGGCGTCGTTCTGGCATGTTTTCATATAAAATTTGTTAGATTTGGAGGACGTGGGTCCTGGCATGTTTTTTGGTACAAAGTGGGTCCCATAGTCCGGGTCAACCGGACTGTTTGACGCCGGCTCATCGGAATCCAATTCCGGATATACCGTTGAGTTCATATCGTCATTCTGGACTCGTTAACATATAATTTGATAGGTTTTGGTGGACATTGGATCTGGCACGCATTTCGGTGCAAGTCGAATACCAATATCCGGGTCAACGGGTCATTTTGAGAGCGGCTCATCGGAATCCAATTCTGGATATACCGTTGAGTTTGTATCGTCATTCTGGACTCATTGACATGTATTTGGCTGAGTTTAGAGAACATTGTCTCCGGCACGCATTTTCGTGCAAACCGGAATTTCAAGTTCTGGTCAACGGACCAAATTGAGATCGGGTCAACGGAATCCAATTATGGAGATACCGTTGGGTTCGTATCGTCATTCTGGTTTCGTGGACATATAATTTGTTATGTTTTATAGACTAGTTTTCTTGCACATTTTTCGGTACAAAACGGCTCCGACACGGATACCGTTTTTGACCCGAAATTATCTTTTTGCCCTTGTGTCCAAATTGGACCGATGGGTAGGCTGTCCTAGCTAATTTGACTATTCTGGACACGTTGGCGATGTTTATTTCATCGTCCGACAATGTTTGTTGATAATTTCTCTGAGTTTAACCTTTTTATAAATAATTAATAATTAATTCTTATAATGTTCGTATTTCGGGATTAGTACAACTAAACTGAGATCAGTCAATTCCAGTGATCTCACATCGTTGAAATTGACAAAATGGACACGTGGATCACAATAATAAGATTATCAACTTTACCGTTGATCATCTCATCTTGATTTGCGTGTCATAAGTTTCGACGTACGAATAACGAAGTACACTTTATATCTTTAATAATTAGACTAGAATTGACCATGTTTGACCAGAGTTGACTAATTGACCCAAGTCAACTGTAAGTCAACACTTGACCTAGTTTGACTAGATTATTGACTGGAGTTGACCTAGAGTTGTTTTGACCTAGAAGAACCTAGGATAATATAGATTGCTTGTAGAGATTCATTTATTACAACTTGAACACCTTGTAACCTGTATTGCTTTAAATAGGACTCTGTGGCTTCAGTTGGACCCCCCTATACTTATCAGCTGTTCAGGTTATCAGGCGAGTACATTCTCTGATCATTTCATATCCTGCTTAGAATTATATTCCTGCTTTAGATTACTTTACTTGATGCTGTCACGACATTATCACGGATTAGTACTATATGGATCTCTTCATGCGATGTTATCCCCCTCGGGAGCATCGGGTACATTGTATCATGTGCGTTTCACTTTCATCATGTACTTCTGTGCTTTTACCATACATGTATACTCCTGTGAATTATGTACTTGTTGAACCCTAGAGGGGGGGTGAATAGGGAAATTAAAAATTAACTACAACAATTGATGCAATAAAGACAATTGAAAGTAAAGTTTAGAAAGATCAAACGCAAGGATGTATCTTGGTATCCTCTTTTGAGACAGTCCAGTCCCGGAACTCTCTCCGGCTTTAATCCACTATTTAACCAAATAGTACACACGAGTTTGGATCCGAAGAACTCGCCAACTTCAACACGAGTTTGGATCCGAAGACTCGCCAACTTCTACACACGAGTTTTCTTACGAAGGCTCGCCAACTTCAAACAAAAGAGAATGAGAACTTGTTGATCTTCTAACACGTGAAGATCGAAATGTACAACTCTTTAATACTCTAGCACTTTGGGAGAGGATGACAATAAAAAGCTTGGAAGAGTATTAATGGTGGAGCTCTTGGTTGTTAGAAAATTTATGGAAGAGTTGGTGAAAGCTCAAGAGAGAGAGAGCTTTCTTTTATAAGAGAACCAAGAGTTGGTGGCATTTAATGCTCTGAATACAGACAGACCGGCATGTCGGCGGTATGCAGCGGCATACCGTCGGTATACCGGCCAAATAGTAACGGTCATATTAATGACCGTTTGAGAGCATTAAATGCGGCCATTAATGCTAGTCAGAGCAATTCAAAAACCAAATATTTGAAACACGGTATACCGCCGGTATGCCGGAGCTTGCCACCGGTATGCCGACAATTTGTCACAGCAAGTTTTGAGTTGCTAAAAACGGTATACCGTCGGTATGCCGGAGCATGCCGTCGGTATGCCGACAATTTGTCACAGCAACTTTTGGGTTGCTAAAAACGGTATACCGCCGGTATGCCGGAGCATGCCGTCGGTATGCCGACAATTTGTCACAGCAACTTTCTAGACATAAAGATCGGTATACCGCCGGTATGCCGGAGCATGCTGCCGGTATTCCGACTATTCGTCACAGCAACTTTCTGGATGCCAAAAACGGTATACCGCCGGTATGCCGAAGCATACCGCCGGTATGCCGAAGCATACCGCCGGTATGCCGCTCTGTAGGTATTTGATTTTTGACTTTGTTCTTTTTACTGTCATCCGTCCTTAGGTGTTTACAGATATACCTAGACCAGTACAGACTCGAAGACACTAAGCAGAAAGACACCGTCTTATGCAGGGAACGCCGGTAACTGCTATAGTCTTCAATGAAGAAGGTGATTGCTCTTAAATGGAAGAACTCCATGTAGTAGATCTTCTGAGAATATATGAATTTGAAGAACAGAAGACTAAACTACGAAGATGCTGTTAATTAATCAAAATAAAATTGCCAACAAACTCCCCCATTTTGATAATTGACAAAAGAGAGAGATAGCATCTTCAGGGAGTAGCTCCCCCGTAGGTAGACAGCTCCCCCTCAATACGATTTCTCCCCCTTTGTCACTTAGGCAAAGATGGGGATAACAATAGAAAAAGTGCATAATGAAAATGATACGAGTATATAAAGAGAAGCATGCATTAATATATTGAAGTAAAAAGTGAATACATGCTGGACCCATACATATCATAGTAAAAATATAAAAGACTCTCCACAACGAGAGCCGGACACTAGAGATAACCATAGATAAAGTCCCCGAAGGACATCAAACAACAAGTACCAACCACACACCGGTCCCCGAAGGACCATAAAAGACAACATAAAAACAAACACATAAAAACTAAAACACGCATAACACGAGACCATCACCCAAAAGGGAATCCATCCCTACTCATCAGTCGGATCGTCATCATCACCCTGAGCTTGCTGGAAGGCGCTAAAAGGATCAATGCCGTCAGGGTACATAAACCCATAGGCATTGGGATCAGAGAAGCGCGGAGCCGCGTACATGGGATCCTGAAGATTAAGATCCAGAAAAGCATCACGGTCTTGAAGAGTGCGCTGAATAAAGTACCCCTGATCGTAGAAACGAGACTGGATCAGGGCGCCAAGTCCACGAGTATGGGCCCGCATCTGTTCCTCCGCCTGGGCCATACGCATATCAAAGTGCTGCTGAGTGAGCGGCATATAACGGCCCGAAGCAGGAGGGGTAGATGTGGGAGCAGCAGGAGTGGATGCCGGTTGCTCTTGGGAAGATGAGGCATGGGAAGTAGAGGCGCCAGCAAGGGTACGGGAGACAGCAAGATATGAGGGGACGCCATCCGAGGAGCAAAGAGATAGGTCAACTTGTTTGGCCTCCAGAAGCAGAGTGATAAGGGAGCCATAGTAGTGGTTCTGCTTCCCCGAAGGCAAGACACGCCGGAAGAGCAGAAGAAGAGTCTTCGGGAAGGAGAATCGCTTCCGGGCATAGAGATAATACATGCAGACGAGGGCATCCCCGGTGATTGCGTCGTAGTTCCCGTCCTTAGGAAATAGTGTATGGCACACTATCCTATGGAGCTCGCAGTAAAACGACTCCAGCTGGACAGAGAGGGCCGGGATGGCAGGAGGGTTGGAACCCTTGCAGATGATACGGCAGAATTCGTCGAAAGGTGACGTCGCCGAGGAGTTGAGAGCACCCAAGGATGGTAATGCTTCCCCTTTGTCCGGGATGCCTAAGATGTTCCCCACTTCCCGAAAAGTAAGACGGAAGTGACGGTCATTGACCATAGATTGAATGGCGGATGGATCGTCGTCGTCCCCTCTCAAGTTGCAATAGAAAAATCGGACAGCAGCGGGGTAGACGGGTATTTGGCGCCGAAGTAGATAGGAGAGTCCGGCATCGTCAAACAAGGGGACGTGACCGGGGAAAAGGTTCCAGTTGATCACCCGTCCCTTGAACACGTTGTGATGGAGGAAGTGCTGGAATCAAAGCTCGGTCGCCAGAGAGTTGGAGAAGACGCGTTGGTCATAGCTGGTAGGTAGCGCCACCGGGACGAAGGGGTTGAACATGGAGGAGGAGGAGGATCGGGGGTGCTTAGGGTTTGCCATGAAGAGAGAGTAGGTTTTGGTTCTTCGAGTGGATGAAGGAGGAGTAGGAGAAGTGATGGAAGAAGGAGGATTTTAAAGAGGAGGGGGAAGATGAAGAGATGATTTGAAAGGGAAGGAGGGAGGGAACAGTTGTAGAGGAGAAGTAAATGAAATGGAGTTGAAAAGGTGGTGGGTAGTTAAGAGGGTGGAGTAAAAAGAGGAGAGAAAGGGGGGAAGTGATTGAAAAGTAATAAATGAGATGGGAGATGAAGAGAGGGGTAGTTAAGATAGATGGAATGGATGAGAGGGAATAAAAGAGGGTTTAAAAAGGAATAAAGGAAGAGAGATAAAAAGTGGGCCCGGATCCTGAACAGGTGTACTGTCCGCCTCCATCCGGCATACCGGCGGTATGTCGACGTGTACCGATGGTATGCCAAGTTTCGAAACAGAACCTAATTCTGATTCGAAAAACGGCATACCGCCGGTATACCGCTGTATACCGTCGGTGTGCCGGTCGAGAGGGATTATGGATCGAAAGATAAAATGCCTAATTCACGGCAAAGAAAAGTGAAGCGATCTACCGGGAGTGGTTTTGTGAAAATATCGGCTAATTGATAGGTAGTATCAATAAATTCAAGACGAATATCTCCCTTTTGTTGATGGTCACGAAGAAAATGGTGTCTAATTTCAATGTGCTTCGTGCGTGAGTGACAAATCGGGTTTTTCGTGAGATTGATAGAGCTAGTGTTATCACATTTAATAGGGGTGCATGAATGAGAAATGCCATAGTCTAAAAGTGTTTGTGATATCCAAAGAATTTGTGTACAACAACAACCAGCCGCAATATATTCTGCCTCAGTGGTAGAAAGAGCAACAGAATTTTGCTTCTTACTAAACCACGATACCAAAGACTTCTCGAGGAATTGACATGTGCCACTAGTGCTTTTTCGGTCAATCTTGCATCCGGCAAAATCCGCATCCGAAAAGCCGTGAAGCTCAAAGGATAAGGATTTCGGATACCAAAGACCCATGTTAATGGTGCCTTTGAGATAACGAAAAATGCGCTTAACGGCACACAAATGAGATTCCTTTGGATTGGCTTGATATCGTGCACACAAACAAACACTAAACATGATATCAGGACGGTTAGCAGTTAAATAAAGTAAGCTACCGATCATACCTCTATACTTACGAATGTCGATCGATGTACCATCTTCATCATTGTCAAGCTTTGTCGTTGTGGCCATAGGAGCCCTCATTGATTTGGATGAGTCGAGATCGAAACGGTTGAGGAGGTCCTTTGTATATTTCTCTTGATTGATGAAGGTTCCTTTGGGACCTTGCTTGATTTGTAACCCCAAGAAGAAGGAAAGTTCACCCATCATACTCATTTCAAACTCTTCCTGCATAACTTTAGCAAATTCTACACAAAGTGTATCGTTAGTAGAACCAAAAATAATATCATCGACATAAATTTGAACCAACAAGAGAGTCCCATCATGGGATTTAATAAAAAGTGTTGTGTCAACTTTTCCTTTTGAAAAATTGTGAGAAACAAGAAAAGAGCTAAGACGCTCATTCCAAGCACGGGGAGCTTGTTTGAGGCCATAAAGGGCTTTATGGAGTTTGAACACATGATTAGGAAATTGAAAATCTTCAAAGCCGGGAGGTTGTTTAACATAAACTTTCTCTTTAATAATACCATTTAGAAAAGCACTCTTAACATCCATTTGAAAAAGCTTAAAGTCATTAAAACAAGCAAAAGCACAAAGCATACGAATGGATTCTAGACGTGCAACCGGAGCATAGGTTTCGTCGTAGTCAATGCCTTCCTCTTGGTTATAGCCTTGAGCAACCAATCGGGCTTTGTTACGAGTCACTAACCCATCTTCATTAAGTTTGTTGCGAAACACCCATTTTGTTCCAATAATGGGATGATTGCTAGGTTTTGGGACAAGTTCCCAAACCTTGCTTTGCTCAAATTGATTAAGCTCCTCTTGCATAGCTATCATCTAAAACTCATCAGGGAAAGCATCATTACCATTTTTAGGCTCTATTTGAGAGATAAAAGCCACATTTGCACAAAGATCACGAGTGGCGGATCTTGTGCTAACACTGGAGGAAGGATCCCCAATGATAAGCTCCTTAGGATGATTGGTGACAAATCTCCATTCTTTTGGGAGATCCTTTTGAGGAGGCTCGAGAGGAGGAGACTCCTTTGATGGGGTCACAACTTCATTGGTAGATGAAGAAGGACGATCCTCAATAGAGGAGTTCTCCAACCCAAACGAGATGTCATCAATATCCTCGGAGGAGGAGAATGTAGAAGAGTTGAGTTCATTAAAAGAGACATTGATTGACTCTTCGACAACAAGACTTCTTTTGTTAAAAACTCGAAAACCTTTACTATGAGTAGAGTATCCAAGGAATATTCCTTCATAGGCTTTTTCTTTAAACTTGCCTAGGTTATCCTTGGTATTCAAAATAAAACAATTGCAACCAAAAACTTTGAAATATTCAATAGAGGGAATATTGTCAAACCAAAGCTCATAAGGAGTCTTCTTAGAAATAGGTCTAATCAAGACCCTATTAATAACATGACATGTCGTATTAACGGCTTCCGTCCAAAAATATTGGGGGAGCTTATATTGGTTTAACATAACCCGGGCCATATCGCCAAGGGTTCTATTCTTTCTCTCCACAACACCATTTTGTTGAGGAGTTCGTGGACAAGCAAAATCATGTCCAAAACCGTTCTTTTCACAAAATCTTTTGAAATCAACATTATCAAATTCTCCTCCATGATCACTCCTAATTTTGTTGATAGAAAAACCTTTCTCATTTTGAACACGTTTACAAAAAACAACAAATTCACGAAAAGTATCACTTTTGCAAGCAAGAAAAATAACCCAAGTTAATCTTGAAAAATCATCAACTAAAACAAAAGCATAAAGTTTGCCGCCAAGGCTAGCTACTCTACTAGGCCCAAAAAGATCCATATGGATAAGTTGAAGGGGTCTAGAAGTACTCACAGAGTTGATGGATTTGAAGGATGACTTGGTCAACTTACTTTTCTCGCATTCTTCACATACCATATCCTTTTTGAATGGGATACTTGGGAGACCTCGTACAAGCTTCTTGGAGGCGAGGCGAGAGATGGTGTCCATGTTGGCGTGTCCAAGCCTCATGTGCCAAAGCCAACTCTCATCGTTCTTTGCAACTAGGCATCTGTCATTGTTAGTGCCTTCAACAAGATAAATAACATAAATGTTGTTTTCTCTAATGCCTTCATAAACAATAGTTCCATTAGAACTATCAGTAATATAGCATTTGAGTTTAACAAACTTGATATCATAGCCATTATTGATAAGATGGCTAATACTAAGGAGATTATGCTTGAGATTAGTAACAAGACATACATTATTAATACAAGGATAAGGAGGAGAGCCGATATTACCATTTCCAATAATATAACCTTTAAGATTGTTACCGAAGGAGACGTATCCTTCCTTCTTCATCGATAGCGTTGTAAAAAGTGAAGCATCACCAGTCATGTGCCGTGAACAACCGCTATCGAGAATCCACTTGCTTCTAGCATGAGTAGGATTCGTCACCTACAACATAAGTTGAAGATAAACATTTTGGTACCCATGATCTTATGGGTCCATGAGTGTTAGTTTTAGGAACCCATTTAAGAACTCTCATGTCAACTTGTTTTCTTGTATAACAAAAATTGGAAGTATGACCGATCAAACCACAATAATTGTACATCAAAGAAGATTTAGAAGAAGAAGTGTGAGTGTTGTGCATATGTGAGTTTCTAGTGTGAGAAGTTCTACCATGAGTGTTATGATGATAGTAAAAAGCATGACGTGAGGTGTTCTTCTTAACAAAAGGTCCTTTTCTTGTGTTAGAAAAGGAGTTGTGTGTAGTATTCATGTAAGAGTTATGCAAAGGTCCTTTTCTTGTGTTAGAAAAGGAGTTGTGTGTAGTATTCATGTAAGAGTTATGCCTAGCATTGTGATGAGTGTGGGGGTGTCTTGGAGCATGCATGTGAGTGGTATTCTTATTACCTACATTCTTACTCCGTGTAAGAAGATCATTATACTTAATAGAAGTATCATATTCCCTTCTATTAGCATCTTAACATTTGTGCATAGCAAATTCATAAGAGCTTCTTATGGATAGAATCTCATCATCCCTTTTCTTGATGGTGTCAAGAGATTCTTGAAACTTGAGTCGCAAAGACTCTATTTCATCCGTGACAGAAATAGAAGATTTTCCCTTCACATCAATAATAATGCTTGAGAGCCTCTCTACTTCAAGTTGAAGAGCCTCAATCTCTTTAAGAGATTTCTTGTATTTATTTCGAATACCTTTGTGTTCTTCATGTAATTCAAGAATGGCTTTCTCCAAATCATCATAGGTAAGAGTGTTTAAGGAAAGATCATCAAGTACCTCATCAGTAGCCATGAGGCAAACATTTGTATTGTGTTTGCACTCCTTGTCATTGTCGGAGTCACTAGCATCACTCTCACACCAAATGCTAGTATTGGCAAATTTTCTAGAGGACGAGCTTCCCCTGCTTGGCTTCTCGTACTTGCTTGAATCTCTTCTTATCATCGGGTAGTCCCGCTTGATATATCTGGATCTTCTACATTGATAGCACGTCGGATCTTCCTCATTTTCTCTTCTGGAGCGATTGGCTTTGTTGAATTTGAGGAATTTCCGGAAGTGCTTAGCTGTGAGAGCTATTTCTTCATCATCATCCGACTCATTATCGTCGGAGCTCTCCTTGGAGTAAGACTTTGAAGCTTTGAGAGCAAGAGTCTTCTCCTTCTCATTGGTCTTCTTCTTCTCCTTCTCTTGTGTGGAGGATTCCTCTTGATCCTTCATGTCGAGCTCGTGAGTCATAAGCTTACCCATGAGGGTCTCAAGGTTAATGACAGTTAGATCGTTCCCCTCAATAATTGCGGTAGCTTTAGGACTCCACACTTTCGCCAATCCTCTAAGGATTTTTCAAATCTTTTTATGAGCCGGATATTCCTTACCAAGAGAGGAGAGAGGATTAATAATATCACCAAATCGAGTAAACATAGAAGTAATAGATTCATCATGCTTTATTTTAAAAGACTCATATTCTTGAGTGAGTCTACTAATCTTAGACCCATTCACTTGTGAAGTTCCTTCGTGTGTGACTTCAAGTAATTTCCAAATCTTATTGGAAGTTCCTGTCTATAGCACAGAATAAAGCATTAATAGCCCTAGCATCTAGACTTGCCTGTTTCTTCTCCTCGACAGAATATTTATCGTATGGTTTCTCAATGAGGTCACCATCGACAACTATCCTGGCGGGCTTTTTGTAACCGTCAGTGACGACAGTCCACAGGTCAAAGTCTAGAGACTTAAGATAGAAGCTCATCCTTGTTTTCCAATATGTGTAGTTAGTCCCATCAAATAGGGGAGGCCTATGAGTGGACTGACCTTCACCATGATTGAAAATCAAGGATTGTGTGGTTGCCATGGATCAGCTCTTAGGATGTTAGTCCTTGTAAAGAGAACAGAGCTCTGATACCAATTGAAGAACAGTTTGGCAACTCTAGAGGGGGGTGAATAGAGTTTAAATAGAAAAATAGCCAATTAAAATAACTCTTTCACCAATAATAAATAATCAGAGTAAAGTGCGGAAAATAAATAGAGAGCAAAAGAGCATATGCAAACACAACGATTTTAACCTGGTTTCCCTCGTGGAGGACTAGTCCAGGCCTGAGAACTCTAGCTCAGGATTAAATCCACTATTTGTGAAATAGTAGTTTACAACCCGTGCCTTTACTTCAGAAGAGCACGTCAACTTCTAACAGAGGATCGCAGTGGCGATTTGCTTGCAATTGTCCAAGCGACTTCTTCAACTCTTGCACAAGAATCCTAACTGAGAGATGCTGAGCACTCGAGACTTAGGAGGCTTGTGGCTAGTAGATGGGAAGGATATGGCTTATTTGAGCTTATAAGAAAGAAGAGAAGAGAAGATTGGATGGATTGGAATGAGAGAATTCATGCCCTATTTATAGTGTTTTTATAGGCAGAATTCGGCCAGAATTCGGGTAGGAAAATTCAAATATTTGGCCGTTGGACAACTAGCAACCAGCTAACCCTAAAATTAGGGTTCCTGATTTCTAGGGGACAGAGTTCGGCCCGAACTCTGTGTGGAGGCAGAGTTCGGCCCGAACTCTGTCTCCAGAGCACAGAGTGGTTCAAAGGGGACCATTTGGGAATTTCTGGTTTGGTGAAGCTTGGGATTTTTGGGTAGGCTATAGTCTAAGTTTCAAGAGCTCAGCATGACTCAGACTACATTAGTCTAGACTCAAAGAAAGTGTAAAATACAGACTCGAATCAACTGAGACACGGAAGCTGAGCTGTCTTCTGTCTTGAGCTTAATGCAGACGTCATGTGTCGTATTGAATTATTACAGATATTATTTAGTCAATATTGTCAATATTTGGTTGACTGTGACTTTGTGTCAACAGGTATGCCGATAATTTATCACAGCAACTTTTTGGACATAAAGATCGGTATACCGCCGGTATGCCGGAGTATGCCGTCGGTATTCCGACTATTCGTCACAACAACTTTCTGGATGCCAAAAACGGTATACCGCTGGTATGCCGAAGCATACTGCCGGTATGCCGCTCTGTAGGTATTTGATTTTTGACTTTGTTCTTTTTACTGTCATCCGTCCTTAGGTGTTTACTGATATACCTAGACCAGTACAGACTCGAAGACACTAAGCTGGAAGACGCCATCTTATGCAGAAAACACCGGTAACTGCTACAGTCTTCAATGAAGAAGGTGATTGCTCTTGAATGGAAGAACTCCATGTAGTAGATCTTCTGAGAATATATGAATCTGAAGAACAGAAGACTAAACTACGAAGATGCTGGTAATTAATCAAAATAAAATTTGCCAACAGTACTCTCATGTTCACAGAGCCCCATGTATACTATCATGTGCACCCTTTCATGGGCCCCATGTGATATTCTGTACAATAACATAACCTGCTTAGATCCTTGTGTATTGATTGGGGAAAATAGGGGAGTACTAGTAGTCATGTGAACAATTCCATAGCAGTGTAGATCATGTAAAACTCTTTAGTGTAGATCATGTACTAATCTGTTTCGTTCACATATGCTATCATGTACTCTACATCACTAGCCACTATTAGTTCTCTATTTATAGTAGATATTTCTATTACAGTTCTCTCTCTGTTTACATACTGTATTTCTTTCAGATCTTGTATCTTACTCTACTGCATGTTTATATTTTCTAACCTGCTATGAACTGTTGCGATGTATTTTGCTCGCTCCTGTCCTGACTGGACCTGTTGATAAATTTTACAGATAGCCTGGAGGTTGCGTGCTAGCCAAGAGGAGACACAGTAGAGGTTGTATAGATAGCTAGGGTTTTGTTTATAGCTTGTTTTCAGTTGTCTTGAGTTGTATTTATGGATTACTGTATTTGAGTTTTGAGATGTATTTCTGGGTTTGTGTATCTTAGACACTTAGAATTCTATCTGCGGTATCTCTTCCGGATTTCATGTTTTATCTATCTTCCATTATGCTCTACCTTAGATGTGATTGAGTTTACATTCTGCTATGTCACCTCCATTCGGGGAGTATAAACTGCTTTGCTTTATATTATTAGATGTTGTAACCTAGGACAGCGTTCTACCGCCGACACTGCGGCGTAGGCTGTGCGTTGTTACGTTCTCGTACTCTCACAGTGGGTGCGGGTCGTGACACGTTTTAGTGGTGGCCCATGCAGGTCGAGACTAGAAGTATAGTGGTATTCGAACTAGAGTATCACTACAGCCTGCAGTAGGATTAGAATATATTTCTGAAGGTACTCAATCACAGTTAGGCCTCCTTGAGAGATTCCTGGGACAACCCTTGAGAATCTTATTTTAACTTCGATTTGAAATCTATTTTCCCCTGATTTGATTTACCTTTACTTCCTGTTATTGAACTTGATTTTGATGGATTATTGTTGAATTTTGAATTTTGATGTTAGTGGTTGAATTTGAGTCTGTATTTATATGATTTTTGATGGATTATTGTTAAATTTTGAATCTTGATGTTAGTGGTTAAATTTGAGTCTGTATTTATATGATTTTGACGGATTATTGTTGAATTTTGAATTTTGATGTTAATGGTTGAATTTGAGTCTGTATTTTTATGATTTTTGATGGATTATTGTTGAATTTTGAATTTTGATGTTAGTGGTTGAATTTGAGTCTGTATTTTTATGATTTTTGATGGATTATTGTTGAATTTTGAATCTTGATGTTACTTGTTGAATTTGAGTTTGTATTTATATGTATATGTACATTTTTTTGGAATTAAGGTATAACCTGATAACATACTTGATAAGGACAGTGAGAAAGGTAAAAGTCTACTTTATTATGGAATTTAGAATTTATTGCAGTCATATTTGCTAGCATGACAAGGACGTAGAGCCTGATATAGCTATACTTATCTTAGTTATAAAATCTAGATTTTCTTGCAGCCATACCGGATGGCGTGGTAAGAATTCTAGATAATATGATTATAGGGTGTATGCCTTATTATGGACTCTATCGTTTATTGCAGCTATGCTTATTGGCGTGGCAGAATTCTGACAATATAATTTTAGGAAGACGCATATGATTATCAAATTGTACCTTAAATATATTTTTTTGAACATGTTTTCTCTACTTTTGTTTCAGTCCTTCAAAAAAAAGAGAATTTTTATTTGTTTGTTATGTTTTGTTTCTTATTATTTAACTTAGGAGTAGCTTTGGCCATTTTTATAAACTTTGTGTAACTTTTTACTATGAATTTTTTCTTAATACAATGAATCGATGATTTTACTAGACCTTATCTTGGATTTGATAGTTTAGCTCTGGGTTTCAAAATGGTTCCTTCTTTTAAACGGATAAGCAGAACAGATTTTATCGTTATTTCCTTCTTGCTACTATCCTTGTATTAAATAATAATAATAATAAAACTGTCTTGATTTCACCAATCACCTACTTGCAATCTTGGTAGGAATCTAAATGTTGGTCTTAACGTAGAATTAATTTTTATATTGGGACATGAGAATATATATGAATATATATATATATATAGCAGACACTTGCCTGACACGTATGCATGCTACACTTTGATTTCCCACCTATCTAAATACATATTAATATGTTGTTGATATTTAAATTGTCAAAATCCCAATATTTCTGGTTTTCAGCTTTTTCAGTTTAAATTCGTAATTCAAATATAGGTTTCATGTTGTTAGTTTTGTTTACATCACTGCACATGTATGTTATATACAGGGTTTCAAAATTTTTTTTTTAGGGAAGTTGGTTGAGTTTATGTTTGAATTTGTCAAATCTAAGACTGTGTGCATATTAACCCTTAATACTGGATTTTAAATGTTAGTTCAATTTGTTGTTTTAAATGTAATATTTTGAGCTATATACATTGTGGTATGTAGGGATATAAAGTTAGGTTTCATATTCTTGCATGTTAGGTTGTGATAAACATTGGGTTGGTCTGATGTTCGAATTTTTCCAAAATCCTAAAACTGAATACATGATAACATTTTCACATTGATTTCCAATGTTTAGTTTAATTTCATATTTAATATGTAAAACTGAACTGTATGCATAGCTAAATGTATGGATAGTATGTTAGGGTTTCTTCTCTATCATGTTAGGATGTATTGGAAGCATTGAGTTAGTTGTGATGTTCAAACCCTAAATTCTGAAACTGCATTATGTTAATATTGCACTGGTTTAAATGTTAGCTTATTTTCAGATTTTGTATATAAATGCTGAACTAAAACTGGATTTAACTTTTCAATACTAATCTATACCCTGTACAAGGACACACACACCCTAACTTAGTATACACTGCCATGTAAACCTAACCCCTTCTCCTCTATGTTATGTTCATATATCTATATAGGTATATATAGAGTTTATGCATACATGTTATAATGTATATAGATACATAACTAAATCTCTAACTCTTTATATATATAGATATGGTTAGCCATGCATGTTATGAGTAAATAGGTTGTGCATTGTAGATTGTTTAACCAATACGCCATGAGTAGTGTAACTTGATAGCTATTGTTTTGAAACCCAAATCCTCCCATACTTTCATATATATTTCACAATACACACATGCCTACTATCTAACCACATGAACATGTCCACATACACCAATACACACACGAACCACATAACCTTTACATAATGCTAGCTTTTCCCTCTCTAACGCTATATATATAAATATATTGTGATTGGATTTCAATGCAATTGACTTTTTTTTTTCCTTTTGATTGTGATTTTTTTTTCTTGAATGGTATCCCTTAATAGAAAATTTATGGTTATCCTTATTTTATTTTTAAATAGTACCAGTTTCATATAGGATGGTAGATAGCCTTACAGTTTTGATGATTTGTTATTCTGTATCTTTCTAGTTTAGCACCCTAGATTGCTTGTGTGTTTTGATACCCTATGACCGTTTAGGTTAGCATGACTAGTATACCTAGATGAGACTTTTACTGCCACCATATACCATGACCCTGTATGTCGTCCTTTTTAATCACATGATTTGTTTAAGTTCTGGGACTTGATTGTGGGGGTTTGACCTAGAGGGAGTACGAATATTTTAATTTCGAGGACGAAATTTTTATAAGGTGGGTAGGATGTGAGCACCCTGAATTTCAGGTTAATTTTTTTTCTGATTGATTTAGTTCAATAAATAATTATTCTATTTATTATTTTTAAGTGTACTTTCTCGTGCCTTTGATATTTGGAGTGTCAGGGATGTTCAACTCTGGAAATCTTCTTCATGAGTTTTGTAGTGGACATGATTGCCTTCATGACGGTATATAATGTCCCACTCAAACTTGTTCCCTTGTACTCTTTTTGCTTTGTAGAACTTTGGGTCGATTTACACCATTTGATCATTAATTATTTTTCCCACTCTTTTCCTTGATCATTATTAGCACGTTACCGTGACTTTTAATTTGAGAGCACAAGACCAGTCATTTTTTTGAAACCAACTCATCATGCATGATCTACTCGAGACGCTCTTCACCCATGACCTTCGTGTCCCACTCAGACACGCCATTTTGGGCTCCATTTGCTTCACACAACTTTTCTGACACGTGACCCGATTTTATTTCACCCCACGGGGTCACATTCATTTTCCAACTTGATTTGTGGGTACCTTGTCAACCAAAACCTATCAGCCCCAATTATGGACATGGCCCACATTGAGCCTACTACCCGCTCGACACTTGTGTCCCATTTATTGGAATCCCCATGTGCTACTTATTTACTCATGATCATCAACACCTATTTTTAATTTGATTATTGCGTAATGTCTGATTTTGACCCAATTCGGCTGCACCAAGTCCAGCCCAGCTTCGTGCTACCCTCCATCGTGACACCCTCATTTTTTTGTGTCCAAAAATAATATTCAGTACCTAGTTTTCTATTCCAAATATTGAGTGTAAATTTCTGTTGATTTAAATCCCTAGGAATGACCTATTTTTCTATATTTAAATCCTAGCCATAGGTTTCCTCTCATTCAATCCTCACCCTACATTTTTCCCAAACACTCACTCTCACAACTTTTCCCCACAGCCGGCCCTAACTCCCATGTTACTTTCCTCTGTCCTCCCTCTCTCACAATTATTCACTCTCACCTATTCTCTCTCTCACATTATATTTTTTCTCTCAATTCAAACACCAACCAACAGCAGCCACAGCTACCATCACCCGAGCCCAACCTGGCCGAGCCCGACCTCTCCTCCTCCTAGCCGAGCTCGGCCGGCCACCACCGCCACCCACCAGCACCTCCTTCCCTCATTATTCTCCACATATTAACCACCACCAATACTATAGCCATCATCTCTATCACCATCACCTACGACCACCACATCCATCCATACACCGTTGCCCCCGCCGCGCCAGGCCGTGCGCCGCCGCGCCCTCGCCGGCCGGGCATGGCCGCGCAGCCCCGCGCGCAGCCCAGCGCGCAGCCCCGCGCGCAGCAGTGGGCAGCAGCCGGCCGGGAACTACCTGGCCGCGCGCCGTCGCCGGCTCCGTGGCTCCGGAGATTCCCACGCAGGTGCGCCCCACCCCGACGAGCACTCCCATGGCGGCCACCGTCCTCCGGGATGCGCCGTCGAGGCGATTCGTGCGTTTCGCACGAAGTTCCGTCGTGACGCGCGCGGGATCGATCCAGAATTCGCGTTCCGTTGTAGCAACTTCGTACGTGTTTTCCCGAAAATTCGACCGTTGGATTGACGATTTCTTCGCTCCGTCACAATCTCGGTATATCCACCTTCAATCCTGTCAATTTTCATCAGTTTATTTTATTGTTTGATACATCAAAACCGGCCACCAAGTTGACCGTTTAAATTATATTAATTTTGGACAGTTTCGCGGAGCCAACTTCGTCTGCTTGTATATCCTCCACCGCAGCTCCATTTGGCGTGCTACCAGTTCCTGTGCGAAGCTGGTATAACCCTCTTACTACTCCTCCAGTTTCGTTTCATTGTGAGCTTGTTTGATTGGTTGAATTCGACGCCAAAGTTGGCCGTCCGAATTCGTAATTTCCAACTTGTAAAATTCTATTTTTGAACATGGGACTCCAGATTTCATTTCTGACACCACCAGTAGACTCGTGGCATCGTTCTGGCATGTTTTCATATAAAATTTGTTAGATTTGGAGGACGTGGGCCCTGGCACATTTTTCGGTGCAAAGTGGGTCCCACAGTCCGGGTCAACGGGACTTTTTGACGCCGGCTCATCGGAATCCAATTTCGGATATACCGATGAGTTCATATCGTCATTCTGGACTCGTTGACATATAATTTGTTAGGTTTTGGTGGACATTGGATCCGACACGTATTTCGGTGCAAGTCGGATACCAATATCCGGGTCAACGTGTCATTTTGAGATCGGCTCATCGGAATCTAATTCTGGATATACCGTTGAGTTTGTATCATCATTCTGGACTCGCTGACGTGTAGTTTGCTGAGTTTAGAGAACATTGGCTCCGACATGCATTTTCGTGCAAACCGGAATTCTAAGTTCTGGTCAACGGACCAAATTAAGATCGGGTCAACGGAATCCAATTCTGGAGATACCGTTGGGTTCGTATCGTCATTCTGGTTTCATGGACATATAATTTATTATGTTTTATAGACTAGTTTTCTTGCACATTTTTTGGTGCAAAATGGCTCCGACACGGATACCGTTTTGACCCAAAATTACCTTTTTGCCCTTGTGTCCAAATTAGACCGATGGGTAGGTTATCCTAGCTAATTTGACCATTCTGGACACGTTGGCGATGTTTATTTCATCGTTCGACAATATTTGTTGATAATTTTTCTGAGTTTAACCTTTTTATAAATAATTAATAATTAATTCTTATAATGTTCGTATTTCGGGATTAGTACAACGAAACTGAGATCAGTCAATTCCAGTGATCTCATATCGCTGAAATTGACGAGATGGACACGTGGATCACTATAATAAGATTATCAACTTTACTGTTGATCATCTCATCTCGATTTACGTGTCATAAGTTTCGACGTACGAATAACAAAGTACACTTTATATCTTTAATAATTAGACTAGAATTGACCCTGTTTGACCAGAGTTGACTAGTTGACCCAAGTCAACTGTAAGTCAACACTTGACCAAGTTTGACTAGATTGTTGACCGGAGTTGACCTAGAGTTGTTTTGACTTAGAAGAACCTAGGATAATATAGATTGCTTGTAGAGATTCATTTATTACAACTTGAACACCTTGTAACCTGTGTTGCTTTAAATAGGACTCTGTGGCTTCAGTTGGACCCCCATATACTTATCAGCTGTTCAGGTTATCAGGCGAGTACATTCTCTGATCATTTCATATCCTGCTTAGAATTATATTCCTGTTTTAGATTACTTTACTTGATGCTGTCACGACATTATCACGGATTAGTACTATATGGATCTCTTCATGCGATGTTATCCCCCTCGGGAGCATCGGGTACATTGTGTCATGTGCGTTTCACTTTCATCATGTACTCATGTGCTTTCACCATACATGTATACTCCTGTGAATCATGTACTCTCATGTTCACGGAGCCCCATGTATACTATCATGTGCACCCTTTCATGGGCCCCATGTGATATCATGTACAATAACATAACCTGCTTAGATCCTTGTGTATTGATTGGAGAAAACGGGGGAGTGCTAGTAGTCATGTGAACAATTTCATAGTAGTGTAGATCATATGAAACTCTTTAGTGTAGATCATGTACTAATCTGTTCCGTTCACATGTGCTATCATGTACTCTACATCACTAGCCACTATTAGTTCTCTATTTATAGTAGATATTTCTATTACAGTTCTCTCTCTGTTTACATACTGTATTTCTTTCAGATCCTGTATCTTACTCTTCTGCATGTTTATATTTTCTAACCTGCTATGAACTGTTGAAATGTATTATGCTCGCTCCTGTCCTGACTGGACCTGTTGATAAATTTTACAGATAGCCTGGAGGTTGCCTGCTAGCCTAGAGGAGACACAGTAGAGGTTGTATAGATAGCTAGGATTTTGCTTATAGCTTGTTTTCAGTTGCCTTGAGTTGTATTTATGGATTACTGTATTTGAGCTTTGAGATGTATTTCTGGGCTTGTGTATCTTAGACACTTAGAATTCTATCTGCGGTATCTCTTCTGGATTTCATGTTTTATCTATCTTCCATTATGCTCTACCTTAGATGTGATTGAGTTTACATTCTGCTATGTCACCCCCATTCGGGGAGTATAAACTGCTTAGCTTTATATTGTTAGATGTTGTGACCTAGGACAGCGTTCTACAGCCAACACTGCGGCGTAGGCTGGGCGTTGTTACGTTCTTATACCCTCACAGTGGGTGCGGGTCGTGACACCCAGATTAATTTTCAACCAATAAGATCAAGGCTAATCTTCACCAAATCCTTAATCGCCCACTTTTTAGTGAGCAATTACTGTACACCCTACTTATCCCAAAGCCCTATAAATAGCAAGGTGCCATTCCCTTGTAAAAGACTGCACAGAGAGACACAGAGAGCGCACAGAGAGCGGTTGAGACTCAGAAAGAAATATAGAGCAGCCTCCGTCCACACAAAGAGCATTTCTTCACCAGAGCCGAAGCGACGTTCGATCGTCCAAGGAGTAAGGCAGAGTTGCCGTCACTCTCCCGAGCCTCTACCGTCACCCCCCCCAGAATAAAAAATAAACAATTGTACTTTAGATTGCTTTTCCTAGGTTTTATTCCTAGGCTCTCTTCTGTACAAACGAGTTTGTAGTTGCGAAGTAAAAGTCCAGTCCTCCCATAAAACTATTCTGTTCTTTTATAATCAATGGCAAACCCTAGGGTGGTCAATATGGCCTGAACATGGACTGCTTTATAGGCTGAATAGGGCCTGACATGTGGACTGATTTGGGACTGATTTGGGATTGCTCATAGGCTGAAATGTAGGGCTGTTATAGGGCTGCTACTACTGTTCTAATTGGATTGATATGGGGTGTTAAATATAGGCTGAATATGTGGTTACTTATAGGTGTCAAATGGTGCCTATGGGCTGTCCAAATGAGGGATGGAATTGGGACTGTTATAGGGGCTAATTAGTGGACTGATTAGGCTGTCAAATGGCTGTCCCATGGGCTGAGCTCTAAGGCTAATGATTGGGTTATATAGGGCTGCCAAATGAGGGCTTAATCCCCCTCCTAATATTGCTACCAGGTAGCAGTATACTGCTACTGCCTTGCTGTTTCAATCAGTCTCTGTGGGGACTGTCCAACCCAACTAAATTAGTCCCCTGGGTGGGGACTGATACACACTGCACAGCAGTGTGTATCCTGCTGCTGTTACCAGCAGCTCCCCCCTTATTTCACTCTCTAACTTCACTCAACCCCACTCTCTATCACTCTATAAATCTCTCTCTAATCCACATTCTAAATCTCACTACAAACACACACACACACACTAACACCAATCCAACTTCAAAAACCAATTTCCACCATCACCCCATTCTCTCTATACAAATCCAAAATTTCCCACACCCATAACACATAAGTAAGACACAATTATATATACATTAGAGAGCCAATATATATATATATATATATATATATATATATATATATGTATATATATATATATATATGTATATATATATATATGTATATATATATATATATATATATATATATATATATATATATATATATATATATATATATATAAATATATATATATATTTTTTTATTTTTTTTTATTTTTTTTTATATATATATATATATTTATATATATATATATATATATATAAATATATATATATATATATATAAATATATATATATATATATATATATATATATATATATATATATATATATATATATATATATATATATATATATATATATATAATATATATATATATATATATACATACATATATATATATATATATATATATATATATATATATATAAAAATATATATATATATATATATATATATATATATATATATATATATAAAATATATATATATATATATATATATATATATATATATATATATATATATATATATATATATATATATATATATATATATATACATACATATACAATAGATTATGATACCATAAGATACATGAAGAACACATTCTCTAATAAATAGAAATCTGAGATTTAATATCTAAATAATCATTTACACAATATAACAAAATACAAGTATCCAAAAATAGGGTTTTCCCCCTTTAGGACAAAATACCACACAAGGACACCTAGAAGTCTTCAAATGGACACGAAACGAACACAAATAGAGACACAACCATGGGAGTCATTCCTATGGGTTCAAAATAGACCTATATGCATGTAGGAAGGAAAAAGAGAAGAGATTTATACCTCCCGGTAGATCGAATCTAGGAAAAACCCTCCCGATACGACACCGACACGTAGGAATCTCAAATGGATACGAACGAGCTCCGAATCCTCCCAAACTTGGCTAGAACCCTCTATCCATGGAGTAAATAAGAAATGAAGAAGATTTGGTGGAAGAAGGAATTGATTTGGAGATAAAATCAATGGTGGTTGCTCTCAAAATTTGGAGAAGAACAAGAGAGAGAAATTTTGGGGATAATAACAAATGAATGGATGACTCAACCCCTCCTCCTATGGCTGCCATGTGTGGTTGGTTTGTCCCTATTTACTAATGACCAAAATGCCACCACTAACTCATATTGAATTAAATTAGGAAAAGGCTTTAGGTTGAGGCTAAATTAGTCTAGTTTTAAGTCTCTAATTAAACCTAACCTATCCATGAATAATTAGTCTAACCCACTAACTAGAAATAATATCATGTGGGCCATGCCAAACTAATGTGTGGGTCCCACTAGAGTCAACACTATCCCGGGTCTCCGATACAAGTCGGATTGTGTTAAAATTCGAACCCGACTCAAATAACCCCAAAATAATATCATAAATAAATAAATAATTCCAAAATAATTCTAAAGTAGAAAAATGACCAAAATACCCCTGTTCATGAAAACTGGGGGGTGACATATATTACATAATATTTCGCTCCGCATGAGGCATTTGGTTGACTTGTTGGATGTGATCAGAATGTTGGACCGTGACTTGGGTTGGAAATCAAGAGAATTGAGACTGATGTAGTCTCTTTTTGCTGGCTAGATGGAATGGATATTGGAACGTGGCTCGCTGGTGGAGCTACGCTTGGTGGGATTATGTGCAAGCAGAACATGAAGACCCTTTATACAATGTGAGTGGAACTGTCATTCCTCCTCCTTACTCTTTTATGCTTAATAAAATAGAGTAATATGTTTCTAGGTTTTGTCCCTTAAACTGTGATGTCTTAGTTGCTGGATAATAGAGATGCTTATGTTGCCTAATATTGAAATGAACAACACATGATCATTGAACTCCTGATGAATCACACTTGAACCACTAATGTGAATTGATGCCATGCAATGAACTGATAATGTCCCTTAGCTTAATGCTGCTAGAACAAATGAAGTACTTGAGTAATGTTATGCTTTGTGAAAGATACCTTGAGAAATAAACTAACTATGCTATCGATCCAATGAACCGAATGAAACACTTGAATCATGTACACTATGTAAAACTGTTGCAAAGATATGAAATGTTGCCTGTCTTTTATAAATAATAAAAGAATGAATAAATGTCCCTATGAAATGAATGAATGTGGATTGTTCCTTGTTGAAAGGAATGCTATGAGAAGTGTTGTAATAAATAAATGAATGAGAAATGATGGAGCTTGGGATCGCCGAGATCACCAAGTGGAAATGCTGGTAACGATGGAAATGATAAGTTATTGAAAACGATATGGATAAGATGAGATAAAATGATGCATTATTGCTTTTGCTTATTTCAATATTTTACCATGCGACTTCGAACACGATCGAGTCAGACACGCATTCGATGGTCATGGACAACTTGTATGCAATGTATTATTTCCTCGGACGGTTCCCAGGACCCTGGGGACCGATTCGTCCTAGGAGGAAATACAGCATGCTTTGGTAGCATGATTGGTATCGGGACATTCATTTCAAGCTCGTAACCTGGGTGAATGGTGCGTCGCATACCCTTAAATTCCTATATGGTAAGTCCTAAATGGTGCACTAGGACCAGTGGTTATGTAGTCAGGATGCACGCTAATGAATATTTTATGCAGGCTAAGTAAGTGTAATAGCTAACCTGTATTTGATGCAGGTACGAGGGAATCAGCTATCAGCAAGAAATCACTTAAATGTGATATATGTAATATATATGTTGGTTCAACTTGCCTGTTTAACCTGCTAAACAAAATAATATTATGATCTTGCCTTTCAAATGAGAACCTGCCTAACATGTTAAAGACAGATGCTAAAGTGTTAACACGTTCTATATATGTTAACTCAAACGATGCTTATGAGTTGCCTCCACATGAATACTGTTGGAAAATGATAACATATTTTTTCAATATTTTTACTCATGAACTGTAAACTGATACTAGGCCCCAACTAGAAAGATCACTCTAATAAAAGCTTGCTTAATTGACCACTTGGTGTTGGTTTAGATGAATGGGTTGGATTCTGCTCGCCAGTACATAGATGATGTACTGACCCACGTTGTGAGCACTCTTTTAGGTGCTCGTACTTGGAAAGTTCTGTACACGAAGATTGGCTTGAACGGTCATACGGCATCGGAGATTTGTTGGGCATGCATAAGCTCTCCTTGCAAAAGATGAAGTCTTCTGTTTATAAAGGACATAATATATGGAATATTGTAATCAGTTGTACCAGTGAGTTGTAAGCCAAGTCAGTATTGTCACGTCCCGACCTAGAAAATTGCTCGTCCTCGCTAGATTTCACCCGAATCATCGTCCTCGTTAGGACGTGATGCCGCACGAGCCTGGAGTTGCGCTCGTACAAGGCAAGATAACAGGTTCACGTAAGTTTATCTCAAATTAATAACATTACAGCAAATGGAAAACATAATACAAAATACGAATCTCTTTTATTTATAATAAACTGAGGTTACAAAGGCTTGAATCGCCCAACTGAATAATGCCAATTGGCTACAACACTCATGATCTCTCTAGCTCATAAAGGATTAAATTGCTCCATACATTATGCCTCTTTATATCCAACAAGTAGTCTTCCGTTGAACACCTTCATGTTGTAAGTCCGAACGTCAATACGGTAGTTCGCCTCGACACACTGAGGATCCCATGCCTCGACGCCTCCAAGTCGAGCTCCGTCCCGAGCCGAACATATCCTGACCTATGAGCAAACTAGTGGAGGGATTAGTGCTTTCGTCTTCGCTGCACTGATCAAGACCCACTCGTACCTAAACCAACACTAAGTACATTTAGTAAAACATGCAACATTATTTGATGATCTTTCTATTTAGCTTTAGAATCAATTTTATAGCAATATTCAAGCATAGCAACTTATTGTAAGTGTGTCCAATACCGTGTCTCTGCAGCAGATACAGATAGACATAATATCAACATAAGCATAGTGATCGTGTCCATCTCCGTCTCATTACACTTAGTCTACAATCGTTAGAAATTGGCAAACCAATCATACAATTTAATGCAGCCAACCAAGCTACTTAGACATATGCATAAAGTTGACAGGCTCTACCCCTACAACCGATTCCAGTCTTAGCCTATCGGCCCTATCTATATGAAGGTCATGGTGTTTTGCACGATAATGGACTTGGCATCTCAACGTGTAAGCCCACGATCGCTTCAATATGGATTGCTAGTCTAGTATCCAAAGGACCCCAAACTTACTGATATCATAGCTTATCACAACATTGGTCGGTCGCAACCCGTCCGAATGAAGTGCACCATAAATACCATACATAAGTCCCTCCTAGGCCGAACGATTCCGGTGCCTCGGTTGTAACCGTTCGAGGGAAGCCGCACTCGTGCACGGGTAAATCCGGGTCCATTGACCATGCAATTCGTGTCATAGCAAATGAGTTATCACTTCAACCAATCTCAAGTTCTTATAATCATAATCCGTCCATTTTATCTCAAGTTCCAATGGCACTATTCCTCATTACATCCATATTGATGCACGCTTCCCCCGTACGGATATCTACTCAGTCGATGGTTCATGAGTTATTTGTATATTAGCAGTTCCGCTACAATTGTGCCATAACTGCATGCTTCGAGAGCGAAGCATACCCTTCAATGTTTCTGACAGTTTCGTAGCGTGGCAACACGACTTGTCCATTTTGCCTACTTAGTTATTTGTATAGCTTTCATGCGCAAAGGCACGCCTAACGCTATAATTAATGCTCCAAGCCTAGTGTTCAATGTTCTCAGAGTCATGCACGTGATGCATATCTCAATATTGACTTTCAATATTCTACCATCAATGTCCTACTGCGACTCGTGCACTTGATGCACGTCGCTTCAATTGTTCAATTATTTTATCTTAACGTTCGACACACACTAAGACCTTAACCGTTCGAGCCACGCTCGCTAACTCAATAGCTACAATCGTATACAAGGGATACAATTTATTAGACATGAAGGAGTAGGAAGAGAGAGTCAAGAACCCGCCCACCTTAAGTCGATACGTCTCGCCATTCTTGTCGAGCTTATGCGGCCTGTTTTCATAACTTGGTTGTACGGCTAACTCTCCTGACTTAGCCATTCCATTGAGCTACTCGATTGATTCGACCTATCGTGCCCATGCCTCTGTTCGTTACAAAGGCAAAGATTTGGTTTTGCGAACACTGGAGTGAATAAGGAAAAATGCTGACCTCTTACTGTTCAGCATAAAAGCGTAGCATGCACACCAAATCAACTAAAGTCAACACCTTGCTCAAACCAGACTTAGCCTTTGCCTCGCTTCGATTCGTAAATTTGAATCGACTTAAGCTTTCTTTCGGGCCAATGTAATACTTGTATCGATTTGCATCGATACTATATCGGGTCAACGCAACTCTTCGAGTCAACGACTCATCGTAATGCACCGTGCGGAGTGGGGTATTACATAACATACCACTCAAAACAAGGTTCGTCCTCGAACCAAAACTAATACTCAATCCAAGTGTTCCTCTAGATCGTTTTACGATCTCGTGCCGCTATTGCTTGAATCATACAACTTAGTTTGGATCATACACATATTTTAGGCGTTCCACCAATATATGCATTTCAGCTAAGCTCAGTTGTTGTCACACCCCAGAACCAGAATACTGGAGAGCGGGGGCGTACATAGCCAGCTACGTATATTGAAGTGTAACCCACCTCGCTATACGGTCACGACTGTCTAGATACATGAGGGTTTAACTACAAGCCAACAGTCTCCTATGGTCATGAACAAGCCTATTGTCTCAATCTCAAGCAAGCAATAATAGTTACAAGATGTAAGTCACCAAATACACAATAGTAAGGTATCCCAAACATTACATATTCAGCTGATCATGAAGCTAGTCGTTACAAAATGTCGGGACTAGCAAGAGTTTAGTCATACATGATCAACCCTAGGATCTGTTAATCATGTCACAGCCCGTAGACAGACAGTAAATAAAGGTACAACCGAGCTAACAAGTGCTCGTCGGGTAAACGCCTCAAAAGAATAATTTTTACAATAAAGTGGAAGAATAAAAGAAACCCACTCGTTGCCAGGGTTATGCCTGGTGGTCACCATCTGGCTGGAAGGTAGGTAGATCCTCTGGAGCTGCTCCGATATCTGGCCATACAAAACCAGCTGGGTCAGACCCCAGAAGAGAAAGTGCCACAAAGGTGGCTTCACTTAGGAACTAAAACCAGCATATCACAAATAAATAGTAAAGGTAATTAAAAGATACTGATAACAACTGAGATAACAATAATATATTGAGCACGAAGAAACCATTCAAGTAGCCAGATTGTAACCCTTAAACCAAACAAGGACTGGGGTTGCAATCCTTCGCCTGAATAGAAACCTGCCTCAATTACTATTGATAAGGTAACAAGACAATAAACGAAGAAAGGACACAGAACTGTTCCGGGAGCCAGGTTACAACCCTTAAACCAAACAACGATCGGGGTTGTAACCCTTCGCCTGAACAGAACTGGACCCCTAATCTTTATTGTTAAGACCAGTATAAATAATCATGATACTGAAGTGAGGTAAAACATGATGAGCAGGGCAAGGGATGCAATAAGACAATAAACGATGAGAGGACACAGAACTGCTTCGGGAGCCAGGTTACAACCCTTAAACCAAACAAGGACCGGGGTTGTAACCCTTCGCCTGAACAGAACTGGACCCCCGATCGTTATTGTTAAGGCAAGCATCAATAATCATGTCATGTCACAATCCTACACAGAATTAGGAAAAGACTAAGCTGGAATAACTCCATCCAATCAATCACGGCCAATCAAGAGTTCGGCTTGATACTTTTAACTAACTAGGGTTATCACAGCCTAGTTACTAGCAAGATGCAATGAAATTATCCCAACAGCCACAAGCCCTGCAGACCATCCGGTTATCCGGGTCGAATGTCCGTTTATGAAGGGTGCACCACATGACTGTGTGCTAGAAATGTGCCATACTCGTCGGTAGGCTACAAGTCGACTTAATGCGCCCAGATAACGGGATTGCCTGTAGCTGAAAATCTCTTCATGACTACTGAATTATTCTAGTTTATTAGCCTTAGTCAATTTGTAGGTATCCCTGACCGTGGTACTCAAGGATCCCCATCCTAGACATGATGCAAGACAGTACCAGTTTATTTGTACGAACGCAATCGCCCACGGTGTCCAGGTCATTCATACTTGTCATGTCAAGCTAGTTGTCGTAACAGTATGTCATGATATATCATGTCAGTTTACTTGTCAAGAGTGCGCCACAGCGGGCCACTATCGTATTCTATTCTTACATTATCATAAATGAGAGAACTTGCATAAATAGAGTAACATATTCTGGGAGCCAAGAAAAAGATCTACAACTTTCATGTTGGGAGTTGGAAGAATTTCTGGCCATAAATCAGCCAAATGGGACAAGAAAAGCAACCAAATTAGACGCTATGCGGCCAAGGGTGAATTGGGGGCTCATGCGGCAGTTGATGTGTAATGCCTGTGGTTCGTATTGCGTATCTTGGTATACGTATACGTAATTTGACCCGTATTGCATGTCTCCCTACTTAATTTATTCTAGCATTTTATTAGCTGGTTTATTCTTGGGTTGGTTCGGCTGGCTTGGTTTACTTTGGTTCATCATGAGCCAAGGTGAACCCTCCTACTTACCACCACCCTTCTTATTTAATCCTTTCCCCTCATTTTCTCTCTTTATTTACTTCTTCTTCTCCACCATTACTTCTTCAACCACCAGGAGAGTGAGAGAGAGAGAGAGCTTAGGCAAGTGCATCTTGCTTCATGGAGGAATACAAATTTTATTGTTCCATTCTCTTCTTCACAGCATTCTAAAATACTTTAGTACTTGGCATTTTTAATTTCTATGGCTCAATTTGTGTAGATCTAAGTTTATAGTATTTTTGAATTTCTTGGGTATTGATCTACTTAACATTGTTATTTCCAAGTTTTTATGGTTCCATGTTGTAGAGAATTTTGTTCTACCCTATTTTGACCTATGGAAGTCCAAATTTGGACTTACGGTGAAGGTTTTATGGAGCTTGGAAGCTAAGGGTTCCATGGCCATCCTTCTCAGGTTTTCTGAGAAGATGGGTCGCCATTCACCCAGCCGCATGAGATTTATTCACTCAGCTGCATAGATGGGTACCCACTTACTCAGCCGCATGAGATTCATTCACCCAGCCGTATGAGATTCATTCACTCAGCCGCATAGATGGGTACCCACTTACTCAGCCGCATAGATGGGTACCCACTTACCCAGCCGTATGAGATTCATTTTACTCAGCCGCATAGATGGGTACCCACTTACCCAGCCGCATAAGATTCATTTCACTCAGCCGCATAGATGGGTACCCACTTACCCAGCCGCATGAGATTCATTCACTCAGCCGCATGAGATTCATTCACCCAGCCGCATGAGATTCATTCACTCAGCCGCATAGATGGGTACCCACTTACTCAGCCGCATAGATGGGTCTCCACTTACCCAGCCGTATGAGATTCATTCACTCAGCCGCATAGATGGGTACCCACTTACTCAGCTGCATAGATGAGTACCCATCTACTCAGCCGCATAGATGAGTACCCATCTACTGCCGCATGAGCCCCCAATTCACCCTTGGCCGCATAGTGTCTAATTAGGTTATTTTTTTTGTCTTATTTGGCTGATTTATGGCCAGAATTTCTTCCAACTCCCAACATGAAAGTTGTAGATCTTTTCCTTGGCTTCCAGAATATGTTATTAACTATTTATGCAACTTTTCTCATTTATAATGATGTAAGGATAGAACACGATAGTGGCCCGTCATGGCGCACTCTTGATAAGTAACCCTGACATGATACACCTCGATATGCTGTTACGACAGCTAGCACGGCATGACAAGTATGAAAGACCGGGACACCGTGAGCAATTGTATTTGTACAAATAAACTGGTATTGTCTTGCATCATGTCTAGGATGGGAATCCATGAGTACCACGGTCAGGGGTACCTACTGAAATTGACTAAGGCTAATTAACTAGAATGATTCAGTAGTCATGAAGAGATTCCCAGCTACAAGCAATCCCGTTATCTGGACGCATTCAGTGGACTTGTAGCCTACAGACGAGTAGGGCATATTTCCAGCACACAGTCATGTGGTGTATCCTTCATAAACGGACATTCGACCCGGATAACTGGATGGTCTGCAGGGCTTGTGGCTGTTGGGATAATCTCATTGCATCTTGCTAGTAACTAGGCTGTGATAATCCTAGTTAGTTAAAAGTATCAAGCCGTACTCTTGATTGGCCGTGATTGATTGGATGGAGTTAATTCCAGCTTAGTCTTATCCTGATCCTGTGCAAGATTGTGATATGACATGATTATTGATGCTTGCCTTAACAATAACGATAGGGGGTCCAGTTCTGTTCAGGCGAAGGGTTACAATCCCGGTCCTTGTTTGGTTTAAGGGTTGTAACCTGGCTCCCGGAGCAGTTCTGTGTCCTCTCTTCGTTTATTGTCTTATTGCACCCCATGCCATGCTCGTCATGTTTTACCTTACTTCAACAAGCATGATTAATTATTTATACCGGCCTTAACAATAAAGATCGGGGGTCCAGTTCTGTTCAGGCGAAGGGTTAAAACCTCGGTCCTTGTTTGGTTTAAGGGTTGTAACCTGGCTCCCGGAGCATTTCTGTGTCCTCTCTTCGTTTATTGTCTTGTTACCTTATCAATGATTATTTATGCTGGCCTTAGCAATAAAGATCAGGGGTCCAGTTATGTTCAGGCGAAGGGTTACAACCCCGGTCCTTGTTTGGTTTAAGGGTTGTAACCTGGCTCCCGGAGCAGTTCTGTGTCCTCTCTTCGTTTATTGTCTTCACTGTACCAATAGTATTTGAGACGAGTTTCTATTCAGGTGAAGGGTTATAATCCCGGTCCTTGTTTGGTTTAAGGGTTGTGACCTGGCTACTTGAATGGCTTCCTCGTACTCAGTTTACTGTTGTTATCTCTATTATTATCAGTTTTTTATTTATTATCTTTAATATTCTATTGTGATATGCTGGTTTTAGTTCCTAAGTGAAGCCTTCTTTGTGGCACTTGCTCTTTCTGGGGTTTGACCCAGCTGATTTTGTGTGGCCAGATATCGGAGCAGCACCAGAGGATCCACCTGTCTTCCAGCCAGATGGTGACCACCAGGCGTAACCCTGGCAACGAGTGGGTTTCTTTTTGTCCTTCCACTTTATTGTAAAATTATTCTTTTAAGGTGTTTAGCCGGCGAGCACGTGTTAGCTCGTATTGTACCTTATTTACTGTCTGCCTACGGGGTGTAACATGATTGACGGATCATAGGGTTGATCATGTATGACTAAACTCTTGCTAGTCCTGACATTTTGTAACGACTAGCTTCATGATCAGCTGAATATGTAATGTTTGGGATGCCTTACCATTGTATATTTAGTGATCTTACATCTTGTAACACTTACTTACTTGCTTGTGATTGAGACAATAGGCTTGTTCATGACCATAGGAGACTGTTGGCTTGTAGTTAAACCCTCATGTATCTAGACAGCCGTGACCGTATAGCGAGGTGGGTTGCACTTTAATATACGTAGCTGGCTATGTATGCCCCCGCTCTCCAGTATTCTGGTTCTGGGGCGTTACAAGATGGGTACTTATCTATGCGGCTGAGTAGATGGTTAATCATACGGCTAAATAGATGGGTTATGCGGCTGGGTAGATGGGTACCCATGCGGCTGAGTAGATGGGTACCCATGCGGCTGAGTAGATGGGTACTCATGCGGCTGGATAAACAGAATCCCATGCGACTGAATAGATGGATACTCATCTATGCGGCTGGATAGATAGGTACTCATGCGGCTGGATAAACAGAATTCCATGCGGCTGAGTAGATGGGTACTCATCTATGCGGCTGGGTAGATGGGTACTCATCTATGCGACTGGGTAGATGGGTACCCATGCGGCTGAGTAGATGGGTACTCATGCGGCTGGATAAACAGAATCCCATGCGGCTGAGTAGATGGGTACTCATCTATGCGGCTGGGTAGATGAGTACCCATGCGGCTAAGTAGATGGGTACTCATCTTCTCCGAAAATCTAAGAAGGATGGCCATGGAACCCATAGCTTCCAAGCTCCATAAAGTTTAATAGATCAAAACACAAGAAATCCGAAAATACTATAAACTTAGATCTACACAAATGGAGCCATGGAAATTAAAAATGCCAAGTACTAAAGTATTTTAGAATGCTGTGAAGAAGAGAATGGAACAATAAAATTTGTGTTTCTCCATGAAGCAAGATGCACTTGCCTAAGCCCCCTCTCTCTCTCTCTCTGGTAGGTGAAGAAGTAATGGTGGAGAAGAAGAAGTAAATGAAGAGAGAGAATGAGGGAATGGGTTAATAAAGGATGATGGTGGTGGTAGGTAAAGGTTCACCCCTTGGTTCATGATGAACCAATGCAACCCAAGCCTAGCCGAACCAACCCAAAATAGACCAAGCCATGTAATGCCAAGATAAGCCAAGCAAGGAATCATGCAATACAAGATAAAATACGTACACGTATTCCAAAATACGTAATACGAACCACAGGTATTACAACTCTACCCACCTTAAAAGAATTCCGTCCTCGAAATTTAATTAAAAGGCTAGAGGGACAAGGACAAACTATATTAATCACAGGCAAGCTATACTAGGCAATCAATCAATCAATCAATCAATCATGCAAGCAAGGAATCGAAGGCATGAGGCATAAGGAAGACATTATACCTCACGAGTCAAACAGGTCGGGATATTGCGATCGGATATCATCCTCACGCTCCCAGGTTGACTCACCCAAAGAGTGATGACCCCAAGCAACTCGGACTAACTTGATAGTCTTGTTCTTGAGTGTCTTCTCTCTTTGGTCCAATATAGACACGGGCCTCTCCTTATACGAAAGGTTGGTACCAACAACCAATTCCGAATGATCCAGGATGTGGCTTGGGTCCGGGATATACCGTCGTAGTTGGGTAACATGGAACACATTATGCACCTCACGTAGAGACGGTGGAAGAGCAAGACGATAGGATACATCTCCTACTCGCTCCAGAATGTCAAATGGCCCTATATACCTAGGACTAAGCTTTTCCCGCACGCCGAAACGAATGACGCCACGGTTAGGCAAAATCCTCAGGAATACATGGTCACCGACCGAGAATTCAAGGGGATGCCGATGAGAATCGGCCCAATAACGCTGGTGATCTTGGGCAATTCGAAGATGATCTCTGACTCTCCTGACCACCTCAATGGTCTGAGCAATCATTTCTGGACCGAGCATCTGTCTCTCTCCGACATCGTCCCATGCTAGTGGGGATCGATACTTTCTACCATACAATGTCTCGAACGGTGCCATATGGATACTAGCTTGAAAACTGTTATTGTACGAGAACTCTACCAGGTGCAGGTGATCTTCCTACGAACCACCGAAGTCGAGTATATAAGATCTCAATATGTCTTCCAAGGTTTGTATGGTATGCTCTGACTGACCATCTGTATGTGGATGATATGCTGAGCTGAACGGGAGGTGAGTCCCCAAACTCTCTTGCAGGCTACGCCAAAGTGCGATAAAAATTTGGAATCTCTGTCTGAAATGATACTGACTGGTACATCGTGCAATCTGACAACCTGCCGGAGATACATCTCCGCTAGCTGAGCCGTCGACTGACTAACGATGAACGGAAGAAAGTGAGCCACCTTCATGAGCCTGTCTATGACAACCCAAATAGCGTCTCTGCCAGCCGGGGATCTAGGCAATCCAGTCACAAAATCCATGGTTATATGCTCCCATTTCTATTCTGAAATTGACAAGGGCTGAAGAAGTCCAGCTGGCCTCTGATGTTCAGCTTTAACTTGTTGGCAAACCAAACATCGAGAGACAAACCGGACTATCTCTCTCTTCATGCCATTCCACCAAAAGTGCTGACGGATATCACGGTACATCTTCGTACCGCCGGGATGGATAGAATACTGCGAACTGTGAGCCTCTGCCATGATCTCCTGTCTGATATCTCCACTGGTTACACAAAGACGCTTCCCATGTCGAAGTGTACCGTCTTCATGGATACATAACTCTGGTCTTCGTCCTGTCTCACACTCTGCTCTGAGTCGCTGAAGCTTGGAATCTGCTGACTGTACCATCCGGATCCTCTCTACTATAGTGGAATGAACTTGCATGCTGGCCATCAATGCCACATTGGAAGGGAGGATAACTTCTATACCCATCTTCTGAAGATCGGCTAACAGCTCTGGTTGCGCTGTTAGAAAATAAACTCCGGCTCTCCTGCTCAATGTATCTGCTACAATGTTGGCCTTCCCTGGGTGATACTGCAGGTTGACATCATAATCCACAAGTAGCTCTAGCCACGTCCTCTGACGCACGTTAAGATCCTTCTGGGTGAACACATACTTTAGGCTCTTGTGGTCGGTGAAGATGTCCACCCTATCTCCGTACAAGTAGTGCCTCCAAAGCTTTAGTGCAAACACTACTGCTGCCAGCTCCAAGTCATGGGTTGGATAATTCCTCTCATGATCACGAAGTTGTCGTGACGCATAAGCTATTACCTTTCCATGCTGCATCAGAACACATCCTAATCCTCTGCCCAAAGCATCATAATACACCGAGAACCCTCCGGTTCCATCTAGAAGCGTGAGAATAGGAGCCGTCATCAAGCCTTGCTTCAACCTCTTAAAAGAATCTTGGCACTCTGCTGTCCAAGCAAACTGCATATCTATGCGGGTCAATTGGGTCAATGGCGCTAAAATCCGAGCAAAGTCCGAAATAAATCGTCGGTAGTAGCCGACCAATCCAAGAAAACTGTGAACTTCAGCGACTGTACTGGGTACTGTCCATGACTCAAGAGCTACGATCTTCTGGGGATCCACTTTAACTCCTCCTCGGGTGATGATATGACCCAAGTACGAAATGCGATCGAGCCAGAACTCGTATTTACTGAACTTGGCATACAACTGGTGCTCTCTAAGAATCTGGAGAACAACTCTGAGATGATGCTCATGCTCCGCTTCATTCTTACTGTAGACCAGAATATCGTCTAGGAACACAATCACTAACTGATCCAAATAAGGCATGAAGATACGATTCATGAGGTCCATGAATACGGCCGGCACATTGGTGGCTCCAAATGGCATCACAAGGAACTCCCAATACCCATACCTAGATCTGAAAGCTGTCTTCAGGATGTTCTACTCTCTGACTCTGATCTGATGGTATCCTGATCGCAAGTCGATCTTCGAAAATACTGCTGCCCCTTGGAATTGATCAAACAAGTCATCTATCCTCGGAAGAGGGTATCTGTTCTTAATTGTCACTGAGTTCAAGTTACGATAATCTACACATAACCTGGATGTACCATCCTTCTTTTTCACAAGAAGCATCGGGGCTCCCCAAGGCGATCCACTAGCACGAATGAATCCCTTAGTTCTGAGTTCTTCAATCATCTTGTACAATATCTCTAGCTCTGATGGCGCCATCCTGTAGACTCTCTCTGACACTGGGGCTGTTCCGGGAATCAAGTCGATGGTAAACTCGATCTCTCGCTCTGGCGGCATCCCTAGAAGCTCTTCTGAGAAAACATCTGGAAACTCTTTGACTATCCGAGGTAACTGCACTGCTGCTACTGCCATCCGTAATACTGGAGGAGAATGTTCGACTTTGCCTCGAGAGAAGGAAAACTTCGGCTCGCCTGGAATGCTAAAAATAACCCTGCCAATGTGGCAGTCTATCCTAGCATACTGGTCCCTCAACCAATCCATCCCTAAGACCACATCATAATCGGCCATCGGAAACTCTATCAATCTAGCGGAGAATTCTCTACCGCTAACTACGATCCGACACGAGAAAAACACCCTATCTACTCCCACATGTCCATTACTAGTAAGTATATTGAGCCTTATAAATAATGACTTGGGCTCCAATCATACCCGTGTCGCAAATCTTGCAGACATAAATGAATGCGAGGCACCAGAATCAAATAATACTGAAGCTGGAAAGGTGTTGACGAGAATAGTACCTGCCACTACCTCACCGGGTGCTATTCCTTCTTCTCCCATGGTCAAAGCCAGCACTTGACCATGTCCTCTAGGTGTGGGTCCCTTCTGCTGAAAATTCCTCTGCCTGCTCTGGATCAGGGCTTGGGCATGGGTATACTGTTGCGGTCTCTGCTGCTGGAATGCCTGGGCCTGCATCAGCAACAGCCTCGGGAACGGGTACTGCAGCTGCTGCTGCTGCTGGACTGGTGCTGGTCCTCTAACTGAAGGACTAGAGAAGGCTGACGAACTATTCCTGTTCGGGCAGTTCCCAACCCTGTGGTCTGGGGCACCAAAAACCAAGCACAAACCCTGTGCTCTGCGACACTCTGACACTACGTGCCCCGGCTTCCCACAGTATGAACATCCCACTGCGGAAGAATGCTTCTGCTTCTGCTGCTGAGGGTGCGTCGGGGTAGAATGCTGAACCGACGTCACTGAGGCCGCCCGCCTCGGAGCTCCAATGGTCAAAGCCCTGGCTGCCGGGGCTGGTGCTGATGACTGATTCATCTGGCTATGGGATCGCTTCCGACCTCCGGTCCTATCCACAATCCTCAGGGAGGTATACTCATGCCTCCGGGCTGCTCTCAATACTGCATCAAAAGTCTGATGCTCAAACTGCTCTACCGCCAATAAAATCTCTAGGTGGAGCCCCTGCTGGAACCGCTGGGCTCTATCAAACTCGGTCGCCACCAAGGTGGGAGCAAACCGACTAAGCCTAGAGAACTCGGCCGCATATCCATCGACCGTCCTGTCCATCTGCTTCAGATTGGTGAACCTCGTCTTTAGATCATACCGAGCTACAACATCAAAATACTTGGTCTAGAATCTCTTTCTGAATACTGTCCATAAAATAGGGGTCACTAATCCATCGGCCTGCGCTGTCCACCAGCTGCGGGCAAGATCTAATAGCTGTAGGCGCACCACGGCCACCTTCTCGTTCTCTGGAGTTCTGGCTGCTTCTAGAATCACCTCTGTGTCCTGAAGCCATGCATCTGCAGTGATTGCATCTTCACTGCCTTCAAAGAAGGGAGGGTTCAAGCGCTTGAAGCTGTTGGCCGCGCTATTACACTGATGATCTCCTTTGGCCAAAGCGTCTGCCACCGCCTGGTGCAAGACATCTCCGCGACGATCTTGAAAGGATAATAGTGACCTGATGAGACCCACCAAAGTGCCATCATCAGGCTCTGCAGGCCGGACGGGCTGAACTGGCGGCTCTCCTCTAGTAGGCATGACTCTGGAGGCTACTCCTGAATGCTGGGCTTGATCTCCAGGTTGCTGCTGGTCCGCGGGAGGTGCTCCGCCTTGCTGATCGGCTGGTCCAGGAACAATACCGCTGAAGAAGATGACATAGGAAACAATAAGGAAGGACCAGGACAGATCAGCGATACAAGCATGTGATCAGGTCAAGATTACAGAGATTCAAAAGATACGAGCTGAGATCAAGGGCGAGTACTGATTGAGACATCTATTCGGTAAACTCTCACATATTTTGATTTACAAGACCTGCATGGGCCACCACTAAAACCATGTCACGCCCCAGAACCAGAATACTGGAGAGCGGGGGCGTACATAGCCAGCTACGTATATTGAAGTGCAACCCACCTCGCTATACGGTCACGGCTGTCTAGATACATGAGGGTTTAACTACAAGCCAACAGTCTCCTATGGTCATGAACAAGCCTATTGTCTCAATTTCAAGCAAGCAATAATAGTTACAAGATGTAAGATCACCAAATGCACAATAGTAAGGCGTCCCAAACATTACATATTCAGCTGATCATGAAGCTAGTCGTTACAAAATATCGGGACTAGCAAGAGTTTAGTCATACATGATCAACCCTGGGATCTATTATTTATGTCACAGCACGTAGGCAGACAGTAAATAAAGGTACAACCGAGCTAACAAGTGCTCGTCGGCTAAACGCCTCAAAAGAATAATTTTTACAATAAAGTGGAAGAACGAAAGAAACCCACTCGTTGTCAGGGTTACGTCTGGTGGTCACCATATGGCTGGAAGGTAGGTAGATCCTCTGGAGCTGCTCCGATATCTGGCCATACAAAACCAGCTGGATCAGACCCCAGAAGAGCAAGTGCCACAAAGGAGGCTTCACTTAGGAACTAAAACTACCATATCACAAATAAATAGTAAAGGTAATTAAAAGATACTGATAATAACTGAGATATCAATAATATATTGAGCACGAAGAAACTATTCAAGTAGCCAGATTGCAACACCTTAAACCAAACAAGGACCGGGGTTGCAATCTTTCGCCTGAATAGAAACCCGCCTCAATTACTATTGATAAGGTAACATGACAATAAACGAAGAGAGGACACAGAACTGTTCCGGGAGCCAGGTTACAACCCTTAAACCAAACAAGGACCGGAGTTGTAACCCTTCGCTTGAACAGAACTGGACCCCTGATCTTTATTGTTAAGACCAGTATAAATAATTATGATACTGAAGTGAGGTAAAATATGACGAGCAGGGAAAGGGGTACAATAAGACAATAAACGAAGAGAGGACACAGAACTGCTCCGGGAGCCAGGTTACGACCCTTAAAGCAAATAAGGACTGGAGTTGTAACCCTTCGCTTGAACAGAACTGGACCCCCGATCGTTGTTGTTAAGGCAAGCATCGATAATCATGTCATGTCACAATCCTGCACAGAATCAGGATAAGACTAAGCTAGAATAACTCCATCCAGTCAATCACGGCCAATCAAGAGTACGGCTTGATACTTTTAACTAACTAGGGTTATCATAGCCTAGTTACTAGCAAGATGCAATGAGATTATCCCAACAGCCACAAGCCCTGCAGACCATCCGGTTATCCGACTCGAATGTCCGTTTATGAAGGGTGTACCACATGACTATGTGCTGGAAATGTGCCCTACTCGTCGGTAGGCTACAAGTCCACTTAATGCGCCCAGATAACGAGATTGCCTGTAGCTAAGAATCTCTTCATGACTACTGAATTATTCTAGTTTATTAGCCTTAGTCAATTTGTAGGTATCCCTGACCGTGGTACTCAGGGATCCCCATCCTAGACATGATGCAAGACAGTACCAATTTATTTGTACAAATGCAATCGCCCACGGTGTCCAGGTCATTCATACTTGTCATGTCAAGCTAGCTGTCGTAACAGCATGTCATGATATATCATGTCAGTTTACTTGTCAAGAGTGCGCCACAGCGGGCCACTATCATGTTCTATTCTTATATTATCATAAATGAGAAAACTTGCATAAATAGAGTAACATATTCTGGGAGCCAACAAAAAGATCTACAACTTTTATGTTGGGAGTTGCGAGAATTTCTGGCCATAAATCAGCCAAATGGGACAAAAAAACAACCAAATTAGACGCTATGCGGCCAAGGGTGAAATGGGGGCTCATGCGGCAGTAGATGGGTACTCATCTATGCGGCTGAGTAGATGGGTCCTTATGCGGCTAAATAGATGGGTACTCATCTATGCGGCTGTCACGACCCGCACCCACTGTGAGGGTACGAGAACGTAACAATGCCCAGCTTACGCCGTAGTGTCGGTGGTAGAACGCTGTCCTAGGTCAATCATCTAACAATATAAAGGTACCTGTACAGTATATACTCTCCGAATGGAGGTGACATAACAGAACAGTCTCAATCACCTCTAAGGCAGATACAGAATAGTAAAGGTAGATAGAGAGATCCAAAGCACAATGTAATACAATTAAGAGGGAGAAATCTAAGTGTCTAAGATAACAACTCAAGGACATACAGCTCAAAACAAGTCTCTAATATATACAACATCTCAGAAGAACAACTGAAAGTCAAATAACAATGTTGAAAGAAAAGCTAAAGCCTAGCTATCTAGCCTAGACTCTGGAAGTAGCATCCTGTACTGCAGCTGGGTCCTCCCGAGGAACCAGGTCGCAGGTGTCGTCTAATCCTGCTCCGTAATAGGTGGTATATAGGGCCTCCTCCTTATCCTCTGTAATATTTTCAACAGGTCCAGTCAGGACAGGAGCGAGTACAGTACATCTCTAAAGATCATAGTAGGTTAGAAAATATAATCATGAGTAAAGTAAGATACATGAACTGAAGAAATACAGTATGTAAACAGAGAGAGAACTGTAATAGAAATATCTACTATACATAGAGAACTAACAGTGACTAGTGAGTCAGAGTAAAATATAAACATGTGAATGGCATAGGAGATTCATGACTACAGCTAAGAGAGTGATTCATGACTACAGCTACTTGGATAATATTCACATGTCTATTTCTACTCTCCCATCCCCAATCAATACACAAGGATCTGTTCAAGTTATGTTAAGATTCGTGAAACTTCACATGGCTCATAAAATGAGTGATACGTGAAGGTAATTCATGATGGCTCTGTGAACATGAGAGTACATATGTCACAAGCGATTCGTGAATCAGAAGAAGCATAGAGATACGTGATGATTCGTGAAACGTACAAAACATACAGTATCCGATGCTCCCGAGGGGGATAATATCTCATGAAAAGATCCATATAGTACCAATCCGTGTGACCAACGTGACAGTATAAAGTAAAGTAATTTAAAGCAGAAAAATAATTCTAAACAGGATATGAAATGATCAGAGAATGTACTCGCCTGGTATCTGAGTGTCCAACTGAAAAGTACTGTCCGAGGAGTGGTGTATGGCTCCTATTTAGAACAGCACAAGTCACAACAAGTCCAGAATGGCAAAATAAAATACTATAATGCATTCTACATGAATCTAGGTCAAACTAGGCCAAAGTCAACTCTTGGTCAACCCTGGTCAACCAAGAAGTCAACCTAGGTCATCTATGGTCAAACTAGGTCTAACAAGTCTAAACTAGTGTAACTAGTCAATTCTAGGCCTAGTCAAGACTAAACAAGCCTAACTAAGCTCTCACTAGTCTAACAGACACACCATAGGCCAATACCACATATGAATATCATATATCAATATCAATATCATATATCAATATCAATATCATATCTATATCAATATCATATATATATATATATATATATATATATATATATATATATATATATATATATATATATATATATATTCATATTTACATACATTCATATATGCATACATACATACATATATATTTACATAGGTTCATAATGCATATATATATATATATATATATATATATATATATATATATTTTTTTTTATATATATATATATATATATATATATATATATATATATATATATATATATATATATATATATATATATTACATAGGTTCATATATGCATGCATACGTATCTACATACATATATACATGCATATCTTCATACATATATACATAGAGAGATAGAGAGAGGGTTAAGGGGTAACATAGATGTGTGTGTGATGAACTATGGACTATGGACTGAGTTTAAGGTTAAAGAGCAACATGGCATCATCACACAAGTTTAGGGTTCATTGAATCTCAAAAATTTAACATAGGCAATATCCGGTTAAGGTTTACATATAGGAAACTCACTGAAATCTCAGGTTAATGAGTTCAGTTCAGTTTTCATGTCAATCCCTACATTCAACCAAATGAAATACATAACCTAATTTTCCAAAACTAACCTATCATTCAACTCAGATTTTCTAGTAAACCAAATCTCAGGTTTTACTTGCCTTGTATTCACAATTAACCCATTAAAAATCTCAGGCTTTAACTTATAAAAACTATAGGTTTTACAGTGCATAATCTCAGGTTTTATAAACTTAGGTAAATCTCAGTTTTCAGTGAGTTTCAGAAATCAGTAATTTTAAGGATCAAAACCTGTCACGACCCGCACCCACTGTTAGGGTACGAGAACGTAACAACGCCCAGTCTACGCCGCAGTGTCAGCGGTAGAACGCTGTCCTAGGTCACATCATCTAACAATATAATGCTAATCAGATACAGTCTCAATCACATTTAAGGTAGAGCATGATAAGGTTAGATAAAACATAAAATCCAAAGAGATACGGGAGATAGAAGTCTAAGTGTCTAAGATATAAAAACCCAGAAATACATCTCAAAACTCAAATACAGTAATCCACAAAGTAAATACAACTCCAGACAAATGAAATAACTATCTAAACAACCTCTAAGGTGTCTCCTCTAGGCTAGCAGGCAACCTCCAAGCTATCTGTAAAATTTATCAACAGGTCCAGTCAGGACAGGAACGAGCACATCTCATCTAGAAAGCCCAAGTAAATGACAGAGAACTATAAAGCAGTTATAGGCAGTTGTATTGATGAAAATGGCAGTTTATATTCAGGTGATGGTAAGAAAGACAGATAAGGTGCAAGGAAAGTAAATAACTAAACAAGAGAAGAATCATAGCAATGAAGTCTGTAAAAATAGAACTAGCTGAACCAGGGTAATATGATATGAAGTCCAGACAACAATGTAGACCAGTGTAACTCCAATGTAAGTCCAGTACAAGATAAATCTAATACAAGATGAATCCAGTAAGGGACGATTCCAGTTATAGTGATCAATGATTCCAGGGTGAGTCCAGCCTATACTCTAACAGTATATTTTAAAATACCGAGATCGACATGTAAACGGCTGTGGGTAATCCGGCACACCTCTCACTAATCAGGCGAGAGTGGCTATTATTCCAGTAGATTCCAGTAGGGGTGATTCCAGTAATGGGGTATGTCTACATGTCTTACTCTAGTATTTTCTCTCCCAGTAAGTGAATCTAGAATTCTGACACAATGATTCAAGATGAGTCCAGCCAAAATATAATGATACCAGTAAATGATTCCAGTAAATGATTCCAGTAATAGAAACCAGAAATGATGATACCAGTAATAGAGGCCAGAAAATAAATGTGTGTCGTATACATGAATCCAGAATATCCATACGTGTTGTAACAGAGAATCGTATACAACTAACTAGAACTGAAGTACAGTAATTGACAAGTAAATGAGAGAACTATCAGAGAATGTACTTGCCTGATAACCTGAACAGCTGATAAGTATTGGGGGTCCAACTGAAGCCACAGAGTCCTATTTAAAGCAAAACAGGTTACAAGGTGTCTGGCTCCTAATTAGAACAGCACAAGTCACAACATGTCCAGAAGGGTAATATAAAGCACTACAATGCATTCTACATGAATCTAGGTCAAACTAGGCCAAAGTCAACCCTTGGTCAACTCTGGTCAACTGTACTAGTCAAACTAGGTCAAACTAGGTCATGTCCTAACCCAGTAAGTCTTACTAGGCCTAACCAAGACTATTCTAGCAAGCACACATCAATACAAGGCTATACAAGCCAACATACACCCAACTCTATATAGCATGCAATTACTCAATACTCAAATAGGCAAGAATTCACATTGGATATACACTAGGTAATCTATTACTTTAAGCTATATATGTCTACACATATACACACATGCATATATTGGTATTCAACATTAGGTCTATAATTATGGCATTTCAAATGGTTATATAAACTTATATATTACAACACAATATGCTAACATATATATAATATACATACATAGCTAAGTTAACTATATTCATAAATACTTATTTAAGAGGCTATGTGTGTGTATGTGAACATGGCAAAGGGGCAAGTGAGGGTTAAATGGGCATACATATCAAAGAGTGTCAAAGTATAAGTAAACAATGTGTGAAGTGTGATAGTGTCAACATAGTGTAAGGAGGTACATGAGGTAATATAGGATTTGTGTTAACATAGAACATTACATCTCATTAACTTGTATATTGTATACATTACATCTATTATTACATTACATTCATGCTTGCATTCATTCATCATTCATTATTCTCTTGCACCTCTATATGCACCACACATTACATACTATGGAACCTACATATTCATTACAAGCCATACTTATACATGCTTATATTAGATAGGATACTTACACCTCATACATCATTTATTTAACCATTTACTCATGCTTGTATTCTCTATTTAGTTACATAATGTATATACATTAACATGGGTTAAAATCAAATAGAACATTATATTACACACAAGGGTGCACAAAATGCATATGCCGAATAGTAACTCCTACTAATAATCAATACTGTACCAACTCAGCATGAATTAAATTCTAGGATTAAAGTATGTTATAGATCTATGTGTTAGCTTTCCGAAACTTTAAACGGATCGCATTTTCGTTTCCGAAAACTCCCAGAATCGCAAAAACACCGAGAACGCATTTGTCTTTCGTACAGCTGACACTCAAATAATTCTCCAGAAAGTTACAGAAAGAATTAGGCCTATTAATACATGTTTTTGGAAAGCTAACTTCAATACGCTTCTTTTAAAAAAACGGAAGATTAAACCGAGCTTTGAGCTAGAAGTTATGATATTTCTAAGTTAGGGCTGAAATTAAAAACGTGGATAAAAATCATGACGGATTTAGGTAGTTTAAGACAAAAGAACACAAGTATATAACATAATATATCAAGAACTCACTCTCTACACTAATATGTGTAGGTCCTAAAAAATCAAGTTGCATCAATCAACAAAGTCAAAAATTCAAGATATTCATCATTTTGATGAGTTGCACAGACAACAGATTGCGCAGACGTCACTTTGCGCAGGTTGGTTTGCACATGTTCCCAACTGCGCAGGCTGACGTGGCAGAAGTCATCATTGACTGAATCAAATCAGATCTTCCTGACAGCTGACAATACGAATAACGAGGAGACTGTTCGTTTTTGGCGCCGTACAGTGCTCGAGGACGGCTGACAGTTGGCAGCGCAATCCGTGGTTGCGCAAACGAAGCCTGCACAGTCTGAGTCTGTGCAAACCAGTGTATGCGCAGTTCAATTTGCGCATTCTACCAACATGACTGACAAATTACATGTGGCATTCATGCCATCAATTGCTCATTACGTGGCAACTGTCTATGCACGATCATGCACATTTCAATTAAATAATGCCATGTGTCCCAGATAGTTGGCCCACGATCCAATAACTGCCTGTACAGTCCAGTGCTGCGCAAATTAGTTGATGCGCAAATCATCTTGCGCAGTCCAAAATAACTGAAAGTTAGTTATTTTCAGAACTCTATAAATAGAGTTTCAAGTCTTCATTTCAAGGGGATCAAGATCAGAGATCAGAAATCAGAGAGTTCAGGAGTTCTTGCCAAAGTGCTGCTGCATTCTTCCGAGACTTTTGTCTTCAACTTCAGAGGCTTTTGCCTTCAATTTCCAGAGTTGTTTTCAACTTCAAAGGCTTCGTCTTCAAAGTTCACATCGTCCAAGGGATAAAGGAATTGTCATCAACATTGGATTCCTATAGTTGTAATTTTCCCAGAATTCTTGTAATCTTTATTACAGTTTGTATCAATAAAGTTTTATACTTTTGTTTTTGCAAACAAAATGGCAACTCTGCTGGGGACAACTTTCTCCTCCGACGAGGAAGTAGCAACTCAATGTGACGTAGCGTCTATCGGGAAGACGCAGAAGACGCTGGTTGTTAAGGTCAACCAGACAGCCTACGAGGCGATGCTCAACTCCAAGACCACTCCCTGCACTGCAGTCACTTCTGCCAAGAGCAAAGTGCGCTCAGTTTGGGTCTCCAAGTCTGCTGCATAATCTGACAGTTTTTCCACCAAGGATGCTGTGCCAACTGTTGTACAATCTGCTAGTCAGACTGCTGCACAAACTGCTGTGGCAACTGTTGCACAGTCTGTCTCAGCAACTGCTGCACAATCTGTTGCAGTCAAGACTGCGCAGTCTGCTGCAACTGTTGTGCAAGCTACTGCTGCCTTGTCAAAACAGAAGACTTCTATGACTCTGGCGCAATTGGCAGTGGCTTTTCCTGCGCAAAATAGCACTCCAGTAACCAAAGTGCATCCCAAGCACTCTAGTACAAGAACTCCTGATGCACTTCCTACCAAAGCTTCTAATGCACAAATAACTAGTGCACCTTCCACCCATGCGCAAACCAAGTCTGCGCAATCCAAGAAAAATAGCCTTTTGGCTAAATTCCCTTCTTCTTATAACAAAAGAAGAGATTCTGCTCCTCTTCCTAAATACCCTATTGTTCCTGCACAATCCACTGAGGGTAGTCCTTTGGCTACTCCTCTTTCTATTCAAAGCAAAGGAAAAGGCCCATTGGTCTTTTCTCAAACTTCCTTGTCTCATGACTTGGAAGATAACAGAGGGAAACGCTCTTTAGCTAACCCTTCATCTCAAAATAAGGGAAAAGGCCCTTTGGTCTTTTCTCAGTCTTCTTCAGTCTTTACTGAAGAAGATCCATCTGAATGTGTCTCGGCACCAATCAGTTCGAGAACTCTTGCAAACAAGGATTCTTCTTTCCTTTATAACAAAAGTATTTGTACTAATCAAAGAGGTATCCTGCCTACTCCGATAGCAGAATTCTAGGACCTCCCGACTCTCCAAATTTGTCGTTCCAGACAGGGAAAATTGTTAGTGTCTCAAACAGAAACTCCTGGGGGTGAATTTGCTGACCTCAGAACTTATCTTAATCGACCCACTTCGGTAAAACGCAAACAGCCAATGTCGAAGGTCAAATATCATCAGAAACAAATCTCCAAGGTCAAAAATCCCGACACTTATGCTAATGAAGTAAGCACTTCCCTGTATACTCAAGGGACTAAACATTTGAAGAATCGGAATCATATTTCGAATATTATCAAAGAACAGATCCCTCGGAACTTTCCTCGTCCTGTTGTGGACCTTCGAGAACAATTAAGACAAAAACGGGATAATGATTCAATATCTCCATCTCAACCATCTGAGCATCACTGCAATCATAAAGTCATTATCCAATGTTGTTGTCAAACGACAAAACGATCTGTCTTCGATCGTTTAATTTTTGCTAAATCTGAACCCATGTCAGATGAAGATGAAGTTTGTATGCTTCTGTTAATATGACTTCCCAAGGCTCTGAGGGTAAAAGATGCTCTAAGCATGGTAGACTCCGTAAGCCAAGCCAACGGTATTTGGAATTACTTCAAGAATCTTCCGAAGGAGTATTTCAACATACCCGTTCTCGAAGCCGAGATACAATCGGTCAAAAGAATCTTCCTCAAAACCCTTCAGGTCATCTTCCTGTTTCTCAGTCAGGAGATGATTCGTTCTCTGATTATGATGCATACAGTGAAAGTTCTGAACAAACAGTATCTTCTACTGTGCCAAGAGAAGTGACGGCTTATGTTGTCACCGATGATCCAGATGCTTCAACCTCCGCAAATCAGGAACAGCGAATTGCTGCACTCGAAGACAAATTAAAAACCATGGCTGAGATGGTTGCTAGTATGCATTCCATCATTGTAGCACAGCATGTTACACCACCAACTGCACCTATTTCTAGTCCAGAGATCATAGCATCTTCAATACCTGCCAATACTGGGCTGGGGTAGTGCCTCCCCAAATGCCTCCTGTACAAGTGCAAGTACAAACTACGCCTAGCCAGTCAGGAGCTGGGGGTAGTACTTACAATGCTGTTCCTCCTCCTACCACTACAACTCAACCTGCTCCTTCTTCTTTATCAGAAGACGCCAATGAAGCTGTCAAACTCTTACGAACCCAGTTTGAAGTATTTAAAGAGAAAGACAATCTACAAAGGTTGGGGATTAAACAGCCCTATCCGGTTGAATGGAAGGACGTCCCGTTTCCCCCAAAGTACAAAATCCCTACAATCTCTCTGTTCGATGGCAGTACTTCCCCGAGTCAATTCATCAATCATTTGAGGTAATGACTGTTCAACTCAGCCAAATGACGCTTCTTACCAGAGTGTTCGTCGGTTGTTTAGCCGGCGTAGCATACGACTGGTACAGAAGTTTGTCCGATAGTTGCATCACATCCTTTTCAGGTCTCAAACAAATCTTTCTGGAACGGTTCTATGAAGGATTTAATGATATGACTATGTCAGCTCTCAACAAAATCAAACAAAAACATAATGAAACTGCTGAGAGCTTTATTGAACGGTTCCGCCGTGAAGCTTTGAAAATGCCTCCAGGGACTCCAGCTGCTGTCACTATTGATACTTGTAAGGCAAATCTTTACCTTATCAGTATGTGGACGGGATCTACCCAATTCCAAGATTGGCCCTCATTCATCGTCAACGCCAAAGCTGCTGAAGTAAGTGCCGACAAGTTTAAACAATTGGGGGTACAAATGTCTAACCCTGATCGCGATGAGCATCAGAATTCAGGTGGTGGCAATCGCCAGAACAATCGCAAAGCGAAAGAGACTTTGAACATTAACTTGAACAAATAAAGAATCTTTGGCTATCAATATGGCCCCACCTACATCTACTCCTACTCCTTCTGCACCTCCACCGAGGGAACCTCGTCCAAAGTGGAATATTCTTTTGATGAGAATGACACTGCAAGTATCTTCGAATGTTTACTCAAAAGCAATAAAATTCAACTCCCTGATCCAAAGAAACCTGATGAAGTCAATAAGACTGATCATCCCAAGTATTGTGTCTATCACCGATTCATTGGACATCCTACTCGAGCATGCTATGTGCTCAAAGGTAAGATTCAAGAGCTTGTCAATGCTGGGTAGTCACTCTGCAACAAGATGAGAAGACTGTTACTGCAAATATGGTTTCAGTCAGTTTGGAGATTTCCCTCCACGATGATACAGCATGGTGTCATTCCAATTACTAAAGCAACCCTTGAGATTGAGAATCTCCGCTTCCATCCAATGAAGGTCTTATTCCCTTGTCTTTTGACAACGGTGAAATTATGTGGATCCATCCTGATCTTGCTCCAGAATTTGAGATATCTTCCAAGAAGAAAACTCGTTCTAAAGGCAAAACCAAAATTGCAACATGGTATCTTTTGATCCCATTGTTGACGAAGAGATTCTGTTAGGCACCAGATCAGGGAAAGCTTATTTGAAAGATCATTCTGAAGGTCAAAAGGATCCTGTTTCTTCTTCCGAACCTGCTCTGGCACAACCTGTATCTGCTGAAGAGGTCCCTTCTACATCTTCACAGTTGTAGTATCAATTCCTCCTAAGCCAACAACGGCTGACAAAGGCAAGCAACAAGTTCGATTTGACAAACCTCTAAAGAAGTCATCTCCTACTGGGCTTGAGAAGTCTTACAACTTTGATATATTGGCTCAATTAGCCAATACACCAGCTAGGCTGTCAATCTTTGAACTCTTGCATCTTTCCAAAGAGATACGAGAAACTCTAAGTGAAGCTCTAATGCAAGCTGAAACTTGCTTAACTCTTCTCAAGAAGCCAGAATCAGAACCAGTCTCTTGTCATCACTGTCATAGTTTGGAACTGATCCCAAACATTACCTTCACTCAGGATGATATGCTAATGGAAGATAATAGACATGATCGTCCTCTTTACTATACAGGATATGTAGATTCAATGAAGGTTGATCGTATCTTGATAGATCCAGGATCTGCACTTAGTATCATGCCAAAGACTATGCTAGATGCGTTGAAGATACCGGTGCATAGTCTTTCAACTACAATCACTACTATCTTGGGATTTAACCAAGGGAAGAGTGAACCTTTGGGTAAGATCCGCCTGAAACTTCAAATAGGCAATCTTCGCACAAAGGTGACCTTTATATCATCGACAATCATGGTTTTCTTACAATGCTCTCCTGGGAAGGCCATTCCTCCATGAACACATTGTCGTTCCATCAACTCTTCATCAATGCTTAAATATGTTGATGACAAAGGACAAGTTCACAAAGAAGTTGCGGATCTTATCCTTTCAAGGGTGTTGAAGCTTATTGCAACGATGCTCGTATGTACAAAGACGAGTTTATGAAGGTGGTATTGGCTATGGATACTGAAGAAGATCAAAAAGCAGTACCTCAAGACATCTTATCATACCTGTTAAGGGGCGAGTTTCTCATCCTAATCTTCCAAGCCACTGGTTATTCACTTACCAGTTCAAAAGAAATCAGTTGATGCTGATGAAAATCAAAGGGAGCTCACCTCTTCTGAGCCACTTGTTATCGACTTACGTCGTAACAAAGACAAAAAAGCATCATTCCTTCTGAGCCACTGTTGTTGATCTAAATCACAACAAGGAAAAAAGGGAGCTCACCTCTTCTGAGCCACTTGTTATCGACCTCCGTCGTAACAAGCCTCCTCCACGTTCTTCTTCTTCCCCTCTTGTAATCAATTTGACCAAACCTGCTAAGGTTAAAGGTCCTGTTGTAAATACTGATGTACAAATTAATGAAAAAGCACCTACTTTCCAGTATTGATGTTATTTATTATACTAAAAGTTATTTGGATAGTTAGATAGCTTCCAATTAATTATAGGGAGTCGTACAATCTTCAGACAGAAGTCTCGCTTGAAGATCCAGATGATTCTTACCGTATTCACCCTTCTTTGAGAAAGGTAAAAGTCCAGCATTTTTATATAAAAGACCGAAAACAAAGATTAACTATACGGATGATAGCAAAGTTAACGATACGGGACGTCTCCAGTTCCATCGTTATAGTCAACAATCAAAAGACATCGTCCGAAAGATGGGTTACGACTTCAAGAGCGGCCTTAACTATGGTAAAGGTAGACGAACTCCCATTCGTACAACAGTTCCAAACGGAAAATCACAAATGTATTATGGCAGGACCAAGAAAGGTCTCGGATATACTTCTCCTCCACTGTTATCCCCAGCGGCTTCTGAATCAGATAGTGAAAAACGTTCTAATTCTTCTGATTCCAGATCATGGGATTCCGATACCAGCATCGGTGAAGTCCATCGTATAATCGTATCTTCTAACATGGTCTCCGTTGAACTACCAGAAGGCTGTGATGAAGATGTTGAAGAAAGTCCGGAAAACAGATCCTTGGGCTCAACATATGGATAACCAATGGATACTTCGTTTTGAACAACGAGAACCTCCTACTGAAGATCAATTAGTTCAAATTGATGTAGGGGAAAGCGAGTCACCTCGGCCAATCTTTATTAGCAAGAATCTTCCAGAAGCAGATAAGCAAGAGTTGATTCTTCTTATTAAAGAATACATTGACGTCTTTGCTTGGAGTTACGAAGACATGCCAGGTTTAGATCCCAAGATTGCTACTCACAAACTGAATATTCTTCCTAATGCTAAACCGGTCAAACAGCAACAAAGGCGATTTAAGCCTGAATGATGGACGCAATTGATGATGAAGTCAAGAAGCTCATCGCTTGTGGCTTTATTCGAGAAGAGCAGCATCCTGATTGGGTAGCCAATGTCGTCCCAGTTTTGAAGAAAACTGGAAAAGTTCGAGTCTGTATCGACTTTCGAGATCTCAATGAAGCATGTCCGAAAGATGAATTTCCTCTTCCTATCACAGACGTTATGATTGATAATACTTGTGGGTTTGAAAGAATATCTTTTATGGATGGATTTTTCGGGTATAATCAGATCAAAATGCATCCTGAAGATGAAAAGCATACATCTTTCCGCACTCCTCGAGGAGTCTATTGTTATACAATAATGCCATTTGGTCTTAAGAACGCTGGTGCAACTTATCAGTGAGCTATGAGTACCATTTTCAGAGAACATCTTCGTAAAACAGTCGAATGCTACGTTGACGATATTGCTGTCAAAGTCGTCTAAAAGAAGATCACATCCAAGATTTGAGAACAATATTTAATCTCATGCGTCAACATCAGCTCAAGATGAATCCACCAAGTCATTCTTGGGTGTCTCTAGTGGCAAATTTCTCGGCTTCGTCATTACCTCTAAGGGTATACACGTGGATCCCGAGAAGATCAAAGCCATCTAAGAGGTGCGTCCTCCACGCAACCTAAAAGAGCTACGAGGATTCCAAGGCCGACTTGCGTACATCAGGCGATTCATTTCGAACTTGTCTGGACGCTGCAGACCATTCACTCAACTAATGAAGAAGGGTGTATCTTTGTTTGGACTGAAGAGTGTCAACGAGCATTCGACGATATCAAACAATATCTTATGAACCCACCAGTTTTGGTGCCACCTATCTCTGGTATTCCATTCTGATGTATGTCCGTGCTGGACATTCATTGGGTGATTTACTTGCCCAAAAGAACAAAGAAGGCCATGAACAGCTATCTACTATCTTAGCCGAACTATGATTGGTGCTGAACACCGTTATAGTCCGGTCGGAAAGAATGCCTGGGTCTCATGTTTGCTGTGCAAAAGATGAGGCATTATATCATTGGTCAAACTATTCATGTTATATCGAGTTAACCCTCTCGGTACTCATGAAGAAACCTAGTACACTTAATTCTCAGTTGGCTACATGGGCAATCCTGCTAGCTCATATGACATGGTGTATGTTCCACAAAAGTCTGTCAAAGGTCAAGCGCTGGCGGATTTCTTAGCAGCTCATCCTGTGCCTGAGACATCTAAACTCTATGACGAAATTCTTGACGAGACGTTAGAAGTCAACATGATATCCGAAGAGTTTCCAACCTGGCGTCTATTCTTTGATGGTGCATCAAGAATTGGACCAAATGGTGCTATTGCGCAGGAGTGTGTTGGAGTTGTTCTCGTTTCTCCAGACGGATTAACTATCCAAAGAGCCTACTCTTTAGATGAACCTTGCTCCAACAATGTGGCAGAGTACAATGCTTTACTTGTCGGCCTTCAGCTAGCTAAACAACTAAATGTTGAATATCTGGAAGTCTATGGTGATTCTAAACTGGTTGTGAACCAGGTTAGAGGAACCTATGAAGTCCGTCATCAAGACCTGGTGCCTTATCATGAAGCGGCAATCAAATAGCTACATCATTCAAAGCTTTCTTTATCGACTATGTTCGACGAGCTTGCAATACTGAAGCCGATGCTTTGGCCAATCTTGCAGCTGTCTTAGCCATCCCTATCAAAAGACATCAGGTGGTGGTTATTTCTAACCGAGAACTGTTCTGTATTGAAAATAATCATAATATTGAATTTAGCAATCTTGCTGAAGTCAATATTGATGACGATTGGAGAACTCCTTTATCGATTTCGTAGTACATGACATATCCCTGAAGATCCTAAGGAGGCTACAAGCGTTCGACGTCGATCTCTACGATTCTATTACAATCAAACCACCAAAACACTCTATCGGAAACTTATGATGGTCTTCTTCTACGCTGTTTATGGTGGTGATGAAGCCAACAAGTGTTGCGTGAAGCTCATGATGGCATCTGTGGAGCACATCAACCTGGTCCTAAGTTACAGGATCGTATCCGACGCATGGGTTACTATTAGCCCTCTATGGTATCAGATGCCATTGAATATGCAAGGAAATGTTGCTTGTCAAATCCATGCAGACTTCATTCATCAACCTCGGAATTCTTACACCCGACTGCTGCTTCCTGGCCTTTTGAAGCTTGGGGTATGGACATCATAGGTCCTATTAATCCTCCTTCTTCTAGAGGACATCGGTTCATATTGGCGATAACCGATTACTTCTCCAAGTGGGCTGAAGCTATACCTCTGGCTGAAGTCAAGACTAGCAGTGTCATTAACTTCGTTAAACACCATGTCATCTATAGATTCGGTGTACCTCGAAGAATCATTCATGACAATGGACCTCAATTCATTAGTCAGAAGTTCACTAGATTCTGCGATGATCAGGATTAACAATGTTGCTTCGACGGCCTACAATCCTGCTGCTAATGGTTTAGCTGAAGCCTTTAACAAAACCATTATTAAGCTCCTTAAGAAATTGTATCCACTAACAAACGGAATTAGAGCGAGAAACTTGGCGAATGTCTTTGGGCCTATCGAACTACAGTCGCAATCCCACAAGCTTTACACCTTTCTCTTTGGTGTAAGGCTGTGAAGCTGTCCTTCCTTTGGAGTTACAAATTCCTTCTTTAAGGATTGCTATTGCCAATGAGCTCACCACAGAAAACAATGACCTTCTTCGACTTCAAGAGTTAGAGGCATTGGATGAAAAGCGGTTATAGCTCAACAGCATATGAGTTATACCAAGCCCGCATCTCAAAGACATTAATCGTAAAGTGAAGGTCAGAGCCTTTCAGCAAAGAAAACTTGTTCTACGGTCAGACTCCTATGACTATGACTCATATGAGCAAAGGGAAATTCGATGCGAAATGGGAAGGTCCCTATGTTGTAAGCAAAGTCTTCTCAAACGGAGCTTATCAACTTTCAGAACTTGATGGTCGAGTTGCTATGATGCCTATCAATGGCAATCTTAAAGAAGTATTATTATAAATGTAAATACTTATAAATTATCAGACAGAATCAAGTTCTAAATAAAATTCAAATTTTATTATATGATAGTACATATTAAATGTCACTATCATCTTTTTCTACATTGGGACGAGGCCACTGCGTCCTTCTAAAAAATACGGTCAGCAAAAGAGCCGAGAACCTCCTTGCTGGATCCACAAGAAACTTGCGGCGGCCATCCTCATGGCTTTTCTTCTTTAGTCTTTCCTGGTTCGAGCAGGAAGTCCAAAATGTCCCGCGGTGGCTGGGGTGAGCGACACCTTCGCCTGCTTCTGCTTTCTTTGGCTAAACTGGATCGGCAGGGTGTTCTTCAATACCTTCTGAACCTTCGAGACAGTCTCAACCTTCTTAGATACTTCTCCGGAAGACATTTTTATGTTGAAGAGTAGAAGTGTTCGTTCCTGTCAGATTTCTGCTATATTTATAGACAGAAGTTCCTCAATTAATGAAGCATTACACTCATCCGACGGTTCATCCATTCATTTATCACATTCATCCAATGGTTCATCCGTTTATTAAATGCTTGACGGTTCATCCGTTCATTAAATGCTTGATGGTTCATCCGTTCATTTATAACACTCATCCGACGGTTCATCCGTTCGTAATATCTGACGTTCATCCGCATCTATTTGACGGTTAACCGTTCATTTATTATCATTTGACAGTTAATCGTTCTTTCACCATCATTTGACGATTTACCCATTCTTTCATCATTACTTGACGGTATTCCGTTTATTCATTTCATATACATTGATGATTCATCATCGTTCATCTTCTACATCAGCAACTTGTCATTTCGATTAAGTTGTCAATAATATAATATCTATCTATATTTATATCTGAATAAGATATACAATAAATAATGGAGCCACAACAAAATGTCCTTTATATCAAAAAAATTGAGACATTACAAAAATGCAGCTACAGCAACAAAACCAAATACAAAATCAGAAGGAGGGACAATCAGATTGTCAATTTGCTGCTTCAATGTCTGCAGCTCTTCTTCGTGTGTTGACGCTACTATCTTTCTTGCCTCCTCCATCCCGCTTCTTCATCAAAAATGGGCATATCTACTGTCCTGCGAGTGATCTCTTCACCATGAGTTTCTCATACTCATTCCTTTCTTCAATCAATGCATTAAATTGTTCAATCACCAGTTGGTGATTAACAGTTTCTTCTTCAAATCTTGTTGGAGGCGAGTAATTTCAGCCTTCAGCTCAGCAAGTCGCCGTCCTTTGCTTTCAGCCACTAGGTAATTGATTCTATTTTAGAATTATTCAGCTAATTTTGCTGAATGAGCTTCTAACAGATTTTGAAGAGTTAACCTTTCCTATCGGCTGCGGCTATTCAGCTTGTACTAAAGAGTCTACATCTTTCTTCTTGAGTTCTTTATACTTCTTGATGGAGACTTCTAATTCATCCAGTATATGTTCAAGGAGAGTGGCCTGAGCTTCGTCTCCTTGGTCTCTTATGGCTCTTATCAAGAAAGAAGTGGGCTTCCTAACCATAATGAAGTCAGCCCCTTCTTTCTCTATCATTTACGGACGAGAGATCCCAGCGACTTAAGAAACATCGGGTAAATGAATGGACCACTTGTTGATTGATGGCCAGAGTTCCAGGAGTCGCTGCTACTCCTGATAAAGAGGGGTAACAGGCTGCTCGATTCTTGAGGTGGACAATAGGCTCTTTAAATAAGGGAGCCAGAGTAGAGCTGGTTGCTTCTCCTGCTTGATCTTCTGCAAAAGTAAAATTATTATTTTACTAATGATTGTTGATGAACAAAAAGATCAAATTAAGAGCAATGTTACCTGGTTTGGTCTAACAACGAGTTCATTCCTTACTGGAATGGAATACCGTTGAACAGAAGTAGCCTCAGCTGCAACAGCCTGGCTGCTGCCGCCTCAGAACCACAAGATAAATGATAACTACTGCTAATAACCACCGTTGGTATAGGCACCATAATCAGGTCCGTTGGAGGGTTGGCAAAGTCTCAAGATCTGCAAATGAAGATATTAGTTATCAGTTCATTTTAAAAAAAAAAAGATTGTTAATTTCGTTTATACCTTGAGGGTCGGTGGCAGGATTTTCTTTTAGCACACTCGTCGGCTTCTTCAGGAGATATTTCTATCTCAACATCGACAGCTTTTTCTGCAGATGCCTCCACTTCAATATCCTTTTTAGGATTGAAATATCATCGACAGTATCAAGAGAATTGTGTTCTTCATTACCTTTTTAGGATCTTGTAAATACTCATCAACATTTTCGGATGAAGAATTTCCTCGTCTTCTTCTTTTTCTTCTTCTTCTACTGCTGCATTTCTACTGCTAGTGGCAGCCTGATCTTCCTGCAAGCTATAACTGCAATCCTCCAGAGCTGCAATCATTTCACGGTCTTCGTCCTCACGAAGGGTCCTGGGAGTAGAGGAGGTGAGTAATATCTGCAATAGGAGAATGAGGAGTACAACACTTTGTTTCTCTAAGATATGTTCTCTAGGCTTTTCAATATTGGGAAATCTCCCCTTGTTCATTCTCCTCGAGAGTTTTGCTCCCTGATTCAGAAGCAGGTGTGGGAGATGCCATTAGAAGTCCTGCAGCAGCATCTACTGAAGTCAGGAGTTGTATAGAAGAAGACTCTTCCAAGACTCTTCTGGTGACTACTCTTTTCTTTCTGGTAGAGGTCTAACAGGACTCTACATTTTTGGCTCTGCTTGCTTTTGCACGGAAGTTGGTAGTGGCAACTTCTTGATGTGTCTTGGCCAATTGCCGGGATTGAGACTGGTAGTCACCTTTTCAGAAGAAACATCAAGAATCAATTTTCTTCGCCACAGGAGCAGGAGGCTCCTCTCTTCTTCTTTTCTTCGCAGGAGATTTACCACCTTCAGAGAAATACGAAGTGGTGCATTTACTTTTGGGGGAATACAATATCCCTTGTAGTCTCCAGAGGTGCATCTGCCGGTTCCCGCGCCTCCTCTTTATAGGGATCGATGGAGCAATTCTCCCCTCTCAATCTTGTTGCAGTGGCGAAACTATCTGCGAGATTGAAATTCTCGGTAAAAAGTATTCGCTGATGTGTAAAACACAGAGTATGTAAAAAGATTCGAGGACCCTGAGGAGTAGTCTTTGCTGGCATAGAGAAAGTGGCTTTGTATCGCGGGCATTGTAATAAGCCCAAGCCCTAGCTCCGTCTATCAGATAACCTTTGCCTTGGAGGAGGTAATTGCGTTCCACATGGAACTGATCATACCCAAACTGTCGAGCAAAATGGCTTGGGAGGTATGGTTCTAAGTAGCACTCTTCTTCGAATCGGTAGACCAAAATGAGATGGTCGAATTGTCTTCAACCATTCAAAAGCGACACGAGTTAGAGGCTGCAGTTTCGAATCCACCATATTCGTGGGCATCTGATCATACCCAGCAGGGAAAGGAGCGCAGCAGAGTTCCAGCCTCTGCTCAGATTCAACATAATCTACACTCAGTTAAGGAAGAAGTATATTTCCATTTCCATCGGAATACCTTCGAAGAAAACTGCCGTCAATGGTCCCATGCCAGGATCCATTAGAGTTGGATAGTGAAGAGCAACCATCCAAACAATATGTATATGGCATTCTAAGCGAGGGAATTCTCTCTCTCTCCTTCGCTTTCAATATCAAGTAACATATAAACGAAGACTGGCGTTCAGCTTGCAGGTCATTGCTGATAGTAAGTCCATTTTATAACGAAGACTAGCTTAACAGCTGCAAACAAGACGCCACGGTAAAAACGATCCACTGCACTGGATCCGGGAACTACGAACCTTCGCAGCCAGTATGTCAAGAATCCCACCAATTGTGCTGCTTCTGACATGGGCTATAGCCCATTCTCAAGTAACTTTCCAAATTGCTCCTCTTCAAAGGAGGATATTCATGATCCTTCACTTCTTTATCAAAGTGACCACTCTGTTCCATTAATTTCTGACCTCTGTATGGCTCAAAGGTTTGAAAAAGGTTGGGTAGCATTTTCGTTCTCCTTGGTTTTCTTTCTCTATATGATTAAGAACACGATATGTAGCCACTTTGAAGAATAACAAGTATTGGCAGTGGCACTCTTGTAAATAAAGAGCAGATCTTGTAATGGCACAATAGTTCTTCGAACTGTCACCATCTCTGGATTCTTTTCTGAGCTTGTTCAAACTTCATCATTGTGGTACATACTCCTCATACGGAGCATCTGCCATGGGCAAGTACGAGTATACTTCATCTCGTGGAGTGCAAAGCCCATCTCCCCCTGGGGTCATGAAAGTTCCGGTCCTGTAGTTGTATCTCTCAGCTAAGGCTAAGAACATATGAGGATTGGGAGCAATCCGTAAATATGGCATGTACTGCTTCATACAGGTTGATTTGTTGGAGTCTGTCTTGGAATTTTCCCAGAACCCAATTCGCGATATAACTCCATCGCTTGTAGTCTGGATTCACCAATCCAGTCATTCTTATATCTTGCTCAGGATATTTTCCTTCAACCTTCGCAAACTCATTTACGAATATTGGTGTCCTAACAGGCATTAGCATGGAGGAGTTCTCTGGTGGAATGAAGCCAGGTCTTAAGCCTCTCAGTAGGACACTATATCTGTCGGAAGAGCAATAAAACATATCCTTATGTTGTGGCCCCTTCTTTACGAAGATTTTTCCTGCCCGAGCATCCTGAAATAGAGTGATATTCCAATCCATCTTCCTAGGTAGCTTGCTGAGCGTACCGTGACAAGGAAGGCAGCGAGCGATGTCGGGTATAAAAAAAGATCTATCTTTGGTGAACTACCCTATCTTCCATCCTTGGCCTAGGCTGAGAGGCTCTCTCAAAGGCGTCACCAAATAGGAATAAGGGTTCTTGTGAATTACAGCATCAGCTGATTCTCAAGGCTGTCCGTTCATCAAACACATCAAAGTTTATTGTCCTGAGAAATCAATATAGCCTGACAGGAGCCGGCAGATCATACTGAGGTAATGGACATGAGACAGATCCTCTTTGTATTCAGACTCTGTAAGGGTTCCCACAAAATATTCATAATCTGGATCTTATTGACTTCAACTGCATCAACGAACAGATGAAAATTAGTCCAGACAAAGATTTGTTTTTAAACATAAAATATTAGAGTGCGCAACCTCAGACTACGTGACATGATTTGCGTAACCTCAGACTGCGCTGACATGATTTTGCAACCTCAGATTGCGCTGACATGACTTGCGCAATATCAGTTTGCGCATCATAAAAGTGCGCAAAGCATGGTTGCGCTGATATCTGCGCAACTTAATGTTTGTGCTGACTTCGGTCAGCACAAATCAACCAATTTGCGCAAGAATAAGCCTTCATAAAAAGAAGAACTGATAGTTGATGCAACCGAAACCCTAAAAGGGTGGCGCAATATGAACTTATCTCTAAAAAGAGATGAGTTTCAAGGGAGTCGAATCACCTAAGAAGGGGTTTTCGATCGGTTCAATACCTCTCAGAGCAGGATGTGCGGATTCGTGTCGGAAGCTCGCCGTGCAACCCTGTCAGAAGACTCGGCGAGCTTTTCCCTTCGCGGCGGCGGCAGCGGCAGCATTTGATCGTCGTGGGGCCATGACAATCGTCGTCGGAGGAGAACAGTGAAGGTTGGAAGATTTTCTTCTCAAAAAGCTCGAAAGATTGCAAAGTAAAGAATTGAAAACGAAAAGAGGGGTATTTATAGTTTTTGAAATGCAAAACGGATGCCTCGGATTGCGCCTAAACTTGTGGTCTATTCGCTTTGCGCAGACAGCTCATCATATTGCGCAAAATGATTCAACATTCAAAAAAAGTATTTCGAAATTTTGATTATAATCAACTTTCAAAAACTTGAAGGGGGTCTTGTAGGTCCTAAAAAATCAAGTTGCATCAATCAACAAAGTCAAAAATTCAAGATATTATCATTTTGATGAGTTGCGCAGAAACAGATTGCGCAGACGTCACTTTGCGCAGGTTGGTTTGCGCATGTTCCAACTACGCAGGCTGACATGGCAGAAGTAATCATTGACTGAATCAATCAGATCTTTCTGACAGCTGACAACACGAATAACGAGGGAGACTGTTCGTTTTTGGCGCCGCACAGTGTTCGAGGACGGTGACAGTTGGCAGGCAGCGCAATCCGTGGTTGCGCAAACGAAGCCTGCGTAGTCTGAGTCTGCGCAAAACCAGTGTATGTGCAGTTCACTTTGCGTATTCTACCAACATGACTGACAAATTACATGTGGCATTCAGCCATCAATTGCTCATTACGTGCAACTGTCTATGCACGATCATGCGCATTCATCAAATAATGCCATGTGTCCCAGATAGTTGGCCCACGATCCAATAACTGCCTGCAGTCCAGTGCTGCGCAAATCAGTTGCTGCGCAAATCATCTTGCGCAGTCCAAAATAACTGAAAGTTAGTTATTTTCAGAACTCTATAATAGAGTTTCAGTCTCTTCAAGGGGATCAAGATCAGAGATCAGAAATCAGAGAGTTAGGAGTTTGCCAAGTGCTGCTGCATTCTTCCGAGACTTTTGTCTTCAACTTCAGAGGCTTTTGCCTTCAATTTTCAGAGTTGTTTCAACTTCAAAGGCTTCGTCTTCAAAGTTCACATCGTCCAAGGGATAAAGCAATCGTCATCAAGATTGGATTCCTATAGTGTAATTTCCCAGAATTCTTGTAATCTTTATTACAGTTTGTATTAATAAGTTTTATACTTTGTTTTGCAAAATATGTATATATGAGACACTATAGAACACATCCCAATACAAAAATATGAGATTAAACATGTAATAATTCATTCATACATAACAACAACACATAGTGTGTCCAAATTTGGGATTTTCCCCATGGACACAACCACAAACAAAGGACACTCCTATGACCTCCAAATAGACACGAAATGGACACAAATGGAGATACAACTATGGGGTCATTCCTATGGGTTCAAAATAGACCTATATGCATGAGGAAATGAAAGAAGAAGGGATTTATATCTCCCGGTAGATCGAATCGAAGAAAAGCCTTCCCGGAGCGACACCGACACGTAGAGATTCCAAAAGGACACGAACGAGCTGCCGAATCTCCAAATTGGGTAGCTTTCTCCTTGGCTAGAATGGAGAAGGAAAGAAAAGATTGGTAGTGAAATGGAATGATTTGGTGGAGAAATTGCTAGGAATTGCTCTCTAGGAATTTGGGAAAGAACAAGAGAGAGAGTGTGGATGAGATAATGAAATGAACTTGAGCCTATCCTCCCCAAAGGGGGGCATATGGAGCTATTTGTCCTATTATGGTAAGGTCCAAAATGCCCCCACTAAAACCTATTCTAGAGTATTAGGAAAGGGCTAATTGGTTGGGGCTAAATTAGTCATTCTAAGTCTCTAATCACACTAACCTTATCCATAATAATTAGTCTAACCTCTAACTAAAATATTTCTATCATGTGGACTAAAATTATATCATGTGGGCCATGTCTAACTAGTGTGTGGGTCCCACTAGAGTCAAACTACCCCCGGGTCCCCGTTTTCAAGTCGGATTGAGTTAATTCGAACCCGACTCAAATAACCCCAAAACAATATCATAAATAATAAAATAATATCAAAATAATTCAAGAGTCAAAGGCAAAAATATCCTTAGGCCAAAAATAACATAAAATATCATAATCACATGGTTAGGCTCTAGGTCAAACAGTCTCTAGGGTTTCGCTAGCAAAACGTCAAAACCACAAGCATTGATTTAATAATTTTAAAAATGATTTAAAAATCACCAAAAATCATATCATGAATTAAATTTATTATTAAAATAATTATAAACACAAAATTCAAAATACCTCATTGGGGAAACTGGGTGCTACAAAACCTTTACAATAAAACAACATATCAACAAACCCAATTTCAGTACGTCAACGTTAACACAACCTGAAATCTTTAGGAAAACAAATAACTAAATTAAAGAAGAAGAAAACAACTAAACAACCTGGAATTACTCCCAGGTTCAGAATTTGGAATTTTCCAGTTTTCATTACATCCAAATCAGTTTATGTATAAATCATTCTCATTTGTGAACAAACTCGAAACAATACATGTCCCAGTTATATCCAACAAGTATGTATGGTATCTATATATTTAACAAAATAATTATATAATTTAAAACAGAAAAAACCTAATATCCTCACACAGTATCAGTGTTTACTGAACTCATCAAAGTCGAACCAAATACCTTTCAAAACCTAATTAAAACTCATCTAATGTTCGATAACGTGTGTGCACATTAATGGTGTACACAGAGTGTCCTCATGTCCAAACAAGGGGACACGAGGGGTCCAAACCTACACGAAACACACACACAGACACTAAAACGTGCAGACAGCCTCGTGCATGTGCGAGTCGGTCTAGGACACGACACAACACAACCTAGGGTCTCGTGCACGTGTCAGTAGAGGGGGGGTATCAGGGTAGGTGCTAGGTGCCCGGTCGTGTCTACGAAGTCGCGTGTCCATGTACGAAGCGATATCAGTAGGAAAATTCCGTGCGCTGTCTATGTTCAGGATCAGTGCACTCACGTTTCTCACTCGACACGACACGACACGACTCGACACGAAACTTGGGGGAGTCTTGACAGACATTGCCCCTACCCCCATGTCAAATTTAACGTGTCCAGTGTTGTGTGTAGGGAGAAATAGGGGTCGGGTAGCAGGGTAGTGTGTGTGGTGTGCACAACGTGTTCGTGTCCAATTTGGACCGGACACGACACAGTTTCATGCTCAGTGTTAGGGTTCTAGGATCTACACCTATAGGGCTAGAAGATTGTGCAATTAGTTTTCAAAAATCTTAACATTTATTTGCAGTGGCAAATCATCAAACACTTGAATTAAAACCTAGATGGTCCGATACGGACACCAAACCCAATCTAGTTCCTACCAAACTTAGCCTACAGGTCCAGGGTACCTAGATACATGCAACCATGAAGAGAAAAACACATAATTTAATAGGTTTTAAGGCATGTACCTATTGAGTGAAAACTCAAAGAAAAAGCTAGAATAGGGGGGGTGTCCACTTCACTTGGTGATGCCAATGCTTGTGCAACCTTGCTAGCTAGCTCCCTTAGCAACCCTCAATGGTAGGGGATCCCAATGCAAGAAACTAGGCTCAATTTGGAGTTGATTTGGATATTTGGGGAGGAATTGGGGAAGAACCTAAAGGAGGCAATTAAATAAATTAAAATGATGCAAATGATTAATGGGATGTATTATAGAGGGTGGGAATGTGTGATGGCTGCCATTAAGTTAGGGTTAGGGTTTAGGATGAGTGGCTAAGGTTTTTCCAACAATTTCAAGTCAAATCAATGGCTCACAACTAAAGTAGCCTTCTTTAACCTTTAGCCTAAAATATCTCTCTAACAAATATCTAGATATTACCCTAATTTGATTACTTAATGAAACCCTCTAACTTAGTCTCTAGGGTCATGATTAACATCTAGATTAGGCTAACTTCTAGGTCAAGTCTCAACAATTTAACTAGCACATATTTAATTCATATAATTTATAATTTCACAAAAGTGTCAAAATGACCAAAATACCCCTAGGCTTAAAAGTAGAAATTTGAAATCCTAAACACATGATTAGGTCTCCTTGGTCATGATTAGTCTTCTAGGTCATGCATGACTAAGGTTACACTAGCAAAACACCAATTTCACATTTCACCATTTTAAATAGTTTTAAAATAACTAAAAATCACCAAAAATCATATCATGACTAAAATCAAATATTTTAATGATTTAAAATACAAAAGTTCAAATTTACCCTTATTTTAGAAAAGTGGGTGTTACAAGTCTATCCTCCTTAAAAGAATTTTGTCCTAGAAATTAAGATGGTCGTACTCCCCCTAGAGTCTCTTCTCCAACAATCATGGTCTCAGAACTTACCTAAATTATATAGTTTTAAAAAAATAACATATAGGGTCATGGCATATGGGGGCAGTTGAAAGTCTCATCTAGGTATACTAGTCATGCTAAACGAAAACGATCATAGGATATCAAAAAAACAAGCAATCTGGGATGCATCAATTATCAAAGACTGGCTAAGATATAGGTCAAGGACTCACTCCAACTGTCTGGTGGCTGGAACTCTGTGAGCACCCTGAATTTGGGTTGATTTTTTTTTTTTTTATTTCCTGATTGATTGGTTTTGATAAATAATTTATTCTGTTATTTTTTCTAAGTGTACTTTCCGTGCCATTGATATTTGGAGTATCAGGGATGTTCAACTCTGGAAATCTTCTTCACGAGTTTTGGAGTGGACACGATTACCTTCATGACGGTATATGGCGTCCCACCCAAACTTGTTCCCTTGTGCTATTTTTGCTTCGCTGAACTTCTGGTCGATTTAGACCGTTTGATTATTAATTGATTTTCCCACTCTTTTTCTTGATCATTTTTAGCACGTTACCGTGACTTTTAATTTGGGAGTGCAAGACCAGTCAGTTTCTTGAAACCAACTCCTCATTGATGATCTACTGAGACGCTCGTCACCTATGACCTTCGTGTCCCACTCAGACACGTTATTTTGTGCTCCATTTGATTTGCACAACTTTTCCGACACGTAACCGATTTTATTTCACTCCACGGCGTCACATTCATCTTCCAACTTGATTTATGGGTCCCTGTCGACCAAAACCTGTCCGCCCCAATTATGGACATGGCCCACATTGAGCCTACTATCCGTCCGCCACTTGTGTCCCATTTATTGGAATCTCATGTGCTACTTATTCACCCATGATCATCAATTCCTAAATTTAATTCGATTTTTGCACGATGTCCAGTTTTGACCCAATCCGGCTCCACCAAGTCCAGTCCAGCTTCGTGCTACCCTCCATCGTAGCACCCTCATATCTTCTTGCCCAAAAATATTAGTACTCTCCTACATTTTTTTTCTATATTTATTGGAATTTTCCTTGAATCAAATCCTATAAAAATTACCTATTTCTCTATATTCCATCATAGCCTTTGATTCTCCTAATTAAATCCTACGCATCAATTTGTTATATTTATAGACTTTTTTTTGCATTTTTTGGTGCAAAACGGCTCCGACACGGACACCGTTTTGACCCAAAATTACCTTTTTGCCCTTGTGTCCAAATTGGACCGTTGGGTAGGCTATCCTAGCTAATTTGACCATTCTGGACACGTTGGCGATGTTTATTTCATCGTCCGACAATGTTTGTTGATAATTTCTTTGATTTTAATTTTTATAATTAATTAATAATTAATTCATATAATGTTCGTATTTCGGGATTAGTACAACGAAACTGAGATCAGCCAATTCCAGTGATCTCACATCGCTGAAATTGACAAGTTGGACACGTGGATCACTATAATAAGATTATCAACCTTCTCGATAATCTTCTTATCTCGATTTGCGTGTCGTAAGTTTCGACGTACAAATAACGAAGTACACTTTATATTAGACTAGAATTGACCCTGTTTGACCAGAGTTGACCAGTTGACCCAAAGTCAACTGTAAGTCAACACTTGACCTAGTTTGACCAGATTATTGACCGGAGTCGATCTAGAGTTGTTTTGACTTAGAAGAACCTAGAATAATGTAGATTGATTATAGAGATTCATTTATTACAACTTGAACACCTTGTAACCTGTGTTACTTTAAATAGGACTCTGTGGCTTTAGTGGGACCCCTATACTTATCAGCTGTTCAGGTTATCGAGGCGAGTACATTCTCTGATCATTTTATATCCTGCTTAGAATTATTTCCTGCAGTAGATTACTTGTACTGTCACGTTGGTCACACGGATTGGTACTATATGGATCCCTACTTGAGATATTATCCTTAGGGAGCATCAGGTACTACATGTTCTGTGCATTTCACTTACATGGCGTAACATATGCTTCATTGGTTCTTTGATCACTTACGACATATACTCTTATGATCGTAGAGTTTTCCTAGAATCTTTATCCCATTTATGGGACTACTATGTATCACCTTCGAGGTCTATCACCTTCGGGGTCTATCACCTTCGGGATCTATCACCTTCGGGGTCTGTTACATAGCATCATATAACATAACCTGGCTGGATCCTTGTGTATTGATTGGGGGTACGGGGAGTAGAAATGGACATGTAAATAATACCCAAGTAGTATAGCATCAGAATCTCTTCCATAGTGTAGTATCAGAATCTCCTATGCTATTTACATGTCTATATTGTACTCTGACTCACTAGCCACATGTTAGCTCTTTATTTATAGTAGATATTTCTTATAGCTCCTCTGTTTATATACAGTATTTCTTTCAGTACCTGTATCTTACTTTACTGCATGATTATACTTTCTAACCTGCTATGAACTGTTGAGATGTAATGTGCTCGCTCCAGTCCTGACTGGACCTGTTGATAAATTTTACAAATAGCCTGGAGGAGCCTGCTAGCCTAGAGGAGGCACATTAGAGGTTGTTTAGGTAGTTATTTCATTTTGTCTAGAGTTGTATTTACTTTGTGGATTACTGTATCTATATTGAGTTTTGAGATGTATTTCTGGGTTTATGTATCTTAGACACTTAGACTACTATCTCCTGTATCTCTTTTGGATTTTATGTTTTATCTATCCTTATCATGCTCTACCTTAGATGTGATTGAGTTTGTATCTGCTATGTCACCCCCATTCGGGGAGTATAAACTATTTAGTCTTATACTGTTAGATGCAATGAGACCTAGGACAACGTTCTACCGCCGACACTGCGGCGTAGGCTGGGCGTTGTTACGTTCTCGTGCCCTAACTAGGGCGCGGGTCGTGACACGTTTTTAGTGGTGGCCCATGCAGGTCGAGTTTATGTAGTGGTATTCGAAGTAGAGTACCACTACAGCCTGCAGTAGGAATAGGATATTTTGAAGGTACTCAATCACAGTTAGGGACCCTTGAGAGATTCCTGGGACGACCCTGGAGAATCTTATTTAACTTCGATTTGAAAACTCTCTTTTTCCCTTGATTTGATTCATTTTTACTTTTTGATGTTAAATTGATTTTAATGGATTATTGTTGAATTTGAGTTTGTATTTATTAATTTTGATGGATGATTGTCGAATTTTGAATTTTGATGATAGCTGTTGCATTCGAGTTTGTATTTTGATGGATTTTGTTCATTTTTGAATTTTGATGTTCGTTAATAAATTTGATTTGATTTTTGAGTATTCATTATTGATTAATTTAATTTTTGGCAAGATAAAATTATATGGGCTAGGTCATCTATGTTATGGAATCTAGTCTTCTATAGTCACATTAGCCAGCATGGTGAGGACATATAGTCTGACTCTGGATATATTTCTCGGGTGTGGAAATTTAAGGTTTTCGCAGCCAAGCTAGCGGTACCGCAAAAATATTAAATACCATAATTCTAGAGATATGTGCATAAGTCAAGGGCTCTGTGATTATCGTAGCCTTGCTTACTAGTATGACAAGGATTTAGAGTACCATGATTTTGGATATACGCATATGATTATCAGATTGCACCTTTAATATTTTTGAACATGTTTTCTCTACTTTTGTTCAGTCATTCAAAAAAAAGAGAGAATTATTAATTGGTTTGTTTAGTTTCTAATTATTTAACTTAGGAGTAGGTTTAGCTGTTTTTATAAACCTTGTGAAACTTCTTACCATGAATTTCTTCTTAATACAATGAATCGATGATTTTGTTAGACTTTATCTTAGATTTGATATTTTAACTCTGGATTTCAAAATGGATCCTTCCTTAAACAGATAAGCAAAACAGATTTCAATGTTATTTCCTCCCTATTATTCTAGTATTAAATAATAATAATGATAATAAAACTGTCTTGATTTCGTCAATTACCTACTTTACAATTTGGTAGGAATCTAAATGTTAGTCTTAACGTAGAATTAAATTTATTGGGACACGAAATATATAGTGGACACCTAGCCTAACACGTATGCATGCTACACTTGATTTCCCATCTACCTGAACCTATTAATATGTGGTTGATGTTAAATTTTCAAAACTCCAATATTTTTGATTATCTGCTTTTCCTAGCTTAACCCGTATTTTAAATATAAAATTTCATGATAATAGTTTTATTTATACCACTGTACATGTATGTTATACATAGGGTGTCAATTCAAAAAAATTTAGTTGAGTTTTGTGTTAAATTTGTAAAATCTAAGACTGTGTGCATATTAACCCTTAATGTTGAATTCCAAATGTTAGTTCAAATTGCTGTTCCATTTTTATGAAATATTTAGAGCTGTGTACATTGTTGTAAGTAGGAATATAAATTTAGGTTTCATATTCTTACATGTTAGTTTGTGATAAACATTGAGTTGGTTTTTAATGTTCAAATTTCTCCAAAATCTTGAAAACTAGTTACATGTTAACATTTTTACATTGATTTCCATGTTTAGTTCAAATTCAGATTTAACATGTAATATTGAACTGTATGCGTAGATAAATGTGTGGATAGTATGTTAGGGTTTTATTTCCATCATGTTAGGTTGTGTTAGGAGCATTAAGTTGGTTGTGATGTTCAAGCCCTAGATTCTGAAATTGTACTATGTTAATATTACATTGGTTTAAATGTTAGCTTGTTTTCAGATTTTATATGTAAACGTTGAACTAAAACTAGGTTTAACTTTTAATACTAAGCTATAACCCTGTACAAGGACACACACACCCTAATTTAGTATACACTGTCATGTAACCAAACCCTTCCCCTCTATGTTATGATTGTATATCTAGATAGATATATATAGAGCTTAGGCATACATGTTATAATATATAAATACATAACTAAGTCTCTACCTTTTTATATATATTGGTTAGCTATGCATGTTATGATTAAATAAGTTGCGTATTATAGATTGTTTAACCAATATGCCATGATTAGTGTAACTTGATAGCTATTGTTTTGGAACCCAAATCCTCGTATACACCTTCATGTATGTTCACGTACACACGCCTACTATCCAACCATATGCACATGTCCCCATAACATAATGTTAGCTTTTTCCTCTCTAATGCTCTCTATATTATATTATGATTGGATTTCAATGTAATCGACTTTCGTTAATTAAACTTGTGATTTTGATTTCTTGGGATGGTACCCCTTTTAGATGATTGGTAGTTACCTTTCTTTAATCATTTTTGATGAGTACCAGTTTTCATATAGGATGGTAGACCGCCTTGCAGTTTTGATGATTTGTTATTTCTGTAACTTTTTCGTTTAGCATCCTAGATTTCTTGTGTGTTTTGATACCCTATAACCATTTTGGTTAGCATGACTATTATACCTAGATGAGACTTAACTACCACCATATGCCATAACCCTGTATGCCGTTTTTTTTTTTTTGATGGTATGATTTGTTTAAGTTCTGGGACTTTGATTGTGGGGGTTTGACCTAGAGGGAGTAGGGATATTTTAATTTCGAGGACGAAATTTTTATAAGGTGGGTAGGATGTGAGCACCCTGAATTTCGGGTTGATTTTTTTTTCATTTTATTTTATTTCCTGATTGATTGGCTTTGATAAATAATTTATTCTGTTATTTTTCCTAAGTGTACTTTCCCGTGCCATTGATATTTGGAGTATCAGGGATGTTCAACTCTGGAAATCTTCTTCACGAGTTTTGGAGTGGACACGATTACCTTCATGACGGTATATGGCATCCCACCCAAACTTGTTCCCTTGTGCTCTTTTTGCTTCGCTGAACTTCTGGTCGATTTAGACCGTTTGATTATTAATTGATTTTCCCACTCTTTTTCTTGATCATTTTTAGCACGTTACCGTGACTTTTAATTTGGGAGCGCAAGACCAGTCAGTTTTTTGAAACCAACTCCTCATTGATGATCTACTCGAGACGCTCGTCACCCATGACCTTCGTGTCCCACTCAGACACGTCATTTTGTGCTCATTTGATTCGCACAACTTTTTCGACACGTGACCCGATTTTATTTCACTCCACGACGTCACATTCATCTTCCAACTTGATTTGTGGGTCCCCTGTCGACCAAAATGTCCGCCCCAATTATGGACATGGCCCACATTGAGCCTACTATCCGTCCGCCACTTGTGTCCCATTTATTGGAATCTCTATGTGCTACTTATTCACCCATGATCATCGATTCCTAAATTTAATTCGATTTTTGCACGATGTCCAGTTTTGACCCAATCCGGCTCCACCAAGTTCAGTCCAGCTTCGTGCTACCCTCTATCGTAGCACCCTCATATCTTCTTGCCTAAAAATATTAGTACTCTCCTACATATTTTTTCTATATTTATTGGAATTTTCCTTGAATCAAATCCTATAGAAATTACCTATTTCTCTATATTCCATCATAGCCTTTGATTCTCCTAATTAAATCCTACCCATCAATTTCCTCCCAAACCCATAGCAGCCACTTGGTCGGCCCTAGTTTTTAGGAATTTCTTTTCCCTCTCTTTCACTCACTTCAATTATTGCTCTCTCTCTCTCTCTCACCTATTCTAATTTCCTAACACTCCAACTCCAACAGCAGCAATACAACATCACCACTACCACCCCGAGCCTCCTCTCCTGGCCATGCCCCGACCTCCTGGCCCGGCCTCGCCGTCGGCCACCGGCCCTCCGCCGCCGTCGGCCTCCCCACAGGACCCTCTTCCTTCTCCATTCGACCACACAACCACACAACCACCATCCACATCCAAGCCGGCCGCCACCACCTCCAACACCAAACCGTCGCCACCACAGCCTACACCACCTCCAGCCGACCAGCCACCGTGCTCCGCCGCCCCCGCGCGTCGCCGGCCGACCACGCAGCGCAAGCGCACAGCAGCGCACGCGTGCGGGCATGGACGCTGCAGCCGCCGGCGACGTGGCCGCCGTGGCCATGCTCCCCACGACAGGCAAACTTCGGCGACCCCCCTGGGTCAGCCTCTCCTCTTCCAGCGCGACGTATAGGTGATTCGTGTTTTGCACGACGTCCCGTCGTGACGCGCGCGAAACCAAGTTCATTTTTGGCGTTCTGTCGCAGCAACTTCGTGCACGTTTTCCCGAAGATCTGACTGTTGGATTGGCGATTTCTTTGCTCCGTCGTAATCTCGGTATATCCACTTTCATCCCTGTCAATTTTCGTCCGTTAATTTTATCGTTTGATACATGAAAACCGGCCACCAAGTTGAACGTTTAAATTGTATTAAATTTGGACAGTTTTGCGGGGCCAACTTCGTCAGCTTGTATCTCCTCCACCGCAGCTCCGTTTGGCGTGCTACCAGTTCCGGTGCGAAGCTGGTATAACCCTCTTGCTACCCCTCCAATTTCGTTTCATTGTGAGCTTGTTTGATTGGTTGAATTCGACGCCAAAGTTGGTCGTCCGAATTAGTAATTTCCAACTTGTAAAATTCAATTTTTGAACACGGGACTCCAGATTTCATTTCTGACACCACCATTAGACTTGTGGCATCGTTCTGGCATGTTTTTATATAAAATTTGTTAGATTTGGAGAACGTGGGCCCGGGCACGTTTTTCGGTGCAAAGCGGGTCCCACTTTCTGGGTCAACAGAATTTTTTGACGTCGGCTCATCGAATCCAATTCCGGATATACCGTTGAGTTCGTATCGTCATTCTGGACTCGTTGATATATAATTGCTAGGTTTTGGTGGACATTGGATCGGCACGCATTTCGGTGCAAGTCGGATACCAATATCCAGGTCAACGGGTCATTTTGAGCTCGGGTCATCGGAATCCAATTCCGGAGATACCGTTGAGTTCGTATCATTATTTTGGACTCGTTGACAGGTAGTTTGCTAAGTTTTGAGAACTTTAGCTCTGGCACGCATTTCCGTGCAAATCAAAATTCCAAGTTCTGGTCAACGGACCAAATTGAGATCGGGTCAACGGAATCCAATTCTGGAGATACCGTTGGGTTCGTATCGTCATTCTGATTACATGGACATATAATTGTTATATTTTATAGACTTATTTTTTTGCATGTTTTTCGGTGCAAAACGGCTCCAACACGGACACCATTTTGACCCAAAATTATTTTTGCCCTTGTGTCCAAATTGGACCGTTGGGTAGGCTATCCTAGCTAATTTGACCATTCTGGACACGTTGGCGATGTTTATTTCATCGTCCGACAATGTTTGTTGATAATTTCTCTGAGTTTAACCTTTTTATAATTAATTAATAATTAATTCATATAATGTTCGTATTTCGGGATTAGTACAACGAAACTGAGATCAGCCAATTCCAGTGATCTCACATCGCTGAAATTGACAAGTTGGACACGTGGATCACTATAATAAGATTATCAACCTTATCGATAATCTTCTTATCTCGATTTGCGTGTCGTAAGTTTTGACGTACAAATAACGAAGTACACTTTATATTAGACTAGAATTGACCCTGTTTGACCAGAGTTGACCAGTTAACCCAAAGTCAACTGTAAGTCAACACTTGACCTAGTTTGACTAGATTATTGACCGGAGTCATCTAGAGTTGTTTTGACTTAGAAGAACCTAGAATAATGTAGATTGATTATAGAGATTCATTTATTACAACTTGAACACCTTGTAACCTGTATTGCTTTAAATAGGACTCTGTGGCTTCAGTGGGACCCCCTATACTTATCAGCTGTTCAGGTTATCGAGGCGAGTACATTCTCTGATCATTTATATCCTGGTTAGAATTTTTCTGCAGTAGATGTAGTGCCCCGTCCCTACATCGTGCCCCGTTGCCCGTCCACGGGGTGCGCGAGAAAGGAACACTGTCGCTATCGACTCGGTCGGGACCGATAGGTCGGGATCGATCGAATCGATCGAACGGGAACGGTTGAATTAAGATCCATTCCACGTTATGGAATGGCTTCTTCGGAACCAAGTCCCACATTCAGCGGGTAGCGCCTCGAGGATTGACTCTGCGGCTGAGTCGGGAGAGACCTCCCGTTGCTCTGCTTTTCACGCCGCTTGCGTTGGTTTTGGCTTTGGTTTTCCGAATGCGTTTTCATGAATGTTTTCGATGGTTTTCATGGTTTACATTTCGAGCTCGCATTTCCTATCGAACTCTTGCATAATACAGTGTTCTAATCGGTTGCTTGTGCGATTTCAGTGATCGCGTAGGCGACGTCTAGCGCAGCCAACCGTCCCTCAAGCAAAAACTCAAGGTGAGTGGCTGACCCCCTTCGTCTCGACCCTCTATTTCAAATGAGAACTCGGGTAATGTTACTAAAAATTGAATGAATTGCTTACAGAATATAAGTCCTGTATGTTAGAAGTGAAAAAGAATGTGTTGTGTTGGAAAGAGATAAATTATTTAGGCCTGCAAAACGAACAAGTAAATGATTTGATTACATAACAAGCCCCAACGGTATCTTTAAATACACCATGTTAACCTATCATGGTCATGGACAACTTGTCGACAAGGGCGATGGTTTCTTCGAGCGGCAACCCGGGGCCACGGGACCGACTCGGCCTAGGAAGAAACAGGTTATAGCCGAGCTGGGTAATAGGCAATCGGTAAGACGGGGACTTGCATCGGGGCTCGCTACTTGCGTTGCAGGGTCCCGTATTGCCAGGCAATGTCCAAGATGGCTAGTTAATGCCAGTGACCTCCATATCAAACACTTGACATAAAATGTTATCAACTAACAAGGAAAGTGATGGTAAGTTTTTATGTCGCACGGTGCGCTGCCGGAGGAAATCTTGATGTAACTGAATGCTTCTTATGAAAATATCTAGGATTGCTAGAAAGACCACTAAAAGCAAGTTGTACGATTTTATCTAAATTCTTGAACCAAATGAGAGCCTGGAAATTAATTAGCCACCCGCCAGTACATGTTGATTGTACTGATCCTCGCCCTCTCTACAGGTGCGATAGATCGGAGGAGCGTACTACATGAAGGTAGGCAACGCTCGTGTGTTTTGAAGCTTCGTTCGTGCGGTCGAAGCTTGGATCCAATCTCTTTTGAGACTCCGCTGTTGAAAGCTAGAAGACAGATGGAGCGACTGCCCACTATCCCAGGTGGTTTTGAAATGGTTGTAATCAGGGAT